>CM042691.1:399072358-400272358 GCA_023614405.1 Avena insularis | reverse complement strand
TTGTGTTGTTCTTTACTATAAGCAAAATGGCTATTGGATGATCTACGCTTGCTATTGGTCGTCTGATATGGGGTTTTTGTTTGTGGTTGGTGTAGGTCAAGCTGTAGCAGAACACACATGAGCTATAGAAATCTAATGTAAGATCAAGGAGAACCAGGAGAAGATCAATCTCAACAAGAAGCTGCCCTACCGCATTGGCATCAAGGTTTGTGCCTTGCTAGACCTGTACCAGTGTTTCGAATGTGTGTGAAATATCATTTATGAATATATTATGCATTGTAATGAGATAATCAAAGAAAAGATGTAAGGACAAAATATTTCTATTAGTGCTTTTTAATATTTGTAGGCCATTTACAACTGTGATTTCTTTCCGTCCTGCGATTTCTCATATCACTGATCATTTGTCAGTTCCTGCTGCTGTTGTAGATCGCCCGTGGGCACCTGGGTGAGTTGCTGGGTTAGCAGTGACACCCCAGGTGGAGTGGAGGAAGCCAGCGAGGTGCTGGCTAGCTTGCGTGGAGGTGTTGGTATTGCTTGAGGATCATTGGCGACACAGAGGTTGGGCAAAGGCATGTTGATTGTATGCATCAATTTTGTGTTTTGATGTAATGTACGAGGAGTGATTGTTTGATTATTTGAATTTATGGTCTGTTTATTTAAAAATTTGGTTAGTTCATTTTGAAATCCGGTCTGTATCATTTTGCAACGAAAATTGGTTCATTATTTATCCAGCTATTTCTGGGCTTCAAACGTTGCTTGCATACAGCCTAAATGAATATAATCTGAATCGTGTTGGGCTTTAAAAAGGCCAGCCCAATGACTAATTGTGGAACAAAGCATCTGATTGTAAATGGTAAAAGGCTGATGGCAGGCCTAAAATAATTGGACTTGGAACGCCAAGGCCCAAAGAACTGGATTATAAATAGGCCAAGGCCCAAAATAAAATGTACTATAAAATGCCTGAACCAAGAAAAAAAGGCCATAGTTATTGGGCTCAGCCTAAATAAGCGACCGCATTGGATCAGGCTGAATTTGCACTACGACGATCTCACTTCGTCACAATTTTGCCACGTCGGATTGGCCACGTAGGATCTGACCTGGCTCGGCAGATGTCGTGGCGATGATATTGGATCGTCATAACAGTTATGACGATCCAATATCGTCATAGACAGTTATGACGATTTCACAAAAAACGTCGTTGTATGTAATTACTGACGCTCAGTTTTTGACGATATGTTTTTCGTCATAAGATCGTCACATATTGTAGACAATAACGATTCGGTGACAAAAATAGAGAGTCATGTATCAGCAGATTCCTTGTAGTGTGGATTTTTAGATAGGTGCTTTATTAGCTTTGGAAATTCAATTTCCTTATCTTATTAAATTCATAAGATTTTATCTATGGCTCCAAATTAAGTGAAACCAATTCATATGGTTTTATAATATTTCTATTTGTCATTCTTGATCATTTTGAAATGTTTGTTTGACCAATTTTATATGGATCAAATCCATAGGCTTAGAGATAACTTGGAAATGTTTTTCTTCCATTAGGGTTTTGGTTTATTTTCCAAGTGTTTAAATTTCCAGATGCATTTATGAAGAATGCAATTCACTTGATTTGAATTTAGTTGGATTCAAACTTTATTCAAAGTTTGTTCAAGATGGGATTTTAAGTTTCCATTTAGAAACAAAAGTTTCTTTTCACCCTAAATTTCAACGATTATTTATGTTGTTTAATTATTTTTCACATTACAAAATTTGGAAAATTTTGGGATGTGACACCAAAGCACCCCCACTCGTGTAAGCTTCTTTCTCTCCCACATTGTCTATTTATCTGTCTTGCTCCTGTACTTATGCATTTTGCACGTTTCAGGAAGAAAGCCACGACCAGCCTGAAGAAGACCTCCAAATCATTGGGGGCTTCTAGAACCATTAAGGACATGCTGCATCGCGACGCATCTCCCGCCATCGCCCCTGCCACTCCCTCCGTCAAGCCTTCGTATGCCCTGACAAGATCACAAGCTAAGGAGGCATCTGGCCCTTCCGCCATGGAAGTGGACTCAGGTGCCTCTACCGAGGTCGCTGTTGTCGGCGAGCAAGCGACGCAGGAGAGTGCTGCCCACCAAATGGCTGAAGCTCCGGCTAAGGATGCCATCGGTGGCGGTAAGGCGGTGGTGGAATCTGCACTGCCAGAAGTGTGCCCCGCACCCAAGAAAACCATAGAGTATCCGAAGATAGTCTATCCGGTGCTTACATCGGGTAGCACTGCTCTGGTTCTAGGTGCGGCGCCCACATCTCCGACGTGCGGTCTAGAGGAGCTCCTCTGACAAGAAGAAATCTTGCAAGGAAACATCGTATCCTTTGGCAAGCTGCTGGCCGAGAGTGCTACAAACCTCAAGATCATTGCACTTGTAAGTTTTACTTGCCTTTTGCATTTCATATGAGTATCCCACTGTAGCCCCTGAGGATGTAGATGGAAAACCATATGTTTTTACATGTAGATGCTCTAAGAGTGACTAAGCTAGAAAACTTCTCACTGTAGCCCCCAAGCATATAGGTGGAATGAATTATTCCGACTAGATGCTTTAAAATAGCATCTGTGATGTTTATAAATTTCAATACTGTAGCCCCCAAGCCTCTAGTTGTAAATGAATTAGTTCCGACTAGATTCTTAAAGAAAAGCTAAGCATATAATCGAGTTAAAAACTTTATATTGTAGCCCCCAAACTTCTAATCGAGAACTAAAATAGTTCCGACTAGATGCTTAAAGAAAAGCTAAGCATATTGCTAAGTCAAAAACTCTCATTGTAGCCCCCAAGCGTCTAGGTGGAAATTTTCCGGCTAGATGCTCCAAGCAGACCAAACAACGTTTAACTTTTTCTTTTTTTTCAACAGAACGAGAATGCTCAGAGGGGCATGGCCAATGACAAGTACCAGAAGATGCGCGCAGACTTGGAAGCTGAAAAGGGTAAAACTGCCTTCTTGAAGGAACAGATCACCAAGAGCAAGCGTCTATTTTCTTTTTCGCATTCCGACTTGGTTTTGTGCCCATATTCTCCGAGTACTCACTATGTACTTTGCTTTTTCCGACTCGCAGAAACCATTGCCAAGGCCAAGAATATTGTTGAGCAATCCAAGCACATTCAAGACCTAGATAGCGAGAAGAAAATTCTTAAGCAGGAGAAGGACATGCTAAAAATGCATGAGGAGTCGATGATGGTCCTGCAGGACTCCACCACCAAGGAGATCAATTGCTCGAAGAAGGAGATCTCGATCTTAAGAGATTAGAAGAAAGCTGCCGATGAGCAGAATCAACGCCATCATGAGGCGTATAATCTCCTCCAACAAGATAAAGAATCCTTGGCGAAGACCCTCTAAAAAGCTGAGGCTAGAATCTTCAGTAAGTTTTCCCTGTCTTGGATTTCTGTAGTCTAGATACTGTGAATTTTTGAACTCATGTCCTCCTTGTCGGAATTTGCAGCTCCTATGGGTTTAACCCGGTCACCTCCTCCAGCCAAGGAATGCATGGTTCTTGCCAAGCTCCTCCAAATTAATATCAAGGCGTCGGACTCTGTGGCGAAGTACTCGGAGATTCTGCGCCGAGCCCCCGAGCGTATCACAAGCTGGAAAGCTTCATGTGCACGGGCTGGTGCAAGGATGGTGCTATCCATGGTCAAGGCACACTATGAAGATGCAGACATCGACACGATAACCTCTGGCATACCTGACGTGGATGACGATGGCAAAGAGATTAACCATGAATCTATCTTGTCGTCACTCGCGGTTTATGACACTAGAGTTGCCGACTTGGTCGACATCAACATCTTCGTGCCGATGAACACCATCGATGGCGGCAACCAAAGTTCCTCCGAGTCTCTTCACACCGCCGACTTCGAGGGTGGCTCTCCTGCTGCTGATGACGATGCTTCCAAGTCGCCTGCGCCAAAGGAATGAAAAACAACTTATAATATTTGTTCCACCTTTGATGCGTATGCGGAAAAAACTATGTATTTAATCTTAAGGCGAAAAACAATGTTGTATGTCCTGCTACTTAAGAACCAGTTTCTAGCATGTATATATTTTTTAAGCAAGTGCTGGCTTATCCATTACTTTCGTTCTTACGCTTGACTTTTCGTGAGTCGGAAGACTCGTTGTCGGAACCATGCGCTCAGGTGATGATGCCCAATGGCACCGTCAATAACCTAAGCACAAAATCGCCGACAATAAGTGCCGAAAGTCACTACTCCAGAATCCACATAAAAACGACAAAGAATGTGTAGACCAGAAAACTTAAGCTAACACCCGTAGGCGGAATTTTCACAAGTGCAATCGCAAAACTTGTGCATAAAGGTTTTACATGATCCAAAAATGAACACTAAAGGAGGTAAAAGACTCAGAAATATGAGTGAACCAAAGAGCTTTATTTCATTGATCATATAAGAGGTACACAATTAGATAAAAAATGCTAAGTGTAAAAAGGACGTAGTTGTGCTATGTTCCATGGCCGATCAAGCTCCGGGTAGTCATCATCCGGGTCACGTCGCTTACGCTTATGATCCTTGTTGGGTCTATCCTTTAGTTCACGATTGTCAACGAGGTAGTAAGACCCATTGAGTAGCTCCTTGCTTATGATGAACGGTCCTTCCCATGGCGGGGATAATTTCTGTGACTTCTTCTGCTTAAGTTGGAGCACCAAATCCCCCTCTTTAAACGAGCGATGCCGAACGCGGCGACTATGGTAGCTGCGTAGCTTCTGCTGGTAGATGGCGGATCTTTGGCATGCCAAAACGCGCTCCTCCTCGAGAAGGTCCACATCTAGGAGTTTGGATTCTTCAGCGTCATCTTCGTCATAGTCGGCAACTCTTGGTGCATCGTGAAGTATGTCGGAAGGCAGGATGGCTTCTGCTCCATGTACCATGAAGTAAGGGGTGTAGCCGGTAGATCTGTTGGGTGTAGTTCGTAAACTCCACAGCACAGATGGCAATTCTTACGCCCAGGCTCTAGCTTCTCTATGTAGCGGTGCCCCCAGACGTGGCTTGATTCCCTGCAAAATTAATCCATTGGCTCGCTCAACCTGACCGTTGGATTGTGGATGTGCCACAGATGCAAGGTCAAGTCGGATGCCCTTCTCCCAACAATAAGCTTCCACTTCTCCGAGTGACAAGTTGCTGCCGTTGTCGGTGATAATGCTATGTGGGAGACCAAATCTCACCACTAGATCCTGGAAAAACCTGAGGGCAGTTGCCCCATCAAGCTTTCTAATGGGTTTAGTTTCTATCCATTTAGTGAATTTATCACCTGCTACTAGCAGATGCGTAAACCCACATGGTGCCGTCTGTAACGGTCCCACCATGTCTAGCCCCCAGACTGCAAACGACCAAGTTATTGGTATTGTTCGCAATTCTTCAACAGGAACATGTGGTTGTCGTGCATAATACTGGCATTCCATGCATGTCTCAACCAGCTTGTCGGCGTTTGCCTTCGCGGTCAGCCAGTAGAATCCTTGCCGGAAGGCTTTCGCGACCAACGATCGAGGAGCGGCATGATGCCCGCAATCTCTGAGATGGATTTCGCGTAGGATTTCCATACCTTCTTGCTGGGAAATACACTTTAGGTATACACCAGTAGTGCTCCTTTTGTAGAGTTGCCCATTGATTATGGTATAACCCTTTGCTCGTCGTACTATTTGCCGTCTTTTGACCTTGTTGTCGGGCAAAGTTCCGTGTTCGATATATTCCATGAACAGTTTTGTCCAAGCCGGAGTGATCTTTGCCACCATGTTGACGAAAGAGTCAGCTCTATCCGGGTTGTCGATGTCGGCTCCCTTCACGGATGGTGTGCGTAGATGCTCTAGGAAAACTCCTGGAGGAATTCGTTTGCACCTGATCCAAGTTTAGATAGCAGATCAGCTGCCTCGATTTGCTCCCTAGGTACATACTTGACTTCGTAGCCCAAGAAGCTCTTGGCTATCTCATCCACTTCGTCTCGATATGCCGCCACCATAGGGTTCCATGCATTACAGATGCCAGCCACCTGCTGGGCAACCAATTCGGAATCTCCACAGCAAACTATGTGCTTGATGCCAATATCCTTGGCTACACGTAGTCCGTGAATGAGTGCTTCATACTCCTCCATGTTGTTTGTAGCCTCGAAGTGGATCTGCAGAACGTAGTGTAGCTTGTCTCCTGTTGGTGAATGTAGCAATACACCAGCCCCCGAGCCGTTGAGAAGCTTTGATCCGTCAAAGTGCATCACCCAGTACTCTGGTTCCGGCAATGGAGTGGCATCTGGCATCTCCGTCCAATCTACAACAAAATCCGCCAAGGCTTGTGATTTGATAGCGTCGCGTCTTTTGTAAGTGATCTTGAAGGCGGCAAGTTCAATGCCCCACTTCGCGACCCTTCCCGTAGCGTCGTTGTTGTTGATAATGTCGGACCGTGGGGACTTGCTCACCACTATGATTGGGTGCTCCTGAAAGTAGTGCCTCAGCTTCCGAGAAGCAAGGAATACTCCATAAGCTATCTTCTGGTAGTGCGGGTAACGCTACTTGGACTCCGTCAAGACCTTGCTCACATAGTAAACTAGTGTTTGAACTCCGTGCTCATAGCCTGGTTCCTTCCGCTCTACCACGACGACGATGCTGATTACCCGGTTGGTTGCCGCCATGTAGATTAATAGGGGCTCGCCAGGCTCGGGCGCTGTAAGGATGGGCGCTAAGGAAAGAATCTCCTTGAGCTGCTTCAATGTTGCATCTGCTTCGTCCGTCCACGTGAATTTCTCCGCCTTCTTCAGCAACTTGTACGGCGGCAGAGCCTTCTCACCAAGTGGACTGACGAACCGACTAACTGCTACAACACAACCTGTTAGTCGTTGAATGTCCTTTAGGCATGTCGGACGGTTTATGTTTAAGATGGCCTTAATTTTCTCCGGGTTTACCTCGATTCCGCGTTGGTAAACGATGAAACCCAACAATTTGCCGGCTGGAACCCCGAAGACGCACTTCTTAGGGTTAAGCATCATGTTGTATTTCCGGAGATTATCAAAGGTTTCTTTTAATTCGGAGATTAAGTCATTTGACTTTTTAGACATCACCACGATATCGTCCACATAGGCGTGAACGTTTCGACCAATTTGGTCATGAAGGCAACGTTGCATTGTCCGCTGGTACGTGGCACCTGCGTTTTTTAGCCCAAAGGGCATCGTAACATAACAAAACGTGCCATATGGGGTAGTGAACGAAGTGGCCAATTGGTACGACTTCCTCATCTTGATCTGGTGGTATCGTGAGTATGCATCAAGAAAACACAAAAGTTTCGAGCCAGTCGTCGAGTCAATGACTTGGTCAATGCGAGGCAAAGCAAACGGATCTTTGGGACATGCTTTGTTCAAGCCGGTGTAATCAACGCACATTCTTAATTCATTGGTTCCCTTTTTGGGTACAAGTACAGGATGCCACCCACTGGGTGTGAAGGACTTCTCAGATAAATCTAGCCTTAAGTAACCTAGCTATCTCTTTGCTAATGGCGCGTCTCTTCTCATCTCCAAAGCGTCATAGAGGTTGTTTCACTGGTTTGGATTTTGGGTCAATTTTTAAGCTGTGCTCGGCAAGTTCCCTGGGTACACCTTTCATGTCGGCAGGTTGCCAGGCAAAGATGTCCCTATTCTCATGGAGGAACTCGACAAGCACGCTTTCCTATTTGGGATCCAGGTTCGTCCCAATGGCGGTGACCTTGGAGGCATCGCCTACCACAAGTTCCATTGGCTTGGTCTCGATGGCGGCCTTGAATGCAGGAGCGGAGTCGGAGATATTCTTTTTCGACGCGGGCATCTCTGAGTCATCGACCTTTCTCTGGATCTCTTTGAATTCTTTGTTGTAGAGGACAGCTTCCGCGAAGGCTACTTCGTTAATGTCGCAGTCCCTTGCCTTCGTAAAGCTTCCGGATACGGTGATGACACCGTTTGGTCCGGGTATCTTGAGTTTGTTGTAGACGAAGCATGGCTTTTCCATGAACATGTGGAATATGTCGCGGCCGAATATGACGTGGTACACGCTCTTGAAGGGGACCACCTCAAAGGTCATGCGCTCTTGGCGGTAATTATTAACATCGCCAAAGGCAACCTGAAGTGTAATGCACCCAAGGGACCGAGCCTCCCGACCAGGAACTACGCCGTGGAAGATGGTGTTGGTCCTCCTTAGGTTTGAATCCGTCAAGTTCATCTTCTGTAGTGTATCCAGGTACATGATGTTGATGCTGCTTCCACTATCCACCATACACTTAGTGAACTGTACACCGTCAATCAAGGGGTTGATGACCATGGCGTACTGGTTCTCCGTAGGGATAAGGTCTGGGTGGTCCGTCCTGTCCCAAGTAATTGGAACCTCTGACCAGCGCAGGTACTGGGGAACTGGGGGCAGATTCGCCATCAGGATCCTCAGAGAGGTCTTCTATTGTCAGACGGTGGGGGTGCCAAGGAAAGTGTGGTAGACTGGCGCCTTCTTCACGAAGGGGTTCTTGCCCTTGTCGTATCTCTTGGCGGCGTTCTTGGGGTCAACGTCCTCGTCCATGTCACTTGAATCCTTGGACTCCTCCTCCTCCTTCTTCCCCTTGCCCTTGCCTCGCGGTCTGTTCTTCCGACGTTGCCTGTAGCCAGACTCCAGGTCTTCCTTGAGGTCATTGACGAACTTGTAGTGTCGATTGGTATGGGTGGCCTTGCCGTTGACATCGAGGTGTACGAGGCACGACATATCACGGTACTCCTCATAGGTTTGGGGAACACGGAGCGGCGCCGAGGTAGTTTCGCTTCCTCATTTCTGCCCACGACCAGCTCCCCGTCCTCGTCCATGTTGTCCTGCAAAAGTCATAGCGACCATGTCGGTAGTTGCTTTTCTTCTAGAGCGGTTTTCCGTTTTGTACTGCTGTTCCTCCGAGCTTGAGTTGGAACGGCTGTTGCCGGCAAGGAGCCGAAAGCATCGTCGTCGGCAGCTGCGAACTCACTAGCTAACTGAATCATCTGGTTCATGTCAAGCTGGTGATTGTCCTGCAAGCGCTTCAGCTTATGTAGGAGCAACGTGCCCCTTTCAAACCCATCGATGAAGGCGGCCATGGCGGTCTGAGCGTGCACTCCTGCGCAGGAATTCTTCATGTCCAGCCAGCGGGAGAGGTAGGTGCGAGATGTCTCGTCTTTCTCTTGCACGCACCGCTGTAGATCGCCAACAGTGAAGGGACGCTTGTATGTACCCTCAAAGTTCATGGTGAATGCTTCTTGCATGTCCAACCAATTGCAGATGGATTTCTTCAGCAAGTCGTCGATCCATTGACGGGCCGTGCCCGCCAACAATTACGGGAGGTACTTGACGGTGACATTGGGGTTGCCTCCGGCAATCTCCACCGCATTGCCGTAGTCCTGCAACCATGTGGCTGGCTTGGCGGTGCCGTCATAGGGCTTGATGGTCTTGTCAATCCGGAAACCCTTGGGGTAAGTTGCGGACCGTATTGCAGGTCCAAAGCAACGTGGTCCAAGGTATGGTCCTTCCCGGGCCTCGTGGAACTTATCGACCCGCGAACGTGCGTCGTATGGCTCCGGGTTCTTCTTCTTCTTGTCAACAAGGGATGGTCTGTGTGAACGACACGGGCCTCCTCCGCCATGGTGACTGTTAGGTGGTGACGGAGGCGGAGGTGGCGGTGGGTTAGCCTTCTTGTTGTTACCCTCCTGCGACGCCTCACGCCTGTCACGGTTGCTTATCAGACGCAGAGGGTCATGGTGTGACCTGCTCTTGTGTCCTTGGTTGTGCTCTCCGTCATGACGGGTCTGCTCCTCATTGTCGCGGATGACGATGCCGCACTGCTTTAGCGGGGGCATATCCGTATGATGGCGAGCCTTGGGATCTTCGCGATGTCGGGGGGATCGGGGCGGTGGCGATGGGCAACTAGGTCGGGCCTTTTCTCCGTGGTCAGAGGATATGGGGATAGCATCCTTCCTGTTGCGCGCATCCCTCCGTCTTTGTTCTGATGAACCCGTCTGGGACCCGACATCAAGAGGAGATTTGTCCCATGGCGGCTTATACTGTCTAGACTAGCAAAGCGCTGGGCCAGACTCAAGCCTCTGAGAGGTGGCCTTTTCCTGCTGCTTCACCACCTTGGCCACTAGGTCATAGACCCGTTCCACTGCCTCAGGCGATCTATCCTGCTCTAGAAGGGTCTTGGCGATGGCGAGCTTAAGGAGTGGGGTGGGCATCACCTGTTTGCCCGCACTGTCAATGTATCTCCTGCATAGCGGAGTCTAGTTCCTCTGGACTAAAATCTATCTCCTCTGAATCTGCACTGAAGTCAGCATAAAGCGCGTCAATAACAGAGTCGGGGGGAGCCAGGACTTCCTCGATGACGGGCGGTGGAGGTGCAATAGCAGCGATGATGACTGGAGGTGGCGGCGCAGCTGCGACGATGGCGGCCGGAGGCGGTGGTGGCGGTGGCTGAATCGTAGGGGCTCCGTCAATGAGCGCAAGCGATGTCTGAGCTGCTGCTTCAGCCTCCGCCTAGTTGTTGACGGTGTTCACCATGCCTTCGAAGGTAAGGCATCCTGACGCCTGCTGCCATCTTAGAGAATGTCGGAGAAGCGTGCCATGGTCCAGTCCTTCCACAAAGTGATACATAGCATCATCATTGGGGTAGTGGGCCAGATCGGCTCGTATGCGGAGCCACCTGGCCAGGTAATCGCGGGGGCTTTCGCCCTCTCTCTGAACGCAACGCGCCAGATCGAAGATGGTAACCACGCCGACGAACTTGGATCTCTGCTGTCCAGACGCACTGGCGAAGCCAGCGGACTTGCAGCGATCTTCCACCGTTATATCCTGCACAAGGGCGGTTTGGGTGGGCCTTGAAATTTTCCGATCTTTGCCGGCAAACTCCGAAGAGAGATCCGACATCGATCCTTCCGCGAACGTATCCTGCCCGGAGGCGGTCCGTGCGGGCCTTGATGCTCCTCTGACTCCCAGGGAACTAGTGCCTGAGTAGGGTTCGTCTTCGCCGGGATCCAGAACTTGTTGGGAGGGACGATCGGAACGTTGCCGGAGAAGAGAACGCTACCGATGGCCACGGTTTCGCAAATTCCCGCGAAGATCTTGGTCCTCGCCCGCTGAAGAGCCTGAAGTGCCTCTTTCCCCACGGTGGGCGCCAACTGTCATGGTATTGCCGAAGAGTACGCCATGGAGGGGTCCTCACAATGCGTGTTTAGAGACTTGGTGGAAGGCGGACGGTTGACGGGTACGAGGTAACACAGCTTACCCAGGTTCAGATCCCACAACGATGGCGAAATCCTACTCCTGCTATAAATCACTATAAGGGCAATACGCCGAGTTACAGAGATTGGTTCGCTGTGCGAGGTTGTATGAATCGATGCCCTAAAGGCTCCCATAGGCCCGACTTATATAGTCGTCAGGTCCTAGGGTTAGAGGGAAAAGTCCTAGCCGGACAGGTTACATAGTCCTACACTGTCTATTACTAGTCTTGCGTGTCTTGTACTCCAAGGCTACGGGTACGTCGGTGACTCCAACCGTAGCCTTCCTTTATCCGGAATGGGCCTCCTTCCGATCCATCTAATCAAGGCAGCAAAGCCATGGGCCATGCTACCAACTGTGGGCCACCCGGGTTATCCGGATAGGAGACATGCTATGATGATACTCATATAGCATATCCCAACACCGTTGTTTTCTACCTAGTGGCAACAACACATCTACAACCGAAGAGATTTCTATCACTTCCCTTGTAAACTAGAGGCATGAACCCACTATCGAGCATAAATACCCCCTCTTGGAGTCACTAGCAAATACTTGGCCAAGATAGCTACTAACAACGGAGAGCATGCAAGATCACAAACAACACAGACATGATAGAATCATAAAGACAAAACCATTAATCAAACCAACATAATAATCTCAATATCTATCGGATCCCCACAAACACAACATGCATGATTACAAATAGATTAGATCTTGATCATGAAAGGAGCTCACAAGATCTATACTTGAAAGCACAAAGGAGGAGATACAACCATCTAGATACTACATGGACCCATAATCCAAGGTGGAACTACTCACGCATCATACGGAGAGAAGGCCTCCAGGATGATATCCCCTCCGGCAGGGTGCCGGGAAGAACTTCAGGTCCCCCCCTGATCTAGGGATGATGGTGGCGGCAGCTATAGACGGTTTCGTGGAGTTTTGATCGGGTGCTTAGGGTTTATGCATCGGGAGCTTCTTATAGGCGAAGGGGGAGGCCGAGATGGCAGCCAGGGGCCCCACACCCCTCCCTGGCGCGGGGCAGGGCCCACCCGCGCCTAGGGGGGTCTGGGCGCCCTAGCCCGCCTCTCCGGCTCCCCTCTGGACTTATTGTTCCCCACGGAAAGTAATTGACTTTGAAGTTTGTCCCGTCCAATTCTGAGAATATTTCTTTACTAGCTTTTCTGAAACCAAAATAGCAGAAAACAGGCATCTGGCACTGTGGCAACTTGTTAATAGGTTAGTACCAGAAAACATGTAAAAATCACCTCAAAGTGTAGACAAAGCAAAGGAAAGTAGATACTAAACAAGCATGGAGCATCAAAAATTATAGATACGTTTCCGACGTATCATGCCCGAGGCGGCCGCACACCCTAGGCACGGGCCAGGCCTGGCCGTGCAGCCAGGGTGTGTGGGCCCCTCGCGGCCCTCCTCCATCTCGTCTTCTGGCTCCATGTTCTCCTTGGTGAAATATTGACTTTGGATTTTGTCCCGTCCAATTCCGAGAATATTCATTTTCTGACTTTTCTGGAATAAAAAACAACAGAAAATAGGCAACTGGCACTATGGCATCTTGTTAATAGGTTAGTCCCAGAACACATATAAAAATACCTCAAAGTGTAGACAAAGCAAGCAAAGTGGATATAAACAAGCATGGAACATCAAAAAATATAGATATGTTTACGACGTATGAAGCATCCGCAAGCTTAACTCCTGCTCGTCCTCGAGTAGGTAAGTGATAAAAAGAATAATTTTTGAGGTGATATGCACCATCACAATTAAGATCAAACCATTTGCAGGCATTGAAAGCTTTGATCAAAGTACTCTAACTATGATCATGGAAGATGAAGTTCTAACAGTAAGACAAAGTAAATAAGATGGAACATGAAAGGATACAAACAAAGATTCATGAATAAAAATGTATTGAAACACATTTGTTTGTTTCACATACAGAAAAGATAGCATAGTGGCATTTAGCTTGTCCCTCATGGAGTAGCAATAAATGCATAGGACACCTTCAAAGTTCATAAGGGTGACTAGATAAAATTAGTTTAAGAACAAGCAATATCAACAATATGAATCAATCAATAAGTTTTGGAACAATGCACATAGAACTAAGAATGGCAACTATGCTCTATTAATTGGTGCCTAAGGATAGAAGGTGGAGACTCAATATAATAGTGGAAGAAAGGCTCTTCATAAAAGGGAAGCAGGGATTTCAAGTCTCATAAAGAGCTTCCAAAAATTAAGGTACTTGTTATCTTTCAGCTCCCATTGCCCCTATCATAAGCATCTTGAAGTGATTAAGGTTAAAGTGAACAAACTATGGAGTATATGCTTGACAAAGTTTAAGTTGGCAATCCCATGTCCCTTGAGTACTAGGGCCGCTCCTCATGCTACTCAACTTTAGTCACCGGTAAGTTCTTGTCATAGTAAGTACATGTGTATCATAGAGAACCGCTAATGGGGTACCCCTTGCCCCATGATACAGGAGATATCCCATATCAAAATGACAAGGCAAACAGACAATAAGCATCTCAGCAATCTTCTTATTTACCATGGGAAAATGGTGCTTTTTTCTATCTTTCCTCTTATATAATCTCTTTTTTTCTCAATCTCTCTCTCTTTTTTTGTAAGAAGAATGATTCATAGATTGCTCACTATGGTGATGCTGCAAGTTTCCACCATGATTAGGCATGGCTTAGGCTAGCGGCCGGGGCATTTCTCTAACACACATACATAACTCCATGGACTTGCAAGCTCCCTTTTTATTTCACACCGACGACATCCATAAACAAAAGAGCATGATATCAATTGGGTAACATGTACCAGGTGCAATGCTGAAAGTGTTTCCCATGACAGCACGGTTCTACTAATCCCAACATATAAGTGCAAGCATATACAACATAGATGCCACAATGGTTCAAGTTTATTTAGGGGCAAGAAAAATAAAGTGTGCCATCAAGTTTGTGAGAGCTTTAATCACTAAGTTTCACATAATGCGGTGACCCAGCATACCACTGCATGATGTAGTATACTATAGTCGTTGACATAACACCAATGAAACACCGTTCACTAGTATTACATCCCTCAGAGTGGCACAACAGAAACACAACGGGTCCAATACATGGCTAAAGGTTACAACTCACTCTTTACACAAGATCCAGACAACACTATAGGTTAAAGAGAGATAAAGAACTTCTTATGCAGAATAATCAAAGACAAACAACGCAAGAACTATTATACTATTAAGACTAGTATTTTAACTAAGAGATTTGCATTGCTGCTATTGCAATACACTACAGAATTAGGTTCTTTGGCTAGAGATTATATTTCCTATCTAATCAGTAACTTCGTCTTCACTTGAGTTGAGATAGATGTTGACTTCCTTGTCTTCGTTGAAGAGCTTTAGCTTTGGATGATAAGTCCTGGAGCATAACTTGATGTGGATGTTGTCTATTCCGGCTTCAGAATCTAGCAAGGATTAAGAAGATACTTTGAGTACGAGCGTACTCAGCAAATTTACTAGAAAAGGAGTGTTTGATGCACTATAACTACAGCCACGGACCATAGGTCGTAGGCCATGCAAGTTTTCGTAAACATTTCTTTAGAGGTTGCTTTTATTCTGAAAAGCTATGTCCATCAGCCTTCACGGGTTTACCAGAACTTTCATGGAGTTCCTTTCCTGCCGCGTTCGCAGCTCCTTCCTGGGACAGGCAGTAACAAGTTACAATTCTTACACTTTGCAGAGGTGTGTTACTTTCCCCATGAGAGATCAACTCTTTGTTGCACAACGGAAAAGCTTATTCCCGTCCATAATTCCATGATGTGGGGCCCAGAAGATGATCCAAGCTAATCACTGCCCCCTTCGTGACCTCGCATGCATCCTTGGTGTACACCATGCCCACATATTGGATTACGGCAATGGTTTGTACAAACCGTTACATGTCAGAACTATTGTGGGACGTTGAGGGTTCCCACCCATGTGCTGCATATCCTCTACGAATTACCAATTAATATGCACGCTTCGAGGATAACAGCCACGACCTGCATATCCGGCTTCATGCGAGAGGAAGAAGATACAGCTGACTTCTCCGTCCCATTCTAAATATCATGGTCAACGTGTAATATACGGTGCAAGAATCACTGGCGACATTGGTTGTTAAGTCCTAGGTGATATAGTTCTCAACAGTGGTATCCCAACTGTCAGATTTAATAGATTAACTGATCACCCTGGATCAGTAACCAATAGTTCACATTATTATCGAAAATAATGCTTTCTGTCCTTTTTCAAATGGAGGTGATGACAACATTGTATTTGTAAAATACTTTACGGAAAATAAACAAAGGACACGAGTAGTGTGAACTTGCCTTTTGTGATTGCAATATTATGCACTCACGGTCTTCGAGTTAGTATAAGATCCAAAGTCTGAAATCAGCATCATTGGTCCGGTAAGGACTAATGTTTAAATAAGCAATATGCTTTTATGCATAAGTAATGTGATGCACGTTATAAACATGAATCCCGGGGATAACGTTGTTCTAGGGTTTGGATTCTGGAAATTGTTACTTTAGAATGTGTTGTTCTTTTAGGTAAGTTTCACACCTGTGCTTCTTATTAGGGCTTGTGAGTGTGTGTGAACAGCACATATTTATGCAGCAATAAAATATATATATCTATGAAATTCTATTCATAATTGTTTACACTTTAATAGTTTATCTCCAAACTTTACTATATAGATAGATTGACTTATAAATAGCTTAAGTGTTATTGCTCCTAGGTATACGAGTGAAGTATGAAGTAATGTGATCTTGTTTATTTGTCATATATTGTTTGAAGTGGCAAAAAGAATAACTTTTGAAGAAAAGTTTCCTTTTCTAAGGCCTAAACAATCTTTGTGGTTAGTTAGTGGTGGTTGATGTTATTTGTGTTTGCTTGAATAGTTTGGGATTGAGATGCTTTATCACTTAACTAGTTCAGACCAAAGTTAACTATAAAACATATAATAATGCTTATAGTGTTATATTTAGATTCTGGTAGACTAAAGTTAACTTTAAAACAAAGACAATTTTAAAGTATAGTGCTTATGATATTTGTATCTTGTGTACCTGGTAAGGTTTCCTTAAGGTTACTTAAGAATGGTTATTCTTTTACTTGGTGTAGTGGTTTCTTGATTTTATAATGTAGTAGCATCATTTACCTTTTATAAATGAGTGGTTATAGTTTATAAACCAAAATATAATACTACTTAATTACTGATGAACTTACTATAGTGTTGTGGTAGTTTTTGTAATCTGGTGGTTAAAGTAGATAGAAAGGATCTGATTTATTCACAAGTTGTTCTTTAAGGTTTTTATTATGAATAGGAATCCTTTTAGAATGTAATTTTCACTTAAGGTTGAAGATAATTTAATAAAAAAGGTATTTATAATGTTTTAAACCATCATGGCTTCATAGTATTAACATTTTAAATTAATACTATTTAATAGACTTAATTGACTCATTTTAGGAATATTATCAAATTTTCTTTATACTTAGATGAATTATTAGCTAAGTAAATAAGTTTAAATTTAGTTATTAAAATATTTTAATTTAACATGTAATTATTATTTTTGTGATCATTTTGGTATATTACATTTATTTTTGTGATTTATAAATAATAAGATATGATTTTTACAATTCTTATTACTTTATAATTACTTAATAAAAATAAGTATTTAATTAAGTGAAATAATAATACATGATTATGGTTTTAAATTATAATTTTTTATATTTCTAAGATTTTTGGTATTTTATTTATATTATTAACATTACCATTATTAAAATATGAATTATCAAAGTTTTATTACTTATAAAACCTTTATTAAATAATATTTATTTAAATAATCATCATAATAATATTTGATAACAATTTTAAGTTGTAGATTTTATTTTTCCACAAATTTTCATATATTATACACATTTTTCTGAATTATAAATCAAAAGTTATTAATTAAACAAGATTTAATCATTTATTTGATTTCTGGAATATTAATAATTGAGTTATAACATTTTATTTATTTCTTAAACAGGTTTTAACTTTTTACACCACACCCGCAGCTAGCCTAAGTCACTGATCAGTGGGCCAGTGGACACCTCAACTCTCAGGTTAATAAAATGTATTTGTTACCGACTAATTGGCTACCCAGAGTCAATGACATATGGGACCTAGGCCATGTCACATGCCACGTGAGACAAAGACCATGTCAAACAGGGAACTGGGTCCAGGGTGGCATCGGCGTGATGTAGCTATGGCGTCAGCACCACCACCGCCGTTAGTGGTTGGTCGCCGGCGACGATCTACTACGCCCTAGCAAACGAAATGAACCTAGTTCGAATCAGCGCAACTCGCTGAACCTTAAAGTGGCGGCGCCGCTCAGAAATAGTCATCGGAGCCTCAGCTCCGATGAGCTCCGACGGTGGCCGACGGTGACAGAAGGTGCGATGGCGTTTAACAACGAGATACAACGATCTAGAAATGCTGGAGTGTTCAGGAACTCACCCTGATGATGATGATAGAGAGGTTGGCGAGGACAGGCGTGGTCGGAAACGAGTTCCCCGACAAGGATTCTGACGAACTGTCGCGAAGAGGAATGGCAAAATTCACCCTCTCCAGTGCTCCCCTTGATGCAAGATTCTACTCATAGGATCTACGGAGGACGGGGCTTCTCCATGGCTGCTTGGAAGAGTGTGGGGAGATGTAGTTCGATGGCGAGGTGTGGCTCCAGTGAGCTAGGGTTTCGGCCCCATTCGAATTAGAGAGGATAAGGAGGGATTGTGGATAGGGATTGAGGCAGGCCGTCGCGGTGGCCTTCTTATCCCCCTCTGGAACGATGGCGGGCAGCTTTACGTATGGCTGACGACGACGGCATTAGGCGGCGGCGAGCTCCTCCAGCGAGCTGTTTGAGTGCGTGAGGATGACGAAGACATAACTTTTGCAGAAACCCCCTGGCAATTCTTTCAACTCAACTCGCGGTCCTTCTTTGGTTCCACTTGTCAATCACAGATGGAAACGAGCTAGGCTGGGTGCTGGGCTATCGTGGGCTTCACATGGGCGTCAGATAAAGAAAGAGGAGTTGGGCCACGGCCAGGTCTTGTTTTTTATTTGTTTTCTATTTTTCTATTTTCTGTTTTCCTTTTCAGATTTGTATATAATCTTTATTTTGAACTTTTCTGTGTAGAATTTATTTGCTGGATAATTGTAGTAATACTAAAATATATTTAGTATCCTTTGTGAACTTTTATTATATAATAATTTTATATTTCTTTTATTATATAACCCCTCTTATTATTTTGTACAAACTTTTCTTATTATTTTTCTCTCCACTTTTAATCATGGATTTATTAAATGATATGTTCTTATTTGTTTATAAAACTTAACTCTAGTTGGCTCTTAGTTTGAATATAAATTTTTACATATATAATGATCCTATATCATTATTTGGTGCATGAAATACAAAAGAAATTAATATGGTTAATACTAATTTCATTAATTGGGAAAATGATATTGTATACATTCTATTATGATAATCATAGAAGTTTAGGGTTCTTAATTATGAATATTTACCCTAGGGTTTAGGGTTTTTAATATACTTAGATTCCTTTATGGATATGAGGAAAGTTTTAATAACTAAGCATATTTTTTTCTGTTTGGGATATTTGATGACATCACCTTTAGGACTAGAAAGTTATATCTAGAATGTTTTATAGGAAGGAATTGATACAGATACTCTTAAGCACATATAATTAGGATGGTTGGAATTGGCAGAGATGTGCTTATGTGATTTGTTATAGGAAAATATTCCTTTAAACTGATATTAACATAAGATGATGAATCAATTCCCTGAATGGACATTATACTTGGTTTAAGATTTAGAGTTGGTTGTTTAACAGGAATGTCTATTTTTCTATTCTTCACCATCCTTAACCTTTAATTAAATAATTCCTTTTCTAGATATAATACTTCTTCCTATCCATCATCATAGTTAGTATGATGAGCTTTACTTCACAAGAATGTTCTTATTCACCTTTTATTCTCCTAAACGCTTGGATGAATCCAATGAGTTTGATACTAAAGTATTTCATAGTTTTTCTCATATCTTTGCTTAGTTATACCCACTACTCTACTGTTGATAATCATCACTCCAACAAGTAGTTCTTTCAAACTCCACCCATAATCTTCCTTAATCATCCACCACTATTTTTTCTTCATCAGATGTATGTATGTATCCAACTACCTTTATCTAAGGCTTACTATCCTTTAAGATGAATAACACTCCTTCCATAACCCTATGCTTCACTAGCTTTAACTGAATAATATCATTCTACATTTATTTTACTCCAGTAACTCACACTCCAACCCTACATTATATTTATGTGGCTTGTAATGACTACTCTAGGATAACTTATTTCTACTAGGGTTTCCATCATGTTCTACCCACCAATATCTTTTATCCTAGATATAGGTAGACCATCCTGATGAGTAAGGCATGATCAATATAATCCTTTAATCATGTATAGCTTAAGTTCTTAGTTGACTAAACAAGGCTTTATCAATACTACTTTTCAATTGTATTGAAATTATCTTCTTAGTATCTCATGTTGGATTAAGGTTATTCATGGACTATGCCCTCTTTAAAAGATTTAAGTAGATGTTATGATAACATCAAGAAATAGTAGATCAAGGATTGATAGTTAAAAAAATTGTAAATCAATGGTTGATTACTCAACATTGATGAATAGTAGATATTAAGATAAGTTCCATAAAAATTGACATGGAAAGAAAGTTATATGGTGAATGATCTTGACTTAGTATCTTTCCAACTCAAACTCATTAAAGAGTTAAAGTTAAGTATTACTATAATACTCATAGTAAGAGTAGATAAGAATAAGATAAGTCAGGATTAGTCATTACATTTAGATTACTTTAGTTTTAATCGTAACTTGGCAATTATGAGTTGTTGGGTTGAATATCATGATAGGATCCCTTAAGGATCAGAGATTACTTATTTAAGCTATGTATTCTGAGTAACATTTTATTATATCTGATCTACCCTTAGATCAAATCATGTTTACCCAAATAAGGTTTTAGCAAAGGTCATATCGAAACTTATCACAGTCAACTTGATGATCTACTTCAATTTCATCAAGTTGAGAGAAGCTTCAATCATTTTGACATGTTTTGTTCAAAAGCGCAAAAATTATTCAGATTTTCTATGCATGAATGCAATGCACACATATGGGTTCAGCTTATTTCTAGGCTCCAATCCTGGGATGTTACAGACTCTCCCCCTTAAAATAAACTTCATCCTCGAAGTTTGCAAACTCTCACGTTTCGAAGTAAGGAATTGTCTTGTACTGGTTGCTGCATTTCTCCACTCCATGATGACCTTAAATGGAATTAATTGTAGTATTCCATAACCTGATTAGATATCCTAATCCAATTTTTTTTACTTAATCATCAAACTTTGTTACTATTTTGAGTACAGTCTAGAGGGTGTCATTAAAATAAGTTTTAAGTTTCTATATGCCCGTGTTTGTGGTTAGAGGACAATATTTTTATTCTTGTCATAGTATAGTTGATACCGGCATTCCTTCCAATATTGGATTTGAACTCATTTCGACCATACCCATTGGCTTTTTTTTATTCTCAATACTTGTCCAGTTGGGTGTTCTCTATTTTTTAAGGGTTAATTCAGAGTTGTTTCTTTTAGAATTGGTCGGTTAAATTTATCCTTTTATCACCTTCAAGCTTATACCTTCTTAAGTTTTTTAAATAATCTTTCATTATTACCTCTAGTACTTCTTCAACTTTCATTCATAATGTCTACTCTCCCCCTTAGGGTTTACTAATAGTCTTTAAATTGTATATAAAGCATTTATTGGCTTAATAACTAGAATGTTGCTTCTGTTCAGTTCATACTCTACCAAATTAGGGTCTGATGAAAGATTGTACGACGTATCCACGTAGTTGTGGATCTCCGAAGCAAATCTTCCAGCACTATATGTTGTACTTATTATTGGACATTTTTGCTGGGACAAGTCTGACTTTGCGAAGCATCTTGAAAGACGATCACCTTAAAGTTTTATACTTCCTTAGGTCTTACTTAACTTAGGCCAAATTTTATGCTCTTTATGCAACCATTAAGATAATCTGGTTAACTATCTCAACCAACACCGGCTGCGAACAAGATACGAACTGTGGATCAGAATGCCGACTATGGATTAAGTACCAACGGCGGATCATTCTGGGTGATAGGTATTACCTTACTACTACTGGCATTCTCTCTGAATTGTCAGAGCTTCAATACCCTTTTAATTCCAAGGCATCTTCTTTGTACTTATTCATGATACTTCCATGAACTTGGTACAACTACTTTGTTAACTTCTTAGCAACTTACCTGCTTTGAATGAGCTTTAAGTTTATTATATCTTGTGGCTCCATACATCTTCTACTCCAAACTTCCTTCTTGATACTTGGGACTCGTCACTCCCTTACATGAATTCCCATTCCTATCTAGGTCTATGACATCAAGTAGTAACTGGGTGTTACATCATGCATTTGCACACCTAATTAACTTCATGTACAGATCTAGTCAATCAAGAAGATTCAAGAAGTCCAAAAGTCGATAAATAACAAAACATATACCATGTATTATACATAGGTTTTAAATAATTTACAAATGTACTAGATGTCCCAACGGTTTGCTCCTCACCTATTTACACAACTATCTTACAAGAACTTCTTGTTCTTGTGAGTATATCCTCACTTATTTCGGCAAATCTTTCAAGCTACAATACGCATTACCCTATATGTACATTATTCAAGCACTCATCCCCTTGGGATGTCCTTCCTTTCATACTTTCATCTTCCTCGAGTGCTACCTGGAGTTCCATCCATGATGGCGTGAAGTCCTACGACTGCCTTCTGGAGCGTAAGAGCATCCAGGAGGTGCGTATTCTTGATTAGAAGTATCGAGACTGAGATTAGTCATTGAAAAATGACTAGAGTTGGTGTAATCCTCTATAGAATATTCCTGGTTTTCTGGCATCACTTCCTCATAGTAAGCTGGCTCCTTATCCTTTTCTTGGATCCAGTCATATATATTGGTGTAGTAGCTATCGGAATACTCTTCTAAGTCGATTGGATTAGTATCACCCCCATATGGTCCATAAGGCTCTCTATGGTTATAGTTGGTCTCTTCTTCAATACCTGTATCACAAGGTATAGGGTTTCCTATGGTCCCACCTTGAGATTCTACTTCCCATCCATACTTGTTTGGCTCAGGTTTATTTGGAATAACTCTATTCCATTCCTATTGTTCGGAGTTATATTTGGTCCATAGGTCTTCAGGTGGCTTGAAGTCATTTTGGTAATAGGCATAATTTTCCGAGTTTGGGTCATCAAACTTAGTGTCCTCATACACTTCTCCTGAAGGTATGTATTTAGGATGCCTAGCTTCTTTATCTAGCTTCTTCCTACAAGCCATTGCTTTATCAGGATCAGTAAAATACTCAATGACCGTAACCAGTTCCTGGACTAAGACTTGGTGAGTGTTATGATAAGTGTTTAGCAAAGACCGATAACGATCCATATACTCTACAGCTAGAGTAGGTTCTGCTTGAACTAGAGTAGAGTGATGTAACGCATGCTCTGGGTTTGAGGTTTCATGTGGTATAATGTTATGAGTACTACCTTCTAGAGCTTGGGATTTCTGTTCTCGGATCATGGTTATGGCTGCTGCTACGACAATCTGATATGCAGATGCCATGCACCTTGCCTCTCCTGATGGCATTTCTCCCTTAAGTCCTAACTTCTTAGGTAACATGATCATGACACAGTATTTAGCTAATACCTGCCCATCATAGTAATTGTAAATCTTGACCAAAAGTCTCGATTGACATTCCAAACTCCGTAGAAGTTGGCGGAGATTATCTGTCCAATCCCCTCCATAGTCATTCAACGTCCTGTTCATTACTTGAACATTCCGGGGTGGGTATCGAGGTGCCATGTGGAACTGTAGATAAGAAATTATCATCAGTCACATAGAGTTCAAACTCTTGGGTAATGATCGAATTTGCAATCATACTAAAGAATTATCGCACTAGTAACATAATAGGATTATTCTCAAGTGAATATCCCTCATATCACTAGAGAACTCTTTATTATTGCTAGGATGTGTCCTACAGGTTCTACCCATTTACTAGGTTTCCAACCTAAGGTCAAAGCATATGCTCTGATACCAACTGCGGTGACCCAGCATACCACTGCATGATGTAGTATACTATAGTCGTTGACATAACACCAATGAAACACCGTTCACTAGTATTACATCCTCGAATGGCACAATGAAACACATGGGTCCGATACATGGCTAAAGGTTACAACTCACTCTTTACACAAGATCCAGAGAACACTCTAGGTTAAAGAGAGAGAGAGAGAAAGAACTTCTTACGGAGAAGAAGCAAAGACAAACAACACAAGAACTATTATACTATTAAGACTAGTATTTTAACTAAGAGATTTGCATTGCTGCTATTGCAATACACATACAGAATTAGGTTCTTTGGCTAGAGATTATATTTCCTATCTAATCAGTAACTTCGTCTTCACTTGAGTTGAGATAGATGTTGACTTCCTTGTCTTCATTGAAGAGCTTTAGCTTTGGATGATAAGTCCTGGAGCATAACTTGATGTGGATGTTGTCTATTTCGGCTTCAGAATCTAGCAAGGGTTAAGAAGATACTTTGAGTACGAGCGTACTCAGCAAATTCACTAGAAAAGGAGGGTTTGATGCACTATAACAACAGCCACGGACCATAGGTCGTAGGCCATGCAAGTTTTCGTAAACATTTCTTCAAAGGTTGCTTTTATTCTGAAAAGCTATGTCCGTCATCCTTCACGGGTTTACCAGAAATTTCATGGAGTTCCTTTCCCCCCGCGTTCGCAGCTCCTTCCTGGAACAGGGAGTAAGAAGTTACAGTTCTTACACTCTGCAGAGGTGCGTTACTTTACTCATGAGAGATCAACTCTTTGTTGCACAACTGAGCATCTTATTCCCGTCCACAATTCCATGATGTGGGGCCCATAAGATGATCCAAGCCAATAACTGCCCCCTTCGCGACCTCGCATGCCTCCTTGGTGTACACCATGCCCACATATTGGATTACGGCAATGGTTTGTACAAACCGTTAGATGTCAGAACTATCGTGGGACGTTGAGGGTTCCCACCCATGTGCTGCATATCCTCTACGAATTACCAATTAATATGCACGCTTCGAGGATAACAGCCACGACCTGCACATTCGGCTTCATGCGAGAGAAAGAAGATACAGCTGAATTCTCCGTCCCATTCCAAATCTCATGGTCAACGCGTAATATACGGCGCAAGAATCACTGGCGACATTGGTTGTTCAGTCCTAGGTTATATTGTTCTGAACAGTGGTATCCCAACTATCAGATTTAATAGATTAACTGATCACCCTGGATCAGTAACCAATAGTTCACATTATTATCGAAAATAGCATTTTCTGTCCTTTTTCAAATGCAGGTGATGACAACACTAGATTTGTAAAATACTTTACGAGAAATAAACAAACGACATGAGCAAGTGTGAACTTGCCTTTTGTGATTGCAAGATTATGCACTCACGGTCTTCGAGTCAGTATAAGATCCAAAGTCTGAAATCAGCATCATTGGTCCGGTAAGGACTAATGTTTAAAGAAGCAATATGCTTTTATTCATAATTAATGTGATGCACGTTATAAACGCGAATCCCAGGGATAACATTGTTCTAAGGTTTGGATTCTGGAAATGGTTACTTTAGAATGTGCTGTTCTTTTAGATAAGTTTCACACCTGTGCTTCTTATTAGGGCTTGTGAGTGTGTGTGAACAACACATATTTATGCAGCAATAAAATATATATATCTATTAAATTCTATTCATAATTGTTTACACTTTAATAGTTTATCTCCAAACTTTACTTTATAGATAGATTCACTTATAAATAGCTTAAGTGTTATTGCTCCTAGGGATACGAGTGAAGTATGAAGTAATGTGATCTTGTTTATTTGTCATATATTGTTTGAAGTGGCAAAACGAATAACTTTTGAAGAAAATTTTCCTTTTCTAAGGCCTAAACAATCTTTGTGGTTAGTTAGTGGTGGTTGATGTTATTTGTGTTTGCTTGAATAGTTTTGGCTTGAGATGCTTTATCACTTAACTAGTTCAGACCAAAGTTAACTATAAAACATATAATAATGCTTATAGTGTTATATTTAGATTCTGGTAGACTAAAGTTAACTTCAAAAACAAAGACAATTTTAAAGTATAGTGCGTATGATATTTGTATCTTGTGTACCTGGTAAGGATTCCTTAAGGTTACTTAAGAATGGTTATTATTTTACTTGGTGTAGTGGTTTCTTGATTTTATAATGGAGAAGTATCATTTACCTTTTATAAATGAGTGGTTATAGTTTATAAACCAAAATATAATAGTACTTAATTACTGATGAACTTACTATAGTGTTGTGATAGTTTTTGTAATCTGGTGGTTAAAGTAGATAGAAAGGATCTGATTTATTCACAAGTTGTTCTTTAAGGTTTTTATTTAGAATAGGAATCCATTTAGAATGTAATTTTCACTTAAGGTTGAAGATAATTTAATAAAAAGGTATTTATAATGTTTTAAACCATCATGGCTTCATATTATTAACATTTTAAATTAATACTATTTAATAGGCTTAATTGACTCATTTTAGGAATATTATCAAATTTTCTTTATACTTAGATGAATTATTAGCTAAGTAAATAAGTGTAAATTTGAGTTATTAAAATATTTGAATTTAACATGTAATTATTATTTTTGTGATCATTTTGGTATATTACATTTATTTTTGTGATTTATAAATAATAAGATATGATTTTTACAATTCTTATTACTTTATAATTACTTAATAAATAATAAATATTTAATTAAGTGAAATAATAATACATGATTATGGTTTTAAATTATATTTTTTTTATTTTTCTAAGATTTTTGGTATTTTATTTATATTATTAACATTACCATTATTAAAATATGAATTATCAAAGTTTTATTACTTATAAAACCTTTATTAAATAATATTTATTTAAATAATCATCATAAGAATATTTGATAATAATTTTAAGTTGTAGATTTTATTTTTCTACAAATTTTCATATATTATACACATTTTTCTGAATTATAAATCAAAGTTATTAATTAAACAAGATTTAATCATTTATTTGATTTCTGGAATATTAATAATTGAGTTATAACATCTTATTTATTTCTTAAACAGGTTTTAACTTTTTACACTGCACCCGCAGCTAGCCTAAGTCACTGATCAGTGGGCCAGTGGACACCTCAGCTCTCAGGTTAATAAAATGTATTTGTTACCGACTGATTGGCTACCCCGAGTCAATGACATATGGGACCTAGGCCATGTCACATGCCACGTGAGATAAAGACCAGGTCAAACAGGGAACTGAGTCCAGGGTGGCGTCGGCGTGACGTAGCTATGGCGTCAGCACCACCACCGCCGTTAGTGGTTGGTCGCCGGCGACGATCTACTGCGCCCTAGCAAACGAAATGAACCTAATTCGAATCAGCGCAACTCGCTGAACCTTAAAGTGGTGGCGCCGCTCGGAAATAGTCATCGGAGCCTCAGCTCCGACGAGCTCCGACGGTGGCCGACGGTGACAGAAGGTGCGATGGCGTTTAACAACGAGATACAACGATCTAGAAATGCTAGAGTGTTCAGGAACTCACCCTGATGATGATAGAGAGGTTGGCGAGGACAGGCGTGGTCGAAAACGAGTTCCCCGACGAGGATTCCGACGAACTGCCGCGAAGAGGAATGGCAAAATTCACCCTCTCCAATGCTCCCCTTGATGCAAGATTCTACTCAGAGGATCTACGGAGGACGGGGCTTCTCCATGGCTGCTTGGAAGAGTATGGGGAGATGTAGTTCGATGGCGAGGTGTGGCTCCAGTGAGCTAGGGTTTCGGCCCCATTCGAATCAGAGAGGATAAGGAGGGATTGTGGATAGGGATTGAGGCAGGCCGTCGCAGTGGCCTTCTTATCCCCCTCTGGAACGACGGCGAGCATCTTGACGCACGGCTGACGATGACGACGGCATTGGGCGGCGGCGAGCTCCTCCAGCGAGCTGTTTGTGTGCATGAGGATGACGAAGACAACTTTTGCGGAAAACCCCCTAGCGATTCTTTCAACTCAACCCGCGGTCCTTCTTTGGTCCCACTTGTCAGTCACAGATGGAAACGAGCTGGGCTGGGTGCTGGGCTATTGTGGGCTTCACATGGGCGTCAGATAAGGAAAGAGGAGTTGGGCCACGGCCAGGTCTTGTTTTTTATTTGTTTTCTATTTTTCTATTTTCTATTTTCCTTTTCAGATTTGTATATAATCTTTATTTTGAAATTTTCTTTGTAGAATTTATTTGCTGGATAATTGTAGTAATACTAAAATATATTTAGTATCCTTTGTGAACTTTTATTATATAATCTTTTTATATTTCTTTTATTATATAACCCCTCTTATTATTTTGTAGAAACTTTTCTTATTATTTTTCTCTCCACTTTTAATCATGGATTTATTAAATGATATATTCTTATTTGTTTATAAAACTTAACTCTAGTTGGCTCTTAGTTTGAATATAAATTTTTACATATATAATGATCCTATATCATTATTTGGTGCATGAAATACAAAAGAAATTAATATGGTTAATACTAATTTCATTAATTGGGAAAATTAATATGATCATATATAATGATCCTATATCATTATGACGAAAGTTTTAATAACTAAGCATATTATTTTCTGTTTGGGATATTTGATGACATCACCTTTAGGACTAGAAAGTTATATCTAGAATGTTTTATAGGAAGGAATTGATACAGACACTCTTAAGCACATATAATTAGGATGGTTGGAATTGGCAGAGATGTGCTTATATGATTTGTTATAGGAAAATATTCCTTTAAAGTGATATTAACATAAGATGATGAATCAATTCCCTGAATGGACATTATACTTGGTTTAAGATTTAGAGTTGGTTGTTTAACAGGAATGTCTATTTTTCTATTCTTCACCATCCTTAACCTTTAATTAAAGAATTCCTTTCCTAGATATAATATTTTTTCCTATCCATCATCATAGTTAGTATGATGAGCTTTACTTCACAAGAATGTTCTTATTCACCTTTTATTCTCCTAAACTCATGGATGAATCCAATGAGTTTGATACTAAAGTATTTCATAGTTTTTCTCATATCTTTGCTTAGTTATACCCACTACTATATTGTTGATAATCATCACTCCAACAAATAGTTCTTTCAAACTCCACCCAAAATCTCCCTTAATCATCCACCACTATTTTTTCTTCATCAGATGTATGTATGTATCCAACTACCTTTCTCTAAGGCTTACTATCCTTTAAGATGAATAACACTCCTTCCATAACCCTATGCTTCACTAGCTTTAACTGAATAATATCATTCTACATTTATTTTACTCCAGTAACTCACACTCCAACCCTACATTATATTTATGTGGCTTGTAATGACTACTCTAGGATAACTTATTTCTACTAGGGTTTCCATCATGTTCTACCCACCAATATCTTTTATCCTAGATATAGGTAGACCATCCTGGTGAGTAAGGCATGATCAATATAATCCTTTAATCATGTATAGCTTAAGTTCTTAGTTGACTAAACAAGGCTTTATCAATACTACTTTTCAATTGTATTGAAATTATCTCCTTAGTATCTCATGTTGGATTAAGGTTATTCCTAGACTATGCCCTCTTTAAAAGATTTAAGTAGATGTTATGATAAGATCAAGAAATAGTAGATCAAGGATTGATAGTTAAAAAATTTGTAAATCAATGGTTGATTACTCAACATTAATGTACAGTAGATATTAAGATAAGTTCCATAAAAATTGATATGGAAAGAAAGTTATATGGTGAATGATCTTGACTTAGTATCTTTCCAACTCAAACTCATTAAAGAGTTAAAGTTAAGTATTACTATAATACTCATAGTAAGAGTAGATAAGAATAAGATAAGTCAGGATTAGTCATTACATTTAGATTACTTTAGTTTTAATTGTAACTTGGAAATTATGAGTTGTTGGGTTGAATATCATGATAGGATCCCTTAAGGATCAGAGATTACTTATTTAACCTATGTATTCTGAGTAACATTTTATTATATCTGATCTACCCTTAGATCAAATCATGTTTACCCAAATAAGGTTTTAGCAAAGGTCATATCGAACTTATCACAGTCAACTTGATGATCTACTTCAATTTCATCAAGTTGAGAGAAGCTTCAATCATTTTGACAAATTTTGTTTAGAAGCGCGAAAATTATTCAGATTTTCTATGCATGAATGCAATGCACACATCTGGGTTCAGCTTATGTAAGGTTCCCAACCTTTAATAAGGTAGATATCCCTGTGTTTACAATGCTAGTCCCTGGATCAATAGCTAGCATCCACAGTTAAGATGTAATATCAAGAAATAAAGGTCATAATACAACTTTATAACCAGGAATAAAATAATTTATTACATCTTACATAGCTCATTTGGCTATCTCATTACAATGCAGCAGAATATAACAATAGCATGGGGTTCTTCATCTTCAAAGTGCCACAGGCAAACATGTTGGTTGTAGACTTGTAATCCTAATTCAACAAACTTCACTAATATCAAACAAACCTACAACATAACAAGTTACAACTACAAGGGTCAATACATTTGAATTGTATTACTATGGTAGTACAGTGGAGTCTATCATCTATATGCATTTGGTTAAGTGGAGCTTAGGCTTGCTTTTCTCAAAATAGATTTTCCTTATCATTTGAAAACACTAAGTTTTTGCTTGACAAAAATCACCCAAGGCATCTCCCAATAGAAATTGGTGATCCTTCAACCCTTGTTCAACCACAAGATTTTAACTTAGAAATTGGGATGAGGAGATTCTTGATAGCTTCCATGTCTTGATGCTCAAATTGTCCTTTACCAGGGACATGGCTAAGTACTTAGATTTTACACTCTGCAGAGGTGGTGCACTTTCCCCACAAGACTTGGTTTCCCAAGACAAGATCTTTCAGAAGCCTTCCCTTAGACCAGAATGGACGCGCTCCAACCTATCATTCCCTTACCACCAACTGTCCATTTGGCTAAATTATTGCATCCTATATGATCCAGGCAGAGCCCATAATGTTAAGTGGCTGCACTTGAAGCTTCTCAACATTTGACATCTCAAATCTCTTTGTTCCTGGGTGGACATCCACAAGTGAGATACACAAGGTAAACCATAAAAATGGGCCTTGTGAACCACTCAACACAAACCATTCCTTCCATTCCACCCAGGTGATTCATTCACTTAGTTGTTTTATTAAACAAAACACAAGTCCTTGACTTAGAAATATTCCATAGTGTGAATATATATTCAACCCTTGTTTTCTACTAGCTAAGCTAAGCATGATAGTAGTAGGAATCTTAACTTAGGAAAATTCTACTAAGGTTCCATCTACTAGGATTTCCCATGGCATAGTTTATACTTAGCAAAAAGTCCATGCAAGTCCTACTTAGAAATATCACTAATGCATAGTGAAAATAATGGGACAAAAGTATGAAGCATCACTTGCCTTTTTGGTAGAGAATATAAGTTCACTCCTTGATCTTTGCAATATTCACACTCTTCAATTCACTACAACTCAATCAAGCAAGCAATATTTCAATCTACCATTCAAGCAACATCACATAAAATAATAGAAACAAAACAATGCATGCAAGCATGCCAAACTTTGTTTTATTTACAAAACTGGTTTATAACAGGTTTTAAACATTCTAAAACACTCATTGCTCATTTTATAAAGTGGTAAAACTATTTGCAAAAGATTTTACCTATAAACCATTTTTAAATCAAATCATTATTTTATGTGGTTGAAAATGCCTTTATCAAAGTAGAAATATTTATAGGGTTCACCAAATACATTTTCAAATTATGAAACTTGGTGTTTGGGGTCAGAGAGTTTGAATCAAAACATTTCCCGAAGGTTTTCTCCAAAAAGCATTTTTAACAAATAAACAATATTTTTATTTGACTAGAAATGGTTTAAATCAAAGGTTTATTATTTTGCTTCACCAAACATATTTTTGAAACCACAAATTGATTCCTATGGTCAGTAGGTTCAAAACAAACTATTTGCCAAAAAATTTATCCCCAAAATCATTTTAGAACAAATTTTATATTCTAAATATGCCTACATAAGTTTCTGCAAAAACAATCAATTTAGCAGAAACATTTTACTAAACAAAGTGCATGGTCAGAAAGTACTTGTTTTGCTGAATCCATTGATATAATATTTGCAAAATTTGGACGTGTGGTTTGAAAGTTATGGATTTTACAAAATTGAACCACAAATAGTTCAAATCCTGTTTTTTATAAACAGACAGGGCCACATGTCTTATTCTAATTCGTCTGCACCGCTTCGCTCGGATCGATTGCTGACAGCCGTTGGATTTAAGTGGGATCACACGGCTCAGAAGCAAGCGTACCCCTTCGGTTAAATTCTATCGTGGCCACGCGATCAAGATCGGACGGTGCACAGCGTGCTTGCCATCGAGTGGCGGCGCTGGCGGCGGCAGGTGGCGGCGCTGGCTCTGGCTACGGCGTCGCGGTGATTACAGGAAGCAAGGGAGGAAGGGGAATGGCTCACCAGGTTCGCGTGGTGTCGCTGATGCTCGTCGTGCTCGCGAGAAGGCAAGGGGCGCACGGTGGTGGCGTGGATTCCTCGCCGGAGTTGAGCTGCACCTCGGGCTCGTCTGTTCATCGACGGGGGCAGCCGGAGGCTGGGGAATGTTTTCGTGTGGTCGAGGAGTCGATGGGCGGAGGAGGTTGGCCGGAATTGCTACCGGAGAGCGTCGGAGGCAGTGGGGTTCTAAGAGGAAATCAGGGCAGCCTAGGGGCTCCGGTGGGGCGACGACTGGGGGGAAATGGAGAGGGGAGGGAGGCGATTAAGAGGGCAAGGTCGCGGGGTGGAGTAATGAAGGCAGTAAAGCGTATTTACGCTGGCTTCAATGGCCAGAAACGGCAAGGAGAGGTTGGAGGCGTGGTCACCGCGGGGTGTGGAAGATGATGATGTGGCGTGGGGTCGAGACGTCAGCGAGAGAGAGAGTGAAGGAGTGGGGCCTACGCGTTGGATCGGCGGGTTCTCTTTCTTGAGGAAAAGCGTTTGGAGAGGGGTTAGTTGGGCTGCTGGGCCTGGACTGGCTTAGCTGGGCTGGGCTGTTCCTTTCATTTTTTTTATACCAAATGTTTTTCCTTTTTCTGTTTGAATATTCTGATTTGATTTTTCAAACAAATAATTCAAGCAACAAATCAATTTAAACCTCAACCAAAATTTGTGTAGATTCATATACTGATTAATAACACATTCCAAAGTCAAATTTAGAATAATTTATTTAGTCTTTTGAGGGTATTTTAATTATTTCAAATAGGCTCTAGTATTAATTAAATAAGATTTGATAGTATTTTTCAATCTCCATTTGAATTCAAATCACCACCAAACTTTTGATGAATTTTAATTCTGTTTATCAACATATTTCAAAGTCCAAAATAAAAAAATTCTTTTATTTTTAGGATCTATTAATAATTAAATAAATAGTCCAAAGTCTTTAATTCAAATGGGTTTTTAATTTATTCTAAAAACTCTTTTTGAAATCAAAATAATACCAAAACCTTTTCAGTAGGTTTTATTTGAAAACATAAAAACACTTGGAAATCTTATTTAAAATAAATTAACAAGTTTTAGTGTTTATTTAAAATGAAAAAGCCTTTACTTTTATAAAATTGGATATTAATAAATCCTCATTATTTTATTTAAATAAACCTTTACTCTTTTTTATCCAAATAAAAACATTTTATTTCAAAAGCTTGGCCAAGATTTAATTTGGCTCTATAAAATAATCCTTATTTATATTTCTACCTTTGCTTTATAAAAACTATATCTTTTTAGTTAAAGATTCAAAAAAAAGTGTTTCCAACTATTATAATTTTATTTATTATTTGATTACCTTTTTAATTCCTTTGGGATTATTTGCTCACCATTTGGTATGAATTTCTAGATGGTTGCTCTATTAGCTTTGGAATTACTTTTCCCTACCTTATTAAATTCATAGGATTTTATTCATGGCTCCAAAGTAAGTGAAACCAATTATATGGTTTTATAATATTTCTAATAATCATTCTTGATCAATTTGAAATGTTTGTTTGACCAATTTTTATGTGGATCAAATCCATAGTCTAAGAGGTAACTTGAAAATGATTTTCTTCCATTAGGGTTTTGGTTTATTTCTCAACTGTTAAAATTTCCAGATGCATTTATGAAGAATGAAATCCACTTGATTTGAATTCTAGTTGGATTCAAACATTAACCAAAGTTTGTTCAAGATGGGTTTTTAATTTCCATTTAGAAACAAAAGTTTCTTTTCACCCTAAATTTCAACAATTATTTATTTTGTTTATTTATTTTTCACATTACAAGATTTGGAAAATCTTGGGATGTGACAGCTTATTTCTAGGCTCCAATGTTGGGATGTTACAGACTCTCCCCCTTAAAATAAACTTTGTCCTCGAAGTTTGCAAACTCTCATGTTTCGGAGTAAGGAATTGTCTTGTAGTGGTTGCTGCATTTCTCCACTCCATGATGACCTTAAATGGAATTAATTGTAGTATTCCATAACCTGATTAGATATCCTAATCCAATTTTTTTACTTAATCATCAAACTTTGTTACTATTTTGAGTACAGTCTAGAGGGTCTCATTAAAATAAGTTTTAAGTTTCTATATGCCCGTGTTTGTGGTTAGAGGACTATATTTTTATTCTTGTCATAGTATAGTTGATACTGGCATTCCTTCCAATATTGGATTTGAACTCATTTCGACCATACCCATTGGCTTTTTTTTATTCTCAATACTTGTCCAGTTGGGTGTTCTCTATTTTTTAAGGGTTACTTAAGAGTTGTTTCTTTTAGAATTGGTCGGTTAAATTTATCCTTTTATCACCTTCAAGCTTATATCTTCTTAAGTTTTTTAAATAATCTTTCATTATTACCTCTAGTACTTCTTCAACTTTCATTCATAATGTCTACTCTCCCCCTTAGGGTTTACTAATAGTCTTTAAATTGTATATAAAGCATTTATTGGCTTAATAACTAGAATGTTGCTTCAGTTCAGTTCATACTCTACCAAATTAGGGTCTGATGAAAGATTGTACGGCGTATCCACGTAGTTGTGGATCTCCGAAGGAAATCTTTCAGCACTATATGTCATACTTAGTATTGGACATTTTCGCTGGGACAAGTCTGACTTTGCGAAGCATCTTGAAAGACGATCACCTTAATGTTTTATACTTCCTTAGGTCTTACTTAACTTAGGCCAAATTTTATGTTCTTTAAGCAACCATTAAGATAATCTGGTTAACTATCTCAACCAACACCGGCTGCGAACAAGATACGAACTATGGATCAGAATGCCGACTATGGATTAAGTACCAACGGCGGATCATTCTGGGTGATGGGTATTACCTTACTACTACTGCCATTCTCTCTGAATTGTCAGAGCTTGAATACCCTTTTAATTCCAAGGCATCTTCTTTGTACTTATTCATGATACTTCCATGAATTTGGTACAACTACTTTGTTAACTTCTTAGCAACTTACCTGCTTTGAATGAGCTTTAAGTTTATTATATCTTGTGGCTCCATACATCTTCTACTCCAAACTTCCTTCTTGATACTTGGGACTCGTCACTCCCTTACACAAATTCCCACTCCTATATAGGTCTATGACATCAAGTAGTAACTGTGTGTTACATCATGCATTTGCACACCTAATTAACTTCATGTACAGATCTAGTCAATCAAGAAGATTCAAGAAGTCCAAAAGTCGATAAATAACAAAACATATACCATGTATTATACATAGGTTTTAAATAATTTACAAATGTACTAGATGTCCCAACGGTTTGCTCCTCACCTATTTACACAACTATCTTACAAGAAATTCTTGTTCTTGTGAGTATATCCTCACTTATTTCAGCAAACCTTTCAAACTACAATACGCATTACCCTATATGTACATTATTCAAGCACTCATCGCCTTGGGATGTCGCTCCTTTCTTACTTTCATCTTCCTCTAGTGCTACCTGGAGTTCCGTCCATGATGACGTGAAGTCCTACGACTGCCTTCTGGAGCGTAAGAGCATCCAGGAGGTGCGTATTCTTGATTAGAAGTACCGAGACTGAGATTAGTCATTGAAAAATGACTAGAGTTGGCGTAATCCTCTATAGAATATTCCTGGTTTTCTGGCATCGCTTCCTCATAGTAAGCTGGATCCTTATCCTTTTCTTGGATCCAGTCATATATATTGGTGTAGTAGCTATCGGAATACTCTTCTAAGTCGATTGGATTAGTATCACCCCCATATGGTCCATAAGGCTCTCTATGGTTATAGTTGGTCTCTTCTTCAATACCTGTATCACAAGGTATAGGGTTTCCTATGGTCCCACCTTGTGATTCTACTTCCCATCCATACTTGTTTGGCTCAGGTTTATTTGGAATAACTCTATTCCATTCCTATTGTTCGGAGTTATATTTGGTCCATAGGTCTTCAGGTGGATTGAAGTCATTTTGGTAATAGGCATAATTTTCTGAGTTTGGGTCATCAAACTCAGTGTCCTCATACACTTCTCCTGAAGGTATGTATTTAGGATGCCTAGCTTCTTTATCTAGCTTCTTCCTACGAGCCATTGCTTTATCAGGATCAGTAAAATACTCAATGACCGTATCCAGTTCCTGGACTAAGACATGGTGAGTGTTATGATAAGTGTTTAGCAAAGACCGATAACGATCCATATACTCTACAGCTAGAGTAGGTTCTGCTTGAACTAGAGTAGAGTGATCTAACGTATGCTCTGGGTTTGAGGTTTCATGTGGTATAATGGTATGAGTACTACCTTCTAGAGCTTGGGATTTCTGTTCTCGGATCATGGTTATGGCTGCTGCTACGGCAATCTGATATGCAGATGCCATGCACCTTGCCTCTCCTGATGGCATTTCTCCCTTAAGTCCTATCTTCTTAGGTAACCTGATCATGACACGGTATTTAGCTCATACCTGCCCATCATAGTAACTATAAATCTTGACCAAAAGTCTCGATTGACATTCCAAACTCCGTAGAAGTTGGCGGAGATTATCTGTCCAATCCCATCCATAGTCATTCAACGTCATGTTCATTACTTGAACATTCCGGGGTGGATATCGAGGTGCCATGTGGAACTGTAGATAAGAAATTATCATCAGTCACATAGAGTTCAAACTCTTGGGTAATGATCGAATTTGCAATCATACTAAAGAATTATCGCACTAGTAACATAATAGGATTATTCTCAAGTGAATATCCCTCATATCACTAGAGAACTCTTTATTATTGCTAGGATGTGTCCTACAGGTTCTACCCATTTACTAGGTTTCTAACCTAAGGTCAAAGCATATGCTGTGGTACCAACTGCGGTGACCCAGCATACCACTGCATGATGTAGTATACTATAGTCATTGACATAACACCAATGAAACACTGTTCACTAGTATTATATCCCTCAGAGTGGCACAACAGAAACACAGCGGGTCCAATACATGGCTAAAGGTTACAACTCACTCTTTACACAAGATCCAGAGAACAATCTAGGTTAAAGAGAGAGAGAGAGAAAGAACTTCTTACGGAGAAGAAGCAAAGACAAACAACACAAGAACTATTATACTATTAAGACTAGTATTTTAACTAAGAGATTTGCATTGCTGCTATTGCAATACACATACAGAATTAGGTTCTTTGGCTAGAGATTATATTTCCTATCTAATCAGTAACTTTGTCTTCATTTGAGTTGAGATAGATGTTGACTTCCTTGTCTTCATTGAAGAGCTTTAGCTTTGGATGATAAGTCCTGGAGCATAACTTGATGTGGATGTTGTCTATTTCGGCTTCAGAATCTAGCAAGGGTTAAGAAGATACTTTGAGTACGAGCGTACTCAGCAAATTCACTAGAAAAGGAGTGTTTGATGCACTATAACTACAGCCACAGACCATAGGTCGTAGGCCATGCAAGTTTTCGTAAACATTTCTTCAAAGGTTGCTTTTATTCTGAAAAGCTATGTCCGTCATCCTTCACGTGTTTACCAGAACTTTCATGGAGTTCCTTTCCCGCCGCGTTCGCAGCTCCTTCCCGGAACAGGGAGTAACAAGTTATAGTTCTTACACTCTACAGAGGGCGTTACTTTACCCATGAGAGATCAACTCTTTGTTGCACAATCGAGCATCTTATTCCCGTCCACAATTCCATGATGTGGGGCCCAGAAGATGATCCAAGCCAATAACTGCCCCCTTCGCGACCTCGCATGCTTCCTTGGTGTACACCATGCCCACATATTGGATTACGGCAATGGTTTGTACAAACCGTTAGATGTCAGAACTATTGTGGGACGTTGAGGGTTCCCACCCATGTGCTGCATATCCTCTACGAATTACCAATTAATATGCACGCTTCGAGGATAACAGCCACGACCTGCACATTAGGCTTCATGCGAGAGGAAGAATATACAGCTGAATTCTCCGTCCCATTCCAAATCTCATGGTCAACGCGTAATATACGGCGCAAGAATCACTAGCGACATTGGTTGTTAAGTCCTAGGTTATATTCTTCTGAACAGTGGTATCCCAACTGTCAGATTTAATAGATTAACTGATCACCCTAGATTAGTAACTAATAGTTCACATTATTATCGAAAATAGCGTTTCCTGTCCTTTTTCAAATGCAGGTGACGATAACACTAGATTTGTAAAATACTTGATGGAAAATAAACAAAGGACATGAGCAAGTGTGAACTTGCCTTTTGTGATTGCAAGATTATGCACTCACGGTCTTCGAGTCAGTATAAGATCCAAAGTCTGAAATCAGCATCATTGGTCCGGTAAGGACTAATGTTTAAAGAAGCAATATGCTTTTATGCATAAGTAATGTGATGCACGTTATAAACGCGAATCCCGGGGATAACGTTGTTCTAAGGTTTGGATTCTGGAAATGGTTACTTTAGAATGTGTTGTTCTTTTAGATAAGTTTCACACCTGTGCTTCTTATTAGGGCTTGTGAGTGTGTGTGTGAACAACACATATTTATGCAGCAATAAAATATATATATCTATGAAATTCTATTCATAATTGTTTACACTTTAATAGTTTATCTCCAAACTTTACTTTATAGATAGATTCACTTATAAATAGCTTAAGTGTTATTGCTCCTAGGTATACGAGTGAAGTATGAAGTAATGTGATCTTGTTTATTTGTCATATATTGTTTGAAGTGGCAAAACGAATAACTTTTGAAGAAAAGTTTCCTTTTCTAAGGCCTAAACAATCTTTGTGGTTAGTTAGTGGTGGTTGATGTTATTTGTGTTTGCTTGAATATTTTTGGCTTGAGATGCTTTATCACTTAACTAGTTCAGACCAAAGTTAACTATAAAACATATAATAATGCTTATAGTGTTATATTTAGATTCTGGTAGACTAAAGTTAACTTTAAAACAAAGACAATTTTAAAGTATAGTGCTTATGATATTTGTATCTTGTGTACCTGGTAAGGTTTCCTTAAGGTTACTTAAGAATGGTTATTATTTTACTTGGTGTAGTGGTTTCTTGATTTTATAATGGAGTAGTATCATTTACCTTTTACAAATTAGTGGTTATAGTTTATAAACAAAAATATAATAGTACTTAATTACTGATGAACTTACTATAGTGTTGTGATAGTTTTTGTAATCTGGTGGTTAAAGTAGATAGAAAGGATCTGATTTATTCACAAGTTGTTCTTTAAGGTTTTTATTTAGAATAGGAATCCATTTAGAATGTAATTTTCACTTAAGATTGAAGATAATTTAATAAAAAGGTATTTATAATGTTTTAAACCATCATGGCTTCATATTATTAACATTTTAAATTAATACTATTTAATAGGCTTAATTGACTCATTTTAGGAATATTATCAAATTTTCTTTATACTTAGATGAATTATTAGCTAAGTAAATAAGTTTAAATTTGATTTATTAAAATTTTTGAATTTAACATGTAATTATTATTTTTGTGATCATTTTGGTATATTACATTTATTTTTGTGATTTATAAATAATAAGATATGATTTTTACACATCTTATTACATTATAATTACTTAATAAATAATAAATATTTAATTAAGTGAAATAATAATACATGATTATGGTTTTAAATTATATTTTTTTATTTTTCTAAGATTTTTGGTATTTTATTTATATTATTAACATTACCATTATTAAAATATGAATTATCAAAGTTTTATTACTTATAAAACCTTTATTAAATAATATTTATTTAAATAATCATCATAATAATATTTGATAATAATTTTAAGTTGTAGATTTTATTTTTCTACAAATTTTCATATATTATACACATTTTTCTGAATTATAAATCAAAAGTTATTAATTAAACAAGATTTAATCATTTATTTGATTTCTGGAATATTAATAATTGAGTTATAACATTTTATTTATTTCTTAAATAGGTTTTAACTTTTTACACCGCACCCGCAGCTAGCCTAAGTCACTGATCAGTGGGCCAGTGGACACCTCAGCTCTCAGGTTAATAAAATGTATTTGTTACCGACTGATTGGCTACCCCGAGTCAATGACATATGGGACCTAGGCCATGTCACATGCCATGTGAGATAAAGACCAGGTCAAACAGGGAACTGAGTCCAGGGTGGCGTCGGCGTGACGTAGCTATGGCGTCAGCACCACCACCGCCGTTAGTGGTTGGTCGCCGGCGACGATCTACTGCGCCCTAGCAAACGAAATGAACCTAGTTCAAATCAGCGCAACTCGCTGAACCTTAAAGTGGCGGCACCGCTCGGAAATAGTCATCGGAGCCTCAGCTCCGACAAGCTCCGACGGTGGCCGACGGTGACAGAAGGTGCGATGGCATTTAACAACGAGATACAACGATCTAGAAATGCTGGAGTGTTCAGGAACTCACCCTGATGATGATAGAGAGGTTGGCGAGGACAGGCGTGGTCGAAAACGAGTTCCTCGACGAGGATTCCGACGAACTGCCGCGAAGAGGAATGGCAAAATTCACCCTCTCCAATGCTCCCCTTGATGCAAGATTCTACTCAGAGGATCTACGGAGGACGGGGCTTCTCCATGGCTGCTTGGAAGAGTATGGGGAGATGTAGTTCGATGGCGAGGTGTGGCTCCAGTGAGCTAGGGTTTCGGCCCCATTCGAATCAGAGAGGATAAGGAGGGATTGTGGATAGGGATTGAGGCAGGCCGTCGCGGTGGCCTTTTTATCCCCCTCTGGAACAACGACGAGCATCTTGACGCACGGCTGACGACGACGACAACATTGGGCGGCGGCGAGCTCCTCCAGCGAGCTGTTTGTGTGCGTGAGGATGACGAAGACATAACTTTTGCGGAAAACCCCCTAGCGATTCTTTCAACTCAACCCGCGGTCCTTCTTTAGTCCCACTTGTCAGTCATAGATGGAAACGAGCTGGGCTGGGTGTTGGGCTATTGTGGGCTTCACATGGGCGTCAGATAAGGAAAGAGGAGTTGGGCCACAGCCAGGTCTTGTTTTTTATTTGTTTTCTATTTTTCTATTTTCTATTTTCCTTTTTAGATTTGTATATAATCTTTATTTTGAAATTTTCTTTGTAGAATTTATTTGCTGGATAATTATAGTAATACTAAAATATATTTAGTATCCTTTGTGAACTTTTATTGTATAATCTTTTTATATTTATTTTATTATATAACCCCTCTTATTATTTTGTAGAAACTTTTCTTATTATTTTTCTCTCCACTTTTAATCATGGATTTATTAAATGATATATTCTTATTTGTTTATAAAACTTAACTCTAGTTGGCTCTTAGTTTGAATATAATTTTTTACATATATAATGATCCTATATCATTATTTGGTGCATGAAATACAAAAGAAATTAATATGGTTAATACTAATTTCATTAATTGGGAAAACGATATTGTATACATTCTATTATGATAATCATAGAAGTTTAGGGTTCTTAATTATGAATATTTACCCTAGGGTTTAGGGTTTTTAATATACTTAGATTCCTTTATGGATATGAGGAAAGTTTTAATAACTAAGCATATTGTTTTCTGTTTGGGATATTTGATGACATCACCTTTAGGACTAGAAAGTTATATCTAGAATGTTTTATAGGAAGGAATGGATACAGATACTCTTAAGCACATATAATTAGAATGGTTGGAATTGGCAGAGATGTGCTTATATGATTTGTAATACGAAAATATTCCTTTAAAGTGATATTAACATAAGATGATGAATCAATTCCCTGAATGGACATTATACTTGGTTTAAGATTTAGAGTTGGTTGTTTAACAGGAATGTCTATTTTTCTATTCTTCACCATCCTTAACCTTTAATTAAAGAATTCCTTTCCTAGATATAATACTTCTTCCTATCCATCATCATAGTTAGTATGATGAGCTTTACTTCACAAGAATGTTCTTATTCACCTTTTATTCTCCTAAACTCATGGATGAATCCAATGAGTTTGATACTAAAGTATTTCATAGTTTTTCTCATATCTTTGCTTAGTTATACCCACTATTATACTGTTGATAATCATCACTCCAACAAGTAGTTCTTTCAAACTCCACCCAAAATCTCCCTTAATCATCCACCACTATTTTTTCTTCATCAGATGTATGTATGTATCCAACTACCTTTCTCTAAGGCTTAATATCCTTTAAGATGAATAACACTCCTTCCATAACCCTATGCTTCACTAGCTTTAACTGAATAATATCATTCTACATTTATTTTACTCCAGTAACTCACACTCCAACCCTACATTATATTTATGTGGCTTGTAATGACTACTCTAGGATAACTTATCTCTACTAGGGTTTCCATCATGTTCTACCCACCAATATCTTTTATCCTAGATATAGGTAGACCATCCTGATGAGTAAGGCATGATCAATATAATCCTTTAATCATGTATAGCTTAAGTTCTTAGTTGACTAAACAAGGCTTTATCAATACTACTTTTCAATTGTATTGAAATTATCTTCTTAGTATCTCATGTTGGATTAAGGTTATTCATGGACTATGCCCTCTTTAAAAGATTTAAGTAGATGTTATGATAAGATCAAGAAATAGTAGGTCAAGGATTGATAGTTAAAAAAATTGTAAATCAATGGTTGATTACTCAACATTGATGAACAGTAGATATTAAGATAAGTTCCATAAAAATTGATATGGAAAGAAAGTTATATGGTGAATGCTCTTGACTTAGTATCTTTCCAACTCAAACTCATTAAAGAGTTAAAGTTAAGTATTACTATAATACTCATAGTAAGAGTAGATAAGAATAAGATAAGTCAGGATTAGTCATTACATTTAGATTACTTTAGTTTTAATCGTAACTTGGCAATTATGAGTTGTTGGGTTGAATATCATGATAGGATCCCTTAAGGATCAGAGATTACTTATTTAACCTATGTATTCTGAGTAACATTTTATTATATCTGATCTACCCTTAGATCAAATCATGTTTACCCAAATAAGGTTTTAGCAAAGGTCATATCGAAACTTATCACAGTCAACTTGATGATCTACTTCAATTTCATCAAGTTGAGAGAAGCTTCAATCATTTTGACATGTTTTGTTCAAAAGCGCAAAAATTATTCAGATTTTCTATGCATGAATGCAATGCACACATCTGGGTTCAGCTTATTTCTAGGCTCCAATGCTGGGATGTTACACATAACAAGTTTAATTTGGAAGATAGATAAAACAAGAATATACTTGGAATGATGTAACACACCATGCATAGGAATTTATAGTGGACACTTTGGAATAACTTGGCTCCTTAGAAGTTGGATGCATGAGTAGAGCATACTCATACAAGTGGAGGCTAGCAAAAGACTGGGAGCGACCAACTAAGAGAGAAATAATGGCCATAATCATACAGAGCGACAAAACATTACTAATCAAAGCATAAGTGGTACCACAAGTCAAAAACTAAATGATCATAGAGGCTAAGGTGACTGGTTCATAGTCATAACAAGGTGTGAGCATGTGTCAAGTCAACCCAAACAAAACATCAAAGGAGAATACCACAATACTATACTTTTGTATGCTAAAACAACGCATGATTCTTTCAAGGAACATTAAGAATTCCTAATTATTTGGAAAGAGTCATGCTACATCAATAATAACTAAGCATAAGGTCAAAACAACATCTAGACATTATAAAGTCAAAGTCACGGTCAAAGCAAACTCCTTCTTGTACTACTAAAACAAGAACTTCCTACTCCTTTCCAACACCAATCAACTTATTTGAAACAACACTGCGAACACGGGGGTCCAACTACTTTATTCAATCAAACTAAGAAAACCAAAAACCAAAACTAAGACTCTCCAAGAACAACACAATAGTGCACGAAACAATAAAAACAAAGTATCTACAAAGACCTGAGATTTTTATTGATGAAGAAGGGGATGCCTTGGGCATCCCCAAGCTTTGACGCTTGTACCTCTTGAATATTTCTTGGGGTGACATGGGGTGGCATACCCAAGCTTGAGCTTTTTTCCATTCTTTATCTCATTACATCATTCTTTCCCTACACCTAAAATTTTTCCTTCATACAAAACTTCACACAATCTTCATTAGCAACATTAGTGCAATCAAAAGATAATAAATCTTTGGGTTTAGTTTCAAAACAGCAAAACTTTCACTAAATACACAAGCTACTGTAGCAATTCCCTCAAAAAGCTCAATTTTCCAAAAAGTACACAAAAAGGAATCATTAAGAAGCAAATGCAAATAATGGCAGAAATCTGTCAAAACAGACCAGCAGGTAGAAATCGATTTTTTCGAAGACCTTATGTTGCTCAAATCAAAAAGTGTTGAACTAACGAAAGTTAGTTAACAACCCAGGGGATTTATTCAGAAAATTACAGCTCAAACAGACTTACAGAGTTTTTTCAAGAATTTTTACAGTGGAGCACAAAAATCTGTTTCGGGGCAACACTTCCTCAAATCTTACTTCCCTCTTATTAGAGATTATTCTTGGCACAAAAATCAAATAAAAAGGATAAGAAGAGTATATTACAGAATTAATAACTTCCAAGACTCAAGAAAACTATTGAGTTATCTCCCAAGAAGTACTTTTCTTTAACGTCTTTAAGTTAGGCACAAGAAAGATGCTCACATAAGAAATATGAATTGGAGTAAAAGAGAGCATCAAGAAGCAAATTCAAAACACATTTAAGTCTAATACACTTCCTATGCATAGGAATCTTGTAAGAAAATAAATCAAAGAAGCACATAGTAACAAGAATGGGATATAAAACAAGAGCAACTTTAAAATTTTCAGCACATAGAGAGGTGTTTTAGTATCATAAAAACTTCTACAACCATATTTTACTCTCTCATAATAATTTTCAGTAGCCTCATGAATAAACTCAACAATATAACTATCACATAAAGTATGCTTTTCATGATCTACAAACACATAATTTTTATCAAGCTCAAAAATAGTGGGATTAAAACCTTCAAACCCACTTTAACAATTTTATAATAAGATGACTGATCATTCAATATAGGACCATCATCTAGAGCTTTATCATAAATATTTGAGGTATATACATTTTTAGTCCCACATCTTGCATCCCTAGAGCGTTTTAGTCCCATATCTTACAAAGTGAGTAACACTAATCCCACACCTTGCATGGCTAGAGCATTTTAGTCCAATTTGATTGAATTTTAGCAAGTTTGACTAAATTCATCTATCTATGGCATCACATTGTTTAAAAAATATTTTTTCTATAATATTTATGTCCTTAGTGCAGACTGAAAGATAGACCCACCAATTAGTAATTTACAAATAATATATTTAAACTAGAGGCGATGGTAGGATTTGACCTTGGTACCTTCATATGCATACACAACTAGACAAGCCACTACGCCAATAGGTGCTATGTGGTACATCTGAGAATCGTAGTTTATTTATATGGTATGAAAGCGCATACACACGTAAAAATGACCAAGTCTGCCATCAGCGTAATCTTGCGCATCATCTATGTCCAATGTCATGTTACGTGGAGGCCTATATTTTAAACATTTAAAAAATACAATTCAAAGTATCAAAAACACCTTTTAAAATATGTATATGTGGGCAATGATGTAAGATTTTCTATGTAATCTAGAACATAAGTTACTTCGGATTTAAATTTTGCATTATTTTTTGAATTTTTCACAACTGTAGAACACGTATTTTTGAATGTCTAAAATAAAGAATTATATGTATCCGTGTATACACTCAATCAATCGAGCTTTTCTACGTGTGTGCTATTTTTCCTGTGTTTCACGTCGGGTGAGCCATCTAGAGTTAGCTAGCCTATTACGTGACTTAAAGCTAACTTTTACTTTACGTGCTTCATGTCCATGTAGCAAACTAGGGCTCATCGGCCCCAAAATTTAATGTATAATAGATGATCGCTCTTGAATTTATCATAATGTCGTATCTGCTCTAGCGGTAAACTTTTTTTTCTAGAAGCCTAGGTCGTGAGTTCAACTCCACAAATAGGTTTTTCTTATTTATTTTCATGTTTGTACAATACTAACTGGTGGGGCCTTTCTCTCAGGCCATACTAAGGGTTGTAAACGGTAGAAAAAAATACACAGAGGCAATGACTGCGATGCCATATGTAAGCTTCATGGACGAATTTGATCAAAATCATAAAAATTTAATTAAAACGGACTAAAATTGGTCTTAGGGTAAAAGTTGTGGGACTAATCTGCTCACTTTGCAAGATGTGGGACTAAAACGCTCCCACGATGCAAGTTGTGGGACTAAAAATGTATATACAGTTTTAGTCCCACAACTTGCAACCTGTGAGCGGTTTAGTCCCACAATTTGGAAACTGAGCAAAACTAGTCCCACAACTTGCAACTCAAAACAGTTTAGTCCAATTTAACCAAAGTTTAACAAGTTTGACCGAATTTATCCACGTTTCACTAACTAGACCATAGTTTAAATACCGAACTGGTAGTACTAAAAAACCCAGAAACGTAGATCTTACCAGACCGTCAATCAGCTTAGCGTTGTTAAAAAAAATATATGATGGAGTGGGGTTCGAACCCTGTACAATTCTACAGCATGACGAGCTAAGCTACAATTCTTTCATGCAGAAACAAGAGACAGATATTATTCGTACACACCGTGTACAGCGATATTAAAATTAAACAAACAAAAAACCAACGTGCAGCTCATTATCTCAATTATTATGTCAAAAGAAATTATTATGTCAACCTGTGATTTTGAAATATTTTATATAGACAATTATTTACTTATTGCATTATTATATGTAAAAATATAACTTTATATCTTTAAAAACCAGACACGGTAAAAATGTATATTGGTCACGCAAGGATGACCACACAATCGTCCGTGTCATCACTTCATGCTCTATCTAGCTAGCAATGCACTACCGCAAGCACGGTGAGGACTGTCGTCGTTTTGCAGTCAATGTGCGTCAAGACAGATGGGGTTAACCAGAGTGGAGGTAAGAGTTATTGAGTAGGTTCATGAGGGTTTTTTATGCAAATCACACATCTAGACCATAATTTAGAAACCAGACTAGTGATTGAATTGAACCGTTGAGGTTCGTTGGGTCAAGTTTTTACCGGTCTGATTGTTTGTTTTTAATTTATGAAATACTTTTTACTTATAAATAATGCAATAAGTAAATAATTGTTTATGCAAAAAATTACGGTTTGGCATAATAAATTTTTAGAAAACATGTGGAATTAATAGCGCTCTGACTGGCATAAGAGATGCAAGATGATATAAAAGTAAAACCACATAGCCTCATAGAAACATGCCTACCGAAGAGGCTATGTCCGGAAAAATGCAAGCAGGTACGGCCATTATATTAGCTACACAAAAGAAGAGCACAAGCTGAATGGGCTGCAGAGTCAGGCCAGAGTTCACCAAAACGAACCAACGAACAAGCTACACCGTCGAGGCAATTCCAGCCGTGCAGGCAACGCCACCGAAAGCCGACCACCACCAGGAATCGACCATCACTTGCCACGACCAACCTGAAGCACCTGAATAGAACCCAACAACAACTAGGAATCGACCATCACTGCCCCAATGACGCATTCAGGTAGGGAACGACGTCTACGGACTTCGCCGTCGTGGCCCAAATGGGCAAGGGTTTCGCCTCAACATAAAATCTTCGCCAACTACATTGGGAACCAGACTGCCGCGAATGACACCCGGACCACGACCACATCATGCAACTCGCCGGACACCACACCGTGATCATGATTGTGGTCTCCAGCTAGCACTGGAGTCCATGGTACGCCCGCCATCCAACATGACTCCCACCACCAAGGGTCACCGCCCCGGCGTACCCAACTCTGCATACTGCCGCACAGAGGAACACCGTCGTCTCTAACACCGTTTTGGATCTTGCAATGGTTTTTGTGTTTGTTTGGCATAATAATTGAGATAACGAGCTGCAATTTGCCTTCTAAAAGGTACCATAGTACTATCTGCAGGCCAGCAATGCGTTAGTTTTTGTGTTTATTTAATTCTAAATATTATTATACATAGTATGTACAAAATATATGTGTCCCTCGTTTTTTGCATGAACCAACGTACAACTTAGTGGCATGTTCTCTCACCTGGGCTGCTCGTTAGGAGGAGTTCGAATCCCACCTTAGTTAAATAATTTTTAACAATGTCTATCAATTTTTAAACTATGATCTATACAATACAAATGTGAACGAATTCGGTCAAAGTCAGTCAGACTTACTGAAATTTGGTTAAATTGGACTAAACTGTTGCTATGTTACAAGTTGTGGGACTAGTTTTGCCCACTTTGCAAATTGTGGGATTAAACTGCTCCTAGGTTGCAAGTTGTGGTACTAAAAGAGTATTTACCTCATATTCTGCTTCCTGTCCTGCTTCCCTAAAGCATATGGTGGCCATTTTTCTCAAAGAAGCAAGAGAGTTCATGCCATTTTTTTTCTCAAGATTTAGTTTGCAACACTTAAATCCAAAGCTTTAAAAGGTTAGAACTTCATTCTTTCATCTCGCTCTAGAAGTATAGAGATATGGATCAATGCAGGCATGCTCTAGAAGTAGCTAGAAGGATTTTGATATATATGTGTAACAAATTTTGATTAGGCACATAGTTACTGAAAATTGAAATGTGTAATTTTAGAGTTTCAGAGCTTAGAATGGAATGAGATTTTCACTGATAGAACAATAATAAAAAAAACTCCACATTTATCATGTTGATTGTTTTCTCCAATTCACAAATTGGTGCATGTAAATTTTTCAAAATTCAAAATTAATGCTCTAGAAGCTCTCAATATAACTTGTAATAATTTTATCATGTTGTGTAATGGTTTTTGATATACTTTTACTATAATGCAGATGGTCCGGGAATGGATGTACGGTACTGACCGACGCTCTGGCGAGTTCATTAATGGCGTGCATGAATTCATCTGTGTTGCTGATGCAAACAAGCGCAATGGTTTTGTATTCTGTCTATATAATGGATGTAGGAATCAGAAGGATTACTCTGACTCAAAAACCCTTCACAGCCACCTGTTGAAGTCCGGATTTATGCCCAGTTATAATTGTTGGACCAAGCACGGAGAGAGAGGTTATAATGGAAGACAATGAAGAAGAGGAGGAGGATGACAACTATCATGGTTTCCCTGAGTACGGAGATACTTCCATGGGGATCTGAAGGGAGGATGAAGAAGACACATGATGAACCCGCTGATGATCTTGGTCGGACCATTGCCGATGCACGAAGAGATTGTGAAACTGAAAAGGATAGGGAGAAGTTCAATCACATGTTAGAGGATCACAAAAAGTTGTTGTACCCAAATTGCGAAAATGGTCTGAAAAAGCTGGGCAGCACACTGGAATTGCTGCGATGGAAGGCTGAGTGTGCTATACCTCACTCCTCATTTGAAAAGTTGCTGAAAATGATGAAGAATATGCTTCCAAAAGATAACATATTGCCCACCAGTACGTACGAAGCAAAGAAGGTTGTCTGCCCTCTAGGTTTAGAGGTTCAGAAGATACATGCATGCCCTAATGACTGCATCCTCTACCGCGGTGAGGAGTATAAGAATTTGGATGCATGCCCGGTATGCACTTCACTTCGGTATAAGATTAGACAAGATGACCCTGGTGACGTTGAGGGCGAGCCCCCCCGGAAGAGGGTTCCTGCCAAGGTAATGTGGTATGCTTCTATAATACCACGGTTGAAACGCTTATTCAGAAACAAAGAGCACGCCAAGTTGTTGCGATGGCATAAGGAGGAACGTAAGTCAGACGGGATGTTGAGACACCCAGCTGATGGGTCGCAATGGATAAAAATTGATAGAAAGTACCCAAACTTTGCAGATGACGCAAGGACTTTAAGGTTTGGTCTAAGTACAGATGGCATGAATCCCTTTGGGGAGCAGAGCTCGATCCACACACTGCCCGTGACTCTATGCATCTATAACCTTCCTCCTTGGTTGTGCATGAAGCGGAAGTTCATTATGATGCCAGTGTTGATCAAAGGTCCGAAGCAACCCGGCAACGACATTGATGTGTACCTAAGGCCATTAGTGGAAGAACTTTTACAGTTGTGGCGCGAACCTAGGATACGCGTGTGGGATGAGAACAAGCAGGAAGAATTTAACCTCCAAGCATTGCTTTTCGTAACAATCAATGATTGGCCTGCTCTTAGTAACCTTTCAGGACAGTCAAACAAGGGATACAATGCATGCACACACTATTTAGATGAGACTGAAAGTATATATTTGGAACATTGTAAGAAGAATGTATACAATGAGCATCGCCGATTTCTTTTGGCCAAGCATCCCTTAAGAAAAAAAAGGCAAGCATTTCAACGGCCTGGCATGTCACCAGACGAAGCCTAAGGAGCATACTGGTGCTGATATATTTGATATGGTAAAAGATTTGGATCAAATGGTAACCTTTGGAAAGGGTCCTGGCGGAAAATCTGTTCCGAAGGACGCTAAAGGACACGCACCCATGTGGAAGAAGAAATCTATATTTTGGGAGCTACCATATTGGAAATTCTTAGAGGTCCGCTCTGCAATCGATGTGATGCATGTGATGAAGAATCTTTGCGTGAACCTGCTAGGCTTCTTTGGCGTGTATGGGAAGACAAAAGATACACCGGAAGCACGAAAGGACCATCAACGTATGAAAGACCCAGATGGCCTGCATCCAGAATGGTTTCAAGGACATGCCAGCTACGCTCTTACCAAACAAGAGAAGGAAATATTTTTTGAATGCCTAAGCAGTATTAAGGTCCCGTCTAGCTTCTTGTCGAATATAAAGGGAATAATAGATATGGCAGAAAAAAGTTCCAAAACCTAAAGTCTCATGACTGCCACGTGATTATGACGCAAATGCATCCGATTGCATTGAGGGGGCTTCTACCAGATAATGTTCGAGTACCCATTGTGAAGCTATGTGATTTCTCAATGCAATCTCTCAGAAGATAATCAATCCTGAAGATTTACCATGGTTACAGAATGATGTGGTCCAATGTCTTGTCAGTTTTGAGTTGGTGTTCCCACCATCCTTCTTCAATATTATGACGCACCTGCTAGTTCACCTAGTCGAAGAGATTTCCGTTCTTGGTCCTGTATTTCTACACAATATATTTCCCTTTGAGCGGTTCATGGGAATCTTAAATAAATATGTTCATAACCGTGCTAGGCCATAAGGAAGCATCTCCAAGGGCTATGGAACAGAGGAGGTCATTGAATTTTGTGTTGACTTCGTTCCTGACCTTAGGCCAACTGGTCTTCCTAAATCGCGGTATGAGGGGAGAATGAGTGGAAAGGGTACTCTAGGAAGGAAATCAATAATATGTAGGGACGGACATTCTTACACCAAAGCACATTACACCGTTCTACAGAATTCTATCTTGGCAGCCCATATATCGAGGAACACAAGAAAATCTTACGCTCCAACAACCCTGGAAAGCATGACTCTTGGATTAGAGATGAACACATGAAGAGTTTCAGCGGTTGGTTGCAACATCTCATCAAAAACGGCTCTCTTGAAGATCAGCTATACTTGTTTTCTAGGTCACCATCTTCGACTATATCGACTTTCCAAGGGTACGAGATAAATGGGTATACATTTTACACGATAGCCCAAGATAAAAAGAGCACCAACCAAAACAGTGGTGTCCGCTTTGATGCAAAGACAACAATGGGTCAAACACCACATATTATGGTTACATAGAGGAGATATGGGAACTTGACTATGGACCTACTTTTAAGGTCCCCTTGTTTCGGTGCAAATGGGTCAAGCTGACAGGAGGAGGGGTTGAGGTAGACAAGAAATACGAAATGACATCGTTGGATCTCAACAATCTTGGGTACTTAGACGAACCATTCGTCCTAGCCAATGATGTGGCTCAGGTTTTCTATGTGAAGGACATGTCTACCAAACCTAGAAAAATAAAAATAAGAAAAAGAATACATCAGACGATGAGCCAAAGCGCCACATAGTTCTTTCAGGAAAAAGAAACATCGTGGGAGTGGAGGACAAGACAGACATGTTAGAAGATTGTGATAAGTTTCATGAAATTCCGCCCTTCGCGGTGAAGGATGACCCAAACATCATGTTAATGAATGAAGATGCTCCATGGATACGGCGGGATCAGAAAGGAACACACGCGAAGAAATGATATGTAATAATTGTAACATTTTATGAGTGAAGATGCTCCATGTGTCCATTTTTATAGTGTTGTCTCCAAACAATTTTGAGTGTGTTAGTCCCGTTTTGTGGTTGGACCGGGACTAAAGGAGGGCCTTTAGTACCGATTCATACTTACCATTAAGATCTGATCTCCAAACGCGTGAGGTCGCATATTAGGGAGTGCCTCTATGACCAGTTTCTTGGAGATGACGGGACCTTGAGGGACAGGAGGGACAGGAACCCCTCTAGCGCTCAGCATCCAGCCGGCGGGCGGCCGGTAGCCCAGCGGACAAGGGTAGTTGGAGGCGCATAGTGCCTCGGTCTCCTCGAGGGTCAGAATGGCCCAGTAGGCGTTGTCCATTGTTCTAAGAGAGGAAGGTGTGGATGTGTGGATAGCCATGGCGCGATCGCCCTAGATATAGAGGGAAAGGGCGGGAAAACTTGGCGTGAAGCTTTGGGAAATGGCGGGAAATATCTTTAGTCCTGGTTAGTGACTATAACCGGGACTAAAAGCTCTTGTACAAAGGAAAGGGCGGGAAAACTTGGCGGGAAGCGGCGGGAAATAGCGGGAAATATCTTTAGTCCCGGTTTGTGACTACAACTGGGACTAAATGGATATTATATAAAGATTATTTATATTTTTTGATAATAATATACATATTATTTGTTTTATTTGGATTTTTACAATAAAAGATATGATTTTCCAAAGTTTTATATTTGATTTGAATTAAAAAAAGAAATTTACAAATGAAATAATTTATAAATGATGCAAACAGATAAATGGATATTATATTAAGATTATTTATATTTTTCTGATAATAATAGAAATATTATTTGTTTTATTTGGATTTTTACAATAAAAGATATGATTTTCCAAAGTTTTATATTTGATTTGAATTAAAAAAAGAAATTTACAAATGAAATAATTTATAAATGATGCAAATAGATAAATGGATATTATATTAAGATTCTTTATATTTTTCTAATAATAATAGACATATTATTTGTTTTATTTGGATTCTTACAATAAAAGATATGATTTTCCAAAGTTTTATATTTGATTTGAATTAAAAAAAAGAAATTTACATATGAAATAATTTATAAATGATGCAAACTGATAAATGGATATTATATTAAGATTCTTTATATTTTCTGATAATAATAGATATATTATTTGTTTTATTTGGATTATTACGATAAAAGATATGATTTTCCAAAGTTTTATATTTGATTTGAATTAAAAAAAGAAAATTTACAAAAAAAAAAATTAGTCGCGGGTCGTGGCTAGACCCGGGACTAAAGGGTGCCTGCGCGCGCGAAAACAAAGTGGCCGAAAAAATCCTTTAGTCCCGGGTCGTGGCTTAACCCGCGACTAAAGGGGGGGTCATTAGTCGCGGGTTACGCCACGTCCCGGGACTAAAGACCCTTTAGTCGCGGGCGGTGGTTTAGCCCGGGACTAAAGATTCGTCCCTTTATATTCCGCGTGCCACCGCCCCTGCCCAGCACTTGCATTTCTCGACAAAGATGAAGACGAAGCAGACGCAGAGACGAAACGCAGGGGAGGTGTTGTCGGCCGCCGATTCCACCGCGCCGCCGCCCTCGTCTCCGGCCGTGCGTGCTCCACGCCCAATTCCGCTCACCGTTCATTATCGCACGGCGCGTTCGCCATCGTCAGCCACGTTATGCCATCTGGCTTGGTCGGTGAGCGCTCGATCGAGGCCGGGGGTGGTTTTTTGATTTTAGTTAGGATTAGGATTATTGTTTTAGTTATTAGGATTAGTATTAGGATTATTGTTTTAGTTATTATTGTTTTAATTAAAATATTAGATTTGAATTAGGATTAGGATTATTGTTTTAGTTATTTTTTTGTTTTATTTATTAGGATTATATTGTTTTAGTTATTTTTTTGTTATTAGGATTATTAGGATTATAATTATTGTTTTAGTTATTAGGATTAGTATTAGGATTATATTGTTTTAGTTATTAGGATTAGAATTATTGTTTTAGTTATTAGGATTATTGTTTTAATTAAAATATTAGAATTAGGATTAAGATTATTGTTTTAGTTATTTTTTTGTTTTATTTATTAGGATTATATTGTTTTAGTTATTTTTTTATTTTACCACAAATAATATTAGGATTATTGTTTTATTAGGGTTTTTTTTAGTTATTATGATTATTGTTTTAGCACAAATAATATTAGGATTATTATAATTAGGATTATATTGTTTTAGTTATTAGGATTATTGTTTTACCACAAATAATATTAGGGTTTTTTTGTTTTAGTTATTAGGATTATTGTTTTACCAAAAATAATATTAGGATTATTGTTTTACCACATATAATATTAGGGTTATTAATTTGTGTTATTAGGGTTATTGTTTTTTTGTTTTAGTTATTAGGGTTATAGTTTTTTCTAACCTGTTTAACTATCTTTTTGTTATAGATAATTAAGTCATGGATCCATCCGAAGATCCTGGTCGCATCGGTGAAGGTTTTCTTCAGGGCATGATAAGAGGTGAAATTCCTCTTAATATTACTACCGGCGAAGATATTTTGTTCGAGGAAGAGATATCCTCGTATCTGAATCCATCTGGTGATGGACTAGAGGAAAACCTAATGTACCAAGGGGAAGACCAGATGGACGAAGGGCAAACAAATAACAACAATAATGATGGCCCCTCGACATGATCCGGCGAGGTACATATATATATAAAGTCTCGTGTTACCTCTATTCATTAACTGATTTAGATATATATTAATCACTCTCTCTTCTTCTTTTAGCCCACCGGATCGAAGCAATCGACATCTCGAACGAAACGAGGGCCGAACAAAAAGTTGGATGGTAATCAGAGCTCACCATCGAAGAAATAGATGATGATGGTGAACCGATTGCTCTAGATAAGCACCGGAGGATGGTAATCAATGCGGGGTTCTTGTTAGGGACAACCTGCCGATCACCATCCAAGAATGGAATCAGTCAAAGAAATCTGGTGAAGAAACTAGCTATGTCACCGATGATGCCAAAGATGACCTTTGGCAGAAGCTCATAGCGCATTTCATACAACCTCTAGAGTATGAAGAATTTGAGGTAGATGGTATTACCCCAAGGCCGGGTGGGCTTGAAAATAGAGCGAAAGTGAAGGAGTGGGCTCTGAGCAAGATGGCTGAACTGTACCGAAACCACAAGAAAAGATTATACGCGAAATATGTCGCGAAAAAGAAAACTCCAGACTTCAAAGGAGTAAACGAGAAGTTGAGAGAACAGTGGACCGATTTTGTAAAGTACAAGCAATCTGATAAAGCAAAGGCAAAGTCGGCAAAGAACACGTTAAATGCTGCCAACAAGAAATACCATCATAAAATGGGGACAGGTGGCTACAAGAGTGTCGTCCCTAAGTGGAAAACTATGGAGAAGAACATGAGGGCTAGAGGCGTCACTCCTGGTACAGATGAATGGCCCGAGAGGTCAAAGCACTGGTGGTATGGGCACGGGGGATCCTTGGACCCAGAAACAGGGAAGACAATATTTCATGATAAAATTCTAAAACCCTCCCAAGACCTTATTCAAGCAATGAACGATGCTCAATTGGGATTGTTCCGTACCGAGAGAGAGAGAACGACGAGCTGACACGCGCCCTAGGGAATCCTGAAAAGGGAGGACGAACACGAGGCAAAGGCGCCGGTGTCTCGTGGAAGAAAGGGTTTCCTCAGTACGATGCCAGTTACAGAAGCCGTTAGAGAAAGAAGGACCGGGAGGCAGACCGGATCTCTAGGGTAGAGCAGGACCTAGCTGATCTGAAGAACCTCATGCATGAAATTAGCCAAAGGTCACCGTCGTCAACTCACCTGCGGGATGATGATCCTGCATTAGATCTTAGCCAGCAGAGAAGCAGCGTGGCTTCCACGGAGGTCCGGGCTGATGATCAAGAACTGTTGGATGATGCACCGGCTCCTCATTACCCCGTGGATGATGTTAGAGAGATGGCACAATGTGAGCTACATCAGCCAATGAACAACCAGTCCTTCAAGGTAGCGATCGGCATTGCTTTACCTTGTCTACCTGGAGCACTCCACCATTCACTTCCGATTCCACCAGGCTATGCTCGTGTCACGGTGGATGACATAGTGGAGGATTTTGCGGACCTAGAGATTGAAATCGCTACGCCTAAAGGCCTTACGGAACTAGGAGATGTCAAGCGCAACATCATTCTATGGAATAAGAAGTACATCAAGTTTCCAGGCTCGGCGCCAAGGCCACCGACTCCGAGGAATCCAAGTCCACCCCGCATCGAATATCATCAACGTCCAAGTCCACCCCAACCCGATTATCGCCAACCTCCAAGTCCACTCCGCCCCGCTGACGATCGCCGCAACAGGAGTACATCAACTCGATCTCCGCCTCCGCGCAATACTCGATCTCCGCCTCCGTGCAATACTACTACCTTGTCGAAGAAACGGAAGTTCGACGGTCCCCCGCGCCCCACATCGAAGAAAGGTCAAACGGCGAAGATAGTCGACATCCCGCTGGCTCTTCCAAAGAGACCTTATGACAAGACCGATGAGGAAACTAACGAGGATGTGGCTGCCCAAGTTAAGACGCATGTTGCACCCAAAAAGCCTGAGCCAAAGCCGGTATATAATGAAAAAACCAAAAAGTGGGCTAAGTCCTTTCTTGAGCAACCATCCCAGATATCGATGAATCTGGAATCAGACTATGACCGGGAGATTATTAAGCAAGCACAGAAGAAAAAAATCACAAGTGCAAAAAGCGGGAAGCAAGTTGCCCAGCTCGGAGCACAGAAGAATCAATCGGTCGCCCCGCTCAAAGTCATTTCAGACCTCGACAAGGCCTTCAGAGCTGAAATGGATATGGACATGCAAATAATGGACCCAGAGCCCATAATAATGCTGCACTTATGGGAATCACTGTATCTCTGGCCAAAGCACTTGCTAACGAAGCAAATATGTCTCTTGGTCAATATTTAGGCTATGAAGATACGCCAGTGGATCAGATAGTACGACAGTATGTCCAAGGGGATCCTCTAGTCAGTAATGAGGAGCTCGCGCGTCTATCCACACATATGCGAAATCTGCATGAATGGTACATGTCGTAGGCAGAAAAAAAAGCATCAGAAAGAATGGTTTCCGGTGGACGTTAGAAAGGAGCATCACTTCAAACCATACTCGATACAGGTTCAAATGACCGAACTGTTTTAGTTATACAACCAGCGCGCCCTCGACAATTCTATCATTGGTTGCTACTGTCTGTAAGTGATTTATTTCTATAATTAAGTTTATAGCTCAGCTTGTTCATTGCATTTAATATATTATCCTAACTATATATCCTTTTGTATGATGATATTATATTCTGTAGAATGAAGATGCTTGAATGCAAAAGAGTTAGAAGATACGACGTTGGGTTCATTGACTCATATATCGTTAATGAATATACGTTAAAGAATCACCCCAAGGACGTGGATTAAGACCTGTGCAGGTTCTTAACCGAGAATAATTTTGTTAAGGAAATACTATTTCCTTACAACTTCAAGCGAGTGTTTATATCTTGTACACATTTTATTTTTGCTTACTGGATGAGCTATGCATGTATGCTTATGTAAACGTCCGCAGATTCCACTGGATCTTGCTAAACATTCAAGTTGACAACTCCCTAGTTGAAGTCCACGACTCATTAAGTTGGAACCAAGAGCAGTGGAGCGACATGAAAGCAATGCTCCATAAGTAATTTCAATCATTATCGCATTATATCGTCCTCTTTTATTCATTTCCTGATATCAAGTAACTAATAACTCTTTTGTTCATTTTCTTTGCCGAGCAGGTGTTGGACACGGTTCAGACAGAAAACACCAGGTCCATTCAAAGAGGAGTTAACTTATAAAATGGTGAAGAGTTTACAGCAGCCACCGGGAACTCATTTATGTGGATACTACGTCTGCGAGTACATCTGTGAGTTGATGAGTGAGCGGAAAGTTGACTCACATTATATTTATGATTTGCGGGAGAAACTAGAGCCAGACCAGCGCATAAGAGCAATTCAAGAGGAGATGGCGGGATTTATGATGAAGAAAGTCCTTGATGTACATGGAGTGCATTATGCGGATGACGTGGAACTCGATTTGCCTTAGTCATCTCCATGTAGCTGATATGATATATATATATTCATCAATGACCATGTAATTTCAATACATTTCTTCCTTTTGATATGATTGATTATATGTATGCTTGCAAGAGATCGATTAATTATATAAATGCATCGATGTGTAGTGTGTATGTAGTAGAGTATAATATGTATACTGAAATATATGTTTGAATTATAGTGAAACACAAAACGAAAAAGGAACGAAATGGCAAAAAAAAGAAAATACACAATCTCTGCCGCGGCAGAGAAACACATAATTCTCTGCCGCGGCAGGAAACCTTATAGTCCCGGGTGATGTTACGGCCCGGGACTAGAGGGTTTCCGCCCCCCATGGCGCTGAAACAGCCACGTGGTTGTTATCAGTCGTGGGCCGTAGCGAGCCGGGACTAGAGGGGGGCCTCTAATCCCGTTTTCGCAGTCCCGGGCCCAAAACCGGGACTTAAGCCAGTTGCGGCCCGGGACTGCAGGACCTTTTTCCACCAGTGAATCCTGCCTTTGATGTGGTACTGAGGCACTTATGAACATAGGAACAAATATTACCTCTGGTGAAACTTCCCCCTATTTAAATATTTCTCAATGATGCATTTTCAGTAGTGCATCACATTGTTTCAATATGAGAGCAATAATAATAACATTTAATATTTGTATTATCTCCTTTTTGTTCTATTTGTTTGCTTGCAGATACAAACAGTACAAGAAGAAGTGACATGTAGATACAAGATAGAAATAGGTTTGGTTCAGAAAAATAGTTTACGAATTTCTTTTATCATTTTGTAATTCATTTGTAAAGACATTGTAATGAATGTTTATTTAATAAAGAATTTATTTTCCTTTAGTAGTATTGCTTTTTTTACTATTTCTTTTATTTAGATAATTGTAATAACAATGTAATATTGTATAATATTAATAAAGTTAATCTATCTTTGGTTTTGTGATTATATACCTTGTTTATAAATAAGAATTCAAATCTTATTTATTATTGTACTTCACCTTCCATATATAATTGAATTTCAATTTTCTTTTGTTTAAATTTTGTAAAATCAATGTGAATTGTACATCTTTTATTTATTAAGAGCAAGCTAATGATGTATTGTATTAAAGAATTATTTTTATTTATTTATAGTACTCTTTTTTCTTTTCTTTTCGAAACATTGTATGGACAAGGTACAAAGAATTCCCTTCTTTATGTATTGCATTATATTACTTTTCTTTATTGCACTTAATCATTTTGCATTTTCTTATTTAATCTTAACTAAGTGAATTACCTTAGATACAGTAATTACCAATCTAATATAAGATTAAAACCAGTTCAAGTTTCAAATTCATAAATTAAATACTCTTGAATTCTTTTACCCAAAATAATAAAAATGAGCAAAGGTCATGTCGAAATCTATCACACTTTTCCTTTCATTTACTAGCAGAACAAGAGAGATCTCGATCCCTCTACACCATTTTAGTTTTGCTTGAAAATTCCCGGGATTTTCTTATGCATGAATGCAATGCACACACATGTGTTCCCGCTATTTCTAGATGCTAATCCTTGGATGTTATAGCCGAAGACCTTGGTGGAGAAGCGATTGAGGGTCGTATCAAGAATACCCTTGATGCCGTTGTAGTCCTTCCGACCCGCTCCCCTAGTCCAAGTAAGTCACGTGAGAATAATAGGGTTGCATGACGATGAAGGTTCTTCTAGATAGGCGTCCCATGTTTCTACTTCTTCCTCCCTTAGCGTGTCTAGCTCCTCCTTTAGTAGCTCGAGATGTAGGTTGATATCGCTCCCTTGCTGTGTCGGCCCTTGAATTAGCATACTCATGTGTATGTACTTCTTCTTCAGGCACAACCAAGTGGGAGGTTGTTCATCCATACAAAGACGGGATAGGTGTTGTGCTTGCTGCTCTGGTTGCCAAACGGATTGAGTCCGTGGCTGCTTCCACCTAGCCTGATGTTCCTTGGATCTTTCCCGAATTCTTTGTAGTATTCATCGTCTAATGCTCTCCACTAGCTTGCATCCGAAGGGTGTGTCAGCACTGGGCTTTCCACCCGTTCGTCTAATGCTCTCTACTAGCTTGCATCCGAAGGGTGTGTCAGCACTGGGTTTTCAACCCGTTCTGGATCGTGCAGCACAGATCCTTTCTTTCCATGTGTCAGCGCATGAGCTTTGCTTCCTTGGGGTCCGCGAAGTACCGCTGCAGATGGGGCCTTAGCGGGAAGTACCACACAAATTTTCGGGGAACCTTTTTTGTCCCTCTCTTGTATCGATCAGCACCGCACACTGGACATGTGGTCTTGTCCACGTGCTCGTTCTAATAAATTATACAATCACGGAGGTAGGCGTGGTATTTTATGTGCGGTAAATCGAGAGGGCACACAATTTTCTTGGCCTCATTTAGACTACTAGCACACGTGTAATCTTTAGGAAAGTTCTTATTCAGCAATCGGAAGAGAGCATCCATGCTTTTGTTGGACCATCAATGTTTTGCCTTCATCTACAAGAGATCGAGAGCTACTATCAAGCGGTTCTCCTCCGCCTCTCAATCAGGTGCGTCATACAATGGAGTTGGCGTCAGTTGATGTGTTTCTGATCAGGAGAACTTCTTGAACATGAGGGTCCCGCACGAATACAGTTAGCGGTGTATTCTTGTCCTCATCTTCTACATGGTGTTCACCATGTTCCCCTTCTTCATCCTAGCCGTCGTGTGCGGCATACTCTTCGGTGTCTTCATTGTCGTGTTCCTGGCCGTCTTCCTCATTTTCAGATGTAGCCGCCCCATGATCATGATCATCATCTTCACCATCACTCATCCACTGAGTGTGGATCTCCATGAAACTATACCTAAGCAGGTGCTCCTCCACTGTGCCTAAAGAGGGGTTGAATATGGACCCTAGTTTGCATCTTCTACACGGACACCTTATATGTGTTTGGTTATTTTGATACATGTCGGTCATCGCGTGTTGCATGTATCTATCCACGTCGCTTTCCCTTACCGTGAAGAACATTGTCTCCTGCACAGCAAGCGAATTGATTAGAACCATCGTCTCTGTTTTCACTTAACAGCATGACCGTCAGCATGGAAGTTAATCAACATTCTGGCAAAACATTTGGCAACTCAATGTACCTACACACCAAGACAATGCAAATGGTCCATTATGTATGAAGACGATTCCACCATCACAAATGACATAACTGCGGCTTCTTTTGGAAATACATGCATGCATGCACACATTCCACCAATTAGGTACCTATTAGATTGATAGGTATTGACGTGAGGTTGATGAGCACTGGAGATGACACGTCGACCATAGAGATAGTGCGGTGACGTCGGGCTCTTATGCTCTAGATCTAGATCTATAGACAAGTGGAGAAGGTGGTGGGGAGAGAGATGTAGATCTAGCTAGCTCTAGAAGGTAGGTGCATGTGGAGGAGAGAGAGATTTGCTAAAATATCTCAAACATAGTTGAATTAGCTATATAAAATGTGGTGAGGGAAGTGGGGGAATGAGCTTGGAAGAGGTTTGGGTCGAGTTGCAATGGAGAATAAGTGAGTAAATGAATGGGGAGGTGGTGGTGGGTGGCTGATATTCGCGGCTGGAGTATTGCCAGGTTACTGCCAGCGAACAAAGACACGAGGCGCCGGTGGTAAGGTGGCGTACATTACCACCAGCAAATATGAAACTCATTCTCCATGGGTATTTTATTACCACCGGCGAAGAGATATTCAATGCTCCGGCGCTAGTTCGCGGCCCCGCTCGGGTGGACCCGGCCCACCTTCTCCCCGGCGAAGGAGGAATATATTCGCCGGTGGTAGCCCACGTAGCACCTGTGCAACGGTAGTTCGCGGCCCATCTCGATGGACCCAGCCCACCTTATCCCTGGCGAATACGGATGCTATTCGCCAGCGATAACTGAAGTATCATCGGAGAACCTACGTATCCGCCGGTGGTAACACGCGGTAGGCCTAGCAGTTCTTATCACCCGCAGCCTACTTCTTTGTTCGCCGGCGGTAAGCCCTACAGCTATAAGTGTTTCTCTAGTAGTGTAAGCATGTCCATCATATCATTTACTAATTATATGACCTCATTGTCAATTGATAAATAAAACTTGATCATCAATTGACCAATAACCTAGTTATATAGACTCCTAGAGACATGGTTTGTTTACATGCCCCACATGTACTAATGTTTATGATTGATACAATTACCATGGTATAAATCCTATTATAAACTAATGGAATATGGTAATAAACATCATTTATTATTTGATCTAGGGAATATTTCCAACACTCCCCTCGTGTGTGCGGAGTAGGTCAACACTGGCCTAGGCTGGGTCGTTCGGTCTGCTCAGTGGTTAGGTTAGCTCTTTTCTATTACTTTTTGTAGGGTTCGCAGCATAGAAAACAAAAAATTTCCTACGATGGGAACTAAGTACCAAGATCTATCTACTAGATACAAACAACGGGCGAATGTATATCCGTAGAGAACATACCCTTGAAGACCGACAAAGCTTAACGAGTTTGACTCGTGGTTGATGTAGACGATCTCTTGCCGATCTCAAGATCGAGAGGAAGTCCTAGCGCCGCAAATCAGCAGCGCATCTGTGCTCGCACACACGTTCGAGGCACCGAGCAACCTCCGCCTCCTCGCTCCAGCGATGCAGCGGAAGCACAACTCTTTCTTACCGAATAGCCACCGGAAACATGTATATCGCTAGTCCGAGACCATGGGGGATAAATTCTAGAGGGGGAGAGAGATCCTTCACGAGGAGGTGTGATTAAGAAGTGAGGAGAGGGGTGCCTTTTATAGGAGGAGGGGAAACCCCAAGGGTGTGGCCGGCGCATGGGGGCTTCCCCCTTGCCCTCCCCTCTTCTTGTGGGTGGACACTCCACTCACAAAATTCCTTTAAATTCCCTCCACTCAAAATCCCACTCAAACTTGCCATTAAATTTCCACCAAATTTAATGCAAACTCTCATTAAATAAAACTCTTTTATTTTATTCAGAATGTTGTCAATTACTTTAATGACAAACATTCACAAATAACCCCTTGCTAGAATTCCATTTCACATGCATAACCACTTTATGCAATTTCACCCGAAACCCTGTTTCGGTATCTAGTGAAATAAATTCCTGCGCTTGTTTATTCTTTCGGCATGAAACTTTTGCTCCAATTGGATATCGGTGTCTCTTAAGTGTGTCACCCTACGGTTTGTGAATAATGCGGACATGATCGAGACCCCTCTCGGATCAATAATCAGAAGCGGGATCTGGAGACCCATACTGACTCCCACACATTCAACGATGACTTTCTTGTGATCGGCGGAACCTTTTACGCTAGTATCTTAATCCCTTTGTTTCACGATATATTACATGTCCGGGATTCGATCATCGGTATCTCCATACCTAGTTCGATCATCGTTACTGACATGCACTCTTTTCTCGTTCCCGTGATATAACATTCTAGTGATCAAATCACTTGCTTGCAAGCTAATCAATGTGATATCACCGAGAGGGCCCATAGTATATCTATCCGTCATCGGGATGAACAAATTCCACTCTCGATCCATGGGCCTCAACATAACACTTTGTTAGTTCTGAATCCATCTTTATAATCACCCTGTTACGGTGTGACGTTTGATGTTATCAAGAAACTCTTTCGGTGTTAGTGGTTGACATGATCTCATGGTCTAAGGATTAGGATCACTTCGTAAGTTGTTATAGCAATATAAACTCAATGACTTTGATCGTAATGCTATACTTCGGATGAATGTTCATCACACCATTACACTAATGTTGTGATCCCGTTATTAACAACATCCAATGTCCATGATCAGGAAACCTTGATCATCTTGTTAATCAATGAGCTAGTTTATGAGAGAGGCATAACTAGGAACTTTCTGTTTGTTTATTAAACACACATGTATTAACGTTTCCGTATTAATACAATTATAGCATGCAAAATAAACATCTATCATATACTTGGAATACACATAATAAACACTTTATTATTGCCTCTCAGGGCATATTCCCTTCACTTTTGTTTTTCATTTCCTTTTTCTTATTTCTTTCCTAGGATTTCATTTACTGGTCGGAATTGATCCTTCTAATTAAAAAAAACAATCTAGGGAATGATTTAGGACATTAATGAACAATATTACTATTCAAATAAAATGGGGTTAGAAATTTCCTTGTAATTTTCTCACAATAACAAATAAATATTTTAGAAATAGAATTTTAAATAAGGTTTTGAATTTTGAATTTTGCATGATCCTTATGATACCATGCTTATGAATGCAATTTCATGAATAATTTCAAGAATTACGATCTTGTATTAAACAACAAATGAAAATATATTGCTAGGGGCTATAGATTGCAACATACACAATATGTATTAAAATAAATGAATATTATTTATTTATACTGAACTTTTTTACTTGTTTATAACTCATTTATTACAAATAAAGTTTAAACTATTATAAATTTGTATAAAATTTAACAAATTAATGATGTGATAGCAATTACTAGAATACAATATTATTTTACGCGATTTAAACATCTAATTTACAATTGCTATAAATTTAAACTATGGTGTGTAATGAAAATGTTTCCCTTTTTATTTTCCATTTAAATTAGCATCCCTTGATGCAAAACTTTTGGTGACCTTATATGTATTATAGTGTGTATGTATGTCTTTGCATGTACTTGTAATCTCAAATATCTTTGTGGAGAATTCTAAAACGCATGCTTTAAAAAATATCTTGGTAGATGATTTTTCATATGCAAGTCATGAAAGCTTGTTGTAGCATTACCACAACACTTAAATTGAATGTAGTTTTAATAAAAGGATATTGCAATTCTTCAAAAAAATTATCAGCCATCAAAAGTGTTGTTCTATTGACTACCTTATGAAGACTTTGAACATGATATTAGATAAACATAAAACATTAGCACCCTAGTTAATTCAAGATTTTTCTTGACATCCTCTATCTATACATGCATCATTGCAAAAAAGTAATAGTTGGGAGGCGCGACGTCATTTTAGGTATGAAATAATTAATTGGGTCATGAAGATAAGTAAATGTATTTTATCTATTCCAAATTAAATAAAAAGTTGATTTGACCTAAGTCTATATCCTATCGGTTTGGCCAAGTATATAGAAACATTATGGATAACTACAACACCAATTTTTTTTCGAAAGGGGGACTTGGCCCCGGTCTCTGCATCGATTGATGCATGCGACCTTTATTTCATTATTAAAGTACGAAGAGTATTACAAAGTTATTACATCACGGGTCGCCGAGGATCGATACATGAATAAGCCACTTCAAAAGAAGTGACAACTCCAACTGCCTACGCATCAACATTTAATCCTCAACTCAGAATGACAGCTGCAGCGGTTGTATATATCCCGTGCTACCATCTCCAAAAGGTTGGATCCAGTAACCAGCACATGTCGCTGATCCGTTGGCTGTAGGTAGGACCACGTACGGGTCCAGTGGATAGCCATCGAAATAACCTGCAAGAAAGATCCATGGTTCGCGTTGTTAAAAATAACATCATTTCTCTTGTTCCAAATTTCCCAAAGTAACGCACAAACTCCTACGCGTATTTGAACTTTATCTTTCTTAGGCACACCATTAAGCCAATTCGCAAAAAGATTAGTTATATTTGTAGGGGGTGGAATATTGAAAGCTAGGTGGGAAATTCTCCACACAATCTTTGCAAAAGGGCACTCGATGAACAAATGCTGGATAGTCTCATTCTGATTGCAAAAACAACAATTTTGACTTCCATTCCAATTACGCTTAGGAAGATTATCTTTTGTTAATAAAACTCTTTTATATAAGAACCACATAAAAATCTTGATTTTCAGTGGAACTTTCATCTTCCAAATATACTTTTTTAGAAACACAGTATTATCATTCATTAAATCGAGGTACATACTCCTTATCGTAAAAGTCCCCGATGGTGTGAGGTTCCAAGTAAAACTGTCGGCCTGATCCGACAATCGCACTTGAGCTAGACGGGAAACAAGATGCAACCAGCGCTCCCATTTGTTTCCTGTGAGACTACGTCTAAACGTAATGTTCAAAGTATTATGAGACAAAACATCGGCCACTAGGACATCTTTCCTTTGGGCAATACTGAAAAGGCTCTGATATTGTTTACTTAAGGGGGTATCACCTAGCCAAGCATCTTCCCAAAAACGGGTATTTGTTCCATTAGATTCATATTAGTTTATACTATGTGTAATAATTAATGATCAGACTTTAGAAGTTTGACATAAGACAAAGCTAACATTTCATTTAATTAGTTGCTTTTGCTTTTTCTCTTGTTTTGATGGGACTACAGGTAATAAGTTGTTTTTGCTTGCTAGCTATCCATGCAAAGCTGCCATATGTTGATGTATATATTTAGGCATGCATCAACGCTAGTTTAATGACGTTAACACGCTTCTACGTCTTCATATCGTATTTAGGTATCCAATATAGCTCATTGCAGAAGCTAATTATATCCCTAATATAGATCTGGGGAGTCTATATTAAACATTTTTGTTGGTCTTGGTGTGTGGACGGCTACCTAATCTTGAGCAGTTCCTCTTGGCAACACGTGCTAATCCGAGTTGTACGAAGGGCTGCATTAGTTCACTTTGCCACATAACTCCGCGTCAAAGTCCGATTAATCTCAGATCCGTTCATTTCTTGCACACAGTGTGACGTGCACGCTAGTCACAAGAAAATGAGGTGGGTTTCCATGCGCCTCCCCTACTTTCACCATCTCAGAGATAACAGAAGAAATATCACGCCAAAGTCGCATTTTGGCAAACCCTATAAAAAAACAAAACAGTTAATTATTGGTATTTTCTTCAAATTAACATGTTCCCTTTATTGACGAAAACAAATTTACATCTCAAAGGAGTGCGCTTACATCTAACAGAAACAGGAGAGTGATGAAGAGAGAAGAACTGCAGTGTGCAGACACATGGTAGCTAGCCTGGACGCAATGGCCAAATATAACTTGCTAGTCTGTTTAGAGCTATCTTATCATCCTCTCTCGATCTCTTGAACGGGCACAGATTTTCCATGATTCCGAAAAGACGAAATAAATTTGTCCGTTCACCATCATTATACACCTTGTTTCTTTGCTTCGTTGGTAACGCTGGCAAAAGTATATTAAGAGCATGCATCGTCCTAAAGCTAAAAGTGGTACTAGGTCCAATTAACTCCAGTCACATGCGCATCGATCAACCGATCGATCGATCACGTCCCAGTCACGGCACCCTAGTTCCTCTATAAATAGAAGCGCTGCATGCTTTCCCTTCTCTTCATCCTGACCTGCATTCATCAGTTTGCTCACTAGTTTCGAGCCCTAGCAGTTGAGTCCCTTGGCCATGACGTCCAGCCAGCTCCTAGCCGGCGTCTTCACCGCTTGCGCTGTCTTCCTGGCCCTCTCTGTGCCGTTGCTCGCCGGCGACCCAGACATGCTCCAGGACTTCTGCGTCGCCGACTACAAATCCCTTAAAGGCCGTAAGTGTGCTCTTTCCGTGCATCCGTACTTTGTCTTTCCAGCACTGCGTGAACAGACAATTTCCTGCAGCACTGCGTCTGAACGGGTTCCCCTGCAAGCGGCCGGAGAACGCGACGGCGGACGACTTCTTCTCCAACGTGCTGGCTAAGCCTGGAAACACCAACAACCCGGTCGGCTCCGCGGTGACGGCCGCAAACGTGGAAAACGTCCCCGGGCTCAACACCCTGGGCGTGTCCATGTCGCGCATCGACTACGCGCCGTGGGGCATCAACCCGCCGCACACCCACCCACGCGCCACCGAGATCATCTTCATGCTCGAGGGCTCGCTCGACGTCGGCTTCGTCACCACCGGCGGTTACCTCTATGGCCGCACTGTCTGCAAGGGCGAGATCTTCGTCTTCCCGCGCGGCCTCCTCCACTTCCAGAAGAACAACGGTGGTGCGCCGGCCGTGGCCATCTCGGCGTTCAACAGCCAGCTTCCTGGCACTCAGTCCCTCGCCCTGGCCCTGTTCGGAGCGTCGCCGCCGGTGCCCACGGACGTTCTGGCCAGGGCGCTCCAGATCGACGGCGGCGTCGTGGAGACCATCAAGTCCAAGTTCCCGGCCAATTACTAGGCGCGCATGAGGCATGCGGTGCGGTTGGATCAACACGCACGTACCTGCACCAATGAAGAGAGAACCCCGTATCGTAAAAGTTTGGTTTGAGTTCATGTCAGAGTGCACTTTCGCTTCACGTGCATGTTTGTTTTCATCGTTGCTTGTTCTTTTAAGTCGGTGCATCTTTTACTTATGTCTGGTGATTTGTATGTTTTCCCTTAATATCAATAAAACAACTTCCCTGATTGCTTGAAATTTCGCGATGGTAATGACCAGATTGCTTGATATCTGTCCCTGTTGGCATGCCACCCTCCAAATAACTCGGCTATGCTTATGTCACTAGTTAGATTCAATGTTCCTACCATGGCACTCAACCTCGACAAGTGAACATGTCAGTAAGTCGGGCCTTGGCCCTTACCATGACACTCAAAGACATCTTCCATTCCATCCATTCTAAACAATCATTCTCCTTTCATCAAATCAAAACAAAATCACTTTTGCTACCATAGCCATAGCGTACCCAAACACACCCCTTTCCACTAGACCACGGTCATAGCACAAACAAAAATTACTTCTACACAAGTATCTCTAATAATACACACCACATGCATCAAACAATAAATGGAATATAAAGAAGCAAGTATCACATGCCTTATTTGTTGATGTTGTTCACACCCTCTTTTCCAAAACAATCTTTACTCTTCTCACACTCTAAACGATAAAAATGATTCACAATCAACAACAAGACAAAATAATAAAATGCATAAGCAATAAAACAATGATGAACAAATGCATGATGATGATTTAATAGGTCATAATGGTTGTATTTAGTTCTCTGGACATTATTATATCAAATTATGCATGTGGAAAACATTTTAATGCATAAAAAAAATATTAATAAAGCTATATTGGTTTAATAGGGTGTAACTCATTTTAACTAAAGTTATGTTCTTTCTATCGTAATAAATTACTAATTAAGTATCACTATGTAGACAATATTCTTGGCTTCCATTTTCCACTGGTTTCACTTTAAAATAGTTCATAGAATAAAAGTTATATCCAAAATACTCTATTAAGAGTTCTAATAATAGATCATTATTTTGTATTGTGACAAAGTTAACTAATGGTAAAGTGACGTAGACTACAATTTTATGAATCCATACACATCAAATTTGCTAAATTTGGAGTTGTGGATATTTTTCTATTAATTTATGACCATTAGTTAGATTTAAATATTCTAGAAAATATTTATTTTAATAAACTGCAATTTTTATTGAAGAATAAAATTTTACACATTTTTGTGAATCCAAGGACATCCTATTTGCATTTTTTGATTAGTATTCTATTTTCTATGAATTGTACAAAATTTATACATTTTCTGGTTATTTCTTCTATTCCGAATTGAAATATTCCACTGACGCGGCTATGGCCGGTCAGAGGTCGCCTGTCTAGTCAATGCACGATCTGGATCGTTCGTTGATGATCGGACGGCTCTGGGTGAGTTGAGCTTGGTGCCCACCGGCAAGGTCGGCTAGCGGGAGCGGGTGGCTTCAGGTGCCGATGGTAGAAGCGGTCCCGGAGCTCCCTGACGGTGGCTACGCTGTCAACGAGATGCGGAGGTGGATGGCGAGCTCACGAGTGGTCATGGTGTCATTTGTTGCTTCATCGGGCAACGGAAAAGAGCGGCTGCAGGCGTGCAGCGTCGGTGGTGCTTCAGCTGTTAGACTAGACAATGTTGAGTCGGTTTTAATTTGTTAGAGTTTGTTTTAGAGTCGGTTTAAATAATCTTGGCCGACAAGTTTTGTACCCCATATATACCCCTCAAGCAATATTATTATGCAAGTCAATCAAATTTACATGGTATCAGATAATTAGATCCTAGGGCATGGCACCGCCACCGACGCCGCCCCCTCCTCCCCGTCCCGACTACTTCAGCAAAAAAGCCGCCGCCGCCGCTTCCTTGGGTGACGCCGGCCAAACCTCCAACACCTCCCTTGCTCTACCCTCTCCTACCCTCCCAACTATCCACTATACCGATACAATCTCAGATGTTAGCCCCTTTATTCCATTCACTTTAGATCTATCAAAGCATAACTACTACCATTGGCGTCATCTCTTCGAGGTTCATCTCGGTCGCTGTAATCTTATCGACCACATCGCCGACCACGCCGTTCCCCGGCCTACCGATCCTCGCTAGGCCAAGGACGACCTCTCCATCATCCAATGGATCTACCGGCGGGTGTCCACTGAGATCTTCAATCTCGTGTTTCGCGACGCCACCAGCGCAGCCGCCCTCTGGGTGGCCCTTCGACAGCTCTTCCATGACAACGTCGACGCCCGCATCAACACCCTCCACACCGACCTCCGCAACACCGTCCAAGGTGACTCTCCCGTCGGCGTCTACATTCAAAAGCTCAAGACGATCTCCGATGAACTCCAAGAGCTCGGCGACCCCGTCGACGATCGTCAACTGATCAACATCCTCCTTGTCGGGCTCGATGACCGCTTCGAAAAGCAGGCCTCCTTTATTCCCATGATGCGGCCCCATCCTACCTTCGCCGAGGTCTGATCTATGCTGCAGTGGGACGACCGTGCCCTCGGAAATAAAGAGGCGCGCCGTCAAGTTTTCGCCGCGATCCAGCGACCTCCTGCTGCTCCTGCGTCGCCTCCTCCATTATCGGTGCAGCCACCTCCGGGGTGGCGCCCTAGTCCGAAATACAGGGGCAAAAACCTTATGTTCTGGCCGCCTCGACCACCCACGGCTCCTCCCAGTGGCCCGATGCCTCTAGCCCCGGCACCTCCTACGTCTCCTAGCTAACGCCCGATGCACGATCCGTGTCCAGGCCTGGCCCATGCCCTGGATCGCGCCCTCTCCGATCGGTGCTCCCCGGCGTACTCCGGCGCCTGGACGCCGGGCATGCGCCCCCACGCCGGCTCTCCAGGCCTCCTCGACACTCTCCCTCCGCACCAAGCCTACATGACTACACCGACCTACATGCCTGGTCCGACTTACCAGCAGTACATCGCTCCAGCCTCTCCTTCGACGTCTGCTGGTGCCTACATGTCGATCTACGCGCCATCACCACCTGCTCCGCTGCCTGCACCATCGCCGTCCTCTTCCTCATCACCGATCTAGGACCAAGCGGCGTTTATCCAGGCCATGAACCACTTTCGCAGCATAGTAAATCAAAAAAAATCCAACGGATGCGAACAAGAAAGCCAAGATCTAATCTAGGAGATGTAATAAACGAGAGAGATTGATGAGATCTGCATACCCTTGAAGAAATCGCACAGCAGAAACGTTCAACAGAATGTGGTTGATGTAGTCGTACTCGCCGTCTCCTCCTCGCGATCCGATCTGATCCTACGCCGCAAGTGGCGGCGCCTCCGAGAGATGCACACATACGATGCAGCGACGTCTCCTCCTTTCCTTGGTCCAACATGTATGGTGGAGAGATAGATTGGATCTGCAGCACGACGGCGTGGTGCTTATGGTGGAGAGTTTCTGCGGCAGGGCTTTGCCTACGCGCAATCGGGAGAGAGAGAGGTGGAGGGGCAGCAGTTGGACGGCGGCTAGGGTTGGAGTGGGGGGAGGCTGCGCCCCTGCCCTCCTTATATAGGGAGCTGGCCGTCCCCTTGACCCCTCCTCCAAGCCCTAGGGCGGCGGCCCAAGGGGTGGAGTGGGGGCAAGTGCCCAGGGCACTTCCCCTTAGTCCCACGCAGGACTCCGACAAGTGGGCCCACTTTGGTCCCACTCCGGAACCTTCTAGAACCTTCCGGTACAATACCGATAAACTCCGAAACGATTCCGAAATCCAAAAACTGCTTTCCTTTATATGAATCTTATTCTCCGGACCATTCCCGAACCTCTCGTGATGTCCTGGGTCTCATCCGAGACTCCAAACAAAAAACTCATAAACCAATTATCCATTCTATCCTAGCGTTGATGCACGTTAAGTGTGTGACCCTACGGGTTCGAGAATATGCAGACATGATCTTCTATCAATAATCAACAGCGGGATCTGGAAACCCATATTGACTCCCACATATTCATCGATGATCATATCGAATGAACCATGATGCCAGGATTTAATTGATCCCATATATGTATTCCCTTCGTCACGCGATATTTTACTTGCCCGAGATTCGATCGTTGGTATCGGCATACCTAGTTCAATCTCGTTCACAGCAAGTACTTTACTTGTTCCGTAATCCGATATCACTTTGTGATTAACTCCTTAACCACGTGCTTGCAAGCGGTGTTGATATCGATTACCGAGTGGGCCCGAAGTATATCTCTCCGACTCGGGAGGGACAAATTCCATCTTGTTACATACAACCCAACTAGTACTTTCCGATCACATGAGAAACACCTTTATGATCACCCTCGCATAGGATGACGTTTGATGACCTCAAAGCTTTCTTCCGATACCAGGGAGTTGTATTATCTCATGATCTAAGAAATACAATACTTGACATAGGAAAAAGCTTCGCAAAGATGAACATGATGACACGATCTAATTGCTCTGCTTAATTTAGGTATGTCCATCATATCATTCTCCTAATAAAATGATCTTATTATTAATCGACAACTCATGTCTATGGTTAGGAAACCTTAACCATCATTAATCAATGAGCTAGCCCATAGAGGCGTACTAGGGACACGGTGTTGTTCATAAACCACACAAGTATCAAAGTTTACGCTTAATACAATTCTAGCATCAAATATAAACTTTATCATGAACAAGAATTATAATAATAATATCTTTATTATTGCCTCTAGGGCATAATTCCAACACTCCGCACCAAGCCTACATGACTGCACCGACCTACATGCCTGGTCCGACTTACCAGCAGTACATCGCTCCAGCCCCTCCTTCGACGTCTGCTGGTGCCTACATGCCGATCTACGCGCCATCACCACCTGCTCCGCTGCCTGCACCATCGCCGCCCTCTTCCTCGTCACCGAGCTAGGACCAAGCGGCGTTTATCCAGGCCATGAACCACTTTGCTGCTCAAGGAAACTCAGGTACCGATTGGATTTTTGATTCTGGTGCTTCTAGTCACATGTCTTCATCGAATAATATGCTGTCAAAATTTTCCTCATCACCTTTTTCCTCTATAACTCTTGGCAATGGTTCTACTATCCCTATCTCCGGTGTTGGTAATGCACAACTTCTCTCACCCACAAAACCTCTCCTCCTTCGTAATATTCTTATTGCACCTGATCTCATTAAAAATTTAATCTCCGTTCGACAAATCACTCGTGACAATCCTGTTTCTCTCGAATTTGACTCCTTTGGTGTTTCTGTGAAGGATTTACTGACCAAGGCGGAGATCGCTCGCTTCAATAGTGATGGAAATCTCTACTCCCTCCATGGTGTTCCCACGGCCGCTCAACCCTCATCCATGGTTGCTTCGGTAGAGCTTTGGCATCAACGTCTAGGCCACCCCAATAAAATCATCTTAGATTCTCTCCTTAGTGATTTCTCTATTCCTTGTAATTGTGATAGTCATAATTCTCTAGTTTGTGAATCTTGTTAACAAGGAAAACATGTGCGTCTTCTTTTCAATTCTTCTACTTCTTCTAATACTTTTCCCTTCGAATTATTACATTGTGATTTATGGACGTCACCTATTGAGAGTATTTCTGGTTTTAAGTACTATCTTGTGATCTTGGATGATTTCACTCATTATGCATGGACTTTTCCTTTATGCAAAAAATCGGATGTGCACACAATCTTTCTCAATTTTCAACGCTATGTTGCAACTCACTTCTTTCTCCCCATTCGGTTCATCCAATGTGGTAATGGCAAAGAATTTGACAACAACCAAAATCGTAATTTCTTTCTCCACCATGGCATTCTCCTCCGTTTTTCCTGCCCCTACACTTCCCCTCAAAACGGCAAAGCTGGGAGATCTCTCCGCAGTATCAACGACATAATTAGAACCCTTCTTATCCAAGATTCTATACCCCCATGTTTTTGGGCCGAAGCTCTCCGCACAGCCACATATCTCCTCAACATTCATCCGTCCCAACTTAACCCACAAAGCACGCCATATTACTCTCTCTTTCTATGTCATCCCAATTATCCTGAACTTCGAGTATTCGGTTGTCTCTGTTTTCCAAATACCTATGTCACTTCACCTCATAAACTAGACCCTAGATCTCTACCCTACGTTTTTCTATGTTATTCCGATGAGCACAAAGATTATAGATGTTTTGACCTAGTTTCTGGTCGTATTCATATCTCTCGTCACGTTACTTTCGTTGAAAACTCTTTTCCTTTTGCCACACATACATCTTCTCATGATTCCTTCTCTACTGATCCCTCTCCCTCGACTCGTTCAGCTACACCACCTAATCCCCTACACATCCCAATATTCCATACAGATCCCCTACGCCCGAACCTACATCCGCTGCGCCGGCGTTTCGCTCACTTCTCCTACCGCGCTTCTGACGAGCCCTCATGGCAGCCTACCGTCGCACCACCCTCTCCACCCACGGCACATTCTCCTGCCTCTTCGCAAACCTGATCCGATGCATCACCCAACCCCACTATCACGCCTCCCTCTTCGGCACGCACTTCTGAGCATGATCCGTCTCCTTCCCCACAATTACCCTCCTATGCTATTCCTATTCTAGCACCCACCAATGATCATACTATGCGTACCGGCGGCTAATCTTGTTTTTCTTCTACCCTCCAAACGTCTTAATTTCTTAGCTCAACCCAATCTTTCTCCCATCCCAAAATCCTACAAATCTACTCTTCCCTATCCCAACTGGTCTGCTGCTATGAAAGAAGAATACCATGCTTTGGTTACCAATGATACATGGCAGCTAGTTCCTCGTCCTTCTAATTCAAACATTGTTTCTGATAAATGGGTCTTTCGTCAAAAATTGAACTCCGATGGTACTCTCTCTCGCTACAAAGCCCGCTGGGTATGTCGTGGCTATTCTCAACAACAAGAAATTGACTATGACGAAACCTTTTCTCCTGTTGTCAAACGAAGCACAATTCGCACCGTTCTGAGCATTGTCGTTTCCTCTTCTTGGCCTATTCATCAACTCGATGTCAAAAACGCCTTTCTGCATGGTTCTCTTCAAGAAACTGTCTACAACCTTTAGGTTTCGAAGATCCTAGTTCACCCAATCATGTATGTCTTCTTAAAAAGTCTCTCTATGGCCTGAAGCAAGCACCTCGTGCGTGGTTTCAGTGCTTTTCTACATTCATCCACGCTATAGGGTTTATTCCCTCTCTCTCAGACACATCTCTCTTTGTCTACCAATCAAATAATAGCATTGCCTATCTCCTCTTTTACGTTGATGACATTATTCTCATAGCCTCCACCCAAACTTTTCTCAACTCTATCATCTCTAGTCTTCAACACAGATGACTGATCTAGGTGGGCTTCATCATTTTCGGGGCATTGTTGTAACTCATGATTCTTCTGGCCTTTTTCTTTCTCAACGGCAATACACTCTTGATCTTCTCTCTCGTGCTGCCATGTCGGACTGCCAACCATCCTGCACCCCCATCGACACCACTTCTAAATTTTCTTCTACCGGCGAATCATTCTCCGATCCCACTCTATATCAAAGACTTGCAGGAGCACTTCAATATCTCACTCTTACACATCCCGAAATTTCCTATGCTATTCAACGAGCATACCTTCTCATGCATGATCCACGCCTTCCTCATTATAATCTAGTCAAAAGAATTCTTCGATATCTCAAAGGAACTCTTGATCATTGCCTTCATATTAATTCTTCTTCCCCAACAACTTTGACAGCATATTTCGATGCAGACTAGGCTGGATGTCCTGAGATTCGTCGGTCCACATCTAGTTACTGTGTTTTTCTTCGCAATAATTTGATTTCTTGGTCTTCAAAGCGTCAGCTAACGGTTTCTCGTTCATGTGCTGAGGCTGAGTACCGCGCGGTTGCACATGCGGTTGCAAAAATGGTATGGTTGCGTCAACTTCTTGCCGAGCTTCATCGCCCAATTCAGCAGGCTCTCAGACACATCTCTCTTTGTCTACCAATCAAATAATAACATTGTCTATCTCCTCTTTTACGTTGATGACATTATTCTCACAGCCTCCACCCAAACTTTTCTCAACTCTATCATCTCTAGTCTTCAACACGAATTCTCTATGACTGATCTAGGTGGGCTTCATCATTTTCGGGGCATTGCTGTAACTCGTGATTCTTCTGGCCTTTTTCTTTCTCAACGGCAATACACTCTTGATCTTCTCTCTCGTGCTGGCATGTCGGACTGCCAACCATCCTGCACCCCCATCGACACCACTTCTAAATTTTCTTCTACCGGCGAATCATTCTCCGATCCCACTCTATATCAAAGTCTTGCAGGAGCACTTCAATATCTCACTCTTACACATCTCGAAATTTCCTATGCTATTCAACAAGCATGCCTTCTCATGCATGATCCACGCCTTCCTCATTATAATCTAGTCAAAAGAATTCTTCGATATCTCAAAGGAACTCTTGATCATTGCCTTCATATTAATTCTTCTTCCCCAACAACTTTGACAGCATATTCCGATGCAGACTAGACTGGATGTCCTGAGATTCGTCGGTCCACATCTAGTTACTGTGTTTTTCTTCGCAATAATTTAATTTCTTGGTCTTCTAAGCGTCAGCTAACGGTTTCTCGTTCATGTGCTGAGGCTGAGTACCGCGCGGTTGCACATGCGGTTGCAGAAATGGTATGGTTGCGTCAACTTCTTGCCGAGCTTCATCGCCCAATTCAGCAGGCTACCATTGTGTATTGTGATAATATCTTTGCAGTTTATATGGCGGGCAACCTAGTTCAGCATCGGAGGACAAAACATATTGAAATCGACACACATTTTGTTCGCGAGAAGGTTGTTCTTGGACAAGTTCGTGTTCTTCATGTTCCAACCACGGTGCAATTTGTTGACATCTTCACCAAGGGGCTTGCTACTGCACCATTCATTGACATACGATCCAGTCTCCACGTCGTTGAGATCGCCGATGAAACTGCGAGGGGATGTTAGACTAGACAATGTTAAGTCGATTTTAATTTGTTAGAGTTTGTTTTAGAGTCGGTTTAAGTAATCTTGGCCGACAAGTTTTGTATCCCCATATGTACTCCGTACCCCTCAAAAAATATTATTATGCAAGTCAATCAAATTTACACCAGCGAAGCTCGGCGGCTCAGACAGCTCGTCTTAGTGCACTACAGTAGTAAAACAGGGGCTAGGGGCGACCGAATCCTTGAGTTCAAACGGTACTGGAGCTCCCTTGGCGGCGGCGCACGGGGAGATCGGAAGAAGCTCCGATGCTGGCGGTTAGGGTTTGGGAAATTGCAAAAAAAAAAGACGGGAGGTGTGCAAAGATGTTTATAGGGGCGTGGCATGCGCGAGTTGCGAAAATCCAGCGGATTCGATGCGGATTTAAGGGGATTTGAACCGAGTTCGTTCATCTCAGTCTCTAGGCGGGCAAGAAAGAGGATCGGACAGGTTATGCTGCTCAGAGAGAGTAGATGAGCGGCAGGTTGGTCCGCTGGCCATGCTGGGCCGCTAGCGGCTGCATGCTGCTGCGCTTGTGGGGGAATAGGGAGTGTGCTGGCTGGGGCTGGCCCAGTGGCTGGTCCGTGTAGGTTAAGCTTAGTTTTTTTTCTTTTTATATTATTTATTTTATATTTCTTAGTTTCTTTAGTGATTTTTGCATAGATAATTCAAGTGACATTGTCTTCAAATTTTTTAAAAAATTAGACGATCAACTTAGGATCTTTTTTACAACATTTTCACTAGTTTTCAAATAGTGTATTTACAAAACCATAATTTAATCCGCATAGGGGCATTTTGGCAAAACGAAATAGCGTTTTCAAACTAGGGTTTGACTTCAGAAATTAATAAATAATAAAAAGTTGCTCAAGTTATGAGCAATGGCTAAGACTTCAGAAAAACGAGTATAATACTATCAGCAAAATGGTTTCAGCTTCAGAAAAAATGGTTGTTTTCTCGCAAACAGGCCCTTCATGTATTTAGGCATGCATATCAACGTTATTTTAGTGACGTTAACCCTTCTACGCCTTCACTAATGCTAGTACTGTACTGTATTATGCACCTCACGACTTAGCAAAATGAATCACCAGCGACAACTCGATCATTGCTGAGCAGATGTATGTACCTATAGATAATTAATCAGGGAGTCTGTTGTACAATATAGCTCATTGCAGAAGCTAACTATATCCGTAATATAGATCTGGGGAGTCTATATAGTAACATTTCTGTTGGTCTGGACGGCCACCTAATCTTGAGCAGTTCCTTTCGGCAACACGTGCTAGTCCGAGTTGTACGAACGGCTGCATTAGTAGTTCACTCCGGGTCAAAGTCTAATTTAATCGCATATCCGTTTGTTCTTGCACACAGTGTTACGTGCAAGCTAGTCACGAAAGTTCGGTGGGTGCGTATCACAAGGAAAACAATTCAGTACCTTGAAATATTTTCCCCAACTTTCACCATCTCAGACATACTGGAAGGAAACATCACGCCGAAGAAATGTTTAGTCGCCAGGTTCAGCAAATGTATAAAAAACAAAACAGTTAATTGGTATTTTCTTCAGATTAGCATGTTCCCTTTGTTGATAAAAACAAATTTACAGCTGAAAAGAGTGAGCTTGCAGCGAAACAGGAGAGTGATGACAAGAGAGAGAGTTAAAACCACTATATTTGAGAAAAAAATTCGAAAAGCCACCGGTTTACGTTTGAATTGCAAAAAATCACCACACTACTGTTGATTTTTTGCAATGTACACTAAAATGAAATTGACAACAAATTGACAGCGATTATGACCAGGAGGGCCCACTCTCTAGGCTGTTGTGGACTGGGACCCACCTGTCAGCCCAAATAAGAAAATAAAAAATCTCTTTATCCCTGGCTACCCCATCCTGTTGACCCCACGGTGGCAACCCCCACCCCTCTCCGGCGACCTCACCGCTGACACCCATTAGAGGGTTGCGTCCACGACCATCGACCGGCGAACACGTCAGGACGGCCAGCGTGTGGCGGGCTATGGTGTGGGACTGGAGGCACGCGGCGGGCTCCGGCACGGGGCGGCGTGGCAGTGCCGCGGGACTGGCAGCACGGGGCGGCGCGGCTGGGGGCTGAGCGGGGCGGAGCGGCTGGGGGGCTGGGCGCGGAGGCGTGCGGCGGTGCCGCGGGACTGGCGGCGCGGCGGGGGGCTGGGCGAGGCGGCGCGGCTAAGAGTTGTGCGGGCGGGCGACTTGGGGATGGGCAGGGCGGCGTAGAGGCGCGGGGCGGACGAGCACCGGTGGCGAGATCCGGCGAGCCACGGGTGAGGCATGTGATGCTCCAGCGAGGGATGACCTAATCTGGCAGGGTTGCGAGCTCCGCGGTATAGGACGTCATGGTGGGGGCATATGCGGTGAGGTACTGCGAAGGTGGCCGGATGGGATGCGGTGGGGTGGCCGGCGGTGGGAGTCTGGGCCACCGGCGCCGGAGCCATGGCCGATAGGGGCTCGCGGTCAACCCTGGCAACTCCCGATTCATTTTTTTTTGTTTTTTTAGAATATCTAGATTTTCTTAAATGGGATGACAAGAGGGACCCAGTCCATCTCGTCATTTTGGCTCTGCCAAGTGGGCTCTCCTGGTCATAATCGCTGTCAATTTGTTGTCAATTTCATTTTAGTGCAAAAAATCAGCAGGGCGGTGGTTTTTTGCGATTTAAACGTAAACTGGTGGTTTTTCAAAATTTTGCACAAATGTGATGGTTTTATGCTATAAGCTCCAAGAGAGAAGAACATCCTTGTTTAGAGCTATCTTCCAACCCTCTCTTGAAACGGGCAAAGATTTTCCAGGAACAAATTATGTCTGTTCACCATCAGCCATTATACTCCTTGTTTCTTTGCTTTTTTCGCATGGTGCGATTAATCCACTGATAACGGTGGCAAAACTATAGTAAGAGCATGCATCGTCCTAAAGCTAAAAGTGGTGCGTCCAATTAACACCGTCACATGCCCATCGATCAACCGATCGATCGATCATGTCTCAGTCACGGCACCCTAGTTCTTCGTCTATAAATAGAAGCGCTGCAAGCTTTCCTTCTTCATCCATGACCTGCATTCATCACTAGTCTCGAGCCCAAATAGCAGTAGCACTAGGCACTACGCAGTGAAGCACTTGACCATGGCGCCCAGCCAGCTCCCAGCGGCCCTCTTCGCCGCTTGCGCTGTTTTCCTGACCCTCGCCGTGCCATTGATCGCCGGCGACCCTGACATGCTACAGGACTTCTGTGTCGCCGACTACAAATCCCTCAAAGGCCGTAAGTGTGCTCTTTCCGTGCATCCGTACTTTGTCTTTCCAGCACTGCGTGTGCGTGAACAGAAAATTAATTTTTTTGTACGCCTGCAGCACTGCGTCTGAACGGGTTCCCCTGAAAGAGGCCGGAGAACGTGACGGCGAACGACTTCTTCTCCAACGTGCTGGCTAAGCCTGGAAACACCAACAACCCGATTGGCTCCGCGGTGACTGCGGCGAACGTGGAAAACGTCCCTGGGCTCAACACCCTGGGAGTGTCAATGTCCCGCATCGACTACGCGCCATGGGGCATCAACCCGCCGCACGCCCACCCGCGTGCCACCGAGATCATCTTCGTGCTCGAGGGCACGCTCGACGTCGGCTTCGTCACAACCGGCGGTTACCTCTACTCCCGCACCATCTGCAAGGGCGAGATCTTCGTCTTCCCACGCGGCCTCCTCCACTTCCAGAAGAACAACGGTGGTGCGCCGGCCGTGGCGATCTCGGCGTTCAACAGCCAGCTTCCTGGCACGCAGTCCCTCGCCGTAGCCATGTTCGGAGCGTCGCCGCCGGTGCCCACGGACGTGCTGGCCAGGGCGCTCCAGGTCGACGGCGGCGTCGTGGAGGTCATCAAGTCCATGTTCCCGGCCAACTACTAGGCGTGTGCATGAGGCACGCGGTGCGGGTGGATCAACACGCACGTACCTGCACCAATAGAAGAGAGAACCCCGTATCGTAAAAGTTTGGTTTTAGTTCATGTGAGAGTGCACTTTGGCTTCACGTGCATGTTTGTTCTCTCATCGTTGCTTCGTTCTGTTTAGTCGGTGCATCTTTTAATCATGTCTGCTGATTTGTATGTTTCCATCAATATCAATCGATTGCTTGATTGCTTGAAATTTCGCGACCAGATATTTGTCCGAGTTAGCATATCTAGCTTCCAAATGTCATGTAGTGTAGGCATTTGTCATAGAACATCAAAACAGTACAGCTGATGGCATTTCGGATTGTAGACCGAAGTCCGAACGTGCAAGAGAGCGTGTACGTTGGAGGGACGGTCGCGATCGAGCTGGCCTTTTTTTTTTTTGAGAACACAGAGCTGGCCTTGTTGAAGGCGTAAGTGTCGTTGGAGCTTTTCTTTTTTTTGGATCAGTATAGCCCTTTTAAAGAACTTCATCAACATCTGGCATCGAGTTGGGCACAGAAGAACATAGATCTGGTTTGCGATGCAATTGGGCCTTGCCAGATTTTTCAGGAATTTATTTTGTTCACCTTTCAAATTTGCACGGAAGTTGTAGCAATGGAAACAATGAGTTTGAACAGTTAAGAAATGATCCTAGCTCACTTGGTCACGGGTGTGGATATAGAAACCCAGCCACTCAGATTAATGTCCTGACGCACTCAGATTTGGATTCTTATTATTTAAAAAATCAATGTAGGGGTTGCGCTATTGTATTCCTTTCAAATCGAAGTTAGTTCAAAACAAGGGAGCAAAAATAATACTCTCTCTAATCCTAAATAAGTGTTGAGTGTTTAGTTTGAACTTTGATTAAAAAGTACTAAATCACCGACACTTATTATGGATCGGAGGGAGTACTTTAACACGCATCGATAATCAACCCATAACTACAAAGCTTGAAATTTTGAGATAGAAGGTTTTATTCCTTTGTTTTTATATGACAGAAGATTTAATTGTATATTAAGATGTGAAGATAATGCACAAACCTAACACCCATATATAATTAAAAAATTAAAAGACCACAGCCAAAGCTAGTATATAGAGCGCATCTGACTGAACATGTCAGAATTTTGAGTCACTCCCATGACCACAAATAAAAAGAGTCATTGCACTAAGAAAAAGGTTCAGCTGAAAAGGAACAAAAAAGACTGACAAGGTTAGAGTGCAATTGGAAATATTACATAAGTAAGTAAACATAAAATTAATAAATAATAAAAAGTTGCTCCAAGTTATGAGAAATGACTGAAACTCCACAAAAAGGAGTATAATACTATCAGAAAAATGGTTTGAACTTCAGAAAAATGGCTGTCTTTTCGCAACCCGGCCAAGATAGCACGGATAGAGCTTCGGGACTCATGGACTGCCTGGCATCGGTCTCTCAGTTAGTTTGCGTCTACGCGAAATGTCTGTATGAAAAACTACGTGTGCCAGTGAACACATTATAGGGTGCAAGTCACGCATTAATAAAGATAGGGAAATGCATGTGACAGTGGAACATGGGTCATTAACTTACTGACAACGTACTGGATGTACAATCTCGATCGTATGCGTGCTAGTTTGCATGGATATAATGATCACGATTTTGACGAGGACACTTGACTTGACACGCAACACACTGTTTGTTTGGCCCAAAAAATAAGTCACACTGCTCACTGTTGCGCCTCTCAGTACTACCTACATCGCCGAACAAACTAGCTCTACCAACCAATTTATATATCGATCAAGCTGATGGGAGAGATTTTCTTCTTACACCTAATTGGTTAAGTGGACACATGACCAATGCAAACCATCGATCACGTCGTAGGCTACTACCACGACTTCTATAAATACCACCTCCTAAACATCCCTTTTCATCAAACTTACATCTGGCTCACGCAGCAAAAGTAGCTCAAAGTGTATAGAAAACCTGATTAGCTAGAAATCATGGCCAAGCTCCCTGCTGTCCTCCTCGCCGCTTGCACCGCCCTCCTGGCCCTTGCCGCGCCGTTGCTCGCCGGCGACCCCGACATGCTCCAGGACTTCTGTGTCGCTGACTACAAATCTTTGGAAGGCCGTAAGTGTGATGATCTTCCAAGCATACTCGTCTCCCAATGCTTACATGTATATATCGACCATGCATAAACAGAGATTTGTCTATGACTTCTTCTCCAGCATGCTGACCCTCCCAGGAAACACCAACAACCCGGTTGGTTCGGCGGTGACGACGGCTAACGTGGAGAAGCTCCCAGGACTCAACACGTTGGGCGTGTCTATGTCCCGCGTCGACTATGCGCCATGGGGTGTCAACCCGCCGCACACCCACCCGCGTGCCACAGAGATCATCTTCGTGCTCGAGGGGTCACCATCTGCAAGGGCGAGATCTTCGTCTTCCCCCGAGGTCTTGTCCACTTCCAGAAGAACAATGGCGGCGCGCCGGCCGTGGCCATATATCGGCATTCAACAGCCAGCTTCCTGGCACACAGTCCATCGCCTTGTCGCTGTTTGGGGCGTCGCCGCCAGTGCCCACCGACGTGCTGGTCAGGGCGCTCCAAATCGACGGTAGCATCGTGGAGGCCATCAAGTCCGAGTTCCCTACCAAGTACTAGACGTTCATGATGCACGCGGTTGGTTGGATCGGCTCTGTCTACGTTCGTACGTGTTGCTGTCCAAATAACGAGGAGGACCCTGTAAAAGTTTAGTTTCTGACTTTCTGTTCATTTATATTTATTGTGGCTTTTCTTTTGTGGGGTCCGTGTATTAATTGTGAAGGACCTCTCGCAGTTTGAGAGTGAACTGTTCATTTGTATGTGTTCATTATTATGAATGGTCGAATTTATCCAATTGCTTGGATTTTTTATTATTAGTAGCATAAGTTTGTACTTCGTCTGTTTTAAAATATAAGATGTTTTAGGTATGTGAAGAAAATAAATCTAGACTTTTTTAGTGTGTAGATTCATCCCAAAGTTGAGTGAATCTATATACTAAAACAAGTCTAGATTCATTTTCTTTACAAATCTAAAACATCTTATATTTTGAAACGGATGGAGTATTTGTCATAGAACGTCAGAACAGGCCCGTCCACGGCCAGGTGCGAGCTGTGCGACGGCACAGGGCCTCCATAATTTTGGGGCCTCCAAATCTCTGGCCCACCAGCTGATCAGGTCGACGATCCGCACTTCCTCAGGCCTGCAGATCTCCTGGATTCCGAACCACGCGTGAGATTGACGCTAATCCATGGGCAGAGGCAAGATCATTCCAAGGTTCAATCACAAATTGATCTTTCAATCGATTGTGGTCGAGTGTGGAAACCTATGGCCTTAACAAGCGGGGGCATTTAGTCTATGGCTGTCGTTCGTGCATGGCAGAGATGAGATCCATCTACAGACTTCAAAAATGGTGGCAGCGAGCCCGACATGTATTGGATGCTGCGAACTCTCAGACTCACGGTGCGTCTTTTAATCCTTTCTCGTCCTGTTTTGGTCTCGTCAGTTTATGCAGTGTTGCTTGCCGTTGATTCCGACGGTTTGTGTCGTTTTCTTTTTTACTCTTTTCGAAATTAGGAATGTGCAACGAGAAGTGTATATGGGTTATTCTCCCTTCCATGATTGACGTGCTCCTGTCAGTGTGGAGATGTTGTCATCAACTAATGTTTTGAGTAAAGCCGTAAAGTTTGATCGTCAGAGAGTAACATCATGCAAGTAGTATATACTACAATGTACTCATATTCTTTTTTCTCTTTTGCCAGCAAAGCCTCTAAAAATACATTCAACCATGAATGGAGTCTGTTCCGTTACTGGCTTCGAGCACATGACCCTCCGTGCGCCCTTGGCCACTTCATCTCTTCGTGTTCCTCCTTTCGGTCGCCTCGACACTTCGAGACGATTACTGAAGGCCGAAGCCATCACGCTAGCCTCCAATTTTCCATCATGCGGCATCGGCATCAAATATATTTTTCAAAAAAATCATCAGCCATCAAAAGTGTTGTTCTATTGACTACCTTATGAAGACTTTGAACATGATATTAGATAAACATAAAACATTAGCACCCTAGTTAATTCAAGATTTTTCTTGACATCCTCTATCTATACATGCATCATTGCAAACAAGTAATAGTTGTGAGGCGCGACGTCATTTTAGGTATGAAATAATTAATTGGGTCATGAAGATAAGTAAAATGTATTTTATCTATTCCAAATTAAATAAAAAATTGATTTGACCTAAGTCTATATCCTATCGGTTTGGCCAAGTATATAGAAACATTATGGATAACTACAACACCAATTTTTTTTTCGAAAGGGGGACTTGGCCCCGGTCTCTGCATCGATTGATGCATGCGACCTTTATTTCATTATTAAAGTACGAAAAGTATTACAAAGTTATTACATCACGGGTCGCCGAGGATCGATACATGAATAAGCCACTTCAAAAGAAGTGACAACTTCAACTGCCTACGCATCAACATTTAATCCTCAACTCAGAATGACAGCTGCAGCGGTTGTATATATCCCGTGCTACCATCTCCAAAAGGTTGGATCTAGTAACCAGCACTTGTCGCTGATCCGTTGGCTGTAGGTAGGACCACGTACGGGTCCAGTGGATAGCCATCGAAATAACCTGCAAGAAAGATCCATGGTTCGCGTTGTTAAAAATAACATCATTTCTCTTGTTCCAAATTTCCCAAAGTAACGCACAAACTCCTCGCCAGATTTGAACTTTATCTTTCTTAGGCACACCATTAAGCCAATTCGCAAAAAGATTAGTTATATTTGTAGGGGGTGGAATATTGAAAGCTAGGTGGGAAATTCTCCACACAATCTTTGCAAAAGGGCACTCGATGAACAAATGCTGGATAGTCTCATTCTGATTGCAAAAACAACAATTTTGACTTCCATTCCAATTACGCTTAGGAAGATTATCTTTTGTTAATAAAACTCTTTTATATAAGAACCACATAAAAATCTTGATTTTCAGTGGAACTTTCATCTTCCAAATATACTTTTTTAGAAACACAGTATTATCATTCATTAAATCGAGGTACATACTCCTTATCGTAAAAGTCCCCGATGGTGTGAGGTTCCAAGTAAAACTGTCGGCCTGATCCGACAATCGCACTTGAGCTAGACGGGAAACAAGATGCAACCAGCGCTCCCATTTGTTTCCTGTGAGACTACGTCTAAACGTAATGTTCAAAGTATTATGAGACAAAACATCGGCCACTAGGACATCTTTCCTTTGGGCAATACTGAAAAGGCTCTGATATTGTTTACTTAAGGGGGTATCACCTAGCCAAGCATCTTCCCAAAAACGGGTATTTGTTCCATTAGATTCATATTAGTTTATACTATGTGTAATAATTAATGATCAGACTTTAGAAGTTTGACATAAGACAAAGCTAACATTTCATTTAATTAGTTGCTTTTGCTTTTTCTCTTGTTTTGATGGGACTACAGGTAATAAGTTGTTTTTGCTTGCTAGCTATCCATGCAAAGCTGCCATATGTTGATGTATATATTTAGGCATGCATCAACGCTAGTTTAATGACGTTAACACGCTTCTACGCCTTCATATCGTATTTAGGTATCCAATATAGCTCATTGCAGAAGCTAATTACACTACGGGAAAATTGGGCGTTGCCGTGCACTTAGGATTTGCCGTGCGTCGATGCACGGCAAAGATGCGACCCCACAACACAACGCACGGCAAAGAAGCACTGCACGGCGGCACCCTAGACGATACACGGCATCCGACAACCTCACGGCAAAGCTCAGCCTAGACACACGGCAAAGAATAAATTCACGGCAAAGCCCAAAAATAGCCCACGGCAAAGAAATCACACGGCACATTGCCTTTGTTGGGCCCACCATACGGCGCAGTTCACGGCCCGGGTTGACGGCAGGCCTTTGCCGTGTGTCTCACCGTCAGACACAGCAAAGTTTTGAATTGCAAATTTCTATTTCTGCGCGAAATATTCCCGCTATTTATTTTGTTCAACGCGTGAAACATTCGCGCCATTTATTTTATTCAAAGCGCGAAATATTTCCGCGAGTTTTGTCCAACGAGCGAGGGTCTTTGCCGTGTACTCTACACGACAAAGGTGTCTTTGCCGTGCACCGTACACGACAAAGGTGTCTTTGCCGTGCACCTTCCACGACAAAGGTGTCTTTGCCGTGCACCTTCCACGGCAAAGACCTGTTTATTGCCATTTCCATCCCTTCTTTGCCTTTGTTTTCTTTTAGCGCATATTTTATCTCAAATATAACCCATATTGCATCTATGGACACTTTAATTATATGGTTTGGTCGGATTTCGGAGCTCCAGCGGCTGTCTCCCATCGAAACCCTAGTGTCTTCGGGGCAACCGGGGATCTACCCCTAGCACTCTCTTCATACGAGGGTTGTGCAATGTGATTTTTTGTTTGTTTAGGCCATATCTACATAGAATACCAAGGTTGGGCCCAATATTCCACTGATTTCCCCCGTAGGACCCGTAGAGGGAGTTTCTAACGACACGTCCACCACTTCTCTAAGTATTATCGCATGCGGGGTTCATTCTCCATCGTAAACAACAATGTGCGGGCCCCGGGAAGGTCTACCCCCTAGCTTTCTCCGCACGAGGTTCCACCAATGTACTTTTTTGTTGGTAAAGGTTTGTTTAGGGCATAGATACAAGGAAAACCAACTTTGGTACCCTGTGGCATATTCTAGCCCCCGGTATACCCGCAGCGGGACACTCCACATATAGGTCGAGGAATCTACTAAGTGTTATCACCTAAATGTGAAGAACCTCACACCGGGGAGATATGTCTTGCATATATGGAACTTCTACAACACTTTTACATGTATCCTAGGTCTACATGCATGTTTCCTAGCACCACATGATAGTTTGGGTGGGTTCCCGGGGCTCCGAGGGTCATTCTCCATCGAAAACAGCCATCTACGAGCCCCGGGAAGGTCTACCCCTAGCTTTCTCCGCACGAGGTTCCACCAATGTACTTTTTTGTTGGTTAAGGTTTGTTTAGGACATAGATACAAGGAAAACCAACTTTGGTACCCTATGGCACATTCTAGCCCCCGGTATACCCGCAACGGGACATTTCCCCCTATAGGTCGAGGAATCTGCTAAGTGTTATCACCTGAATGTGAAGAACCTCACACCGGGGAGATATGTCTTGCATATATGGGACTTCTACAACACTTTTACATGTATCCTAGGTCTACATGCATGTTTCCTAGCACCACATGATAGTTTGGGTGGGTTCCCGGGGCTCCGAGGGTCATTCTCCATCGAAGCTTGACCATCTCGAGCCCCGGGAAGGTCTACCCCTAGCTTTCTCCGCACGAGGTTCCACCAATGTACTTTTTTGTAGGTTAAGGTTTGTTTAGGACATAGATACAAGGAAAACCAACTTTGTTACCCTGTGGCACATTCTAGCCCGCGGTATACCCGCAGCGGGACATTTCCCCTATAGGTCGAGGAATCTACTAAGTATTATCGCCTGAATGTGAAGAACCTCACACTGGGGAGATATGTCTTGCATATATGGGACTTATACAACACTTTTACATGTATCCTAGGTCTGCATGCATGTTTCCTAGCACTACATGAAAGTTTGGGTGGGCTCCGGGGGTCATTCTCCATCGAAAACACAAGTTTGCGGGCCCTGGGAAGGTCTACCCCTAGCTTTCTCCACACGAGGTTCCACCAATGTACTCTTTTGTTGGTTAAGGTTTGTTTAGTCCATAGATACAAGGAAAACCAACTTTGGTACCCTGTGGCACATTCTAGCCACCGGTATACCATAGCAGACATTTCCCCTATAGGTCGAGGAATGCTAAGTGTTATCACTGAATGTGAAGAACCTCACACCGGGGAGATATGTCTTGCATATATGGGACTTCTACAACACATTTACATGTATCCTAGGTCTACATGCATGTTTACTAGCACCACATGAAAGTTTGGGTGGGTTCCCGGGGTTCCGGGGTCATTGTCCATCGAAAACAGCCATGTGCAGGCCCCGGGAAGGTCTACCCCTAGCTTTCTCCGCACGAGGTTCCACCAATGTACTTTTTTGTTGGTTAAGGTTTTTTTAGGACATATATACAAGGAAAACCAACTTTGGTACCATGTGGCACATTCTAGCCCCCGGTATACCCGCAACGGGACATTTCCCCCTATAGGTCGAGGAATCTGCTAAGTGTTATCACCTGAATGTGAAGAACCTCACACCGGGGAGATATGTCTTGCATATATGGGACTTCTACAACACTTTTACATGTATCCTAGGTCTACATGCATGTTTCCTAGCACCGCATGAAAGTTTGGCTGGGTTCCTGGGGTTTTGGGGGTCATTCTCCATCGAAAACACCTATGTGAGGGCCCCGGGAAGGTCTACCCCCTAGCTTTCTCCGCACGAGGTTCCACCAATGTACTTTTTTGTTGGTAAAGGTTTGTTTTGGACATAGATACAAGGAAAACCAACTTTGGTACCCTGTGGCACATTCTAGCCCCCGGTATACCCGCAACGAGACATTTCCCCCTATAGGTCGAGGAATCTGCTAAGTGTTATCACCTGAATGTGAAGAACCTCACACCGGGGAGATATGTCTTGCATATATGGGACTTCTACAACACATTTACATGTATCCTAGGTCTACATGCATGTTTAATAGCACCACATGATAGTTTGGGTGGGTTCCCGGGGTTCCGGGGTCATTCTCCATCGAAACTTGACCATGTGCAGGCCGGAAGGTCTACCCCTAGCTTTCTCCGCACGAGGTTCCACCAATGTACTTTTTTGTTGGTTAAGGTTTATTTAGGACATATATACAAGGAAAACCAACTTTGGTACCCTGTGGCATATTCTAGCCCCCGGTATACCCGCAACGGGACATTTCCCCCTATAGGTCGAGGAATCTGCTAAGTGTTATCACCTGAATGTGAAGAACCTCACACCGGGGAGATATGTCTTGCATATATGGGACTTATACAACACATTTACATGTATCCTAGGTCTACATGCATGTTTACTAGCACCACATGATAGTTTGGGTGGGTTCCCGGTGTTCCGGGGTCATTCTCCATCGAAAACAGCCATGTGCAGGCCCCAGGAAGGTCTACCCCTAGCTTTCTCCGCACGAGGTTCCACCAATGTACTTTTTTGTTGGTTAAGGTTTGTTTAGGACATAGATACAAGGAAAACCAACTTTGGTACCCTGTGGCACATTCTAGCCCCCGGTATACCCGCAGCGGGATATTCCCCCTATAGGTCGAGGAATCTACTAAGTGTTATCGACTGAATGTGAAGAACCTCACACCGGAGAGATATGTCTTGCATATATGGGACTTCTACAACACTTTTACATGTATCCTAGGTCTACATGCATGTTTTCTAGCACCGCACCACATGAAAGTTTCGGTGGGTTCCCGGGGTTCCGGGGTCATTCTCCATCGAAAACAGCCATGTGCGGACCCTGGGAAGGTCTACCCCCTAGCTTTCTCCGCACGAGGTTCCACCAATGTACTTTTTTGTTGGTTAAGGTTTGTTTAGGACATAGATACAAGGAAAACCAACTTTGGTACCCTGTGGCGCATTCTAGGCCCCAGTATATCCGTGAGGATCTACTAGCTATCTTACTACGAGGGTTGACTAATATTTTTGTTTATTTGTTAATGAAAAAATAGTTTATTATACTCCCTGCGACCCATATTATTTGACTTGGATTTGACTTAATCCGGATATAACATACATTTAAATCTGGACAAATCCAAGTCAACTACTTCTTCCGATCTATATTAGTTGACTTGGATTTGTCAAAATTTGGATAAACCTATATAATAAATAGTGTCTAGATTTATCTAAATCTAGACAAATGCAAGTCCACTAATATGGTTTGGAGGGAGTAATATTAATAGAAATAAATAATTTAAAATTAAAAATTAAAAGTGATTTTCCATGGATGTACGTAGAGGTCAAAATTGTGTGCCGTGTGGTCTGCACGGCAAAGAATTATTTGCCTTGTGAGGCTCACGGCGAAGGGCGTCTTTGCCATGCAGTCATGAAACGCTGCGCGCACGGCAAAGAATTCTTTGGGGGTAAAAAAAAAAGCAAAACCTTATCCTCTCCCTGACCAAACCGATCCACAGACGCACGCCTTATTTCTCACGCGCCGCCGCTCCTGCCGCTTGTCGAGCTCGCCGCCTCCTCGCCGCTCCGCCTGGCCGCTCCGGCTCCCCGCCACACGACGACCCACGACGCACGCCTCCTCCTACCTCCGTCTCCTCGCCGCTCCGCCGACGACCCACGACGACCCGCCGCCTCCTCGCCGCTCCGGCTCCGGCTCCCGACGACCCACGACGCACGCGCCGCCTCCCCGGCCACCTGCGCCTCGCCCTCCCCTACCTCCGGCCGCGTGCCCCTCGCCCTCTGGCCGCCTGCGCCTGCGCGGGCGGCCTCGCCCTCCCCTCTGCGCCTCGCCGTCTCTCCCCTCTGCGCCTCGCCGTCCGTCCGTCCAGGTAATCCTTCGACCCCGTTTCTTCTCTGTATGTTAATGTGGTTGGATGGCCAGGGGCGATTTTGCCGGTGAGCAGTGGCGGAGCTTCAAAGCAAACGATGGGCGGGCCAGGCTAATGGAGAATTTTATTTAATTCGGATTGTTGAGCTCACACCGAGTGGAAAAAGGTGAGCACTTAACTTTTTTTACAACTTTTTAGATTTTGATATTGTAGTAATGAACTTTTATCACCTTTTGCTAATACCCTTTTTGGCTTCTCGCTGTGCAGTTCGTTTGTGTATAAGGGTGGGAGGTATGTGCGCACATACTCGAGCATCCTTGGATGCATCATCAAGAAGTACTACCCTGGAGCTGTAAAAATGTCCAATGGTCGTTGGGTGATAGTTTCGTCTTGGAGGCAATACAAGCGAGCAAAAGATCCCTTGGGCACGAAGCACAAGTTCCTCGCGAACTGCCAAGCGAGGGTCCTCACGGAGTTCTGGGTAAGTTTCTTCGACTACTAACCATTCGATAACCTTGAGTTTGAAAATAGTTGAACTAACGCCTTTCTGCCACTTTTAATCTATGTCTATCCTGCTTGTAGACTTACTTTCAGATGGACCCGGATTGTAACCGCGATGAGTGCATTGCCCAGTCTCGCAGGGCGGCTGTAAAGCAAGTTACTGACACTATGCACGAGGCACGTGTGGGTTGCGTTCGAAGATGGTATGCCGAGAAGCGTAAACTCCCAATGCAGAACAAGTCTCAATCCCGAAATATCACGGCAAATGTGAAATCACGGCAAAATATGTGCCGTGCGCGGTGCACGGCAAAGCTATGGTGGGGTCCATCGCTGGAAGCGCACGACAAAGGTTCACGGGGCCCACCATCACGGCATCGTCGGCGGTGGCGTCGTCAAGTACCTTTTGTGTGCCGTCCGGGGGTGGCAAGCACACGGCAAAGGATTTTCCGTGTATGGTGCACGGCAAAGAACTCTTTGCCGGCCTTGTCTTTGCCGTGCGGTCTTTGCCGTGTAATTTCTCACGGCAAAGTCTTTTCCGTGCCTTTTTGGGCCTTTGCCGTGCATTATATGTTACACGGCAAAGAACAAATTTCCAGAGATAGACTGGATCTGCAGCACGACGGCATGGTGCTTATGGTGGAGAGTTTCTGCGGCAGGGCTTCGCCTACGCGCAATCGGGAGAGAGAGAGGTGGAGGGGCAGCAGTTGGGCGGCGGCTAGGGTTGGAGTGGGGGGAGGCTGCGCCCCTGCCCTCCTTATATAGGGAGCTGGCCGGCCCCTTGACCCCTCCTCCAAGCCCTAGGGCGGCGGCCCAAGGGGTGGAGTGGGGGGCAAGTCATCCCCCTACCCTCTTCTGGAAGGTTCCCTTAGGGTTTCCCCTAAGGGCTGGCAGGCTGGGCTTTAGGGGCCTTGTGCCCCTGGCCCAAAGTGCCTAGGGCACTTCCCCTTAGTCCCACGCAGGACTCCGACAAGTGGGCCCACTTTGGTCCCACTCCGGAACCTTCTAGAACCTTCCGGTACAATACCGATAAACTCCGAAACGATTCCGAAATCCAAAAACTGCTTTCCTTTATATGAATCTTATTCTCCGGACCATTCCGGAACCTCTCGTGATGTCCTGGGTCTCATCCGAGACTCCAAACAAAAAACTCATAAACCAATTATCCATTCTATCCTAGCGTTGATGCACGTTAAGTGTGTGACCCTACGGGTTCGAGAATATGCAGACATGATCTTCTATCAATAATCAACAGCGGGATCTGGAAACCCATATTGACTCCCACATATTCATCGATGATCATATCGAATGAACCATGATGCCAGGATTCAATTGATCCCATATATGTATTCCCTTCGTCACGCGATATTTTACTTGCCCGAGATTCGATCGTTGGTATCGGCATACCTAGTTCAATCTCGTTCATAGCAAGTACTTTACTCGTTCCGTAATCCGATATCACTTTGTGATTAACTCCTTAACCACGTGCTTGCAAGCGGTGTTGATATCGATTACCGAGTGGGCCCGAAGTACAAATTCCATCTTGATACATACAACCCAGAGTATTTCTGGTTTTAAGTACTATCTTGTGATCTTGGATGATTTCACTCATTATGCATGGACTTTTCCTTTATGCAAAAAATCGGATGTGCACCCAATCTTTCTCAATTTTCAACGCTATGTTGCAACTCACTTCTTTCTCCCCATTCGGTTCATCCAATGTGGTAATGGCAAAGAATTTGACAACAACCAAAATCGTAATTTCTTTCTCCACCATGGCATTCTCCTCCGTTTTTCCTGCCCCTACACTTCCCCTCAAAACGGCAAAGCTGGGAGATCTCTCCGCAGTATCAACGACATAATTAGAACCCTTCTTATCCAAGATTCTATGCCCCCATGTTTTTGGGCCGAAGCTCTCCGCACAGCCACATATCTCCTCAACATTCATCCGTCCCAACTTAACCCACAAACCACGCCATATTACTCTCTCTTTCTATGTCATCCCAATTATCCTGAACTTCGAGTATTCGGTTGTCTCTGTTTTCCAAATACCTATGTCACTTCACCTCATAAACTAGACCCTAGATCTCTACCCTACGTTTTTCTATGTTATTCCGATGAGCACAAAGATTATAGATGTTTTGACCTAGTTTCTGGTCGTATTCATATCTCTCGTCACGTTACTTTCGTTGAAAACTCTTTTCCTTTTGCCACACATACATCTTCTCATGATTCCTTCTCTACTGATCCCTCTCCCTCGACTCGTTCAGCTACACCACCTAATCCCCTACACATCCCAATATTCCATCTGAGAACCCCCACGAACCTACATCCGCTGCGCCGGCGTTTCGCTCACTTCTCCTACCGCGCTTCTGACGAGCCCTCATGGCAGCCTACCGTCGCACCACCCTCTCCACCCACGGCACATTCTCCTGCCTCTTCGCAAACCTGATCCGATGCATCACCCAACCCCACTATCACGCCTCCCTCTTCGGCACCCACTTCTGAGTATGATCTGTCTCCTTCCCCACAATTACCCTCCTATGCTATTCCTATTCTAGCACCCACCAATGATCATACTATGCGTACCGGCGGCAAATCTGGTTTTCTTCTACCCTCCAAAGGTCTTAATTTCTTAGCTCAACCCAACTTTTCTCCCATCCCAAAATCCTACAAATCTACTCTTCTCTATCCCAACTAGTCTGCTGCTATGAAAGAAGAATACCATGCTTTTGTTACCAATGATACATGGCAGCTAGTTCCTCGTCCTTCTAAATCAAACATTGTTTCTGATAAATGGGTCTTTCGTCAAAAATTTAACTCGATGGTACTCTCTCGCTACAAAGCCCGCTGGGTATGTCGTGGCTATTCTCAACAACAAGAAATTGACTACGACGAAACCTTTTCTCCTGTTGTCAAACCAAGCACAATTCGCACCGTTCTGAGCATTGTTGTTTCCTCTTCTTGGCCTATTCATCAACTCGATGTCAAAAACGCCTTTCTTCATGGTTCTCTTCAAGAAACTGTCTACTGTCTACAACCTTTAGGTTTCGAAGATCCTAGTTCACCCAATCATGTATGTCTTCTTAAAAAGTCTCTCTATGGCCTGAAGCAAGCACCTCTCGTGGTTTCAGCGCTTTTCTACATTCATCCACGCTATAGGGTTTATTCCCTCTCTCTCAGACACATCTCTCTTTGTCTACCAATCAAATAATAGCATTGCCTATCTCCTCTTTTATGTTGATGACATTATTCTCATAGCCTCCACCCAAACTTTTCTCAACTCTATCATCTCTAGTCTTCAACACGAATTCTGTATGACTGATCTAGGTGGGCTTCATCATTTTCGGGCATTCTTGTAACTCATGATTCTTCGGCCTTTTTCTTTCTCACGGCAATACACTCTTGATCTTCTCTCTCGTGCTGGCATGTCGGACTGCCAACCATCCTGCACCCCATCGACACCACTTCTAAATTTTCTTCTACCGTGAATCATTCTCGATCCCACTCTATATCAAAGACTTGCAGGAGCACTTCAATATCTCACTCTTACACATCCTGAAATTTCCTATGCTATTCAACGAGCATGCCTTCTCATGCATGATCCACGCCTTCCTCATTATAATCTAGTCAAAAGAATTCTTCGATGTCTCAAAGGAACTCTTGATCATTGCCTTCATATTAATTCTTCTTCCCCAACAACTTTGACAGAATATTCCGATGCAGACTAGGCTGGATGTCCTGAGATTAAATCGGTCCACATCTAATTCTTGTGTTTTTCTTCGCAATAATTTGATTTCTTGTTCTTCTAAGCGTCACTAACGGTTTCTCGTTCATGTCTGAGGCTGAGTACCTTGTGATTTGCACATGCGGTTGCAGAAATGGTATGGTTGCGTCAACTTCTTGCCGAGCTTCATCGCCCAATTCAACAGGCTCTCAGACACATCTCTCTTTGTCTACCAATCAAATAATAACATTGTCTATCTCCTCTTTTACGTTGATGACATTATTCTCACAGCCTCCACCCAAACTTTTCTCAACTCTATCATCTCTAGTCTTCAACACGAATTCTCTATGACTGATCTAGTTGGGATTCATCATTTTCGGGCATTCTGTAACTTCGTGATTCTTGGCCTTTTTCTTTCTCAGCAATACACTCTTGATCTTCTCTCGTCTTTGGCATGTCGGACTGCCAACCATCCTGCACCCCCATCGACACCACTTCTAAATTTTCTTCTACCGGCGAATCATTCTCCGATCCCACTCTATATCAAAGACTTGCAGGAGCACTTCAATATCTCACTCTTACACATCCTGAAATTTCCTATGCTATTCAACGAGCATGCCTTCTCATGCATGATCCACGCCTTCCTCATTATAATCTAGTCAAAAGAATTCTTCGATGTCTCAAAGGAACTCTTGATCATTGCCTTCATATTAATTCTTCTTCCCCAACAACTTTGACAGCATATTCCGATGCAGACTAGGCTGGATGTCCTGAGATTCGTCGGTCCACATCTAATTCTTGTTTTTCTTCGCAATAATTTGATTTCTTGTTCTTCTAAGCGTCAGCTAACGGTTTCTCGTTCATGTGCTGAGGCTGAGTACCGCGCGGTTGCACATGCGGTTGCAGAAATGGTATGGTTGCGTCAACTTCTTGCCGAGCTTCATCGCCCAATTCAACAGGCTCTCAGACACATCTCTCTTTGTCTACCAATCAAATAATAACATTGTCTATCTCCTCTTTTACGTTGATGACATTATTCTCACAGCCTCCACCCAAACTTTTCTCAACTCTATCATCTCTAGTCTTCAACACGAATTCTCTATGACTGATCTAGGTGGGCTTCATCATTTTCGGGGCATTGCTGTAACTCGTGATTCTTCTGGCCTTTTTCTTTCTCAACGGCAATACACTCTTGATCTTCTCTCTCGTGCTGGCATGTCGGACTGCCAACCATCCTGCACCCCCATCGACACCACTTCTAAATTTTCTTCTACCGGCGAATCATTCTCCGATCCCACTCTATATCAAAGACTTGCAGGAGCACTTCAATATCTCACTCTTACACATCCTGAAATTTCCTATGCTATTCAACGAGCATGCCTTCTCATGCATGATCCACGCCTTCCTCATTATAATCTAGTCAAAAGAATTCTTCGATGTCTCAAAGGAACTCTTGATCATTGCCTTCATATTAATTCTTCTTCCCCAACAACTTTGACATATTCGATGCAGACTAGGCTGGATGTCCTGAGATTTCGGTCCACATCTAGTTCTTGTGTTTTCTTCGCAATAATTTGATTTCTTGTTCTTCTAAGCGTCTAACGGTTTCTCGTTCATGTCTTTGAGGCTGAGTACATGTGATTGCACATGCGGTTGCAGAAATGGTATGGGTCAACTTCTTGCCGAGCTTCATCGCCCAATTCAACAGGCTCTCAGACACATCTCTCTTTGTCTACCAATCAAATAATAACATTGTCTATCTCCTCTTTTACGTTGATGACATTATTCTCACAGCCTCCACCCAAACTTTTCTCAACTCTATCATCTCTAGTCTTCAACACGAATTCTCTATGACTGATCTAGGTGGGCTTCATCATTTTCGGGGCATTGCTGTAACTCGTGATTCTTCTGGCCTTTTTCTTTCTCAACGGCAATACACTCTTGATCTTCTCTCTCGTCTTGGCATGTCGGACTGCCAACCATCCTGCACCCCCATCGACACCACTTCTAAATTTTCTTCTACCGGCGAATCATTCTCCGATCCCACTCTATATCAAAGACTTGCAGGAGCACTTCAATATCTCACTCTTACACATCCTGAAATTTCCTATGCTATTCAACGAGCATGCCTTCTCATGCATGATCCACGCCTTCCTCATTATAATCTAGTCAAAAGAATTCTTCGATGTCTCAAAGGAACTCTTGATCATTGCCTTCATATTAATTCTTCTTCCCCAACAACTTTGACAGCATATTCCGATGCAGACTAGGCTGGATGTCCTGAGATTCCGGGTCCACATCTAGTTACTGTGTTTTCTTCGCAATAATTTGATTTCTTGTTCTTCTAAGCGTCGACTAACGGTTTCTCGTTCATGTCTGAGGCTGAGTACATGTGATTGCACATGCGGTTGCAGAAATGGTATGGTTCGTCAACTTCTTGCCGAACTTCATCGCCCAATTCAACAGGCTCTCAGACACATCTCTCTTTGTCTACCAATCAAATAATAACATTGTCTATCTCCTCTTTTACGTTGATGACATTATTCTCACAGCCTCCACCCAAACTTTTCTCAACTCTATCATCTCTAGTCTTCAACACGAATTCTCTATGACTGATCTAGGTGGGCTTCATCATTTTCGGGCATTGCTGTAACTCGTGATTCTTGGCCTTTTTCTTTCTCAACGGCAATACACTCTTGATCTTCTCTCTCGTGGCATGTCGGACTGCCAACCATCCTGCACCCCATCGACACCACTTCTAAATTTTCTTCTACCGCTAATCATTCTCCGATCCCACTCTATATCAAAGTCTTGCAGGAGCACTTCAATATCTCACTCTTACACATCTCGAAATTTCCTATGCTATTCAACAAGCATGCCTTCTCATGCATGATCCACGCCTTCCTCATTATAATCTAGTCAAAAGAATTCTTCGATATCTCAAAGGAACTCTTGATCATTGCCTTCATATTAATTCTTCTTCCCCAACAACTTTGACAGCATATTCCGATGCAGACTAGGCTGGATGTCCTGAGATTCGTCGGTCCACATCTAGTTACTGTGTTTTTCTTCGAAATAATTTGATTTCTTGGTCTTCTAAGCGTCAGCTAACGGTTTCTCGTTCATGTGCTGAGGCTGAGTACCGCGCGGTTGCACATGCGGTTGCAGAAATGGTATGGTTGCGTCAACTTCTTGCCGAGCTTCATCGCCCAATTCAGCAGGCTACCATTGTGTATTGTGATAATATCTTTGCAGTTTATATGGCGGGCAACCTAGTTCAGCATCGGAGGACAAAACATATTGAAATCGACACACATTTTGTTCGCGAGAAGGTTGCTCTTGGACAAGTTCGTGTTCTTCATGTTCCAACCACGGTGCAATTTGTTGACATCTTCACCAAGGGGCTTGCTACTGCACCATTCATTGACATACGATCCAGTCTCCACGTCGTTGAGATCGCCGATGAGACTGCAGGGGGATGTTAGACTAGACAATGTTGAGTCGATTTTAATTTGTTAGAGTTTGTTTTAGAGTCGGTTTAAGTAATCTTGGCCGACAAGTTTTGTATCCCCATATGTACTATGTACCCCTCAACAAATATTATTATGCAAGTCAATCAAATTTACAACAGTGAAGCTCGGCGGCTCAGACAGCTCGTCTTAGTGCACTACAGTAGTAAAACAGGGGCTAGGGGCGACCGAATCCTTGAGTTCAAACGGTACTGGAGCTCCCTTGGCGGCAAGACGGGAGATCGGAAGAAGTCTGGCGTTGGCGGTTAGGGTTTGGGAAATTGCAAAAAAAAAGACGGAGGTGTGCAAAGATGTTTATAGGGGCGTGGCATGCGAAGGCGAAAATCCAGTGGATTCGATCACGGATTTAAGGATTTAAACCGAGTTCGTTCATCTCAGTCTCTAGGCGGGCAAGAAAGAGGATCGGACAGGTTATGCTGCTCAGAGAGAGTAGATGAGCGGCAGGTTGGTCCGCTGGCCATGCTGGGCCGCTAGCGGCTGCATGCTGCTGCGCTTGTGGGGGAATAGGGAGTGTGCTGGCTGGGGCTGGCCCAGTGGCTGGTCCGTGTAGGTTAAGCTTAGTTTTTTTTCTTTTTATATTATTTATTTTATATTTCTTAGTTTCTTTAGTGATTTTTGCATAGATAATTCAAGTGACATTGTCTTCAAATTTTTTAAAAAATTAGACGATCAACTTAGGATCTTTTTTACAACATTTTCACTAGTTTTCAAATAGTGTATTTACAAAACCATAATTTAATCCGCATAGGGGCATTTTGGCAAAACGAAATAGCGTTTTCAAACTAGGGTTTGACTTCAGAAATTAATACATAATAAAAGTTGCTCAAGTTATGAGCAATGGCTAAGACTTCAGAAAAACGAGTATAATACTATCAGCAAAATGGTTTCAGCTTCAGAAAAATGGTTGTTTTCTCGCAAACAGGCCCTTCATGTATTTAGGCATGCATATCAACGTTATTTTAGTGACGTTAACCCTTCTACGCCTTCACTAATGCTAGTACTGTACTGTTTTATGCACCTCACGACTTAGCAAAATGAATCACCAGCGACAACTCGATCATTGCTGAGCAGATGTATGTACCTATAGATAATTAATCAGGGAGTCTGTTGTACAATATAGCTCATTGCAGAAGCTAACTATATCCGTAATATAGATCTGGGGAGTCTATATAGTAACATTTCTGTTGGTCTGGACGGCCACCTAATCTTGAGCAGTTCCTTTCGGCAACACGTGCTAGTCCGAGTTGTACGAACGGCTGCATTAGTAGTTCACTCCGCGTCAAAGTCTAATTTAATCGCATATCCGTTTGTTCTTGCACACAGTGTTACGTGCAAGCTAGTCACGAAAGTTCGGTGGGTGCGTATCACAAGGAAAACAATTCAGTACCTTGAAATATTTTCCCCAACTTTCACCATCTCAGACATACTGGAAGGAAACATCACGCCGAAGAAATGTTTAGTCGCCAGGTTCAGCAAATGTATAAAAAACAAAACAGTTAATTGGTATTTTCTTCAGATTAGCATGTTCCCTTTGTTGATAAAAACAAATTTACAGCTGAAAAGAGTGAGCTTGCAGCGAAACAGGAGAGTGATGACAAGAGAGAGAGTTAAAACCACTATATTTGAGAAAAAAATTCGAAAAGCCACCGGTTTACATTTGAATCGCAAAAAATCACCACACTACTGTTGATTTTTTGCAATGTACACTAAAATGAAATTGACAACAAATTGACAGCAATTATGACCAGGAGGGCCCACTCTCTAGGCTGATGTGGACTGGGACCCACCTGTCAGCCCAAATAAGAAAATAAAAAATCTCTTTATCCCTGGCTACCCCATCCCGTTGACCCCACGGTGGCAACCCCCACCCCTCTCCGGCGACCTCACCGCTGCCACCCATTAGAGGGTTGCGTCCACGACCATCGACCGGCGAACACGTCAGGACGGCCAGCGTGTGGCGGGCTATGGTGTGGGACTGGAGGCACGCGGCGGGCTCCGGCACGGGGCGGCGTGGCAGTGCCGCGGGACTGGCAGCACGGGACGGCGCGGATGGGGGCTGAGCGGGGCGGAGCGGCTGGGGGGCTGGGCGCGGAGGCGTGCGGCGGTGCCGCTGGGCAGCGGGCGACTTGGGGATGGGCAGGGCGGCGTAGAGGCGCGGGGCGGACGAGCACCGGTGGCGAGATCCGGCGAGCCACGGGTGAGGCATGTGATGCTCCAGCGAGGGATGACGCAGCACAGGGCAGGGTTGCGAGCTCCGGCGAGGTATAGGACGTCGCGGGGTGGGGGCATATGCCGGTGAGGTATCATGTTGGCAGGGTGGCGATGGGTGGCGGATGGGATGCGGTGGGGTGGCGGCGGTGGAGTCTGGGCCACCGCGCCGAGCCATGGCCGATAGGGGCTCATGCGTCAACCACAGCAACTCCCGATTCTTTTTTTTTTGTTTTTTTAGAATATCTAGATTTTCTTAAATGGGATGACAAGAGGGACCCAGTCCATCTCGTCATTTTGGCTCTGCCAAGTGGGCTCTCCTGGTCATAATCGCTGTCAATTTGTTGTCAATTTTATTTTAGTGTACATTGCAAAAAATCAGCAGGAGGGCGGTGGTTTTTTGCGATTCAAACGTAAACTGGTGGTTTTTCAAAATTTTGCACAAATATGATGGTTTTATGCTATAAGATCCAAGAGAGAAGAACATCCTTGTTTAGAGCTATCTTCCAACCCTCTCTTGAAACGGGCAAAGATTTTCCAGGAACAAATTATGTCTGTTCACCATCAGCCATTATACTCCTTGTTTCTTTGCTTTTTTCGCATGGTGCGATTAATCCACTGATAACGGTGGCAAAACTATAGTAAGAGCATGCATCGTCCTAAAGCTAAAAGTGGTGCGTCCAATTAACACCGTCACATGCCCATCGATCAACCGATCGATCGATCATGTCTCAGTCACGGCACCCTAGTTCTTCGTCTATAAATAGAAGCGCTGCAAGCTTTCCCTTCTTCATCCATGACCTGCATTCATCACTAGTCTCGAGCCCAAATAGCAGTAGCACTAGGCACTACGCAGTGAAGCACTTGACCATGGCGCCCAGCCAGCTCCCAGCGGCCCTCTTCGCCGCTTGCGCTGTTTTCCTGACCCTCGCCGTGCCATTGATCGCCGGCGACCCTGACATGCTACAGGACTTCTGTGTCGCCGACTACAAATCCCTCAAAGGCCGTAAGTGTGCTCTTTCCGTGCATCCGTACTTTGTCTTTCCAGCACTGCGTGTGCGTGAACAGAAAATTAATTTTTTTGTACGCCTGCAGCACTGCGTCTGAACGGGTTCCCCTGAAAGAGGCCGGAGAACGTGACGGCGAACGACTTCTTCTCCAACGTGCTGGCTAAGCCTGGAAACACCAACAACCCGGTTGGCTCCGCGGTGACTGCGGCGAACGTGGAAAACGTCCCTGGGCACAACACCCTGGGAGTGTCAATGTCCCGCATCGACTACGCGCCATGGGGCATCAACCCGCCGCACGCCCACCCGCGTGCCACCGAGATCATCTTCGTGCTCGAGGGCACGCTCGACGTCGGCTTCGTCACAACCGGCGGTTACCTCTACTCCCGCACCATCTGCAAGGGCGAGATCTTCGTCTTCCCACGCGGCCTCCTCCACTTCCAGAAGAACAACGGTGGCGCGCCGGCCGTGGCGATCTCGGCGTTCAACAGCCAGCTTCCTGGCACGCAGTCCCTCGCCGTAGCCATGTTCGGAGCGTCGCCGCCGGTGCCCACGGACGTGCTGGCCAGGGCGCTCCAGGTCGACGGCGGCGTCGTGGAGGTCATCAAGTCCATGTTCCCGGCCAACTACTAGGCGTGTGCATGAGGCACGCGGTGCGGGTGGATCAACACGCACGTACCTGCAGCAATAGAAGAGAGAACCCCGTATCGTAAAAGTTTGGTTTTAGTTCATGTGAGAGTGCACTTTGGCTTCACGTGCATGTTTGTTCTCTCATCGTTGCTTCGTTCTGTTTAGTCGGTGCATCTTTTAATCATGTCTGCTGATTTGTATGTTTCCATCAATATCAATCGATTGCTTGATTGCTTGAAATTTCGCGACCAGATATTTGTCCGAGTTAGCATATCTAGCTTCCAAATGTCATGTAGTGTAGGCATTTGTCATAGAACATCAAAACAGTACAGCTGATGGCATTTCGGATTGTAGACCGAAGTCCGAACGTGCAAGAGAGCGTGTACGTTGGAGGGACGGTCGCGATCGAGCTGGCCTTTTTTTTTTTTGAGAACACAGAGCTGGCCTTGTTGAAGGCGTAAGTGTCGTTGGAGCTTTTCTTTTTTTTGGATCAGTATAGCCCTTTTAAAGAACTTCATCAACATCTGGCATCGAGTTGGGCACAGAAGAACATAGATCTGGTTTGCGATGCAATTGGGCCTTGCCAGATTTTTCAGGAATTTATTTTGTTCACCTTTCAAATTTGCACGGAAGTTGTAGCAATGGAAACAATGAGTTTGAACAGTTAAGAAATGATCCTAGCTCACTTGGTCACGGGTGTGGATATAGAAACCCAGCCACTCAGATTAATGTCCTGACGCACTCAGATTTGGATTCTTATTATTTAAAAATCAATGTAGGGGTTGCGCTATTGTATTCCTTTCAAATCGAAGTTAGTTCAAAACAAGGGAGCAAAAATAATACTCTCTCTAATCCTAAATAAGTGTTGAGTGTTTAGTTTGAACTTTGATTAAAAAGTACTAAATCACCGACACTTATTATGGATCGGAGGGAGTACTTTAACACGCATCGATAATCAACCCATAACTACAAAGCTTGAAATTTTGAGATAGAAGGTTTTATTCCTTTGTTTTTATATGACAGAAGATTTAATTGTATATTAAGATGTGAAGATAATGCACAAACCTAACACCCATATATAATTAAAAAATTAAAAGACCACAGCCAAAGCTAGTATATAGAGCGCATCTGACTGAACATGTCAGAATTTTGAGTCACTCCCATGACCACAAATAAAAAGAGTCATTGCACTAAGAAAAAGGTTCAGCTGAAAAGGAACAAAAAAGACTGACAAGGTTAGAGTGCAATTGGAAATATTACATAAGTAAGTAAACATAAAATTAATAAATAATAAAAAGTTGCTCCAAGTTATGAGAAATGACTGAAACTCCACAAAAAGGAGTATAATACTATCAGAAAAATGGTTTGAACTTCAGAAAAATGGCTGTCTTCTCGCAACCCGGCCAAGATAGCACGGATAGAGCTTCGGGACTCATGGACTGTCTGGCATCGGTCTCTCAGTTAGTTTGCGTCTACGCGAAATGTCTGTATGAAAAACTACGTGTGCCAGTGAACACATTATAGGGTGCAAGTCACGCATTAATAAAGATAGGGAAATGCATGTGACAGTGGAACATGGGTCATTAACTTACTGACAACGTACTGGATGTACAATCTCGATCGTATGCGTGCTAGTTTGCATGGATATAATGATCACGATTTTGACGAGGACACTTGACTTGACACGCAACACACTGTTTGTTTGGCCCAAAAAATAAGTCACACTGCTCACTGTTGCGCCTCTCAGTACTACCTACATCGCCGAACAAACTAGCTCTACCAACCAATTTATATATCGATCAAGCTGATGGGAGAGATTTTCTTCTTACACCTAATTGGTTAAGTGGACACATGACCAATGCAAACCATCGATCACGTCGTAGGCTACTACCATGACTTCTATAAATACCACCTGCTAAACATCCCTTTTCATCAAACTTACATCTGGCTCACGCAGCAAAAGTAGCTCAAAGTGTATAGAAAACCTGATTAGCTAGAAATCATGGCCAAGCTCCCTGCTGTCCTCCTCGCCGCTTGCACCGCCCTCCTGGCCCTTGCCGCGCCGTTGCTCGCCGGCGACCCCGACATGCTCCAGGACTTCTGTGTCGCTGACTACAAATCTTTGGAAGGCCGTAAGTGTGATGATCTTCCAAGCATACTCATCTCCCAATGCTTACATGTATATATCGACCATGCATAAACAGAGATTTGTCTATGACTTCTTCTCCAGCATGCTGACCCTCCCAGGAAACACCAACAACCCGGTTGGTTCGGCGGTGACGACGTCTAACGTGGAGAAGCTCCCAGGACTCAACACGTTGGGCGTGTCTATGTCCCGCGTCGACTATGCGCCATGGGGTGTCAACCCGCCGCACACCCACCCGCGTGCCACAGAGATCATCTTCGTGCTCGAGGGGTCACCATCTGCAAGGGCGAGATCTTCGTCTTCCCCCGAGGTCTTGTCCACTTCCAGAAGAACAATGGCGGCGCGCCGGCCGTGGCCATATATCGGCATTCAACAGCCAGCTTCCTGGCACGCAGTCCATCGCCTTGTCGCTGTTTGGGGCGTCGCCGCCAGTGCCCACCGACGTGCTGGTCAGGGCGCTCCAAATCGACGGTAGCATCGTGGAGGCCATCAAGTCCGAGTTCCCTACCAAGTACTAGACGTTCATGATGCACGCGGTTGGTTGGATCGGCTCTGTCTACGTTCGTACGTGTTGCTGTCCAAATAACGAGGAGGACCCTGTAAAAGTTTAGTTTCTGACTTTCTGTTCATTTATATTTATTGTGGCTTTTCTTTTGTGGGGTCCGTGTATTAATTGTGAAGGACCTCTCGCAGTTTGAGAGTGAACTGTTCATTTGTATGTGTTCATTATTATGAATGGTCGAATTTATCCAATTGCTTGGATTTTTTATTCTTCGTAAACGCAAGTTTGTACTTCCTCTGTTTTAAAATATAAGATGTTTTAGGTATGTGAAGAAAATAAATGTAGACTTTTTTTAGTGTGTAGATTCATCCCAAAGTTGAGTGAATCTATATACTAAAACAAGTCTAGATTCATTTTTTTTACAAATCTAAAACATCTTATATTTTGAAACGGATGGAGTATTTGTCATAGAACGTCAGAACAGGCCCGTCCACGGCCAGGTGCGAGCTGTGCGACGGCACAGGGCCTCCATAATTTTGGGGCCTCCAAATCTCTGGCCCACCAGCTGATCAGGTCGACGATCCGCACTTCCTCAGGCCTGCAGATCTCCTGGATTCCGAACCACGCGTGAGATTGACGCTAATCCATGGGCAGAGGCGAGATCATTCCAAGGTTCAATCACAAATTGATCTTTCAATCGATTGTGGTCGAGTGTGGAAACCTATGGCCTTAACAAGCGGGGGCATTTAGTCTATGGCTGTCGTTCGTGCATGGCAGAGATGAGATCCATCTACAGACTTCAAAAATGGTGGCAGCGAGCCCGACATGTATTGGATGCTGCGAACTCTCAGACTCACGGTGCGTCTTTTAATCCTTTCTCGTCCTGTTTTGGTCTCGTCAGTTTATGCAGTGTTGCTTGCCGTTGATTCCGACGGTTTGTGTCGTTTTCTTTTTTACTCTTTTCGAAATTAGGAATGTGCAACGAGAAGTGTATATGGGTTATTCTCCCTTCCATGATTGACGTGCTCCTGTCAGTGTGGAGATGTTGTCATCAACTAATGTTTTGAGTAAAGCCGTAAAGTTTGATCGTCAGAGAGTAACATCATGCAAGTAGTATATACTACAATGTACTCATATTATTTTTTCTCTTTTGCCAACAAAGCCTCTAAAAATACATTCAACCATGAATGGAGTCTGTTCCGTTACTGGCTTCGAGCACATGACCCTCCGTGCGCCCTTGGCCACTTCATCTCTTCGTGTACCTCCTTTCGGTCGCCTCGACACTTCGAGACGATTACTGAAGGCCGAAGCCATCACGCCAGCCTCCAATTTTCCATCATGCGGCATCGGCATCAAATATATTTTTCAAAAAAATCATCAGCCATCAAAAGTGTTGTTCTATTGACTACCTTATGAAGACTTTGAACATGATATTAGATAAACATAAAACATTAGCACCCTAGTTAATTCAAGATTTTTCTTGACATCCTCTATCTATACATGCATCATTGCAAACAAGTAATAGGTGTGAGGAGCGACGTCATTTTAGGTATGAAATAATTAATTGGGTCATGAAGATAAGTAAAATGTATTTTATCTATTCCAAATTAAATAAAAAATTGATTTGACCTAAGTCTATATCCTATCGGTTTGGCCAAGTATATAGAAACATTATGGATAACTACAACACCAATTTTTTTTTCGAAAGGGGGACTTGGCCCCGGTCTCTGCATCGATTGATGCATGCGACCTTTATTTCATTATTAAAGTACGAAAAGTATTACAAAGTTATTACATCACGGGTCGCCGAGGATCGATACATGAATAAGCCACTTCAAAAGAAGTGACAACTCCAACTGCCTACGCATCAACATTTAATCCTCAACTCAGAATGACAGCTGCAGCGGTTGTATATATCCCGTGCTACCATCTCCAAAAGGTTGGATCCAGTAACCAGCACCTGTCGCTGATCCGTTGGCTGTAGGTAGGACCACGTACGGGTCCAGTGGATAGCCATCGAAATAACCTGCAAGAAAGATCCATGGTTCGCGTTGTTAAAAATAACATCATTTCTCTTGTTCCAAATTTCCCAAAGTAACGCACAAACTCCTACGCGTATTTGAACTTTATCTTTCTTAGGCACACCATTAAGCCAATTCGCAAAAAGATTAGTTATATTTGTAGGGGGTGGAATATTGAAAGCTAGGTGGGAAATTCTCCACACAATCTTTGCAAAAGGGCACTCGATGAACAAATGCTGGATAGTCTCATTCTGATTGCAAAAACAACAATTTTGACTTCCATTCCAATTACGCTTAGGAAGATTATCTTTTGTTAATAAAACTCTTTATATAAGAACCACATAAAAATCTTGATTTTCAGTGGAACTTTCATCTTCCAAATATACTTTTTTAGAAACACAGTATTATCATTCATTAAATCGAGGTACATACTCCTTATCGTAAAAGTCCCCGATGGTGTGAGGTTCCAAGTAAAACTGTCGGCCTGATCCGACAATCGCACTTGAGCTAGACGGGAAACAAGATGCAACCAGCGCTCCCATTTGTTTCCTGTGAGACTACGTCTAAACGTAATGTTCAAAATATTATGAGACAAAACATCGGCCACTAGGACATCTTTCCTTTGGGCAATATTGAAAAGGCTCTGATATTGTTTACTTAAGGGGGTATCACCTAGCCAAGCATCTTCCCAAAAACGGGTATTTGTTCCATTAGATTCATATTAGTTTATACTATGTGTAATAATTAATGATCAGACTTTAGAAGTTTGACATAAGACAAAGCTAACATTTCATTTAATTAGTTGCTTTTGCTTTTTCTCTTGTTTTGATGGGACTACAGGTAATAAGTTGTTTTTGCTTGCTAGCTATCCATGCAAAGCTGCCATATGTTGATGTATATATTTAGGCATGCATCAACGCTAGTTTAATGACGTTAACACGCTTCTACGCCTTCATATCGTATTTAGGTATCCAATATAGCTCATTGCAGAAGCTAATTACACTACGGGGAAATTGGGCGCTGCCGTGCACTTAGGATTTGCCGTGCGTCGATGCACGGCAAAGATGCGACCCCACAACACAACGCACGGCAAAGAAGCACTGCACGGCGGCACCCTAGACGACACACGGCATCCGACAACCTCACGGCGAAGCTCAGCCTAGACACACGGCAAAGAATAAATTCACGGCAAAGCCCAAAAATAGCCCACGGCAAAGAAATCACACGGCACATTGCCTTTGTTGGGCCCACCATACGGCGCAGTTCACGGCCCGGGTTGACGGCAGGCCTTTGCCGTGTGTCTCACCGTCAGACACAGCAAAGTTTTGAATTGCAAATTTCTATTTCTGCGCGAAATATTCCCGCTATTTATTTTGTTCAACGCGTGAAACATTCGCGCCATTTATTTTATTCAAAGCGCGAAATATTTCATGAAGTTTTGTCCAACGAGCGAGGGTCTTTGCCGTGTACTCTACACGACAAAGGTGTCTTTGCCGTGCACCGTACACGACAAAGGTGTCTTTGCCGTGCACCTTCCACGGCAAATACCTGTTTATTGCCATTTCCATCCCTTCTTTGCCTTTGTTTTCTTTTAGCGCATATTTTATCTCAAATATAACCCATATTGCATCTATGGACACTTTAATTATATGGTTTGGTCGGATTTCGGAGCTCCAGCGGCTGTCTCCCATCGAAACCCTAGTGTCTTCGGGGCAACCGGGGATCTACCCCTAGCTCTCTCTTCATACGAGGGTTGTGCAATGTGATTTTTTGTTTGTTTAGGCCATATCTACATAGAATACCAAGGTTGGGCCCAATATTCCACTGATTTCCCCCGTAGGACCCGTAGAGGGAGTTTCCAACGACACATCCACCACTTCTCTAAGTATTATCGCATGCGGGGGTCATTCTCCATCGTAAACAACAATGTGCGGGCCCCGGGAAGGTCTACCCCCTAGCTTTCTCCGCACGAGGTTCCACCAATGTACTTTTTTGTTGGTAAAGGTTTGTTTAGGACATAGATACAAGGAAACCAACTTTGGTACCCTGTGGCATATTCTAGCCCCCTGTATACCCGCAGCGGGACATTCCCCCTATAGGTCGAGGAATCTACTAAGTGTTATCACCTGAATGTGAAGAACCTCACACCGGGGAGATATGTCTTGCATATATGGGACTTCTACAACACATTTACATGTATCCTTGGTCTACATGCATGTTTACTAGCACCACATGAAAGTTTGGGTGGGTTCCCGGGGTTCCGGGGTCATTCTCCATCGAAAACAGCCATGTGCAGGCCCCGGGAAGGTCTACCCCTAGCTTTCTCCGCACGAGGTTCTACCAATGTACTTTTTTGTTGGTTAAGGTTTGTTTAGGACATAGATACAAGGAAAACCAACTTTGGTACCCTGTGGCACATTCTAGCCCCCGGTATACCCGCAACGGGACATTTCCCCCTATAGGTCGAGGAATCTGCTAAGTGTTATCACCTGAATGTGAAGAACCTCACACCGGGGAGATATGTCTTGCATATATGGGACTTCTACAACACTTTTAAATGTATCCTAGGTCTACATGCATGTTTCCTAGCACCGCATGAAAGTTTGGCTGGGTTCCGGGTTACGGGGTCATTCTCCATCGTAAACACCTATGTGAGGGCCCCGGGAAGGTCTACCCCCTAGCTTTCTCCGCACGAGGTTCTACCAATGTACTTTTTTGTTGGTAAAGGTTTGGTTAGGACATAGATACAAGGAAAACCAACTTTGGTACCCTGTGGCACATTCTAGCCCCCGGTATACCCAAGAACGAGACATTTCCTATAGGTCGAGGAATCGCTAAGTGTTATCACCGAATGTGAAGAACCTCACACCGGGGAGATATGTCTTGCATATATGGGACTTCTACAACACATTTACATGTATCCTAGGTCTACATGCATGTTTACTAGCACCACATGATAGTTTGGGTGGGTTCGGGGTTCGGGGTCATTCTCCATCGAAAACGACCATGTGCAGCCCGGAAGGTCTACCCCTAGCTTTCTCCGCACGAGGTTCCACCAATGTACTTTTTTGTTGTTTAAGGTTTGTTTAGGACATATATACAAGGAAAACCAACTTTGGTACCCTGTGGCACATTCTAGCCCCCGGTATACCCGCAACAGGACATTTCCCCCTATAGGTCGAGGAATCTGCTAAGTGTTATCACCTGAATGTGAAGAACCTCACACCGGGGAGATATGTCTTGCATATATGGGACTTATACAACACATTTACATGTATCCTAGGTCTACATGCATGTTTACTAGCACCACATGATAGTTTGGGTGGGTTCCCGGGGTTCCGGGGTCATTCTCCATCGAAAACAGCCATGTGCAGGCCCCGGGAAGGTCTACCCCTAGCTTTCTTCGCACGAGGTTCCACCAATGTACTTTTTTGTTGGTTAAGGTTTGTTTAGGACATAGATACAAGGAAAACCAACTTTGGTACCCTGTGGCACATTCTAGCCCCCGGTATACCCGCAGCGGGATATTCCCCCTATAGGTCGAGGAATCTACTAAGTGTTATCGACTGAATGTGAAGACCCTCACACCGGAGAGATATGTCTTGCATATATGGGACTTCTACAACACTTTTACATGTATCCTAGGTCTACATGCATGTTTTCTAGCACCGCACCACATGAAAGTTTGGGTGGGTTCCCGGGGTTCCGGGGTCATTCTCCATCGAAAACAGCCATGTGCGGACCCCGGGAAGGTCTACCCCCTAGCTTTCTCCGCACGAGGTTCCACCAATGTACTTTTTTGTTGGTTAAGGTTTGTTTAGAACATAGATACAAGGAAAACCAACTTTGGTACCCTGTGGCGCATTCTGGGCCCTAGTATATTCGTGAGGATCTACTAGCTATCTTACTACGAGGGTTGACTAATATTTTTGTTTATTTGTTAATGAAAAAATAGTTTATTATACTCCCTGCGACCCATATTATTTGACTTGGATTTGACTTAATCCGGATATAACATACATTTGAATCTGGACAAATCCAAGTCAACTACTTCTTCCGATCTATATTAGTTGACTTGGATTTGTCAAAATTTGGATAAACCTATATAATAAATAGTGTCTAGATTTATCTAAATCTAGACAAATGCAAGTCAACTAATATGGTTTGGAGGGAGTAATATTAATAGAAATAAATAATTTAAAATTAAAAATTAAAACTGATTTTCCATGGATGTACGTAGAGGTCAAAATTGTGTGCCGTGTGATGTGCACGGCAAAGAATTATTTGCCTTGTGAGGCTCACGGCGAAGGGCGTCCTTGCCGTGCAGTCATGAAATGCTGCGCGCACGGCAAAGAATTCTTTGGGGGTAAAAAAAAAAAAGCAAAACCTTATCCTCTCCCTGACCAAACCGATCCACAGACGCACGCCTTATTTCTCACGCTGCGCGCCTCGCCGCTCCGCCTGGCCGCTCCGGCTCCCCGCCGCTCTGCCTGGCCGCTCCGGCTCCCCGCCGCTCCGCCTGGCCGCTCCGGCTCCCCGCCACACGACGACCCACGACGCACGCCTCCTCCTACCTCCGTCTCCTCGCCGCTCCGCCGACGACCCACGACGACCCGCCGCCTCCCGGCCACCTGCGCCTCGCCCTACCTCCCGGCCGCGTGCTCGCCTCTGGCCCTGCGCCTGCTGGCGGCCTCGCTCCTCCGCCTCGCCGTCTCTCCCCTCTGCGCCTCGCCGTCCGTCCGTCCAGGTAATCCTTCGACCCTGTTTCTTCTCTGTATGTTAATGTGGTTGGATGGCGAGGGGCGATTTTGCCGGTGAGCAGTGGCGGAGCTTCAAAGCAAACGATGGGCGGGCCAGGCTAATGGAGAATTTTATTTAATTCGGATTGTTAAGCTCACACCGAGTGGAAAAAGGTGAGCACTTAACTTTTTTTACAACTTTTTAGATTTTGATATTGTAGTAATGAACTTTTATCACCTTTTGCTAATACCCTTTTTGGCTTCTCGCTGTGCAGTTCGTTTGTGTATAAGGGTGGGAGGTATGTGCGCACATACTCGAGCATCCTTGGATGCATCATCAAGAAGTACTACCCTGGAGATGTAAAAATGTCCAATGGTCGTTGGGTGATAGTTTCGTCTTGGAGGCAATACAAGCGAGCAAAAGATCCCTTGGGCACGAAGCACAAGTTCCTCGCGAACTGCCAAGCGAGGGTCCTCACGGAGTTCTGGGTAAGTTTCTTCGACTACTAACCATTCGATAACCTTGAGGTTGAAAATAGTTGAACTAACGCCTTTCTGCCACTTTTAATCTATGTCTATCCTGCTTGTAGACTTACTTTCAGATGGACCCGGATTGTAACCGCGATGAGTGCATTGCCCAGTCTCGCAGGGCGGCTGTAAAGCAAGTTACTGACACTATGCACGAGGCACGTGTGGGTTGCGTTCGAAGATGGTATGCCGAGAAGCGTAAACTCCCAATGCAGAACAAGTCTCAATCCCGAAATATCTTTATGGAGCCATGGCAGTACTTGCAGGTAATATATGTATTTTGTCTATGCGGTGCCCTACTCCGTACGGCTTTTACTAATATGTGTATTTTGTGTATGCAGGTACCTCCTCCGTTCATAGGTCACGCCAGACCGGGAGTCTACCGGGCTATTGTCCATTGGTGGACAAGCGCCGAGTTCAAGAGGAGGAACGAAGAAGGAAAGCTAAAGAGAGCCGAGATGGGAGGTGGATCACACACGCAAGGCAGCTTACCCATGGCCGTCTGCATACAGAACGCGGTGAGAAAAATCTTTCTCTTAACCTTGCTCATCATGTTGTTTCTTATGCCGCAAATGCGTCCCTCTTGATGTATCTTCGTGGTCACTCTTGCAGGCAAAAGAGCTAGCACGGAGCCCTCGGTATTCACGGTCTGGAGTAAGTTTCATAAGAAGAAGAACAAGGAGGATGGGACGCTTACGTGGGTGAGCCCGAACGCCGAGCTCAAGGACACGGAGTACCGGAAGTTCTTTGCCACAACACATCTCGGCACGAACCCCGATACCGAGCCCTTCGACCCTGAGGTTGCCATGTGTGCGGGAGGCGGCCGGAAGAATGGCCGCTTGTGGATGTGTGACAGCGCCGTCGATCCTAAGACCGTCCGGTCTATGAGAGAGATTAGGCGTGACAACTCAATCTCTTCGTCTTCCATACAGTCCCGCCCGACAGCGTCGTCTAGAGCCATCGATAAGATTCGGGTATTCACTTCTTCTTTGGTCATCCACATTCCATTCCATGTTTTCCATTTGTAATATCCATGACCTTCCAATGACACAACGTAGGAGGACTTGGAGAACGAGAGGAGACAGAGGGAGCAGGCTCAGGCTATCATTGCTCAGCAGAGTCAGATGATGGCGTGGTTTGCACAGAAGATGGCAGCCTGCGAGTCCCAGATAGCGGTAAGTTCTTGCTCATAGGACCTAAGACTAATTCTAGTTCCATACACCTTACCTGCACATGCTTGATTTGTAGACGTTGCTGCCGAGTGGCGCCACTCTTCCTACGGTTGATCCACCTCCTTTTGACATCAACACATGGGTAAGTTGTCTTGTGTATTAGGTGCCAATCTCAAAATACCACATATGTAGTGCATATTGACTATGGCTCATATTTTCTATCTTGTAGCTACATGCCTCAGGTGGATCCAACAATATGGAGTTTGGGCGACAACCGTCTCAGGAGGAGACCATGCAGACGTCTCCTACAGGGGGACAACGACCTGACAACCCGCTCCATCGCTCACTCTTTTAGGTTTGTACTCTCGTTCTAGTGACTAGTAGAATTTCACATCGTAGAATCACTCCCGACATAGGACATAGGACTTGTAGAAAATATGACTTGTCAAAATTGTGAAATTCTTACCATATGACTTGTAGAATCACTCCCAACATAGGACTTGTGTGAATCTCATGTCATTATTCTTGCTATATGAATTGTGATTATTCTTACCAAATGACTTGTCAAAATTTACTTGCTATGTTCTATCCTATGTCAAAATTTACTTGTGAATCACTTGTAGGATGTCCATGAAGGATGAACTTGTCGATCTCCGGTGATGTGTTGACATGTGGAGTTGTATTATGAAACCGTATGCACTTGTTATACACTATTTGTGGTCATGGAGCTTGTGTATGATCTTATTTCTAGTGTTGGAGCTTGTATGTGACTATTATGGACATATTTGTGGTCATGGATCTTCTATTTAACTATTATGAACATATTTGTGGTTATGGACCTTGTATTCGACTATTATGGACATATTTGTGGTTATGGAGCTTGTATGTGACAATTATAAACATATTTGTGGTTATGGAGCTTGTATGTGACTATTATGGACACACTTGTGGTCATTGAGCTTGTATGTGATTATTATGAACATATATATGATCTATCTGTGGTCATGAGCATGTCTGTGATCTATCTGTGGTTATGAACATATCTGTTTATGGCTATATTTTATATTTGAATTGAAGGAATGAAATGAAAACAAACAAAAAAAATTCATTAGGCCTTTGCCGTGTACAAACGCACGGCAAAGAAGCTAATTGTCCTTTGCCGTGCATAAGCGCACGGCAAAGATGCCACATGTCGCCATACTGTGCATCTGGAGTATCTGGGACAAATGGAGTCACTTTGCCGTGCAAGAACACACGGCAAATATTCCGCCCAAAGGCACACGGCATAGAGACGCACGACAAAGGCAGGCAGACTGGCTGCTCCAGGTGGTATTTGCCGTGCCACACCACACGGCAAAGACTTTGCCATAAAACACACGGCAAAGGTAGAAACACGGCAGAGTAAGAACACACGGCAAATGTGAAATCACGGCCAAATATGTGCCGTGCGCGGTGCACGGCAAAGCTATGGTGGGGTCCATCGCTGGAAGCGCACGGCAAAGGTTCACGGGGCCCACCATCACGGCGTCGTCGGCGGCGGCGTCGTCAAGTACCTTTTGTGTGCCGTCCGGGGGTGGCAAGCACACGGCAAAGGATTTTCCGTGTATGGTGCACGGCAAAGAACTCTTTGCCGTCCTTGTCTTTGCCGTGCGGTCTTTGCCGTGTAATTTCTCACGGCAAAGTCTTTTCCGTGCCTTTTTGGGCCTTTGCCGTGCATTATATGTTACACAGCAAAGAACAAATTTCCTGTAGTGTTATATCCCTAATATAGATCTGGGGAGTCTATATTAAACATTTCTGTTGGTCTTGGTGTGTGGACGGCTACCTAATCTTGAGCAGTTCCTCTTGGCAACACGTGCTAATCCGAGTTGTACGAAGGGCTGCATTAGTTCACTTTGCCACATAACTCCGCGTCAAAGTCCGATTAATCTCAGATCCGTTCATTTCTTGCACACAGTGTGACGTGCACGCTAGTCACAAGAAAATGAGGTGGGTTTCCATGCGCCTCCCCTACTTTCACCATCTCAGAGATAACAGAAGAAATATCACGCCAAAGTCACATTTTGGCAAACCCTATAAAAAAACAAAACAGTTAATTATTGGTATTTTCTTCAAATTAACATGTTCCCTTTATTGACGAAAACAAATTTACATCTCAAAGGAGTGCGCTTACATCTAACAGAAACAGGAGAGTGATGAAGAGAGAAGAACTGCAGTGTGCAGACACATGGTAGCTAGCCTGGACGCAATGGCCAAATATAACTTGCTAGTCTGTTTAGAGCTATCTTATCATCCTCTCTCGATCTCTTGAACGGGCACAGATTTTCCATGATTCCGAAAAGACGAAATAAATTTGTCCGTTCACCATCATTATACACCTTGTTTCTTTGCTTCGTTGGTAACGCTGGCAAAAGTATATTAAGAGCATGCATCGTCCTAAAGCTAAAAGTGGTACTAGGTCCAATTAACTCCAGTCACATGCGCATCGATCAACCGATCGATCGATCACGTCCCAGTCACGGCACCCTAGTTCCTCTATAAATAGAAGCGCTGCATGCTTTCCCTTCTCTTCATCCTGACCTGCATTCATCAGTTTGCTCACTAGTTTCGAGCCCTAGCAGTTGAGTCCCTTGGCCATGACGTCCAGCCAGCTCCTAGCCGGCGTCTTCACCGCTTGCGCTGTCTTCCTGGCCCTCTCTGTGCCGTTGCTCGCCGGCGACCCAGACATGCTCCAGGACTTCTGCGTCGCCGACTACAAATCCCTTAAAGGCCGTAAGTGTGCTCTTTCCGTGCATCCGTACTTTGTCTTTCCAGCACTGCGTGAACAGACAATTTCCTGCAGCACTGCGTCTGAACGGGTTCCCCTGCAAGCGGCCGGAGAACGCGACGGCGGACGACTTCTTCTCCAACGTGCTGGCTAAGCCTGGAAACACCAACAACCCGGTCGGCTCCGCGGTGACGGCCGCAAACGTGGAAAACGTCCCCGGGCTCAACACCCTGGGCGTGTCCATGTCGCGCATCGACTACGCGCCGTGGGGCATCAACCCGCCGCACACCCACCCACGCGCCACCGAGATCATCTTCATGCTCGAGGGCTCGCGACGTCGGCTTCGTCACCACGGCGGTTACCTTTACGGCGCACTGTCTGCAAGGGCGAGATCTTCGTCTTCCCGCGCGGCCTCCTCCACTTCCAGAAGAACAACGGTGGTGCGCCGGCCGTGGCCATCTCGGCGTTCAACAGCCAGCTTCCTGGCACTCAGTCCCTCGCCCTGGCCCTGTTCGGAGCGTCGCCGCCGGTGCCCACGGACGTTCTGGCCAGGGCGCTCCAGATCGACGGCGGCGTCGTGGAGACCATCAAGTCCAAGTTCCCGGCCAATTACTAGGCGCGCATGAGGCACGCGGTGCGGTTGGATCAACACGCACGTACCTGCACCAATAGAAGAGAGAACCCCGTATCGTAAAAGTTTGGTTTGAGTTCATGTCAGAGTGCACTTTCGCTTCACGTGCATGTTTGTTTTCATCGTTGCTTGTTCTTTTAAGTCGGTGCATCTTTTACTTATGTCTGGTGATTTGTATGTTTTCCCTTAATATCAATAAAACAACTTCCCTGATTGCTTGAAATTTCGCGATGGTAATGACCAGATTGCTTGATATCTGTCCCTGTTGGCATGCCACTCTCCAAATAACTCGGCTATGCTTATGTCACTAGTTAGATTCAACGTTCCTACCATGGCACTCAACCTCGACAAGTGAACATGTCAGTAAGTCGGGCCTTGGCCCTTACCATGACACTCAAAGACATCTTCCATTCCATCCATTCTAAACAATCATTCTCCTTTCATCAAATCAAAACACAATCACTTTTGCTACCATAGCCATAGCGTACCCAAACACACCCCTTTCCACTAGACCACGGTCATAGCACAAACAAAAATTACTTCTACACAAGTATCTCTAATAATACACACCACATGCATCAAACAATAAATGGAATATAAAGAAGCAAGTATCACATGCCTTATTTGTTGATGTTGTTCACACCCTCTTTTCCAAAACAATCTTTACTCTTCTCACACTCTAAACGATAAAAATGATTCACAATCAACAACAAGACAAAATAATAAAATGCATAAGCAATAAAACAATGATGAACAAATGCATGATGATGATTTAATAGGTCATAATGGTTGTATTTAGTTCTCTGGACATTATTATATCAAATTATGCATGTGGAAAACATTTTAATGCATAAAAAAAATATTAATAAAGCTATATTGGTTTAATAGGGTGTAACTCATTTTAACTAAAGTTATGTTCTTTCTATCGTAGTAAATTACTAATTAAGTATCACTATGTAGACAATATTCTTGGCTTCCATTTTCCACTGGTTTCACTTTAAAATAGTTCATAGAATAAAAGTTATATCCAAAATACTCTATTAAGAGTTCTAATAATAGATCATTATTTTGTATTGTGACAAAGTTAACTAATGGTAAAGTGACGTAGACTACAATTTTATGAATCCATACACATCAAATTTGCTAAATTTGGAGTTGTGGATATTTTTCTATTAATTTATTACCATTAGTTAGATTTAAATATTCTAGAAAATATTTATTTTAATAAACTGCAATTTTTATTGAAGAATAAAATTTTACACATTTTTGTGAATCCAAGGACATCCTATTTGCATTTTTTTGATTAGTATTCTATTTTCTATGAATTGTACAAAATTTATACATTTTCTGGTTATTTCTTCTATTCCGAATTGAAATATTCCACTGACGCGGCTCTGGCCGGTCAGAGGTCGCCTGTCTAGTCAATGCACGATCTGGATCGTTCTTCGATGATCGGACGGCTCTGGGTGAGTTGAGCTTGGTGCCCACCGGCAAGGTCGGCTAGCGGGAGCGGGTGGCTTCAGGTGCCGATGGTGGAAGCGGTCCCGGAGCTCCCTGACGGTGGCTACGCTGTCAACGAGATGCGGAGGTGGATGGCGAGCTCACGAGTGGTCATGGTGTCATTTGTTGCTTCATCGGACAACGGAAAAGAGCGGCTGCAGGCGTGCAGCGTCGGTGGTGCTTCAGCTGTTAGACTAGACAATGTTGAGTCGGTTTTAAATCTGTTAGAGTTTGTTTTAGAGTCGGTTTAAATAATCTTGGCCGACAAGTTTTGTACCCCATATATACCCCTCAAGCAATATTATTATGCAAGTCAATCAAATTTACATGGTATCAGATAATTAGATCCTAGGGCATGGCACCGCCACCGACGCCGCCCCCTCCTCCCCGTCCCGACTACTTCAGCAAAAAAGCCGCCGCCGCCGCTTCCTTGGGTGACGCCGGCCAAACCTCCAACACCTCCCTTGCTCTACCCTCTCCTACCCTCCCAACTATCCACTATACCGATACAATCTCAGATGTTAGCCCCTTTATTCCATTCACTTTAGATCTATCAAATCATAACTACTACCATTGGCGTCATCTCTTCGAGGTTCATCTCGGTCGCTGTAATCTTATCGACCACATCGCCGACCACGCCGTTCCCCGGCCTACCGATCCTCGCTAGGCCAAGGACGACCTCTCCATCATCCAATGGATCTACCAGCGGGTGTCCACTGAGATCTTCAATCTCGTGTTTCGCGACGCCACCAGCGCAGCCGCCCTCTGGGTGGCCCTTCGACAGCTCTTCCAAGACAACGTCGACGCCCGCATCAACACCCTCCACACCGACCTCCGCAACACCGTCCAAGGTGACTCTCCCGTCGGCGTCTACATTCAAAAGCTCAAGACGATCGCCGATGAACTCCAAGAGCTCGGCGACCCCGTCGACGATCGTCAACTGATCAACATCCTCCTCGTCGGGCTCGATGACCGCTTCGAAAAGCAGGCCTCCTTTATTCCCATGATGCGGCCCCGTCCTACCTTCGCCGAGGTCTGATCTATGCTGCAGTGGGACGACCGTGCCCTCGGAAATAAAGAGGCGCGCCGTCAAGTTTTCGTCGCGATCCAGCGACCTCCTGCTGCTCCTGCGTCGCCTCCTCCATTATCGGTGCAGCCACCTCCGGGGTGGCGCCCTAGTCCGAAATACAGGGGCAAAAACCTTATGTTCTGGTCGCCTCGACCACCCACGGCTCCTCCCAGGGGCCCGATGCCTCTACCCCCGGCACCTCCTGCGTCTCCTAGCTGACGCCCGATGCACGATCCGTGTCCAGGCCTGGCCCATGCCCTGGATCGCGCCCTCTCCGATCGGTGCTCCCCGGCGTACTCCGGCGCCTGGACGCCGGGCATGCGCCCCCACGCCGGCTCTCCAGGCCTCCTCGACACTCTCCCTCCGCACCAAGCCTACATGACTACACCGACCTACATGCCTGGTCCAACTTACCAGCAGTACATCGCTCCAGCCTCTCCTTCGACGTCTGCTGGTGCCTACATGCCGATCTACGCGCCATCACCACCTGCTCCGCTGCCTGCACCATCACCGTCCTCTTCCTCATCACCGAACTAGGACCAAGCGGCGTTTATCCAGGCCATGAACCACTTTCGCAGCATAGTAAATCAAAAAAATTCCTACGGATGCGAACAAGAAAGCCAAGATCTAATCTAGGATATGTAATCAACGAGAGAGATTGATGAGATCTGCATACCCTTGAAGAAATCGCACAGCGGAAACGTTCAACAGAATGTGGTTGACGTAGTCGTACTCGGCGTCTCCTCCTCGTGATCCGATCCGATCCGATCCTACGCCGCAAGTGGCGGCGCCTCCGAGAGATGCACACATACGATGCAGCGACGTCTCCTCCTTTCCTTGGTCCAACAAGTATGGTGGAGAGATAGACTGGATCTGCAGCACGACGGCGTGGTGCTTATGGTGGAGAGTTTCTGCGGCAGGGCTTCGCCTACGCGCAATCGGGAGAGAGAGAGGTGGAGGGGCAGCAGTTGGGCGGCGGCTAGGGTTGGAGTGGGGGGAGGCTGCGCCCCTGCCCTCCTTATATAGGGAGCTGGCCGGCCCCTTGACCCCTCCTCCAAGCCCTAGGGCGGCGGCCCAAGGGGTGGAGTGGGGGGCAAGTCATCCCCCTACCCTCTTCTGGAAGGTTCCCTTAGGGTTTCCCCTAAGGGCTGGCAGGCTGGGCTTTAGGGGCCTTGTGCCCCTGGCCCAAAGTGCCCAGGGCACTTCCCCTTAGTCCCACGCAGGACTCCGACAAGTGGGCTCACTTTGGTCCCACTCCGGAACCTTCTAGAACCTTCTGGTACAATACCGATAAACTCCGAAACGATTCCGAAATCCAAAAACTGCTTTCCTTTATATGAATCTTATTCTCCGGACCATTCCGGAACCTCTCGTGATGTTCTGGGTCTCATCCGAGACTCCAAATAAAAAACTCATAAACCAATTATCCATTCTATCCTAGTGTTGATGCACGTTAAGTGTGTGACCCTACGGGTTCGAGAATATGCAGACATGATCTTCTATCAATAATCAACAGCGGGATCTGGAAACCCATATTGACTCCCACATATTCATCGATGATCATATCGAATGAACCATGATGCCAGGATTCAATTGATCCCATATATGTATTCCCTTCGTCACGCGATATTTTACTTGCCCGAGATTCGATCGTTGGTATCGGCATACCTAGTTCAATCTCGTTCACAGCAAGTACTTTACTCGTTCCGTAATCCGATATCACTTTGTGATTAACTCCTTAACCACGTGCTTGCAAGCGGTGTTGATATCGACACGAGTGGGCCAAGTATATCTCTCGACTGGAGGGACAAATTCCATCTTGATACATACAACCCAACTAGTACTTTCCGATCACATGAGAAACACCTTTATGATCACCCTCGCATAGGATGACGTTTGATGACCTCAAAGCTTTCTTCCGATACCAGGGAGTTGTATTATCTCATGATCTAAGGAATACAATACTTGACATAGGAAAAAGCTTCGCAAAGATGAACATGATGACACGATCTAATTGCTCTGCTTAATTTAGGTATGTCCATCATATCATTCTCCTAATGAAATGATCTCATTATTAATCGACAACTCATGTCTATGGTTAGGAAACCTTAAACATCATTAATCAATGAGCTAGCCCATAGAGGCGTACTAGGGACACGGTGTTGGTCATAAACCACACAAGTATCAAAGTTTCCGCTTAATACAATTCTAGCATCGAATATAAACTTTATCATGAACAAGAATTATAATAATAACATCTTTATTATTGCCTCTAGGGCATAATTCCAACACTCCGCACCAAGCCTACATGACTGCACCGACCTACATGCCTGGTCCGACTTACCAGCAGTACATCGCTCCAGCCCCTCCTTCGACGTCTGCTGGTGCCTACATGCCGATCTACACGCCATCACCACCTGCTCCGCTGCCTGCACCATCGCCGCCCTCTTCCTCGTCACCGAGCTAGGACCAAGCGGCGTTTATCCAGGCCATGAACCACTTTGCTGCTCAAGGAAACTCAGGTACCGATTGGATTTTTGATTCTGGTGCTTCTAGTCACATGTCTTCATCGAATAATATGCTGTCAAATTTTTCCTCATCACCTTTTTTCTCTATAACTCTTGGCAATGGTTCTACTATCCCTATCTCCGGTGTTGGTAATGCACAACTTCTCTCACCCACAAAACCTCTCCTCCTTCGTAATATTCTTATTGCACCTGATCTAATTAAAAATTTAATCTCCGTTCGACAATTCACTCGTGACAATCCTGTTTCTCTCGAATTTGACTCCTTTGGTGTTTCTGTGAAGGATTTATTGACCAAGGCGGAGATCGCTCGCTTCAATAGTGATGGAAATCTCTACTCCCTCCATGGTGTTCCCACGGCCGCTCAACCCTCATCCATGGTTGCTTCGGTAGAGCTTTGGCATCAACGTCTAGGCCACCCCAATAAAATCATCTTAGATTCTCTCCTTAGTGATTTCTCTATTCCTTGTAATCGTGATAGTCATAATTCTCTAGTTTGTGAATCTTGTTAACAAGGAAAACATGTGTGTCTTCTTTTCAATTCTTCTACTTCTTCTAATACTTTTCCCTTCGAATTATTACATTGTGATTTATGGACGTCACCTATTGAGAGTATTTCTGGTTTTAAGTACTATCTTGTGATCTTGGATGATTTCACTCATTATGCATGGACTTTTCCTTTATGCAAAAAATCGGATGTGCACCCAATCTTTCTCAATTTTCAACGCTATGTTGCAACTCACTTCTTTCTCCCCATTCGGTTCATCCAATGTGGTAATGGCAAAGAATTTGACAACAACCAAAATCGTAATTTCTTTCTCCACCATGGCATTCTCCTCCGTTTTTCCTGCCCCTACACTTCCCCTCAAAACGGCAAAGCTGGGAGATCTCTCTGCAGTATCAACGACATAATTAGAACCCTTCTTATCCAAGATTCTATGCCCCCATGTTTTTGGGCCGAAGCTCTCCGCACAGCCACATATCTCCTCAACATTCATCCGTCCCAACTTAACCCACAAACCACGCCATATTACTCTCTCTTTCTATGTCATCCCAATTATCCTGAACTTCGAGTATTCGGTTGTCTCTGTTTTCCAAATACCTATGTCACTTCTTCTCATAAACTAGACCCTAGATCTCTACCCTACGTTTTTCTATGTTATTCCGATGAGCACAAAGATTATAGATGTTTTGACCTAGTTTCTGGTCGTATTCATATCTCTCGTCACGTTACTTTCGTTGAAAACTCTTTTCCTTTTGCCACACATACATCTTCTCATGATTCCTTCTCTCGATCCCTCTCCTCGACTCGTTCAGCTACACCACCTAATCCCTACACATCCAAATATTCCATAGAACCCCCACGCGAACCTACATCCGCTGCGCCGGCGTTTCGCTCACTTCTCCTACCGCGCTTCTAACGAGCCCTCATGGCAGCCTACCGTCGCACCACCCTCTCCACCCACGGCACATTCTCCTGCCTCTTTGCAAACCTGATCCGATGCATCACCCAACCCCACTATCACGCCTCCCTCTTCGGCACCCACTTCTGAGCATGATCTGTCTCCTTCCCCACAATTACCCTCCTATGCTATTCCTATTCTAGCACCCACCAATGATCATACTATGCGTACCGGCGGCAAATCTGGTTTTCTTCTACCCTCCAAAGGTCTTAATTTCTTAGCTCAACCCAACCTTTCTCCCATCCCAAAATCCTACAAATCTACTCTTCTCTATCCCAACTAGTCTGCTGCTATGAAAGAAGAATACCATGCTTTGGTTACCAATGATACATGGCAGCTAGTTCCTCGTCCTTCTAAATCAAACATTGTTTCTGATAAATGGGTCTTTCGTCAAAAATTTAACTCCGATGGTACTCTCTCTCGCTACAAAGCCCGCTGGGTATGTCGTGGCTATTCTCAACAACAAGAAATTGACTACGATGAAACCTTTTCTCCTGTTGTCAAACCAAGCACAATTCGCACCGTTCTGAGCATTGTTGTTTCCTCTTCTTGGCCTATTCATCAACTCGATGTCAAAAACGCCTTTCTTCATGGTTCTCTTCAAGAAACTGTCTACTGTCTACAACCTTTAGGTTTCGAAGATCCTAGTTCACCCAATCATGTATGTCTTCTTAAAAAGTCTCTCTATGGCCTGAGGCAAGCACCTCGTGCGTGGTTTCAGCGCTTTTCTACATTCATCCACGCTATAGGGTTTATTCCCTCTCTCTCAGACACATCTCTCTTTGTCTACCAATCAAATAATAGCATTGCCTATCTCCTCTTTTACGTTGATGACATTATTCTCATAGCCTCCACCCAAACTTTTCTCAACTCTATCATCTCTAGTCTTCAACACGAATTCTGTATGACTGATCTAGGTGGGCTTCATCATTTTCGGGGCATTGCTGTAACTCATGATTCTTCTGGCCTTTTTCTTTCTCAACGGCAATACACTCTTGATCTTCTCTCTCGTGCTGGCATGTCGGACTGCCAACCATCCTGCACCCCCATCGACACCACTTCTAAATTTTCTTCTACCGGCGAATCATTCTCCGATCCCACTCTATATCAAAGACTTGCAGGAGCACTTCAATATCTCACTCTTACACATCCCGAAATTTCCTATGCTATTCAACGAGCATGCCTTCTCATGCATGATCCACGCCTTCCTCATTATAATCTAGTCAAAAGAATTCTTCGATATCTCAAAGGAACTCTTGATCATTGCCTTCATATTAATTCTTCTTCCCCAACAACTTTGACAGCATATTCCGATGCAGACTAGGCTGGATGTCCTGAGATTCGTCGGTCCACATCTAGTTACTGTGTTTTTCTTCGCAATAATTTGATTTCTTGTTCTTCTAAGCGTCAGCTAACGGTTTCTCGTTCATGTGCTGAGGCTGAGTACCGCGCGGTTGCACATGCGGTTGCAGAAATGGTATGGTTGCGTCAACTTCTTGCCGAGCTTCATCGCCCAATTCAACAGGCTCTCAGACACATCTCTCTTTGTCTACCAATCAAATAATAACATTGTCTATCTCCTCTTTTACGTTGATGACATTATTCTCACAGCCTCCACCCAAACTTTTCTCAACTCTATCATCTCTAGTCTTCAACACGAATTCTCTATGACTGATCTAGGTGGGCTTCATCATTTTCGGGGCATTGCTGTAACTCGTGATTCTTCTGGCCTTTTTCTTTCTCAACGGCAATACACTCTTGATCTTCTCTCTCGTGCTGGCATGTCGGACTGCCAACCATCCTGCACCCCCATCGACACCACTTCTAAATTTTCTTCTACCGGCGAATCATTCTCCGATCCCACTCTATATCAAAGTCTTGCAGGAGCACTTCAATATCTCACTCTTACACATCTCGAAATTTCCTATGCTATTCAACAAGCATGCCTTCTCATGCATGATCCACGCCTTCCTCATTATAATCTAGTCAAAAGAATTCTTCGATATCTCAAAGGAACTCTTGATCATTGCCTTCATATTAATTCTTCTTCCCCAACAACTTTGACAGCATATTCTGATGCAGACTAGGCTGGATGTCCTGAGATTCGTCGGTCCACATCTAGTTACTGTGTTTTTCTTCGCAATAATTTGATTTCTTGGTCTTCTAAGCGTCAGCTAACGGTTTCTCGTTCATGTGCTGAGGCTGAGTACCGCGCGGTTGCACATGCGGTTGCAGAAATGGTATGGTTGCGTCAACTTCTTGCCGAGCATCATCGCCCAATTCAGCAGGCTACCATTGTGTATTGTGATAATATCTTTGCAGTTTATATGGCGGGCAACCTAGTTCAGCATCGGAGGACAAAACATATTGAAATCGACACACATTTTGTTCGCGAGAAGGTTGCTCTTGGACAAGTTCGTGTTCTTCATGTTCCAACCACGGTGCAATTTGTTGACATCTTCACCAAGGGGCTTGCTACTGCACCATTCATTGACATACGATCCAGTCTCCACGTCGTTGAGATCGCCGATGAGACTGCAGGGGGATGTTAGACTAGACAATGTTGAGTCGATTTTAATTTGTTAGAGTTTGTTTTAGAGTCGGTTTAAGTAATCTTGGCCAACAAGTTTTGTATCCCCATATGTACTATGTACCCCTCAAGAAATATTATTATGCAAGTCAATCAAATTTACACCAGCGAAGCTCGGCGGCTCAGACAACTCGTCTTAGTGCACTACAGTAGTAAAACAGGGGCTAGGGGCGACCGAATCCTTGAGTTCAAACGGTACTGGAGCTCCCTTGGCGGCGGCGCACGGGGAGATCGGAAGAAGCTCCGATGCTGGCGGTTAGGGTTTGGGAAATTGCAAAAAAAAGACGGGAGGTGTGCAAAGATGTTTATAGGGGCGTGGCATGCGCGAGTTGCGAAAATCCAGTGGATTCGATGCGGATTTAAGGGGATTTAAACCGAGTTCGTTCATCTCAGTCTCTAGGCGGGCAAGAAAGAGGATCGGACAGGTTATGCTGCTCAGAGAGAGTAGATGAGCGGCAGGTTGGTCCGCTGGCCATGCTGGGCCGCTAGCGGCTGCATGCTGCTGCGCTTGTGGGGGAATAGGGAGTGTGCTGGCTGGGGCTGTCCCAGTGGCTGGTCCGTGTAGGTTAAGCTTAGTTTTTTTTCTTTTAATTTTATTTATTTTATATTTCTTAGTTTCTTTAGTGATTTTTGCATAGATAATTCAAGTGACATTGTCTTCAAATTTTTTAAAAAATTAGACGATCAACTTAGGATCTTTTTTACAACATTTTCACTAGTTTTCAAATAGTGTATTTACAAAACCATAATTTAATCCGCATAGGGGCATTTTGGCAAAACGAAATAGCGTTTTCAAACTAGGGTTTGACTTCAGAAATTAATAAATAATAAAAAGTTGCTCAAGTTATGAGCAATGGCTAAGACTTCAGAAAAACGAGTATAATACTATCAGCAAAATGGTTTCAGCTTCAGAAAAAATGGTTGTTTTCTCGCAAACAGGCCCTTCATGTATTTAGGCATGCATATCAACGTTATTTTAGTGACGTTAACCCTTCTACGCCTTCACTAATGCTAGTACTGTACTGTATTATGCACCTCACGACTTAGCAAAATGAATCACCAGCGACAACTCGATCATTGCTGAGCAGATGTATGTACCTATAGATAATTAATCAGGGAGTCTGTTGTACAATATAACTCATTGCAGAAGCTAACTATATCCGTAATATAGATCTGGGGAGTCTATATAGTAACATTTCTGTTGGTCTGGACGGCCACCTAATCTTGAGCAGTTCCTTTCGGCAACACGTGCTAGTCCGAGTTGTACGAACGGCTGCATTAGTAGTTCACTCCGCGTCAAAGTCTAATTTAATCGCATATCCGTTTGTTCTTGCACACAGTGTTACGTGCAAGCTAGTCACGAAAGTTCGGTGGGTGCGTATCACAAGGAAAACAATTCAGTACCTTGAAATATTTTCCCCAACTTTCACCATCTCAGACATACTGGAAGGAAACATCACGCCGAAGAAATGTTTAGTCGCCAGGTTCAGCAAATGTATAAAAAACAAAACAGTTAATTGGTATTTTCTTCAGATTAGCATGTTCCCTTTGTTGATAAAAACAAATTTACAGCTGAAAAGAGTGAGCTTGCAGCGAAACAGGAGAGTGATGACAAGAGAGAGAGAGTTAAAACCACTATATTTGAGAAAAATTTTCGAAAAGCCACCGGTTTACGTTTGAATCACAAAAAATCACCACACTACTGTTGATTTTTTGCAATGTACACTAAAATGAAATTGACAACAAATTGACAGCGATTATGACCAGGAGGGCCCACTCTCTAGGCTGATGTGGACTGGGACCCACCTGTCAGCCCAAATAAGAAAATAAAAAATCTCTTTATCCCTGGCTACCCCATCCCGTTGACCCCACGGTGGCAACCCCCACCCCTCTCCGGCGACCTCACCGCTGCCACCCATTAGAGGGTTGCGTCCACGACCATCGACCGGCGAACACGTCAGGACGGCCAGCGTGTGGCGGGCTATGGTGTGGGACTGGAGGCACGCGGCGGGCTCTGGCACGGGGCGGCGTGGCAGTGCCGCGGGACTGGCAGCACGGGGCGGCGCGGCTGGGGGCTGAGCGGGGCGGAGCGGCTGGGGGGCTGGGCGCGGAGGCGTGCGGCGGTGCTGGACTGGGCGAGGCGGCGCGGCTGAGAGTTGTGCGGGCGGGCGACTTGGGGATGGGCAGGGCGGCGTAGAGGCGCGGGGCGGACGAGCACCGGTGGCGAGATCCGGCGAGCCACGGGTGAGGCATGTGATGCTCCAGCGAGGGATGACGCAGCAGGCGAGGTATAGGACGTCGCGGGGTGGGGGCATATGCCGGTGAGGTACTGCGCTGGCAGGGTGGCCAGTGGGTGGCCGGATGGGATGCGGTGGGGTGGCCGGCGGTGGGAGTCTGGGCCACCGGCGCCGGAGCCATGGCCGATAGGGGCTCGCGGTAAACCCTGGTAACTCCCGATTCATTTTTTTTTGTTTTTTTTGAATATCTAGATTTTCTTAAATGGGATGACAAGAGGGACCCAGTCCATCTCGTCATTTTGGCTCTGCCAAGTGGGCTCTCCTGGTCATAATCGCTGTCAATTTGTTGTCAATTTCATTTTAGTGTACATTGCAAAAAATCAGCAGGAGGGCGGTGGTTTTTTACGATTTAAACGTAAACTGGTGGTTTTTCAAAATTTTGCACAAATGTGATGGTTTTATGCTATAAGCTCCAAGAGAGAAGAACATCCTTGTTTAGAGCTATCTTCCAACCCTCTCTTGAAACGGGCAAAGATTTTCCAGGAACAAATTATGTCTGTTCACCATCAGCCATTATACTCCTTGTTTCTTTGCTTTTTTCGCATGGTGCGATTAATCCACTGATAACGGTGGCAAAACTATAGTAAGAGCATGCATCGTCCTAAAGCTAAAAGTGGTGCGTCCAATTAACACCGTCACATGCCCATCGATCAACCGATCGATCGATCATGTCTCAGTCACGGCACCCTAGTTCTTCGTCTATAAATAGAAGCGCTGCAAGCTTTCCCTTCTTCATCCATGACCTGCATTCATCACTAGTCTCGAGCCCAAATAGCAGTAGCACTAGGCACTACGCAGTGAAGCACTTGACCATGGCGCCCAGCCAGCTCCCAGCGGCCCTCTTCGCCGCTTGCGCTGTTTTCCTGACCCTCGCCGTGCCATTGATCGCCGGCGACCCTGACATGCTACAGGACTTCTGTGTCGCCGACTACAAATCCCTCAAAGGCCGTAAGTGTGCTCTTTCCGTGCATCCGTACTTTGTCTTTCCAGCACTGCGTGTGCGTGAACAGAAAATTAATTTTTTTGTACGCCTGCAGCACTGCGTCTGAACGGGTTCCCCTGAAAGAGGCCGGAGAACGTGACGGCGAACGACTTCTTCTCCAACGTGCTGGCTAAGCCTGGAAACACCAACAACCCGGTTGGCTCCGCGGTGACTGCGGCGAACGTGGAAAACGTCCCTGGGCTCAACACCCTGGGAGTGTCAATGTCCCGCATCGACTACGTGCCATGGGGCATCAACCCGCCGCACGCCCACCCGCGTGCCACCGAGATCATCTTCGTGCTCGAGGGCACGCTCGACGTCGGCTTCGTCACAACCGGCGGTTACCTCTACTCCCGCACCATCTGCAAGGGCGAGATCTTCGTCTTCCCACGCGGCCTCCTCCACTTCCAGAAGAACAACGGTGGCGCGCCGGCCGTGGCGATCTCGGCGTTCAACAGCCAGCTTCCTGGCACGCAGTCCCTCGCCGTAGCCCTGTTCGGAGCGTCGCCGCCGGTGCCCACGGACGTGCTGGCCAGGGCGCTCCAGGTCGACGGCGGCGTCGTGGAGGTCATCAAGTCCATGTTCCCGGCCAACTACTAGGCGTGTGCATGAGGCACGCGGTGCGGGTGGATCAACACGCACGTACCTGCACCAATAGAAGAGAGAACCCCGTATCGTAAAAGTTTGGTTTTAGTTCATGTGAGAGTGCACTTTGGCTTCACGTGCATGTTTGTTCTCTCATCGTTGCTTCGTTCTGTTTAGTCGGTGCATCTTTTAATCATGTCTGCTGATTTGTATGTTTCCATCAATATCAATCGATTGCTTGATTGCTTGAAATTTCGCGACCAGATATTTGTCCGAGTTAGCATATCTAGCTTCCAAATGTCATGTAGTGTAGGCATTTGTCATAGAACATCAAAACAGTACAGCTGATGGCATTTCGGATTGTAGACCGAAGTCCGAACGTGCAAGAGAGCGTGTACGTTGGAGGGACGGTCGCGATCGAGCTGGCCTTTTTTTTTTTTGAGAACACAGAGCTGGCCTTGTTGAAGGCGTAAGTGTCGTTGGAGCTTTTCTTTTTTTTGGATCAGTATAGCCCTTTTAAAGAACTTCATCAACATCTGGCATCGAGTTGGGCACAGAAGAACATAGATCTGGTTTGCGATGCAATTGGGCCTTGCCAGATTTTTCAGGAATTTATTTTGTTCACCTTTCAAATTTGCACGGAAGTTGTAGCAATGGAAACAATGAGTTTGAACAGTTAAGAAATGATCCTAGCTCACTTGGTCACGGGTGTGGATATAGAAACCCAGCCACTCAGATTAATGTCCTGACGCACTCAGATTTGGATTCTTATTATTTAAAAATCAATGTAGGGGTTGCGCTATTGTATTCCTTTCAAATCGAAGTTAGTTCAAAACAAGGGAGCAAAAATAATACTCTCTCTAATCCTAAATAAGTGTTGAGTGTTTAGTTTGAACTTTGATTAAAAAGTTCTAAATCACTGACACTTATTATGGATCGGAGGGAGTACTTTAACACGCATCGATAATCAACCCATAACTACAAAGCTTGAAATTTTGAGATAGAAGGTTTTATTCCTTTGTTTTTATATGACAGAAGATTTAATTGTATATTAAGATGTGAAGATAATGCACAAACCTAACACCCATATATAATTAAAAAATTAAAAGACCACAGCCAAAGCTAGTATATAGAGCGCATCTGACTGAACATGTCAGAATTTTGAGTCACTCCCATGACCACAAATAAAAAGAGTCATTGCACTAAGAAAAAGGTTCAGCTGAAAAGGAACAAAAAAGACCGACAAGGTTAGAGTGCAATTGGAAATATTACATAAGTAAGTAAACATAAAATTAATAAATAATAAAAAGTTGCTCCAAGTTATGAGAAATGACTGGAACTCCACAAAAAGGAGTATAATACTATCAGAAAAATGGTTTGAACTTCAGAAAAATGGCTGTCTTCTCGCAACCCGGCCAAGATAGCACGGATAGAGCTTCGGGACTCATGGACTGCCTGGCATCGGTCTCTCAGTTAGTTTGCGTCTACGCGAAATGTCTGTATGAAAAACTACGTGTGCCAGTGAACACATTATAGGGTGCAAGTCACGCATTAATAAAGATAGGGAAATGCATGTGACAGTGGAACATGGGTCATTAACTTACTGACAACGTACTGGATGTACAATCTCGATCGTATGCGTGCTAGTTTGCATGGATATAATGATCACGATTTTGACGAGGACACTTGACTTGACACGCAACACACTGTTTGTTTGGCCCAAAAAATAAGTCACACTGCTCACTGTTGCGCCTCTCAGTACTACCTACATCGCCGAACAAACTAGCTCTACCAACCAATTTATATATCGATCAAGCTGATGGGAGAGATTTTCTTCTTACACCTAATTGGTTAAGTGGACACATGACCAATGCAAACCATCGATCACGTCGTAGGCTACTACCACGACTTCTATAAATACCACCTCCTAAACATCCCTTTTCATCAAACTTACATCTGGCTCACGCAGCAAAAGTAGCTCAAAGTGTATAGAAAACCTGATTAGCTAGAAATCATGGCCAAGCTCCCTGCTGTCCTCCTCGCCGCTTGCACCGCCCTCCTGGCCCTTGCCGCGCCGTTGCTCGCCGGCGACCCCGACATGCTCCAGGACTTCTGTGTCGCTGACTACAAATCTTTGGAAGGCCGTAAGTGTGATGATCTTCCAAGCATACTCGTCTCCCAATGCTTACATGTATATATCGACCATGCATAAACAGAGATTTGTCTATGACTTCTTCTCCAGCATGCTGACCTTCCCAGGAAACACCAACAACCCGGTTGGTTCGGCGGTGACGACGGCTAACGTGGAGAAGCTCCCAGGACTCAACACGTTGGGCGTGTCTATGTCCCGCGTCGACTATGCGCCATGGGGTGTCAACCCGCCGCACACCCACCCGCGTGCCACAGAGATCATCTTCGTGCTCGAGGGGTCACCATCTGCAAGGGCGAGATCTTCGTCTTCCCCCGAGGTCTTGTCCACTTTCAGAAGAACAATGGCGGCGCGCCGGCCGTGGCCATATATCGGCATTCAACAGCCAGCTTCGTGGCACGCAGTCCATCGCCTTGTCGCTGTTTGGGGCGTCGCCGCCAGTGCCCACCGACGTGCTGGTCAGGGCGCTCCAAATCGACGGTAGCATCGTGGAGGCCATCAAGTCCAAGTTCCCTACCAAGTACTAGACGTTCATGATGCACGCGGTTGGTTGGATCGGCTCTGTCTACGTTCGTACGTGTTGCTGTCCAAATAACGAGGAGGACCCTGTAAAAGTTTAGTTTCTGACTTTCTGTTCATTTATATTTATTGTGGCTTTTCTTTTGTGGGGTCCGTGTATTAATTGTGAAGGACCTCTCGCAGTTTGAGAGTGAACTGTTCATTTGTATGTGTTCATTATTATGAATGGTCGAATTTATCCAATTGCTTGGATTTTTTATTCTTCGTAAACGCAAGTTTGTACTTCCTCTGTTTTAAAATATAAGATGTTTTAGGTATGTGAAGAAAATAAATCTAGACTTTTTTTAGTGTGTAGATTCATCCCAAAGTTGAGTGAATCTATATACTAAAAAAGTCTAGATTCATTTTTTTTACAAACCTAAAACATCTTATATTTTGAAACGGATGGAGTATTTGTCATAGAACGTCAGAACAGGCCCGTCCACGGCCAGGTGCGAGCTGTGCGACGGCACAGGGCCTCCATAATTTTGGGGCCTCCAAATCTCTGGCCCACCAGCTGATCAGGTCGACGATCCGCACTTCCTCAGGCCTGCAGATCTCCTGGATTCCGAACCACGCGTGAGATTGACGCTAATCCATGGGCAGAGGCGAGATCATTCCAAGGTTCAATCACAAATTGATCTTTCAATCGATTGTGGTCGAGTGTGGAAACCTATGGCCTTAACAAGGGGGGGCATTTAGTCTATGGCTGTCGTTCGTGCATGGCAGAGATGAGATCCATCTACAGACTTCAAAAATGGTGGCAGCGAGCCCGACATGTATTGGATGCTGCGAACTCTCAGACTCACGGTGCGTCTTTTAATCCTTTCTCGTCCTGTTTTGGTCTCGTCAGTTTATGCATTGTTGCTTGCCGTTGATTCCGACGGTTTGTGTCGTTTTCTTTTTTACTCTTTTCGAAATTAGGAATGTGCAACGAGAAGTGTATATGGGTTATTCTCCCTTCCATGATTGACGTGCTCCTGTCAGTGTGGAGATGTTGTCATCAACTAATGTTTTGAGTAAAGCCGTAAAGTTTGATCGTCAGAGAGTAACATCATGCAAGTAGTATATACTACAATGTACTCATATTATTTTTTCTCTTTTGCCAACAAAGCCTCTAAAAATACATTCAACCATGAATGGAGTCTGTTCCGTTACTGGCTTCGAGCACATGACCCTCCGTGCGCCCTTGGCCACTTCATCTCTTCGTGTTCCTCCTTTCGGTCGCCTCGACACTTCGAGACGATTACTGAAGGCCGAAGCCATCACGCCAGCCTCCAATTTTCCATCATGCGGCATCGGCATCAAATATATTTTTCAAAAAAATCATCAGCCATCAAAAGTGTTGTTCTATTGACTACCTTATGAAGACTTTGAACATGATATTAGATAAACATAAAACATTAGCACCCTAGTTAATTCAAGATTTTTCTTGACATCCTCTATCTATACATGCATCATTGCTAACAAGTAATAGTTGTGAGGCGCGACGTCATTTTAGGTATGAAATAATTAATTGGGTCATGAAGATAAGTAAAATGTATTTTATCTATTCCAAATTAAATAAAAAATTGGTTTGACCTAAGTCTATATCCTATCGGTTTGGCCAAGTATATAGAAACATTATGGATAACTACAACACCAATTTTTTTTCGAAAGGGGGACTTGGCCCCGGTCTCTGCATCGATTGATGCATGCGACCTTTATTTCATTATTAAAGTACGAAAAGTATTACAAAGTTATTACATCACGGGTCGCCGAGGATCGATACATGAATAAGCCACTTCAAAAGAAGTGACAACTCCAACTGCCTACGCATCAACATTTAATCCTCAACTCAGAATGACAGCTGCAGCGGTTGTATATATCCCGTGCTACCATCTCCAAAAGGTTGGATCCAGTAACCAGCACCTGTCGCTGATCCGTTGGCTGTAGGTAGGACCACGTACGGGTCCAGTGGATAGCCATCGAAATAACCTGCAAGAAAGATCCATGGTTCGCGTTGTTAAAAATAACATCATTTCTCTTGTTCCAAATTTCCCAAAGTAACGCACAAACTCCTACGCGTATTTGAACTTTATCTTTCTTAGGCACACCATTAAGCCAATTCGCAAAAAGATTAGTTATATTTGTAGGGGGTGGAATATTGAAAGCTAGGTGGGAAATTCTCCACACAATCTTTGCAAAAGGGCACTCGATGAACAAATGCTGGATAGTCTCATTCTGATTGCAAAAACAACAATTTTGACTTCCATTCCAATTACGCTTAGGAAGATTATCTTTTGTTAATAAAACTCTTTTATATAAGAACCACATAAAAATTTTGATTTTCAGTGGAACTTTCATCTTCCAAATATACTTTTTTAGAAACACAGTATTATCATTCATTAAATCGAGGTACATACTCCTTATCGTAAAAGTCCCCGATGGTGTGAGGTTCCAAGTAAAACTGTCGGCCTGATCCGACAATCGCACTTGAGCTAGACGGGAAACAAGATGCAACCAGCGCTCCCATTTGTTTCCTGTGAGACTACGTCTAAACGTAATGTTCAAAATATTATGAGACAAAACATCGGCCACTAGGACATCTTTCCTTTGGGCAATATTGAAAAGGCTCTGATATTGTTTACTTAAGGGGTATCACCTAGCCAAGCATCTTCCCAAAAACGGGTATTTGTTCCATTAGATTCATATTAGTTTATACTATGTGTAATAATTAATGATCAGACTTTAGAAGTTTGACATAAGACAAAGCTAACATTTCATTTAATTAGTTGCTTTTGCTTTTTCTCTTGTTTTGATGGGACTACAGGTAATAAGTTGTTTTTGCTTGCTAGCTATCCATGCAAAGCTGCCATATGTTGATGTATATATTTAGGCATGCATCAACGCTAGTTTAATGACGTTAACACGCTTCTACGCCTTCATATCGTATTTAGGTATCCAATATAGCTCATTGCAGAAGCTAATTACACTACGGGGAAATTGGGCGCTGCCGTGCACTTAGGATTTGCCGTGCGTCGATGCACGGCAAAGATGCGACCCCACAACACAACGCACGGCAAAGAAGCACTGCACGGCTGCACCATAGACGACACACGGCATCCGACAACCTCACGGCAAAGCTCAGCCTAGACACACGGCAAAGAATAAATTCACGGCAAAGCCCAAAAATAGCCCACGGCAAAGAAATCACACGGCACATTGCCTTTGTTGGGCCCACCATACGGCGCAGTTCACGGCCCGGGTTGACGGCAGGCCTTTGCCGTGTGTCTCACCGTCAGACACAGCAAAGTTTTGAATTGCAAATTTCTATTTCTGCGCGAAATATTCCCGCTATTTATTTTGTTCAACGCGTGAAACATTCGCGCCATTTATTTTATTCAAAGCGCGAAATATTTCCGCGAGTTTTGTCCAACGAGCGAGGGTCTTTGCCGTGTACTCTACACGACAAAGGTGTCTTTGCCGTGCACCGTACACGACAAAGGTGTCTTTGCCGTGCACCTTCCACGGCAAAGACCTGTTTATTGCCATTTCCATCCCTTCTTTGCCTTTGTTTTCTTTTAGCGCATATTTTATCTCAAATATAACCCATATTGCATCTATGGACACTTTAATTATATGGTTTGGTCGGATTTCGGAGCTCCAGCGGCTGTCTCCCATCGAAACCCTAGTGTCTTCGGGGCAACCGGGGATCTACCCCTAGCTCTCTCTTCATACAAGGGTTGTGCAATGTGATTTTTTGTTTGTTTAGGCCATATCTACATAGAATACCAAGGTTGGGCCCAATATTCCACTGATTTCCCCCGTAGGACCCGTAGAGGGAGTTTCCAACGACACATCCACCACTTCTCTAAGTATTATCGCATGCGGGGGTCATTCTCCATCGTAAACAACAATGTGCGGGCCCTGGGAAGGTCTACCCCCTAGCTATCTCCTCACGAGGTACCACAAATGTACATTTTTGTTGGTAAAGGTTTGTTTAGGACATAGATACAAGGAAAACCAACTTTGGTACCCTGTGGCATATTCTAGCCCCCGGTATACCCGCAGCGGGACATTCCCCCTATAGGTCGAGGAATCTACTAAGTGTTATCACCTAAATGTGAAGAACCTCACACCGGGGAGATATGTCTTGCATATATGGCACTTCTACAACACTTTTACATGTATCCTAGGTCTACATGCATGTTTCCTAGCACCACATGATAGTTTGGGTGGGTTCCCGGGGCTCCGAGGGTCATTCTCCATCGAAAACAGCCATCTACGAGCCCCGGGAAGGTCTACCCCTAGCTTTCTCCGCACGAGGTTCCACAAATGTACTTTTTGTTGGTTAAGGTTTGTTTAGGACATAGATACAAGGAAAACCAACTTTGGTACCCTGTGGCACATTCTAGCCCCCGGTATACCCGCAACGGGACATTTCCCCCTATAGGTCGAGGAATCTGCTAAGTGTTATCACCTGAATGTGAAGAACCTCACACCGGGGAGATATGTCTTGCATATATGGGACTTCTACAACACTTTTACATGTATCCTAGGTCTACATGCATGTTTCCTAGCACCACATGATAGTTTGGGTGGGTTCCCGGGGCTCCGAGGGTCATTCTCCATCAAAAACAGCCATCTACGAGCCCCGGGAAGGTCTACCCCTAGCTTTCTCCGCACGAGGTTCCACCAATGTACTTTTTTGTTGGTTAAGGTTTGTTTAGGACATAGATACAAGGAAAACCAACTTTGTTACCCTGTGGCACATTCTAGCCCTCGGTATACCCGCAGCGGGACATTTCCCCTATAGGTCGAGGAATCTACTAAGTATTATCGCCTGAATGTGAAGAACCTCACACCGGGGAGATATGTCTTGAATATATGGGACTTATACAACACTTTTACATGTATCCTAGGTCAGCATGCATGTTTCCTAGCACTACATGAAAGTTTGGGTGGGCTCCGGGGGTCATTCTCCATCGAAAACACCCGTTTGCGGGCCCTGGGAAGGTCTACCCCTAGCTTTCTCCACACGAGGTTCCACGAATGTACTCTTTTGTTGGTTAAGGTTTGTTTAGTCCATAGATACAAGTAAAACCAACTTTGGTACCCTGTGGCACATTCTAGCCGCCGGTATACCCGCAACGGGACATTTCCCCCTATAGGTCAAGGAATCTGCTAAGTGTTATCACCTGAATGTGAAGAACCTCACACCGGGGAGATATGTCTTGCATATATGGGACTTCTACAACACATTTACATGTATACTTGGTCTACATGCATGTTTACTAGCACCACATGAAAGTTTGGGTGGGTTCCCGGGGTTCCGGGGTCATTCTCCATCGAAAACAGCCATGTGCAGGCCCCGGGAAGGTCTACCCCTAGCTTTCTCCGCACGAGGTTCCACCAATGTACTTTTTTGTTGGTTAAGGTTTGTTTAGGACATAGATACAAGGAAAACCAACTTTGGTACCCTGTGGCACATTCTAGCCCCCGGTATACCCGCAACGGGACATTTCCCCCTATAGGTCGAGGAATCTGCTAAGTGTTATCACCTGAATGTGAAGAACCTCACACCGGGGAGATATGTCTTGCATATATGGGACTTCTACAACACTTTTACATGTATCCTAGGTCTACATGCATGTTTCCTAGCACCGCATGAAAGTTTGGCTGGGTTCCCGGGGTTCTGGGGGTCATTCTCCATCGTAAACACCTATGTGAGGGCCCCGGGAAGGTCTACCCCCTAGCTTTCTCCGCACGAGGTTCTACCAATGTACTTTTTTGTTGGTAAAGGTTTGTTTAGGACATAGATACAAGGAAAACCAACTTTGGTACCCTGTGGCACATTCTAGCCCCCGGTATACCCGCAACGAGACATTTCCCCCTATAGGTCGAGGAATCTGCTAAGTGTTATCACCTGAATGTGAAGAACCTCACACCGGGGAGATATGTCTTGCATATATGGGACTTCTACAACACATTTACATGTATCCTAGGTCTACATGCATGTTTACTAGCACCACATGATAGTTTGGGTGGGTTCCCGGGTCATTCTCCATCGAAAACAGCCATGTGCAGGCCCCGGGAAGGTCTACCCCTAGCTTTCTTCGCACGAGGTTCCACCAATGTACTTTTTTGTTGGTTAAGGTTTGTTTAGGACATAGATACAAGGAAAACCAACTTTGTTACCCTGTGGCACATTCTAGCCCTCGGTATACCAAGTGGGACATTTGCCCCTATAGGTCGAGGAATCTTCTAAGTTTTATCGCCTGAATGTGAAGAACCTCACACCGGGGAGATATGTCTTGAATATATGGGACTTATACAACACTTTTACATGTATCCTAGGTCAGCATGCATGTTTCCTAGCACTACATGAAAGTTTGGGTGGGCTCCGGGGGTCATTCTCCATCGAAAACACCCGTTTGCGGGCCCTGGGAAGGTCTACCCCTAGCTTTCTCCACACGAGGTTCCACGAATGTACTCTTTTGTTGGTTAAGGTTTGTTTAGTCCATAGATACAAGTAAAACCAACTTTGGTACCCTGTGGCACATTCTAGCCGCCGGTATACATAGCGGGACATTTCCACATATAGGTCAAGGATTGTGCTAAGTGTTATCATGTGAATGTGAATATCCTCACACATGGGAGATATGTCTTGGATTTATGGGACTTATACTACACATTTACATGTATACTTGGTCTACATGCATGTTTACTAGCACCACATGAAAGTTTGGGTGGGTTCGGTTCGGGGTCATTCTCCATCGAAAGCTTGACCATGTGCAGCCCCGGAAGGTCTACCCCTAGCTTTCTCCGCACGAGGTTCCACCTATGTACTTTTTTGTTGGTTAAGGTTTGTTTAGGCCATAGATACAAGGAAAACCAACTTTGGTACCCTGTGGCACATTCTAGCCCCCGGTATACCCGCAGCGGGACATTTCCCCTATAGGTCGAGGAATCTGCTAAGTGTTATCACCTGAATGTGAAGAACCTCACACCGGGGAGATATGTCTTGCATATATGGGACTTCTACAACACTTTTACATGTATCCTAGGTCTACATGCATGTTTCCTAGCACCGCATGAAAGTTTGGCTGGGTTCCCGGGGTTCTGGGGGTCATTCTCCATCGTAAACACCTATGTGAGGGCCCCGGGAAGGTCTACCCCCTAGCTTTCTCCGCACGAGGTTCTACCAATGTACTTTTTTGTTGGTAAAGGTTTGTTTAGGACATAGATACAAGGAAAACCAACTTTGGTACCCTGTGGCACATTCTAGCCCCCGGTATACCCGCAACGAGACATTTCCCCCTATAGGTCGAGGAATCTGCTAAGTGTTATCACCTGAATGTGAAGAACCTCACACCGGGGAGATATGTCTTGCATATATGGGACTTCTACAACACATTTACATGTATCCTAGGTCTACATGCATGTTTACTAGCACCACATGATAGTTTGGGTGGGTTCCCGGGTCATTCTCCATCGAAAACAGCCATGTGCAGGCCCCGGGAAGGTCTACCCCTAGCTTTCTTCGCACGAGGTTCCACCAATGTACTTTTTTGTTGGTTAAGGTTTGTTTAGGACATAGATACAAGGAAAACCAACTTTGTTACCCTGTGGCACATTCTAGCCCTCGGTATACCCGCAGCGGGACATTTCCCCTATAGGTCGAGGAATCTACTAAGTATTATCGCCTGAATGTGAAGAACCTCACACCGGGGAGATATGTCTTGAATATATGGGACTTATACAACACTTTTACATGTATCCTAGGTCAGCATGCATGTTTCCTAGCACTACATGAAAGTTTGGGTGGGCTCCGGGGGTCATTCTCCATCGAAAACACCCTTGTGCTGGCCCCGGGAAGGTCTACCCCTAGCTTTCTCCTCACGAGGTTCCACGAATGTACTCTTTTGTTGGTTAAGGTTTGTTTAGTCCATAGATACAAGTAAAACCAACTTTGTTACCCTGTGGCACATTCTAGCCAGGTATAGAATAACGGGACATTTCCCCCTATAGGTCAAGGAATCTGCTAAGTGTTATCACCTGAATGTGAAGAACCTCACACCGGGGAGATATGTCTTGCATATATGGGACTTCTACAACACATTTACATGTATACTTGGTCTACATGCATGTTTACTAGCACCACATGAAAGTTTGGGTGGGTTCCCGGGGTTCCGGGGTCATTCTCCATCGAAAACAGCCATGTGCAGGCCCCGGGAAGGTCTACCCCTATCTTTCTCAGCACGAGGTTCAAACAATGTAATGTTTTGTTGGTTAAGGTTTGTTTAGGACATAGATACAAGGAAAACCAACTTTGGTACCCTGTGGCACATTCTAGCCCCGGTATACCAAGCACGGACATTTCCCCTATAGGTCGAGGAACTAAGTGTTATCACTGAATGTGAAGAACCTCACACCGGGGAGATATGTCTTGCATATATGGGACTTCTACAACACTTTTACATGTATCCTAGGTCTACATGCATGTTTCCTAGCACCGCATGAAAGTTTGGCTGGGTTCCCGGGGTTCTGGGGGTCATTCTCCATCGTAAACACCTATGTGAGGGCCCCGGGAAGGTCTACCCCCTAGCTTTCTCCGCACGAGGTTCTACCAATGTACTTTTTTGTTGGTAAAGGTTTGTTTAGGACATAGATACAAGGAAAACCAACTTTGGTACCCTGTGGCACATTCTAGCCCCCGGTATACCCGCAACGAGACATTTCCCCCTATAGGTCGAGGAATCTGCTAAGTGTTATCACCTGAATGTGAAGAACCTCACACCGGGGAGATATGTCTTGCATATATGGGACTTCTACAACACATTTACATGTATCCTAGGTCTACATGCATGTTTACTAGCACCACATGATAGTTTGGGTGGGTTCGGGTCATTCTCCATCGAAAATGACCATGTGCAGGCCCCGGGAAGGTCTACCCCTAGCTTTCTCCGCACGAGGTTCCACCAATGTACTTTTTTGTTGGTTAAGGTTTGTTTAGGACATATATACAAGGAAAACCAACTTTGGTACCCTGTGGCACATTCTAGCCCCCGGTATACCATAAGAACGGACATTTCCCCCTATAGGTCGAGGAATCTGCTAAGTGTTATCACCTGAATGTGAAGAACCTCACACCGGGGAGATATGTCTTGCATATATGGCACTTATACAACACATTTACATGTATCCTAGGTCTACATGCATGTTTACTAGCACCACATGATAGTTTGGGTGGGTTCCCGGGGTTCCGGGGTCATTCTCCATTGAAAACAGCCATGTGCAGGCCCCGGGAAGGTCTACCCCTAGCTTTCTCCGCACGAGGTTCCACCAATGTACTTTTTTGTTGGTTAAGGTTTGTTTAGGACATAGATACAAGGAAAACCAACTTTGGTACCCTGTGGCACATTCTAGCCCCCGATATACCCGCAGCGGGATATTCCCCCTATAGGTAATCCTTCGACCCCGTTTCTTCTCTGTATGTTAATGTGGTTGGATGGCGAGGGGCGATTTTGCCGGTGAGCAGTGGCGGAGCTTCAAAGCAAACGATGGGCGGGCCAGGCTAATGGAGAATTTTATTTAATTCGGATTGTTGAGATCACACCGAGTGGAAAAAGGTGAGCACTTAACTTTTTTTACAACTTTTTAGATTTTGATATTGTAGTAATGAACTTTTATCACCTTTTGCTAATACCCTTTTTGGCTTCTCGCTGTGCAGTTCGTTTGTGTATAAGGGTGGGAGGTATGTGCGCACATACTCGAGCATCCTTGGATGCATCATCAAGAAGTACTACCCTGGAGCTGTAAAAATGTCCAATGGTCGTTGGGTGATAGTTTCGTCTTGGAGGCAATACAAGCGAGCAAAAGATCCCTTGGGCACGAAGCACAAGTTCCTCGCGAACTGCCAAGCGAGGGTCCTCACGGAGTTCTGGGTAAGTTTCTTCGACTACTAACCATTCGATAACCTTGAGGTTGAAAATAGTTGAACTAACGCCTTTCTGCCACTTTTAATCTATGTCTATCCTGCTTGTAGACTTACTTTCAGATGGACCCGGATTGTAACCGCGATGAGTGCATTGCCCAGTCTCGCAGGGCGGCTGTAAAGCAAGTTACTGACACTATGCACGAGGCACGTGTGTGGGTTATGCTCAAAGATGGTATGCCGAGAAGCGTAAACTCCCAATGCAGAACAAGTCTCAATCCCGAAATATCTTTATGGAGCCATGGCAGTACTTGCAGGTAATATATGTATTTTGTCTATGCGGTGCCCTACTCCGTACGGCTTTTACTAATATGTGTATTTTGTGTATGCAGGTACCTCCTCCGTTCATAGGTCACGCCAGACCGGGAGTCTACCGGGCTATTGTCCATTGGTGGACAAGCGCCGAGTTCAAGAGGAGGAACGAAGAAGGAAAGCTAAAGAGAGCCGAGATGGGAGGTGGATCACACACGCAAGGCAGCTTACCCATGGCCGTGCGCATACGTAACACGGTGAGAAAAATCTTTCTCTTAACCTTGCTCATCATGTTGTTTCTTATGCCGCAAATGCGTCCCTCTTGATGTATCTTCGTGGTCACTCTTGCAGGCAAAAGAGCTAGGCGCGGAGCCCTCGGTATTCACGGTCTGGAGTAAGTTTCATAAGAAGAAGAACAAGGAGGATGGGACGCTTACGCAGTGAGCCCGAACGCGAGCTCAAGGACACGAGTACCGGAAGTTCTTTGCCACAACACATCTCGGCACGAACCCGATACCGAGCCCTTCACCCTCGAGGTTGCCAAAGTGGAGGCGGCCGGAAGAATGGCCGCCAGTGGATGTGTGACAGCGCCGTCGATCCTAAGACCGTCCGGTCTATGAGAGAGATTTGGCTTGACAACTCAATCTCTTTCGTCTTCCATACAGTCCCGCTTCGACATTGCCTAGAGCCATCGATAAGATTCGGGTATTCACTTCTTCTTTGGTCATCCACATTCCATTCCATGTTTTCCATTTGTAATATCCATGACCTTCCAATGACACAACGTAGGAGGACTTGGAGAACGAGAGGAGACAGAGGGAGCAGGCTCAGGCTATCATTGCTCAGCAGAGTCAGATGATGGCGTGGTTTGCACAGAAGATGGCAGCCTGCGAGTCCCAGATAGCGGTAAGTTCTTGCTCATAGGACCTAAGACGAATTCTAGTTCCATACACCTTACCTGCACATGCTTGATTTGTAGACGTTGCTGCCAAGTGGCGCCACTCTTCCTACGGTTGATCCACCTCCTTTTGACATCAACACATGGGTAAGTTGTCTTGTGTATTAGGTGCCAATCTCAAAATACCACATATGTAGTGCATATTGACTATGGCTCATATTTTCTATCTTGTAGCTACATGCCTCAGGTGGATCCAACAATATGGAGTTTGGGCGACGACCGTCTCAGGAGGAGACCATGCAGACGTCTCCTACAGGGGGACAACGACCTGACAACCCGCTCCATCGCTCACTCTTTTAGGTTTGTACTCTCGTTCTAGTGACTAGTAGAATTTCACATCGTAGAATCACTCCCGACATAGGACATAGGACTTGTAGAAAATATGACTTGTCAAAATTGTGAAATTCTTACCATATGACTTGTAGAATCACTCCCAACATAGGACTTGTGTGAATCTCATGTCATTATTCTTGCTATATGAATTGTGATTATTCTTACCAAATGACTTGTCAAAATTTACTTGCTATGTTCTATCCTATGTCAAAATTTACTTGTGAATCACTTGTAGGATGTCCATGAAGGATGAACTTGTCGATCTCCGGTGATGTGTTGACATGTGGAGTTGTATTATGAAATCGTATGCACTTGTTATGCACTATTTGTGGTCATGGAGCTTGTGTATGATCTTATTTCTAGTGTTGGAGCTTGTATGTGACTATTATGGACATATTTGTGGTCATGGATCTTCTATTTAACTATTATGAACATATTTGTGGTTATGGACCTTGTATTCGACTATTATGGACATATTTGTGGTTATGGAGCTTGTATGTGACAATTATAAACATATTTGTGGTTATGGAGCTTATATGTGACTATTATGGACACACTTGTGGTCATTGAGCTTGTATGTGATTATTATGAACATATATGTGATCTATCTGTGGTCATGAGCATGTCTGTGATCTATCTGTGGTCATGAACATATCTGTTTATGGCTATATTTTATATTTGAATTGAAGGAATGAAATGAAAACAAACAAAAAAAATTCATTAGGCCTTTGCCGTGTACAAACGCACGGCAAAGAAGCTAATTGTCCTTTGTCGTGCATAAGCGCACGGCAAAGATGCCCCATGTCGCCATACTGTGCACCTGGAGTATTTGGGACAAATGGAGTCACTTTGCCGTGCAAGAACACACGGCAAATATTCCGCCCAAAGGCACACGGTATAGAGACGCACGACAAAGGCAGGCAGACTGGCTGCTCCAGGTGGTATTTGCCGTGCCACACCACACGGCAAAGACTTTGCCATAAAACACACGGCAAAGGTAGAAACACGGCAGAGTAAGAACACACGACAAATGTGAAATCACGGCCAAATATGTGCCGTGCGCGGTGCACGGCAAAGCTATGGTGGGGTCCATCGCTGGAAGCGCACGGCAAAGGTTCACGGGGCCCACCATCACGGGCGCTGCCGGGCGGTGGCGTCGTCAAGTACCTTTTGTGTGCCGTCCGGGGGTGGCAAGCACACGGCAAAGGATTTTCCGTGTATGGTGCACGGCAAAGAACTCTTTGCCGTCCTTGTCTTTGCCGTGCGGTCTTTGCCGTGTAATTTCTCACGGCAAAGTCTTTTCCGTGCCTTTTTGGGCATTTGCCCGTGCATTATATGTTACACAGCAAAGAATAAATTTCCTGTAGTGTTATATCCCTAATATAGATCTGGGGAGTCTATATTAAACATTTCTGTTGGTCTTGGTGTGTGGACGGCTACCTAATCTTGAGCAGTTCCTCTTGGCAACACGTGCTAATCCGAGTTGTACGAAGGGCTGCATTAGTTCACTTTGCCACATAACTCCGCGTCAAAGTCCGATTAATCTCAGATCCGTTCATTTCTTGCACACAGTGTGACGTGCACGCTAGTCACAAGAAAATGAGGTGGGTTTCCATGCGCCTCCCCTACTTTCACCATCTCAGAGATAACAGAAGAAATATCACGCCAAAGTCACATTTTGGCAAACCCTATAAAAAAACAAAACAGTTAATTATTGGTATTTTCTTCAAATTAACATGTTCCTTTAGTGACGAAAACAAATTTACATCTCAAAGGAGTGCGCTTACATCTAACAGAAACAGGAGAGTGATGAAGAGAAGAACTGCAGTGTGCAGACACATGGTAGCTAGCCTGGACGCAATGGCCAAATATAACTTGCTAGTCTGTTTAGAGCTATCTTATCATCCTCTCTCGATCTCTTGAACGGGCACAGATTTTCCATGATTCCGAAAAGACGAAATAAATTTGTCCGTTCACCATCATTATACACCTTGTTTCTTTGCTTCGTTGGTAACGCTGGCAAAAGTATATTAAGAGCATGCATCGTCCTAAAGCTAAAAGTGGTACTAGGTCCAATTAACTCCAGTTACATGCGCATCGATCAACCGATCGATCGATCACGTCCCAGTCACGGCACCCTAGTTCCTCTATAAATAGAAGCGCTGCATGCTTTCCCTTCTCTTCATCCTGACCTGCATTCATCAGTTTGCTCACTAGTTTCGAGCCCTAGCAGTTGAGTCCCTTGGCCATGACGTCCAGCCAGCTCCTGGCGGCGTCTTCACCGCTTGCGCTGTCTTCCTGGCCTCTCTGTGCCGTTGCTCGCCGGCGACCCAGACATGCTCCAGGACTTCTGCGTCGCCGACTACAAATCCCTTAAAGGCCGTAAGTGTGCTCTTTCCGTGCATCCGTACTTTGTCTTTCCAGCACTGCGTGAACAGACAATTTCCTGCAGCACTGCGTCTGAACGGGTTCCCCTGCAAGCGGCCGGAGAACGCGACGGCGGACGACTTCTTCTCCAACGTGCTGGCTAAGCCTGGAAACACCAACAACCCGGTCGGCTCCGCGGTGACGGCCGCAAACGTGGAAAACGTCCCCGGGCTCAACACCCTGGGCGTGTCCATGTCGCGCATCGACTACGCGCCGTGGGGCATCAACCCGCCGCACACCCACCCACGCGCCACCGAGATCATCTTCATGCTCGAGGGCTCGCTCGACGTCGGCTTCGTCACCACCGGCGGTTACCTTTACGGCCGCACTGTCTGCAAGGGCGAGATCTTCGTCTTCCCGCGCGGCCTCCTCCACTTCCAGAAGAACAACGGTGGTGCGCCGGCCGTGGCCATCTCGGCGTTCAACAGCCAGCTTCCTGGCACTCAGTCCCTCGCCCTGGCCCTGTTCGGAGCGTCGCCGCCGGTGCCCACGGACGTTCTGGCCAGGGCGCTCCAGATCGACGGCGGCGTCGTGGAGACCATCAAGTCCAAGTTCCCGGCCAATTACTAGGCGCGCATGAGGCACGCGGTGCGGTTGGATCAACACGCACGTACCTGCACCAATAGAAGAGAACCCCGTATCGTAAAAGTTTGGTTTGAGTTCATGTCAGAGTGCACTTTCGCTTCACGTGCATGTTTGTTTTCATCGTTGCTTGTTCTTTTAAGTCGGTGCATCTTTTACTTATGTCTGGTGATTTGTATGTTTTCCCTTAATATCAATAAAACAACTTCCCTGATTGCTTGAAATTTCGCGATGGTAATGACCAGATTGCTTGATATCTGTCCCTGTTGGCATGCCACTCTCCAAATAACTCGGCTATGCTTATGTCACTAGTTAGATTCAACGTTCCTACCATGGCACTCAACCTCGACAAGTGAACATGTCAGTAAGTCGGGCCTTGGCCCTTACCATGACACTCAAAGACATCTTCCATTCCATCCATTCTAAACAATCATTCTCCTTTCATCAAATCAAAACACAATCACTTTTGCTACCATAGCCATAGCGTACCCAAACACACCCCTTTCCACTAGACCACGGTCATAGCACAAACAAAAATTACTTCTACACAAGTATCTCTAATAATACACACCACATGCATCAAACAATAAATGGAATATAAAGAAGCAAGTATCACATGCCTTATTTGTTGATGTTGTTCACACCCTCTTTTCCAAAACAATCTTTACTCTTCTCACACTCTAAACGATAAAAATGATTCACAATCAACAACAAGACAAAATAATAAAATGCATAAGCAATAAAACAATGATGAACAAATGCATGATGATGATTTAATAGGTCATAGTGGTTGTATTTAGTTCTCTGGACATTATTATATCAAATTATGCATGTGGAAAACATTTTAATGCATAAAAAAAATATTAATAAAGCTATATTGGTTTAATAGGGTGTAACTCATTTTAACTAAAGTTATGTTCTTTCTATCGTAGTAAATTACTAATTAAGTATCACTATGTAGACAATATTCTTGGCTTCCATTTTCCACTGGTTTCACTTTAAAATAGTTCATAGAATAAAAGTTATATCCAAAATACTCTATTAAGAGTTCTAATAATAGATCATTATTTTGTATTGTGACAAAGTTAACTAATGGTAAAGTGACGTAGACTACAATTTTATGAATCCATACACATCAAATTTGCTAAATTTGGAGTTGTGGATATTTTCTATTAATTTATTACCATTAGTTAGATTTAAATATTCTAGAAAATATTTATTTTAATAAACTGCAATTTTTATTGAAGAATAAAATTTTACACATTTTTGTGAATCCAAGGACATCCTATTTGCATTTTTTTGATTAGTATTCTATTTTCTATGAATTGTACAAAATTTATACATTTTCTGGTTATTTCTTCTATTCCGAATTGAAATATTCCACTGACGCGGCTCTGGCCGGTCAGAGGTCGCCTGTCTAGTCAATGCACGATCTGGATCGTTCTTCGATGATCGGACGGCTCTGGGTGAGTTGAGCTTGGTGCCCACCGGCAAGGTCGGCTAGCGGGAGCGGGTGGCTTCAGGTGCCGATGGTGGAAGCGGTCCCGAGCTCCTCGACGGTGGCTACGCTGTCAACGAGATGCGGAGGTGGATGGCGAGCTCACGAGTGGTCATGGTGTCATTTGTTGCTTCATCGGACAACGGAAAAGAGCTGCGCTGGGCGCAGCGCTTCGGTGGTGCTTCAAATTGTTAGACTAGACAATGTTGAGTCGGTTTTAATTTGTTAGAGTTTGTTTTAGAGTCGGTTTAAATAATCTTGGCCGACAAGTTTTGTACCCCATATATACCCCTCAAGCAATATTATTATGCAAGTCAATCAAATTTACATGGTATCAGATAATTAGATCCTAGGGCATGGCACCGCCACCGACGCCGCCCCCTCCTCCCCGTCCCGACTACTTCAGCAAAAAAGCCGCCGCCGCCGCTTCCTTGGGTGACGCCGGCCAAACCTCCAACACCTCCCTTGCTCTACCCTCTCCTACCTCCCAACTATCCACTATACCGATACAATCTCAGATGTTAGCCCTTTATTCCATTCACTTTAGATCTATCAAATCATAACTACTACCATTACGCCATCTCTTCGAGGTTCATCTCGGTCGCTGTAATCTTATCGACCACATCGCCGACCACGCCGTTCCCCGGCCTACCGATCCTCGCTAGGCCAAGGACGACCTCTCCATCATCCAATGGATCTACCAGCGGGTGTCCATCGAGATCTTCAATCTCGTGTTTCGACGCCACCAAATAAGCCGCCCTCTGGGTGGCCCTTCGACAGCTCTTCCAAGACAACGTCGACGCCCGCATCAACACCCTCCACACCGACCTCCGCAACACCGTCCAAGGTGACTCTCCCGTCGGCGTCTACATTCAAAAGCTCAAGACGATCGCCGATGAACTCCAAGAGCTCGGCGACCCCGTCGACGATCGTCAACTGATCAACATCCTCCTCGTCGGGCTCGATGACCGCTTCGAAAAGCAGGCCTCCTTTATTCCCATGATGCGGCCCCGTCCTACCTTCGCCGAGGTCTGATCTATGCTGCAGTGGGACGACCGTGCCCTCGGAAATAAAGAGGCGCGCCGTCAAGTTTTCGTCGCGATCCAGCGACCTCCTGCTGCTCCTGCGTCGCCTCCTCCATTATCGGTGCAGCCACCTCCGGGGTGGCGCCCTAGTCCGAAATACAGGGGCAAAAACCTTATGTTCTGGTCGCCTCGACCACCCACGGCTCCTCCCAGGGGCCCGATGCCTCTACCCCCGGCACCTCCTGCGTCTCCTAGCTGACGCCCGATGCACGATCCGTGTCCAGGCCTGGCCCATGCCCTGGATCGCGCCCTCTCCGATCGGTGCTCCCCGGCGTACTCCGGCGCCTGGACGCCGGGCATGCGCCCCACTGCTCTCCAGGCCTCCTCGACACTCTCCTCCGCACTAAGCCTACATGACTACACCGACCTACATGCCTGGTCCAACTTACCAGCAAGACATCGCCCAGCCTCTCCTTCGACGTCTGCTGGTGCCTACATGCCGATCTACGCGCCATCACCACCTGCTCCGCTGCCTGCACCATCACCGTCCTCTTCCTCATCACCGAGCTAGGACCAAGCGGCGTTTATCCAGGCCATGAACCACTTTCGCAGCATAGTAAATCAAAAAAATTCCTACGGATGCGAACAAGAAAGCCAAGATCTAATCTAGGATATGTAATCAACGAGAGAGATTGATGAGATCTGCATACCCTTGAAGAAATCGCACAGCGGAAACGTTCAACAGAATGTGGTTGACGTAGTCGTACTCGGCGTCTCCTCCTCGTGATCCGATCCGATCCGATCCTACGCCGCAAGTGGCGGCGCCTCCGAGAGATGCACACATACGATGCAGCGACGTCTCCTCCTTTCCTTGGTCCAACAAGTATGGTGGAGAGATAGACTGGATCTGCAGCACGACGGCGTGGTGCTTATGGTGGAGAGTTTCTGCGGCAGGGCTTCGCCTACGCGCAATCGGGAGAGAGAGAGGTGGAGGGGCAGCAGTTGGGCGGCGGCTAGGGTTGGAGTGGGGGGAGGCTGCGCCCCTGCCCTCCTTATATAGGGAGTTGGCCGGCCCCTTGACCCCTCCTCCAAGCCCTAGGGCGGCGGCCCAAGGGGTGGAGTGGGGGGCAAGTCATCCCCCTACCCTCTTCTGGAAGGTTCCCTTAGGGTTTCCCCTAAGGGCTGGCAGGCTGGGCTTTAGGGGCCTTGTGCCCCTGGCCCAAAGTGCCCAGGGCACTTCCCCTTAGTCCCACGCAGGACTCCGACAAGTGGGCCCACTTTGGTCCCACTCCGGAACCTTCTAGAACCTTCTGGTACAATACCGATAAACTCCGAAACGATTCCGAAATCCAAAAACTGCTTTCCTTTATATGAATCTTATTCTCCGGACCATTCCGGAACCTCTCGTGATGTTCTGGGTCTCATCCGAGACTCCAAATAAAAAACTCATAAACCAATTATCCATTCTATCCTAGTGTTGATGCACGTTAAGTGTGTGACCCTACGGGTTCGAGAATATGCAGACATGATCTTCTATCAATAATCAACAGCGGGATCTGGAAACCCATATTGACTCCCACATATTCATCGATGATCATATCGAATGAACCATGATGCCAGGATTCAATTGATCCCATATATGTATTCCCTTCGTCACGCGATATTTTACTTGCCCGAGATTCGATCGTTGGTATTGGCATACCTAGTTCAATCTCGTTCACAGCAAGTACTTTACTCGTTCCGTAATCCGATATCACTTTGTGATTAACTCCTTAACCACGTGCTTGCAAGCGGTGTTGATATCGATTACCCAGTGGGCCCGAAGTATATCTCTCCGACTCGGGAGGGACAAATTCCATCTTGATACATACAACCCAACTAGTACTTTCCGATCACATGAGAAACACCTTTATGATCACCCTCGCATAGGATGACGTTTGATGACCTCAAAGCTTTCTTCCGATACCAGGGAGTTGTATTATCTCATGATCTAAGGAATACAATACTTGACATAGGAAAAAGTCATAAAGATGAACATGATGACACGATCTAATTGCTCTGCTTAATTTAGGTATGTCCATCATATCATTCTCCTAATGAAATGATCTCATTATTAATCGACAACTCATGTCTATGGTTAGGAAACCTTAAACATCATTAATCAATGAGCTAGCCCATAGAGGCGTACTAGGGACACGGTGTTGTTCATAAACCACACAAGTATCAAAGTTTCCGCTTAATACAATTCTAGCATCGAATATAAACTTTATCATGAACAAGAATTATAATAATAACATCTTTATTATTGCCTCTAGGGCATAATTCCAACACTCCGCACCAAGCCTACATGACTGCACCGACCTACATGCCTGGTCCGACTTACCAGTAAAGACATCGCTTCCAAATTTCTCCTTCGACGTCTGCTGGTGCCTACATGCCGATCTACACGCCATCACCACCTCCGCTGCCGCACCATCGCCGCCTCTTCCTCACACCGAGCTAGGACCAAGCGGCGTTTATCCAGGCCATGAACCACTTTGCTGCTCAAGGAAACTCAGGTACCGATTGGATTTTTGATTCTGGTGCTTCTAGTCACATGTCTTCATCGAATAATATGCTGTCAAATTTTTCCTCATCACCTTTTTTCTCTATAACTCTTGGCAATGGTTCTACTATCCCTATCTCCGGTGTTGGTAATGCACAACTTCTCTCACCCACAAAACCTCTCCTCCTTCGTAATCTTATTGCACCTGATCTAATTAAAATTTAATCTCCGCTCGACAATTCACTCGTGACAATCCTGTTTCTCTCGAATTTGACTCCTTTGGTGTTTCGTGAAGGATTTATTGACCAAGGCGGAGATCGCCGCTTCAATAGTGATGGAAATCTCTACTCCTCCATGGTGTTCTAACGGCCGCCAACCTCATCCATGGTTGCTTCGGTAGAGCTTTGGCATCAACGTCTAGGCCACCCCAATAAAATCATCTTAGATTCTCTCCTTAGTGATTTCTCTATTCCTTGTAATCGTGATAGTCATAATTCTCTAGTTTGTGAATCTTGTTAACAAGGAAAACATGTGTGTCTTCTTTTCAATTCTTCTACTTCTTCTAATACTTTTCCCTTCGAATTATTACATTGTGATTTATGGACGTCACCTATTGAGAGTATTTCTGGTTTTAAGTACTATCTTGTGATCTTGGATGATTTCACTCATTATGCATGGACTTTTCCTTTATGCAAAAAATCGGATGTGCACCCAATCTTTCTCAATTTTCAACGCTATGTTGCAACTCACTTCTTTCTCCCCATTCGGTTCATCCAATGTGGTAATGGCAAAGAATTTGACAACAACCAAAATCGTAATTTCTTTCTCCACCATGGCATTCTCCTCCGTTTTTCCTGCCCCTACACTTCCCTCAAACGGCAAAGCTGGGAGATCTCTGCAGTATCAACGACATAATTAGAACCCTTCTTATCCAAGATTCTATGCCCCCATGTTTTTGGGCCGAAGCTCTCCGCACAGCCACATATCTCCTCAACATTCATCCGTCCCAACTTAACCCACAAACCACGCCATATTACTCTCTCTTTCTATGTCATCCCAATTATCCTGAACTTCGAGTATTCGGTTGTCTCTGTTTTCCAAATACCTATGTCACTTCTTCTCATAAACTAGACCCTAGATCTCTACCCTACGTTTTTCTATGTTATTCCGATGAGCACAAAGATTATAGATGTTTTGACCTAGTTTCTCGTATTCATATCTCTCGTCACGTTACTTTCGTTGAAAACTCTTTTCCTTTTGCCACACATACATCTTCTCATGATTCCTTCTCTACTGATCCCTCTCCCTCGACTCGTTCAGCTACACCACCTAATCCCCTACACATCCAAATATTCCATACAGAACCCCCTACGCCCGAACCTACATCCGCTGCGCCGGCGTTTCGCTCACTTCTCCTACCGCGCTTCTGACGAGCCCTCATGGCAGCCTACCGTCGCACCACCCTCTCCACCCACGGCACATTCTCCTGCCTCTTCGCAAACCTGATCCGATGCATCACCCAACCCCACTATCACGCCTCCCTCTTCGGCACCCACTTCTGAGCATGATCTGTCTCCTTCCCCACAATTACCCTCCTATGCTATTCCTATTCTAGCACCCACCAATGATCATACTATGCGTACCGGCGGCAAATCTGGTTTTCTTCTACCCTCCAAAGGTCTTAATTTCTTAGCTCAACCCAACCTTTCTCCCATCCCAAAATCCTACAAATCTACTCTTCTCTATCCCAACTAGTCTGCTGCTATGAAAGAAGAATACCATGCTTTGGTTACCAATGATACATGGCAGCTAGTTCCTCGTCCTTCTAAATCAAACATTGTTTCTGATAAATGGGTCTTTCGTCAAAAATTTAACTCCGATGGTACTCTCTCTCGCTACAAAGCCCGCTGGGTATGTCGTGGCTATTCTCAACAACAAGAAATTGACTATGACGAAACCTTTTCTCCTGTTGTCAAACCAAGCACAATTCGCACCGTTCTGAGCATTGTCGTTTCCTCTTCTTGGCCTATTCATCAACTCGATGTCAAAAACGCCTTTCTTCATGGTTCTCTTCAAGAAACTGTCTACTGTCTACAACCTTTAGGTTTCGAAGATCCTAGTTCACCCAATCATGTATGTCTTCTTAAAAAGTCTCTATGGCCAAGCAAGCACCTCGTGCGTGGTTTCAGCGCTTTTCTACATTCATCCACGCTATAGGTTTTATTCCCTCTCTGTCAGACACATCTCTCTTTGTCTACCAATCAAATCATAACATTGCCTATCTCCTCTTTTACGTTGATGACATTATTCTCATAGCCTCCACCCAAACTTTTCTCAACTCTATCATCTCTAGTCTTCAACACGAATTCTGTATGACTGATCTAGGTGGGCTTCATCATTTTCGGGGCATTGCTGTAACTCATGATTCTTCTGGCCTTTTTCTTTCTCAACGGCAATACACTCTTGATCTTCTCTCTCGTGCTGGCATGTCGGACTGCCAACCATCCTGCACCCCCATCGACACCACTTCTAAATTTTCTTCACCGTAATCATTCTCCGATCCCACTCTATATCAAAGTCTTGCAGGAGCACTTCAATATCTCACTCTTACACATCTCGAAATTTCCTATGCTATTCAACAAGCATGCCTTCTCATGCATGATCCACGCTTTCCTCATTATAATCTAGTCAAAAGAATTCTTCGATATCTCAAAGGAACTCTTGATCATTGCCTTCATATTAATTCTTCTTCCCCAACAACTTTGACAGCATATTCTGATGCAGACTAGGCTGGATGTCCTGAGATTCGTCGGTCCACATCTAGTTACTGTGTTTTTCTTCGCAATAATTTGATTTCTTGGTCTTCTAAGCGTCAGCTAACGGTTTCTCGTTCATGTGCTGAGGCTGAGTACCGCGCGGTTGCACATGCGGTTGCAGAAATGGTATGGTTGCGTCAACTTCTTGCCGAGCATCATCGCCCAATTCAGCAGGCTACCATTGTGTATTGTGATAATATCTTTGCAGTTTATATGGCGGGCAACCTAGTTCAGCATCGGAGGACAAAACATATTGAAATCGACACACATTATGTTCGCGAGAAGGTTACTCTTGGACAAGTTCGTGTTCTTCATGTTCCAACCACGGTGCAATTTGTTGACATCTTCACCAAGGGGCTTGCTCGCACCATTCATTGACATACGATCCAGTCTCACGCTGCTGAGATCGCCGATGAGACTGCAGGGGGATGTTAGACTAGACAATGTTGAGTCGATTTTAATTTGTTAGAGTTTGTTTTAGAGTCGGTTTAAGTAATCTTGGCCAACAAGTTTTGTATCCCCATATGTACTATGTACCCCTCAAGAAATATTATTATGCAAGTCAATCAAATTTACACCAGCGAAGCTCGGCGGCTCAAACAACTCGTCTTAGTGCACTACAGTAGTAAAACAGGGGCTAGGCGATCAATCCTGAGTTCAAACGGTACTGGAGCTCCTTGCGCGGCAAGACGGGAGATCGGAAGAAGTCCGTCTGGCGGTTAGGGTTTGGGAAATTGCAAAAAAAGCGGAGGTGTGCAAAGATGTTTATAGGGAGGCGCATGAAAGGCGAAAATCCAGTGGATTCGATGCGATTTAAGGGATTTAAACCGAGTTCGTTCATCTCAGTCTCTAGCGGGCAAGAAAGAGGATCGGACAGGTTATGCTGCTGAGAGAGTAGATGAGCGGCAGGTTGGTCAGCTGGCCATGCTGGGCCGCTAGCGGCTGCATGCTGCTGCGCTTGTGGGGGAATAGGGAGTGTGCTGGCTGGGGCTGTCCCAGTGGCTGGTCCGTGTAGGTTAAGCTTAGTTTTTTTTCTTTTTATTTTATTTATTTTATATTTCTTAGTTTCTTTAGTGATTTTTGCATAGATAATTCAAGTGACATTGTCTTCAAATTTTTTAAAAAATTAGACGATCAACTTAGGATCTTTTTTACAACATTTTCACTAGTTTTCAAATAGTGTATTTACAAAACCATAATTTAATCCGCATAGGGGCATTTTGGCAAAACGAAATAGCGTTTTCAAACTAGGGTTTGACTTCAGAAATTAATAAATAATAAAAAGTTGCTCAAGTTATGAGCAATGGCTAAGACTTCAGAAAAACGAGTATAATACTATCAGCAAAATGGTTTCAGCTTCAGAAAAAATGGTTGTTTTCTCGCAAACAGGCCCTTCATGTATTTAGGCATGCATATCAACGTTATTTTAGTGACGTTAACCCTTCTACGCCTTCACTAATGCTAGTACTGTACTGTATTATGCACCTCACGACTTAGCAAAATGAATCACCAGCGACAACTCGATCATTGCTGAGCAGATGTATGTACCTATAGATAATTAATCAGGGAGTCTGTTGTACAATATAGCTCATTGCAGAAGCTAACTATATCCGTAATATAGATCTGGGGAGTCTATATAGTAACATTTCTGTTGGTCTGGACGGCCACCTAATCTTGAGCAGTTCCTTTCGGCAACACGTGCTAGTCCGAGTTGTACGAACGGCTGCATTAGTAGTTCACTCCGCGTCAAAGTCTAATTTAATCGCATATCCGTTTGTTCTTGCACACAGTGTTACGTGCAAGCTAGTCACGAAAGTTCGGTGGGTGCGTATCACAAGGAAAACAATTCAGTACCTTGAAATATTTTCCCCAACTTTCACCATCTCAGACATACTGGAAGGAAACATCACGCCGAAGAAATGTTTAGTCGCCAGGTTCAGCAAATGTATAAAAAACAAAACAGTTAATTGGTATTTTCTTCAGATTAGCATGTTCCCTTTGTTGATAAAAACAAATTTACAGCTGAAAAGAGTGAGCTTGCAGCGAAACAGGAGAGTGATGACAAGAGAGAGAGTTAAAACCACTATATTTGAGAAAAAAATTCGAAAAGCCACCGGTTTACGTTTGAATCGCAAAAAATCACCACACTACTGTTGATTTTTTGCAATGTACACTAAAATGAAATTGACAACAAATTGACAGCGATTATGACCAGGAGGGCCCACTCTCTAGGCTGATGTGGACTGGGACCCACCTGTCAGCCCAAATAAGAAAATAAAAAATCTCTTTATCCCTGGCTACCCCATCCCGTTGACCCCACGGTGGCAACCCCCACCCCTCTCCGGCGACCTCACCGCTGCCACCCATTAGAGGGTTGCGTCCACGACCATCGACCGGCGAACACGTCAGGACGGCCAGCGTGTGGCGGGCTATGGTGTGGGACTGGAGGCACGCGGGGCTCGCACGGGCGGCGTGGCGTGCAGCTGACTGGCAGCACGGCGCTGGGGGCTGGGCTGAGCAGGGCGGCGCGGCTGGGGGCTGGGTGCGGAAGCGTGCGGGCGGCTGGGATGCTGGCGGGCGGGCTGAGGCGCGGGGCTGGGGGGCTGGGCGAGGCGGCGCGGCTGAGAGTTGTGCGGGCGGGCGACTTGGGGATGGGCAGGGCGGCGTAGAGGCGCGGGGCGGACGAGCACCGGTGGCGAGATCCGGCGAGCCACGGGTGAGGCATGTGATGCTCCAGCGAGGGATGACGCAGCATTGTGGCAGGGCCCTCCGCAGGTATAGGACGTCATGGGCGGGGGTATGCCGTGAGGTATCATACGGGCAGGGTGGGTGGCCGGATGGGATGCGGTGGGGTGGCCGGCGGTGGGAGTCTGGGCCATGGCCGATAGGGGCTCGCGGTCAACCCTGGCAACTCCCGATTCATTTTTTTTTTTGTTTTTTTAGAATATCTAGATTTTCTTAAATGGGATGACAAGAGGGACCCAGTCCATCTCGTCATTTTGGCTCTGCCAAGTGGGCTCTCCTGGTCATAATCGCTGTCAATTTGTTGTCAATTTCATTTTAGTGTACATTGCAAAAAATCAGCAGGAGGGCGGTGGTTTTTTGCGATTCAAACGTAAACTGGTGGTTTTTCAAAATTTTGCACAAATGTGATGGTTTTATGCTATAAGCTCCAAGAGAGAAGAACATCCTTGTTTAGAGCTATCTTCCAACCCTCTCTTGAAACGGGCAAAGATTTTCCAGGAACAAATTATGTCTGTTCACCATCAGCCATTATACTCCTTGTTTCTTTGCTTTTTTCGCATGGTGCGATTAATCCACTGATAACGGTGGCAAAACTATAGTAAGAGCATGCATCGTCCTAAAGCTAAAAGTGGTGCGTCCAATTAACACCGTCACATGCCCATCGATCAACCGATCGATCGATCATGTCTCAGTCACGGCACCCTAGTTCTTCGTCTATAAATAGAAGCGCTGCAAGCTTTCCCTTCTTCATCCATGACCTGCATTCATCACTAGTCTCGAGCCCAAATAGCAGTAGCACTAGGCACTACGCAGTGAAGCACTTGACCATGGCGCCCAGCCAGCTCCCAGCGGCCCTCTTCACCGCTTGCGCTGTTTTCCTGACCCTCGCCGTGCCATTGATCGCCGGCGACCCTGACATGCTACAGGACTTCTGTGTCGCCGACTACAAATCCCTCAAAGGCCGTAAGTGTGCTCTTTCCGTGCATCCGTACTTTGTCTTTCCAGCACTGCGTGTGCGTGAACAGAAAATTAATTTTTTTGTACGCCTGCAGCACTGCGTCTGAACGGGTTCCCCTGAAAGAGGCCGGAGAACGTGACGGCGAACGACTTCTTCTCCAACGTGCTGGCTAAGCCTGGAAACACCAACAACCCGGTTGGCTCCGCGGTGACTGCGGCGAACGTGGAAAACGTCCCTGGGCTCAACACCCTGGGAGTGTCAATGTCCCGCATCGACTACGCGCCATGGGGCATCAACCCGCCGCACGCCCACCCGCGTGCCACCGAGATCATCTTCGTGCTCGAGGGCACGCTCGACGTCGGCTTCGTCACAACCGGCGGTTACCTCTACTCCCGCACCATCTGCAAGGGCGAGATCTTCGTCTTCCCACGCGGCCTCCTCCACTTCCAGAAGAACAACGGTGGCGCGCCGGCCGTGGCGATCTCGGCGTTCAACAGCCAGCTTCCTGGCACGCAGTCCCTCGCCGTAGCCCTGTTCGGAGCGTCGCCGCCGGTGCCCACGGACGTGCTGGCCAGGGCGCTCCAGGTCGACGGCGGCGTCGTGGAGGTCATCAAGTCCATGTTCCCGGCCAACTACTAGGCGTGTGCATGAGGCACGCGGTGCGGGTGGATCAACACGCACGTACCTGCACCAATAGAAGAGAGAACCCCGTATCGTAAAAGTTTGGTTTTAGTTCATGTGAGAGTGCACTTTGGCTTCACGTGCATGTTTGTTCTCTCATCGTTGCTTCGTTCTGTTTAGTCGGTGCATCTTTTAATCATGTCTGCTGATTTGTATGTTTCCATCAATATCAATCGATTGCTTGATTGCTTGAAATTTCGCGACCAGATATTTGTCCGAGTTAGCATATCTAGCTTCCAAATGTCATGTAGTGTAGGCATTTGTCATAGAACATCAAAACAGTACAGCTGATGGCATTTCGGATTGTAGACCGAAGTCCGAACGTGCAAGAGAGCGTGTACGTTGGAGGGACGGTCGCGATCGAGCTGGCCTTTTTTTTTTTTGAGAACACAGAGCTGGCCTTGTTGAAGGCGTAAGTGTCGTTGGAGCTTTTCTTTTTTTTGGATCAGTATAGCCCTTTTAAAGAACTTCATCAACATCTGGCATCGAGTTGGGCACAGAAGAACATAGATCTGGTTTGCGATGCAATTGGGCCTTGCCAGATTTTTCAGGAATTTATTTTGTTCACCTTTCAAATTTGCACGGAAGTTGTAGCAATGGAAACAATGAGTTTGAACAGTTAAGAAATGATCCTAGCTCACTTGGTCACGGGTGTGGATATAGAAACCCAGCCACTCAGATTAATGTCCTGACGCACTCAGATTTGGATTCTTATTATTTAAAAATCAATGTAGGGGTTGCGCTATTGTATTCCTTTCAAATCGAAGTTAGTTCAAAACAAGGGAGCAAAAATAATACTCTCTCTAATCCTAAATAAGTGTTGAGTGTTTAGTTTGAACTTTGATTAAAAAGTTCTAAATCACTGACACTTATTATGGATCGGAGGGAGTACTTTAACACGCATCGATAATCAACCCATAACTACAAAGCTTGAAATTTTGAGATAGAAGGTTTTATTCCTTTGTTTTTATATGACAGAAGATTTAATTGTATATTAAGATGTGAAGATAATGCACAAACCTAACACCCATATATAATTAAAAAATTAAAAGACCACAGCCAAAGCTAGTATATAGAGCGCATCTGGCTGAACATGTCAGAATTTTGAGTCACTCCCATGACCACAAATAAAAAGAGTCATTGCACTAAGAAAAAGGTTCAGCTGAAAAGGAACAAAAAAGACCGACAAGGTTAGAGTGCAATTGGAAATATTACATAAGTAAGTAAACATAAAATTAATAAATAATAAAAAGTTGCTCCAAGTTATGAGAAATGACTGAACTCCACAAAAAGGAGTATAATACTATCAGAAAATGGTTTGAACTTCAGAAAATGGCTGTCTTCTCGCAACCCGGCCAAGATAGCACGGATAGAGCTTCGGGACTCATGGACTGCCTGGCATCGGTCTCTCAGTTAGTTTGCGTCTACGCGAAATGTCTGTATGAAAAACTACGTGTGCCAGTGAACACATTATAGGGTGCAAGTCACGCATTAATAAAGATAGGGAAATGCATGTGACAGTGGAACATGGGTCATTAACTTACTGACAACGTACTGGATGTACAATCTCGATCGTATGCGTGCTAGTTTGCATGGATATAATGATCACGATTTTGACGAGGACACTTGACTTGACACGCAACACACTGTTTGTTTGGCCCAAAAAATAAGTCACACTGCTCACTGTTGCGCATCTCAGTACTACCTACATCGCCGAACAAACTAGCTCTACCAACCAATTTATATATCGATCAAGCTGATGGGAGAGATTTTCTTCTTACACCTAATTGGTTAAGTGGACACATGACCAATGCAAACCATCGATCACGTCGTAGGCTACTATCACGACTTCTATAAATACCACCTCCTAAACATCCCTTTTCATCAAACTTACATCTGGCTCACGCAGCAAAAGTAGCTCAAAGTGTATAGAAAACCTGATTAGCTAGAAATCATGGCCAAGCTCCCTGCTGTCCTCCTCGCCGCTTGCACCGCCCTCCTGGCCCTTGCCGCGCCGTTGCTCGCCGGCGACCCCGACATGCTCCAGGACTTCTGTGTCGCTGACTACAAATCTTTGGAAGGCCGTAAGTGTGATGATCTTCCAAGCATACTCGTCTCCCAATGCTTACATGTATATATCGACCATGCATAAACAGAGATTTGTCTATGACTTCTTCTCCAGCATGCTGACCTTCCCAGGAAACACCAACAACCCGGTTGGTTCGGCGGTGACGACGGCTAACGTGGAGAAGCTCCCAGGACTCAACACGTTGGGCGTGTCTATGTCCCGCGTCGACTATGCGCCATGGGGTGTCAACCCGCCGCACACCCACCCGCGTGCCACAGAGATCATCTTCGTGCTCGAGGGGTCACCATCTGCAAGGGCGAGATCTTCGTCTTCCCCCGAGGTCTTGTCCACTTCCAGAAGAACAATGGCGGCGCGCCGGCCGTGGCCATATATCGGCATTCAACAGCCAGCTTCGTGGCACGCAGTCCATCGCCTTGTCGCTGTTTGGGGCGTCGCCGCCAGTGCCCACCGACGTGCTGGTCAGGGCGCTCCAAATCGACGGTAGCATCGTGGAGGCCATCAAGTCCAAGTTCCCTACCAAGTACTAGACGTTCATGATGCACGCGGTTGGTTGGATCGGCTCTGTCTACGTTCGTACGTGTTGCTGTCCAAATAACGAGGAGGACCCTGTAAAAGTTTAGTTTCTGACTTTCTGTTCATTTATATTTATTGTGGCTTTTCTTTTGTGGGGTCCGTGTATTAATTGTGAAGGACCTCTCGCAGTTTGAGAGTGAACTGTTCATTTGTATGTGTTCATTATTATGAATGGTCGAATTTATCCAATTGCTTGGATTTTTTATTCTTCGTAAACGCAAGTTTGTACTTCGTCTGTTTTAAAATATAAGATGTTTTAGGTATGTGAAGAAAATAAATCTAGACTTTTTTAGTGTGTAGATTCATCCCAAAGTTGAGTGAATCTATATACTAAAACAAGTCTAGATTCATTTTCTTTACAAACCTAAAACATCTTATATTTTGAAACGGATGGAGTATTTGTCATAGAACGTCAGAACAGGCCCGTCCACGGCCAGGTGCGAGCTGTGCGACGGCACAGGGCCTCCATAATTTTGGGGCCTCCAAATCTCTGGCCCACCAGCTGATCAGGTCGACGATCCGCACTTCCTCAGGCCTGCAGATCTCCTGGATTCCGAACCACGCGTGAGATTGACGCTAATCCATGGGCAGAGGCGAGATCATTCCAAGGTTCAATCACAAATTGATCTTTCAATCGATTGTGGTCGAGTGTGGAAACCTATGGCCTTAACAAGCGGGGGCATTTAGTCTATGGCTGTCGTTCGTGCATGGCAGAGATGAGATCCATCTACAGACTTCAAAAATGGTGGCAGCGAGCCCGACATGTATTGGATGCTGCGAACTCTCAGACTCACGGTGCGTCTTTTAATCCTTTCTCGTCCTGTTTTGGTCTCGTCAGTTTATGCATTGTTGCTTGCCGTTGATTCCGACGGTTTGTGTCGTTTTCTTTTTTACTCTTTTCGAAATTAGGAATGTGCAACGAGAAGTGTATATGGGTTATTCTCCCTTCCATGATTGACGTGCTCCTGTCAGTGTGGAGATGTTGTCATCAACTAATGTTTTGAGTAAAGCCGTAAAGTTTGATCGTCAGAGAGTAACATCATGCAAGTAGTATATACTACAATGTACTCATATTATTTTTTCTCTTTTGCCAACAAAGCCTCTAAAAATACATTCAACCATGAATGGAGTCTGTTCCGTTACTGGCTTCGAGCACATGACCCTCCGTGCGCCCTTGGCCACTTCATCTCTTCGTGTTCCTCCTTTCGGTCGCCTCGACACTTCGAGACGATTACTGAAGGCCGAAGCCATCACGACAGCCTCCAATATTCCCTCATGCTGCATCGGCATCAAATATATTTTCAAAAAATCATCAGCCATCAAAAGTGTTGTTCTATTGACTACCTTATGAAGACTTTGAACATGATATTAGATAAACATAAAACATTAGCACCCTAGTTAATTCAAGATTTTTCTTGACATCCTCTATCTATACATGCATCATTGCTAACAAGTAATAGTTGTGAGGCGCGACGTCATTTTAGGTATGAAATAATTAATTGGGTCATGAAGATAAGTAAAATGTATTTTATCTATTCCAAATTAAATAAAAAATTGGTTTGACCTAAGTCTATATCCTATCGGTTTGGCCAAGTATATAGAAACATTATGGATAACTACAACACCAATTTTTTTTCGAAAGGGGGACTTGGCCCCGGTCTCTGCATCGATTGATGCATGCGACCTTTATTTCATTATTAAAGTACGAAAAGTATTACAAAGTTAATACATCACGGGTCGCCGAGGATCGATACATGAATAAGCCACTTCAAAAGAAGTGACAACTCCAACTGCCTACGCATCAACATTTAATCCTCAACTCAGAATGACAGCTGCAGCGGTTGTATATATCCCGTGCTACCATCTCCAAAAGGTTGGATCCAGTAACCAGCACCTGTCGCTGATCCGTTGGCTGTAGGTAGGACCACGTACGGGTCCAGTGGATAGCCATCGAAATAACCTGCAAGAAAGATCCATGGTTCGCGTTGTTAAAAATAACATCATTTCTCTTGTTCCAAATTTCCCAAAGTAACGCACAAACTCCTACGCGTATTTGAACTTTATCTTTCTTAGGCACACCATTAAGCCAATTCGCAAAAAGATTAGTTATATTTGTAGGGGGTGGAATATTGAAAGCTAGGTGGGAAATTCTCCACACAATCTTTGCAAAAGGGCACTCGATGAACAAATGCTGGATAGTCTCATTCTGATTGCAAAAACAACAATTTTGACTTCCATTCCAATTACGCTTAGGAAGATTATCTTTTGTTAATAAAACTCTTTTATATAAGAACCACATAAAAATCTTGATTTTCAGTGGAACTTTCATCTTCCAAATATACTTTTTTAGAAACACAGTATTATCATTCATTAAATCGAGGTACATACTCCTTATCGTAAAAGTCCCCGATGGTGTGAGGTTCCAAGTAAAACTGTCGGCCTGATCCGACAATCGCACTTGAGCTAGACGGGAAACAAGATGCAACCAGCGCTCCCATTTGTTTCCTGTGAGACTACGTCTAAACGTAATGTTCAAAATATTATGAGACAAAACATCGGCCACTAGGACATCTTTCCTTTGGGCAATATTGAAAAGGCTCTGATATTGTTTACTTAAGGGGGTATCACCTAGCCAAGCATCTTCCCAAAAACGGGTATTTGTTCCATTAGATTCATATTAGTTTATACTATGTGTAATAATTAATGATCAGACTTTAGAAGTTTGACATAAGACAAAGCTAACATTTCATTTAATTAGTTGCTTTTGCTTTTTCTCTTGTTTTGATGGGACTACAGGTAATAAGTTGTTTTTGCTTGCTAGCTATCCATGCAAAGCTGCCATATGTTGATGTATATATTTAGGCATGCATCAACGCTAGTTTAATGACGTTAACACGCTTCTACGCCTTCATATCGTATTTAGGTATCCAATATAGCTCATTGCAGAAGCTAATTACACTACGGGGAAATTGGGCGCTGCCGTGCACTTAGGATTTGCCGTGCGTCGATGCACGGCAAAGATGCGACCCCACAACACAACGCACGGCAAAGAAGCACTGCACGGCGGCACCCTAGACGACACACGGCATCCGACAACCTCACGGCAAAGCTCAGCCTAGACACACGGCAAAGAATAAATTCACGGCAAAGCCCAAAAATAGCCCACGGCAAAGAAATCACACGGCACATTGCCTTTGTTGGGCCCACCATACGGCGCAGTTCACGGCCCGGGTTGACGGCAGGCCTTTGCCGTGTGTCTCACCGTCAGACACAGCAAAGTTTTGAATTGCAAATTTCTATTTCTGCGCGAAATATTCCCGCTATTTATTTTGTTCAACGCGTGAAACATTCGCGCCATTTATTTTATTCAAAGCGCGAAATATTTCCGCGAGTTTTGTCCAACGAGCGAGGGTCTTTGCCGTGTACTCTACACGACAAAGGTGTCTTTGCCGTGCACCGTACACGACAAAGGTGTCTTTGCCGTGCACCTTCCACGGCAAATACCTGTTTATTGCCATTTCCATCCCTTCTTTGCCTTTGTTTTCTTTTAGCGCATATTTTATCTCAAATATAACCCATATTGCATCTATGGACACTTTAATTATATGGTTTGGTCGGATTTCGGAGCTCCAGCGGCTGTCTCCCATCGAAACCCTAGTGTCTTCGGGGCAACCGGGGATCTACCCCTAGCTCTCTCTTCATACAAGGGTTGTGCAATGTGATTTTTTGTTTGTTTAGGCCATATCTACATAGAATACCAAGGTTGGGCCCAATATTCCACTGATTTCCAGAGGGACCCGTAGAGGGAGTTTCCAACGACACATCCACCACTTCTCTAACTATTATCGCATGCGGGGGTCATTCTCCATCGTAAACAACAATGTGCGGGCCCTGGGAAGGTCTACCCCCTAGCTTTCTCCGCACGAGGTTCCACCAATGTACTTTTTTGTTGGTAAAGGTTTGTTTAGGACATAGATACAAGGAAAACCAACTTTGGTACCCTGTGGCATATTCTAGCCCCCGGTATACCCGCAGCGGGACATTCCCCCTATAGGTCGAGGAATCTACTAAGTGTTATCACCTAAATGTGAAGAACCTCACACCGGGGAGATATGTCTTGCATATATGGCACTTCTACAACACTTTTACATGTATCCTAGGTCTACATGCATGTTTCCTAGCACCACATGATAGTTTGGGTGGGTTCCCGGGGCTCCGAGGGTCATTCTCCATCGAAAACAGCCATCTACGAGCCCCGGGAAGGTCTACCCCTAGCTTTCTCCGCACGAGGTTCCACAAATGTACTTTTTGTTGGTTAAGGTTTGTTTAGGACATAGATACAAGGAAAACCAACTTTGGTACCCTGTGGCACATTCTAGCCCCCGGTATACCCGCAACAGGACATTTCCCCCTATAGGTCGAGGAATCTGCTAAGTGTTATCACCTGAATGTGAAGAACCTCACACCGGGGAGATATGTCTTGCATATATGGGACTTCTACAACACTTTTACATGTATCCTAGGTCTACATGCATGTTTCCTAGCACCACATGATAGTTTGGGTGGGTTCCCGGGGCTCCGAGGGTCATTCTCCATCGAAAACAGCCATCTACGAGCCCCGGGAAGGTCTACCCCTAGCTTTCTCCGCACGAGGTTCCACCAATGTACTTTTTTGTTGGTTAAGGTTTGTTTAGGACATAGATACAAGGAAAACCAACTTTGTTACCCTGTGGCACATTCTAGCCCTCGGTATACCCGCAGCGGGACATTTCCCCTATAGGTCGAGGAATCTACTAAGTATTATCGCCTGAATGTGAAGAACCTCACACCGGGGAGATATGTCTTGAATATATGGGACTTATACAACACTTTTACATGTATCCTAGGTCAGCATGCATGTTTCCTAGCACTACATGAAAGTTTGGGTGGGCTCCGGGGGTCATTCTCCATCGAAAACACCCGTTTGCGGGCCCTGGGAAGGTCTACCCCTAGCTTTCTCCACACGAGGTTCCACCAATGTACTCTTTTGTTGGTTAAGGTTTGTTTAGTCCATAGATACAAGTAAAACCAACTTTGGTACCCTGTGGCACATTCTAGCCGCCGGTATACCCGCAACGAGTCATTTCCCCCTATAGGTCGAGGAATCTGCTAAGTGTTATCACCTGAATGTGAAGAACCTCACACCGGGGAGATATGTCTTGCATATATGGGACTTCTACAACACATTTACATGTATACTTGGTCTACATGCATGTTTACTAGCACCACATGAAAGTTTGGGTGGGTTCCCGGGGTTCCGGGGTCATTCTCCATCGAAAACAGCCTTGTGCTGGCCCCGGGAAGGTCTACCCCTAGCTTTCTCCGCACGAGGTTCCACCAATGTACTTTTTTGTTGGTTAAGGTTTGTTTAGGACATAGATACAAGGAAAACCAACTTTGGTACCCTGTGGCACATTCTAGCCCCCGGTATACCCGCAACGGGACATTTCCCCCTATAGGTCGAGGAATCTGCTAAGTGTTATCACCTGAATGTGAAGAACCTCACACCGGGGAGATATGTCTTGCATATATGGGACTTCTACAACACTTTTACATGTATCCTAGGTCTACATGCATGTTTCCTAGCACCGCATGAAAGTTTGGCTGGGTTCCTGGGTTCTGGGGTCATTCTCCATCGAAACACCTATGTGAGGGCCCCGGAAGGTCTACCCCTAGCTTTCTCCATACGAGGTTCTACCAATGTACTTTTTTGTTGGTAAAGGTTTGTTTAGGACATAGATACAAGGAAAACCAACTTTGGTACCCTGTGGCACATTCTAGCCCCCGGTATACCCGCAACGAGACATTTCCCCCTATAGGTCGAGGAATCTGCTAAGTGTTATCACCTGAATGTGAAGAACCTCACACCGGGGAGATATGTCTTGCATATATGGGACTTCTACAACACATTTACATGTATCCTAGGTCTACATGCATGTTTACTAGCACCACATGATAGTTTGGGTGGGTTCCCGGGTCATTCTCCATCGAAAACAGCCATGTGCAGGCCCCGGGAAGGTCTACCCCTAGCTTTCTCCGCACGAGGTTCCACCAATGTACTTTTTTGTTGGTTAAGGTTTGTTTAGGACATATATACAAGGAAAACCAACTTTGGTACCCTGTGGCACATTCTAGCCCCCGGTATACCCGCAACGGGACATTTCCCCCTATAGGTCGAGGAATCTGCTAAGTGTTATCACCTGAATGTGAAGAACCTCACACCGGGGAGATATGTCTTGCATATATGGGACTTATACAACACATTTACATGTATACTAGGTCTACATGCATGTTTACTAGCACCACATGATAGTTTGGGTGGGTTCCCGGGGTTCCGGGGTCATTCTCCATTGAAAACAGCCATGTGCAGGCCCCGGGAAGGTCTACCCCTAGCTTTCTCCGCACGAGGTTCCACCAATGTACTTTTTTGTTGGTTAAGGTTTGTTTAGGACATAGATACAAGGAAAACCAACTTTGGTACCCTGTGGCACATTCTAGCCCCCGATATACCCGCAGCGGGATATTCCCCCTATAGGTAATCCTTCGACCCCGTTTCTTCTCTGTATGTTAATGTGGTTGGATGGCGAGGGGCGATTTTGCCGGTGAGCAGTGGCGGAGCTTCAAAGCAAACGATGGGCGGGCCAGGCTAATGGAGAATTTTATTTAATTCGGATTGTTGAGATCACACCGAGTGGAAAAAGGTGAGCACTTAACTTTTTTTACAACTTTTTAGATTTTGATATTGTAGTAATGAACTTTTATCACCTTTTGCTAATACCCTTTTTGGCTTCTCGCTGTGCAGTTCGTTTGTGTATAAGGGTGGGAGGTATAAAGACATACCGAGCATCCTTGGATGCATCATCAAGAAGTACTACCCTGGAGCTGTAAAAATGTCCAATGGTCGTTGGGTGATAGTTTCGTCTTGGAGGCAATACAAGCGAGCAAAAGATCCCTTGGGCACGAAGCACAAGTTCCTCGCGAACTGCCAAGCGAGGGTCCTCACGGAGTTCTGGGTAAGTTTCTTCGACTACTAACCATTCGATAACCTTGAGGTTGAAAATAGTTGAACTAACGCCTTTCTGCCACTTTTAATCTATGTCTATCCTGCTTGTAGACTTACTTTCAGATGGACCCGGATTGTAACTGATGAGTGCATTGCCCAGTCTCGCAGGGCGGCTGTAAAGCAAGTTACTGACACTATGCACGAGGCACGTGTGGGTTGCGTTCGAAGATGGTATGCCGAGAAGCGTAAACTCCCAATGAAGAACAAGTCTCAATCCCGAAATATCTTTATGGAGCCATGGCAGTACTTGCAGGTAATATATGTATTTTGTCTATGCGGTGCCCTACTCCGTACGGCTTTTACTAATATGTGTATTTTGTGTATGCAGGTACCTCCGTTCATAGGTCACGCCAGACCGGGAGTCTACCGGGCTATTGTCCATTGGTGGACAAGCGCCGAGTTCAAGAGGAGGAACGAAGAAGGAAAGCTAAAGAGAGCCGAGATGGGAGGTGGATCACACACGCAAGGCAGCTTACCCATGGCCGTCTGCATACAGAACACGGTGAGAAAAATCTTTCTCTTAACCTTGCTCATCATGTTGTTTCTTATGCCGCAAATGCGTCCCTCTTGATGTATCTTCGTGGTCACTCTTGCAGGCAAAAGAGCTAGGCGCGGAGCCCTCGGTATTCACGGTCTGGAGTAAGTTTCATAAGAAGAAGAACAAGGAGGATGGGACGCTTACGTGGGTGAGCCCGAACGCCGAGCTCAAGGACACGGAGTACCGGAAGTTCTTTGCCACAACACATCTCGGCACGAACCCCGATACCGAGCCCTTCGACCCTGAGGTTGCCATGTGTGCGGGAGGCGGCCGGAAGAATGGCCGCTTGTGGATGTGTGACAGCGCCGTCGATCCTAAGACCGTCTGTCTATGAGAGAGATTAGGCGTGACAACTCAATCTCTTCGCCTTCCATACCCCGCCGACAGTGCCTAGAGCCATCGATAAGATTCGGGTATTCACTTCTTCTTTGGTCATCCACATTCCATTCCATGTTTTCCATTTGTAATATCCATGACCTTCCAATGACACAACGTAGGAGGACTTGGAGAACGAGAGGAGACAGAGGGAGCAGGCTCAGGCTATCATTGCTCAGCAGAGTCAGATGATGGCGTGGTTTGCACAGAAGATGGCAGCCTGCGAGTCCCAGATAGCGGTAAGTTCTTGCTCATAGGACCTAAGACTAATTCTAGTTCCATACACCTTACCTGCACATGCTTGATTTGTAGACGTTGCTGCCGAGTGGCGCCACTCTTCCTACGGTTGATCCACCTCCTTTTGACATCAACACATGGGTAAGTTGTCTTGTGTATTAGGTGCCAATCTCAAAATACCACATATGTAGTGCATATTGACTATGGCTCATATTTTCTATCTTGTAGCTACATGCCTCAGGTGGATCCAACAATATGGAGTTTGGGCGACGACCGTCTCAGGAGGAGACCATGCAGACGTCTCCTACAGGGGGACAACGACCTGACAACCCGCTCCATCGCTCACTCTTTTAGGTTTGTACTCTCGTTCTAGTGACTAGTAGAATTTCACATCGTAGAATCACTCCCGACATAGGACATAGGACTTGTAGAAAATATGACTTGTCAAAATTGTGAAATTCTTACCATATGACTTGTAGAATCACTCCCAACATAGGACTTGTGTGAATCTCATGTCATTATTCTTGCTATATGAATTGTGATTATTCTTACCAAATGACTTGTCAAAATTTACTTGCTATGTTCTATCCTATGTCAAAATTTACTTGTGAATCACTTGTAGGATGTCCATGAAGGATGAACTTGTCGATCTCCGGTGATGTGTTGACATGTGGAGTTGTATTATGAAATCGTATGCACTTGTTATGCACTATTTGTGGTCATGGAGCTTGTGTATGATCTTATTTCTAGTGTTGGAGCTTGTATGTGACTATTATGGACATATTTGTGGTCATGGATCTTCTATTTAACTATTATGAACATATTTGTGGTTATGGACCTTGTATTCGACTATTATGGACATATTTGTGGTTATGGAGCTTGTATGTGACTATTATAAACATATTTGTGGTTATGGAGCTTGTATGTGACTATTATGGACACACTTGTGGTCATTGAGCTTGTATGTGATTATTATGAACATATATGTGATCTATCTGTGGTCATGAGCATGTCTGTGATCTATCTGTGGTCATGAACATATCTGTTTATGGCTATATTTTATATTTGAATTGAAGGAATGAAATGAAAACAAACAAAAAAAATTCATTAGGCCTTTGCCGTGTACAAACGCACGGCAAAGAAGCTAATTGTCCTTTGTCGTGCATAAGCGCACGGCAAAGATGCCCCATGTCGCCATACTGTGCACCTGGAGTATTTGGGACAAATGGAGTCACTTTGCCGTGCAAGAACACACGGCAAATATTCCGCCCAAAGGCACACGGTATAGAGACGCACGACAAAGGCAGGCAGACTGGCTGCTCCAGGTGGTATTTGCCGTGCCACACCACACGGCAAAGACTTTGCCATAAAACACACGGCAAAGGTAGAAACACGGCAGAGTAAGAACACACGACAAATGTGAAATCACGGCCAAATATGTGCCGTGCGCGGTGCACGGCAAAGCTATGGTGGGGTCCATCGCTGGAAGCGCACGGCAAAGGTTCACGGGGCCCACCATCACGGCGTCGTCGGCGGTGGCGTCGTCAAGTACCTTTTGTGTGCCGTCCGGGGGTGGCAAGCACACGGCAAAGGATTTTCCGTGTATGGTGCACGGCAAAGAACTCTTTGCCGTCCTTGTCTTTGCCGTGCGGTCTTTGCCGTGTAATTTCTCACGGCAAAGTCTTTTCCGTGCCTTTTTGGGCATTTGCCCGTGCATTATATGTTACACAGCAAAGAATAAATTTCCTGTAGTGTTATATCCCTAATATAGATCTGGGGAGTCTATATTAAACATTTCTGTTGGTCTTGGTGTGTGGACGGCTACCTAATCTTGAGCAGTTCCTCTTGGCAACACGTGCTAATCCGAGTTGTACGAAGGGCTGCATTAGTTCACTTTGCCACATAACTCCGCGTCAAAGTCCGATTAATCTCAGATCCGTTCATTTCTTGCACACAGTGTGACGTGCACGCTAGTCACAAGAAAATGAGGTGGGTTTCCATGCGCCTCCCCTACTTTCACCATCTCAGAGATAACAGAAGAAATATCACGCCAAAGTCACATTTTGGCAAACCCTATAAAAAAACAAAACAGTTAATTATTGGTATTTTCTTCAAATTAACATGTTCCCTTTAGTGACGAAAACAAATTTACATCTCAAAGGAGTGCGCTTACATCTAACAGAAACAGGAGAGTGATGAAGAGAGAAGAACTGCAGTGTGCAGACACATGGTAGCTAGCCTGGACGCAATGGCCAAATATAACTTGCTAGTCTGTTTAGAGCTATCTTATCATCCTCTCTCGATCTCTTGAACGGGCACAGATTTTCCATGATTCCGAAAAGACGAAATAAATTTGTCCGTTCACCATCATTATACACCTTGTTTCTTTGCTTCGTTGGTAACGCTGGCAAAAGTATATTAAGAGCATGCATCGTCCTAAAGCTAAAAGTGGTACTAGGTCCAATTAACTCCAGTTACATGCGCATCGATCAACCGATCGATCGATCACGTCCCAGTCACGGCACCCTAGTTCCTCTATAAATAGAAGCGCTGCATGCTTTCCCTTCTCTTCATCCTGACCTGCATTCATCAGTTTGCTCACTAGTTTCGAGCCCTAGCAGTTGAGTCCCTTGGCCATGACGTCCAGCCAGCTCCTAGCCGGCGTCTTCACCGCTTGCGCTGTCTTCCTGGCCCTCTCTGTGCCGTTGCTCGCCGGCGACCCAGACATGCTCCAGGACTTCTGCGTCGCCGACTACAAATCCCTTAAAGGCCGTAAGTGTGCTCTTTCCGTGCATCCGTACTTTGTCTTTCCAGCACTGCGTGAACAGACAATTTCCTGCAGCACTGCGTCTGAACGGGTTCCCCTGCAAGCGGCCGGAGAACGCGACGGCGGACGACTTCTTCTCCAACGTGCTGGCTAAGCCTGGAAACACCAACAACCCGGTCGGCTCCGCGGTGACGGCCGCAAACGTGGAAAACGTCCCCGGGCTCAACACCCTGGGCGTGTCCATGTCGCGCATCGACTACGCGCCGTGGGGCATCAACCCGCCGCACACCCACCCACGCGCCACCGAGATCATCTTCATGCTCGAGGGCTCGCTCGACGTCGGCTTCGTCACCACCGGCGGTTACCTTTACGGCCGCACTGTCTGCAAGGGCGAGATCTTCGTCTTCCCGCGCGGCCTCCTCCACTTCCAGAAGAACAACGGTGGTGCGCCGGCCGTGGCCATCTCGGCGTTCAACAGCCAGCTTCCTGGCACTCAGTCCCTCGCCCTGGCCCTGTTCGGAGCGTCGCCGCCGGTGCCCACGGACGTTCTGGCCAGGGCGCTCCAGATCGACGGCGGCGTCGTGGAGACCATCAAGTCCAAGTTCCCGGCCAATTACTAGGCGCGCATGAGGCACGCGGTGCGGTTGGATCAACACGCACGTACCTGCACCAATAGAAGAGAGAACCCCGTATCGTAAAAGTTTGGTTTGAGTTCATGTCAGAGTGCACTTTCGCTTCACGTGCATGTTTGTTTTCATCGTTGCTTGTTCTTTTAAGTCGGTGCATCTTTTACTTATGTCTGGTGATTTGTATGTTTTCCCTTAATATCAATAAAACAACTTCCCTGATTGCTTGAAATTTCGCGATGGTAATGACCAGATTGCTTGATATCTGTCCCTGTTGGCATGCCACTCTCCAAATAACTCGGCTATGCTTATGTCACTAGTTAGATTCAACGTTCCTACCATGTCACTCAACCTCGACAAGTGAACATGTCAGTAAGTCGGGCCTTGGCCCTTACCATGACACTCAAAGACATCTTCCATTCCATCCATTCTAAACAATCATTCTCCTTTCATCAAATCAAAACACAATCACTTTTGCTACCATAGCCATAGCGTACCCAAACACACCCCTTTCCACTAGACCACGGTCATAGCACAAACAAAATTTACTTCTACACAAGTAGCTCTAATAATACACACCACATGCATCAAACAATAAATGGAATATAAAGAAGCAAGTATCACATGCCTTATTTGTTGATGTTGTTCACATCCTCTTTTCCAAAACAATCTTTACTCTTCTCACACTCTAAACGATAAAAATGATTCACAATCAACAACAAGACAAAATAATAAAATGCATAAGCAATAAAACAATGATGAACAAATGCATGATGATGATTTAATAGGTCATAATGGTTGTATTTAGTTCTCTGGACATTATTATATCAAATTATGCATGTGGAAAACATTTTAATGCATAAAAAAATATTAATAAAGCTATATTGGTTTAATAGGGTGTAACTCATTTTAACTAAAGTTATGTTCTTTCTATCGTAATAAATTACTAATTAAGTATCACTATGTAGACAATATTCTTGGCTTCCATTTTCCACTGGTTTCACTTTAAAATAGTTCATAGAATAAAAGTTATATCCAAAATACTCTATTAAGAGTTCTAATAATAGATCATTATTTTGTATTGTGACAAAGTTAACTAATGGTAAAGTGACGTAGACTACAATTTTATGAATCCATACACATCAAATTTGCTAAATTTGGAGTTGTGGATATTTTTCTATTAATTTATTACCATTAGTTAGATTTAAATATTCTAGAAAATATTTATTTTAATAAACTGCAATTTTTATTGAAGAATAAAATTTTACACATTTTTGTGAATCCAAGGACATCCTATTTGCATTTTTTTGATTAGTATTCTATTTTCTATGAATTGTAAAAAATTTATACATTTTCTGGTTATTTCTTCTATTCCGAATTGAAATATTCCACTGACGCGGCTCTGGCCGGTCAGAGGTCACCTGTCTAGTCAATGCACGATCTGGATCGTTCGTCGATGATCGGACGGCTCTGGGTGAGTTGAGCTTGGTGCCCACCGGCAAGGTCGGCTAGCGGGAGCGGGTGGCTTCAGGTGCCGATGGTGGAAGCGGTCCCGGAGCTCCCTGACGGTGGCTACGCTGTCAACGAGATGCGGAGGTGGATGGCGAGCTCACGAGTGGTCATGGTGTCATTTGTTGCTTCATCGGGCAACGGAAAAGAGCGGCTGCAGGCGTCGGTGGTGCTTCAGCTGTTAGACTAGACAATGTTGAGTCGGTTTTAATTTGTTAGAGTTTGTTTTAGAGTCGGTTTAAATAATCTTGGCCGACAAGTTTTGTACCCCATATATACCCCTCAAGCAATATTATTATGCAAGTCAATCAAATTTACATGGTATCAGATAATTAGATCCTAGGGCATGGCACCGCCACCGACGCCGCCCCCTCCTCCCCGTCCCGACTACTTCAGCAAAAAAGCCGCCGCCGCCGCTTCCTTGGGTGACGCCGGCCAAACCTCCAATACCTCCCTTGCTCTACCCTCTCCTACCCTCCCAACTATCCACTATACCAATACAATCTCAGATGTTAGCCCCTTTATTCCATTCACTTTAGATCTATCAAAGCATAACTACTACCATTGGCGTCATCTCTTCGAGGTTCATCTCGGTTGCTGTAATCTTATCGACCACATCGCCGACCACGTTCCCGGCCTCGCCTACCGATCCTCGCTAGGCCAAGGACGACCTCTCCATCATCTAATGGATCTACCAGCGGGTGTCCACTGAGATCTTCAATCTCGTGTTTCGCGACGCCACCAGCGCAGCCGCCCTCTGGGTGGCCCTTCGACAGCTCTTCCAAGACAACGTCGACGCCCGCATCAACACCCTCCACACCGACCTCCGCAACACCGTCCAAGGTGACTCTCTCGTCGGCGTCTACATTCAAAAGCTCAAGACGATCGCCGATGAACTCCAAGAGCTCGGCGACCCCGTCGACGATCGTCAACTGATCAACATCCTCCTCGTCGGGCTCGATGACCGCTTCGAAAAGCAGGCCTCCTTTATTCCCATGATGCGGCCCCGTCCTACCTTCGCCGAGGTCTGATCTATGTTGCAGTGGGACGACCGTGCCCTCGGAAATAAAGAGGCGCGCCGTCAAGTTTTCGCCGCGATCCAGCGACCTCCTGCTGCTCCTGCGTCGCCTCCTCCATTATCGGTGCAGCCACCTCCGGGGTGGCGCCCTAGTCCGAAATACAGGGGCAAAAACCTTATGTTCTGGCCGCCTCGACCACCTATGGCTCCTCCTAGTGGCCCGATACCTCTAGCCCCGGCACCTCCTGCGTCTCCTAGCTGACGCCGATGCACGATCCGTGTCCAGGCCTGGCCCATGCCCTGGATCGCGCCCTCTTCGATCGGTGCTCCCCGGCGTACTCCGGCGCCTGGACGCCGGGCATGCGCCCCCACGCCGGCTCTCTAGGCCTCCTCGACACTCTCCCTCCGCACCAAGCCTACATGACTACACCGACCTACATGCCTGGTCCGACTTACCAGCAGTACATCGCTCCAGCCTCTCCTTCGACGTCTGCTGGTGCCTACATGCCGATCTACGCGCCATCACCACCTGCTCCGCTGCCTGCACCATCGCCGTCCTCTTCCTCATCACCGAGCTAGGACCAAGCGGCGTTTATCCAGGCCATGAACCACTTTCGCAGCATAGTAAATCAAAAAAATTCCTACGGATGCGAACAAGAAAGCCAAGATCTGATCTAGGAGATGTAATCAACGAGAGAGATTGATGAGATCTGCATACCCTTGAAGAAATCACACAGCGGAAACGTTCAACAGAATGTGGTTGACGTAGTCGTACTCGCCGTCTCCTCCTCGCGATCCGATCCGATCCTACGCCGCAAGTGGCGGCGCCTCCGAGAGATGCACACATACGATGCAGCGACGTCTCCTCCTTTCCTTGGTCCAACAAGTATGGTGGAGAGATAGATTGGATCTGCAGCACGACGGCGTGGTGCTTATGGTGGAGAGTTTCTGCGGCAGGGCTTCGCCTACGCGCAATCGGGAGAGAGAGAGGTGGAGGGGCAGCAGTTGGACGACGGCTAGGGTTGGAGTGGGGGGAGGCTGCGCCCCTGCCCTCCTTATATAGGGAGCTGGCCGGCCCCTTGACCCCTCCTCCAAGCCCTAGGGCGGCGGCCCAAGGGGTGGAGTGGGGGGCAAGTCATCCCCCTCCCCTCTTCTGGAAGGTTCCCTTAGGGTTTCCCCTAAGGGCTGGCAGGCTGGGCTTTAGGGGCATTGTGCCCCTGGCCCAAAGTGCCCAGGGCACTTCCCCTTAGTCCCACGCAGGACTCTGACAAGTGGGCCCACTTTGGTCCCACTCCGGAACCTTCTAGAACCTTCCGGTACAATACCGATAAACTCCGAAACGATTCCGAAATCCAAAAACTGCTTTCCTTTATATGAATCTTATTCTCCGGACCATTCTGGAACCTCTTGTGATGTCCTGGGTCTCATCCGAGACTCCGAACAACTCATAAACCAATTATCCATTCTATCCTAGCGTTGATGCACGTTAAGTGTGTGACCCTACGGGTTCGAGAATATGCAGACATGATCTTCTATCAATAATCAACAGCGGGATCTGGAAACCCATATTGACTCCCACATATTCATCGATGATCATATCGAATGAACCATGATGCCAGGATTCAATTGATCCCATATATGTATTCCCTTCGTCACGCGATATTTTACTTGCCCGAGATTCGATCGTTGGTATCGGCATACCTAGTTCAATCTCGTTCACAGCAAGTACTTTACTCATTCCGTAATCCGATATCACTTTGTGATTAACTCCTTAACCACGTGCTTGCAAGCGGTGTTGATATCGATTACCGAGTGGGCCCGAAGTATATCTCTCCGACTCGGGAGGGACAAATTCTATCTTGATACATACAACCCAACTAGTACTTTCCGATCACATGAGAAACACCTTTATGATCACCCTCGCATAGGATGACGTTTGATGACCTCAAAGCTTTATTCTGATACCAGGGAGTTGTATTATCTCATGATCTAAGGAATACAATACTTGACATAGGAAAAAGCTTCGCAAAGATGAACATGATGACACGATCTAATTGCTCTGCTTAATTTAGGTATGTCCATCATATCATTCTCCTAATGAAATGATCTCATTACGACAACTCATGTCTATGGTTAGGAAACCTTAACCATCATTAATCAATGAGCTAGCCCATAAAGGCGTACTAGGGACACGGTGTTGTTCATAAACCACACAAGTATCAAAGTTTCCGCTTAATACAATTCTAGCATCGAATATAAACTTTATCATGAACAAGAATTATAATAATAACATCTTTATTATTGCCTCTAGGGCATAATTCCAACACTCCGCACCAAGCCTACATGACTGCACCGACCTACATGCCTGGTCCGACTTACCAGCAGTACATCGCTCCAGCCCCTCCTTCGACGTCTGCTGGTGCCTACATGCCGATCTACGCGCCATCACCACCTGCTCCGCTGCCTCCACCATCGCCGCCCTCTTCCTCGTCACCGAGCTAGGACCAAGCAGCGTTTATCCAGGCCATGAACCACTTTGCTGATCAAGGAAACTCAGGTACCGATTGGATTTTCGATTCTGGTGCTTCTAGTCACATGTCTTCATCGAATAATATGCTGTCAAATTTTTCCTCATCACCTTTTTCCTCTATAACTCTTGGCAATGGTTCTACTATCCCTATCTCCGGTGTTGGTAATGCACAACTTATCTCACCCACAAAACCTCTCCTCCTTCGTAATATTCTTATTGCACCTGATCTCATTAAAAATTTAATCTCCGTTCGACAATTCACTCGTGACAATCCTATTTCTCTCGAATTTGACTCCTTTGGTGTTTCTGTGAAGGATTTACTGACCAAGGCGGAGATCGCTCGCTTCAATAGTGATGGAAATCTCTACTCCCTCCATGGTGTTCCCACGGCCGCTCAACCCTCATCCATGTTGCTTCGGTAGAGCTTTGGCATCAACGTCTAGGCCACCCCAATAAAATCATCTTAGATTCTCTCCTTAGTGATTTCTCTATTCCTTGTAATCGTGATAGTCATAATTCTCTAGTTTGTGAATCTTGTTAACAAGGAAAACATGTGCGTCTTCTTTTCAATTCTTCTACTTCTTCTAATACTTTTACCTTCGAATTATTACATTGTGATTTATGGACGTCACCTATTGAGAGTATTTCTGATTTTAAGTACTATCTTGTGATCTTGGATGATTTCACTCATTATGCATGGACTTTTCCTTTATGCAAAAAATCGGATGTGCACACAATCTTTCTCAATTTTCAACGCTATGTTGCAACTCACTTCTTTCTCCCCATTCGGTTCATCCAATGTGGTAATGGCAAAGAATTTGACAACAACCAAAATCGTAATTTCTTTCTCCACCATGGCATTCTCCTCCGTTTTTCCTGCCCCTACACTTCCCCTCAAAACGGCAAAGCTGGGAGATCTCTCTGCAGTATCAACGACATAATTAGAACCCTTCTTATCCAAGATTCTATGCCCCCATGTTTTTGGGCCGAAGCTCTCCGCACAGCCACATATCTCCTCAACATTCATCCGTCCCAACTTAACCCACAAACCACGCCATATTACTCTCTCTTTCTATGTCATCCCAATTATCCTGAACTTCGAGTATTCGGTTGTCTCTGTTTTCCAAATACCTATGTCACTTCACCTCATAAACTAGACCCTAGATCTCTACCCTACGTTTTTCTATGTTATTCCGATGAGCACAAAGATTATAGATGTTTTGACCTAGTTTCTGGTCGTATTCATATCTCTCGTCACGTTACTTTCGTTGAAAACTCTTTTCCTTTTGCCACACATACATCTTCTCATGATTCCTTCTCTACTGATCCCTCTCCCTCGACTCGTTCAGCTACACCACCTAATCCCCTACACATCCAAATATTCCATACAGAACCCCCTACGCCCGAACCTACATCCGCTGCGCCGGCGTTTCGCTCACTTCTCCTACCGCGCTTCTGACGAGCCCTCATGGCCTCCTACCGTCGCACCACCCTCTCCACCCACGGCACATTCTCCTGCCTCTTCGCAAACCTGATCCGATGCATCACCCAACCCCACTATCACGCCTCCCTCTTCGGCACCCACTTCTGAGCATGATCCGTCTCCTTCCCCACAATTACCCTCCTATGCTATTCCTATTCTAGCACCCACCAATGATCATACTATGCGTACCGGCGGCAAATCTGGTTTTCTTCTACCCTCCAAAGGTCTTAATTTCTTAGCTCAACCCAACCTTTATCCCATCCCAAAATCCTACAAATCTACTCTTCTCTATCCCAACTGGTCTGCTGCTATGAAAGAAGAATACCATGCTTTGGTTACCAATGATACATGGCAGCTAGTTCATCGTCCTTCTAATTCAAACATTGTTTACGATAAATGGGTCTTTCGTCAAAATTTAACTCCGATGGTACTCTCTCTCGCTACAAAGCCCGCTGGGTATGTCGTGGCTATTCTCAACAACAAGAAATTGACTATGACGAAACCTTTTCTCCTGTTGTCAAACCAAGCACAATTCGCACCGTTCTGAGCATTGTCGTTTCCTCTTCTTGGCCTATTCATCAACTCGATGTCAAAAACGCCTTTCTTCATGGTTCTCTTCAAGAAACTGTCTACTGTCTACAACCTTTAGGTTTCGAAGATCCTAGTTCACCCAATCATGTATGTCTTCTTAAAAAGTCTCTCTATGGCCTGAAGCAAGCACCTGCGCGTGGTTTCAGCGCTTTTCTACATTCATCCACGCTATAGGTTTTATTCCCTCTCTGTCAGACACATCTCTCTTTGTCTACCAATCAAATCATAACATTGCCTATCTCCTCTTTTACGTTGATGACATTATTCTCATAGCCTCCACCCAAACTTTTCTCAACTCTATCATCTCTAGTCTTCAACACGAATTCTGTATGACTGATCTAGGTGGGCTTCATCATTTTCGGGGCATTGCTGTAACTCATGATTCTTCTGGCCTTTTTCTTTCTCAACGGCAATACACTCTTGATCTTCTCTCTCGTGCTGGCATGTCGGACTGCCAACCATCCTGCACCCCATCGACACCACTTCTAAATTTTCTTCTACGTGAATCATTCTCCGATCCCACTCTATATCAAAGTCTTGCAGAGCACTTCAATATCTCACTCTTACACATCTCGAAATTTCCTATGCTATTCAACAAGCATGCCTTCTCATGCATGATCCACGCCTTCCTCATTATAATCTAGTCAAAAGAATTCTTCGATATCTCAAAGGAACTCTTGATCATTGCCTTCATATTAATTCTTCTTCCCCAACAACTTTGACAGCATATTCCGATGCAGACTAGACTGGATGTCCTGAGATTCGTCGGTCCACATCTAGTTACTGTGTTTTTCTTCGCAATAATTTAATTTCTTGGTCTTCTAAGCGTCAGCTAACGGTTTCTCGTTCATGTGCTGAGGCTGAGTACCGCGCGGTTGCACATGCGGTTGCAGAAATGGTATGGTTGCGTCAACTTCTTGCCGAGCTTCATCGCCCAATTCAGCAGGCTACCATTGTGTATTGTGATAATATCTTTGCAGTTTATATGGCGGGCAACCTAGTTCAGCATCGGAGGACAAAACATATTGAAATCGACACACATTTTGTTCGCGAGAAGGTTGTTCTTGGACAAGTTCGTGTTCTTCATGTTCCAACCACGGTGCAATTTGTTGACATCTTCACCAAGGGGCTTGCTACTGCACCATTCATTGACATACGATCCAGTCTCCACGTCGTTGAGATCGCCGATGAGACTGCGGGGGGATGTTAGACTAGACAATGTTGAGTCGATTTTAATTTGTTAGAGTTTGTTTTAGAGTCGGTTTAAGTAATCTTGGCCGACAAGTTTTGTATCCCCATATGTACTCTGTACCCCTCAAGAAATATTATTATGCAAGTCAATCAAATTTACACCAGCGAAGCTCGGCGGCTCAGACAGCTCGTCTTAGTGCACTACAGTAGTAAAACAGGGGCTAGGGGCGACCGAATCCTTGAGTTCAAACGGTACTGGAGCTCCCTTGGCGGCGGCGCACGGGGAGATCGGAAGAAGCTCCGATGCTGGCGGTTAGGGTTTGGGAAATTGCAAAAAAAAAGACGGAGGTGTGCAAAGATGTTTATAGGGGCGTGGCATGCGCTGTGATTCGAAAATCCAGCGGATTCGATGCGGATTTAAGGGGATTTGAACCGAGTTCGTTCATCTCAGTCTCTAGGCGGGCAAGAAAGAGGATCGGACAGGTTATGCTGCTCAGAGAGAGTAGATGAGCGGCAGGTTGGTCCGCTGGCCATGCTGGGCCGCTAGCGGCTGCATGCTGCTGCGCTTGTGGGGGAATAGGGAGTGTGCTGGCTGGGGCTGGCCCAGTGGCTGGTCCGTGTAGGTTAAGCTTAGTTTTTTTTCTTTTTATATTATTTATTTTATATTTCTTAGTTTCTTTAGTGATTTTTGCATAGATAATTCAAGTGACATTGTCTTCAAATTTTTTAAAAAATTAGACGATCAACTTAGGATCTTTTTTACAACATTTTCACTAGTTTTCAAATAGTGTATTTACAAAACCATAATTTAATCCGCATAGGGGCATTTTGGCAAAACGAAATAGCGTTTTCAAACTAGGGTTTGACTTCAGAAATTAATAAATAATAAAAAGTTGCTCAAGTTATGAGCAATGGCTAAGACTTCAGAAAAACGAGTATAATACTATCAGCAAAATGGTTTCAGCTTCAGAAAAAATGGTTGTTTTCTCGCAAACAGGCCCTTCATGTATTTAGGCATGCATATCAACGTTATTTTAGTGACGTTAACCCTTCTACGCCTTCACTAATGCTAGTACTGTACTGTTTTATGCACCTCACGACTTAGCAAAATGAATCACCAGCGACAACTCGATCATTGCTGAGCAGATGTATGTACCTATAGATAATTAATCAGGGAGTCTGTTGTACAATATAGCTCATTGCAGAAGCTAACTATATCCGTAATATAGATCTGGGGAGTCTATATAGTAACATTTCTGTTGGTCTGGACGGCCACCTAATCTTGAGCAGTTCCTTTCGGCAACACGTGCTAGTCCGAGTTGTACGAACGGCTGCATTAGTAGTTCACTCCGCGTCAAAGTCTAATTTAATCGCATATCCGTTTGTTCTTGCACACAGTGTTACGTGCAAGCTAGTCACGAAAGTTCGGTGGGTGCGTATCACAAGGAAAACAATTCAGTACCTTGAAATATTTTCCCCAACTTTCACCATCTCAGACATACTGGAAGGAAACATCACGCCGAAGAAATGTTTAGTCGCCAGGTTCAGCAAATGTATAAAAAACAAAACAGTTAATTGGTATTTTCTTCAGATTAGCATGTTCCCTTTGTTGATAAAAACAAATTTACAGCTGAAAAGAGTGAGCTTGCAGCGAAACAGGAGAGTGATGACAAGAGAGAGTTAAAACCACTATATTTGAGAAAAAAATTCGAAAAGCCACCGGTTTACGTTTGAATCGCAAAAAATCACCACACTACTGTTGATTTTTTGCAATGTACACTAAAATGAAATTGACAACAAATTGACAGCGATTATGACCAGGAGGGCCCACTCTCTAGGCTGATGTGGACTGGGACCCACCTGTCAGCCCAAATAAGAAAATAAAAAATCTCTTTATCCCTGGCTACCCCATCCCGTTGACCCCACGGTGGCAACCCCCACCCCTCTCCGGCGACCTCACCGCTGCCACCCATTAGAGGGTTGCGTCCACGACCATCGACCGGCGAACACGTCAGGACGGCCAGCGTGTGGCAGGCTCTGGTGTGGAACTGGAGGCACGCGGCGGGCTCTGGTGTGGAACTGGAGGCACGCGGCGGGCTCCGGCACGGGGCGGCGCGACAGTGCCGCGGGACTGGCAGCACGGGGCGGCGCGGCTGGGGGCTGAGCAGGGCGGAGCGGCTGGGGGGCTGGGCGCGGAGGCGTGCCGCGGGACTGGCGGCGCGGCGGGGGGCTGGGCGAGGTGGCGCGGCTGGGGCTGGTGAGGCATGTGATGCTCCAGCGAGGGATGACGCAGCACAGGGCAGGGTTGCGAGCTCCGGCGAGGTATAGGACGTCGCGGGGTGGGGGCATATGCCGGTGAGGTACTGCGCTGGCAGGGTGGCCAGTGGGTGGCCGGATGGGATGCGGTGGGGTGGCCGGCGGTGGGAGTCTGGGCCACCGGCGCCGGAGCCATGGCCGATAGGGGCTCGCGGTCAACCCTGGCAACTCCCGATTCCTTTTTTTTTGTTTTTTTAGAATTTCTAGATTTTCTTAAATGGGATGACAAGAGGGACCCAGTCCATCTCGTCATTTTGGCTCTGCCAAGTGGGCTCTCCTGGTCATAATCGCTGTCAATTTGTTGTCAATTTCATTTTAGTGTACATTGCAAAAAATCAGCAGGAGGGCGGTGGTTTTTTGCGATTCAAACGTAAACTGGTGGTTTTTCAAAATTTTGTACAAATGTGATGGTTTTATGCTATAAGCTCCAAGAGAGAAGAACATCCTTGTTTAGAGCTATCTTCCAACCCTCTCTTGAAACGGGCAAAGATTTTCCAGGAACAAATTATGTCTGTTCACCATCAGCCATTATACTCCTTGTTTCTTTGCTTTTTTCGCATGGTGCGATTAATCCACTGATAACGGTGGCAAAACTATAGTAAGAGCATGCATCGTCCTAAAGCTAAAAGTGGTGCGTCCAATTAACACCGTCACATGCCCATCGATCAACCGATCGATCGATCATGTCTCAGTCACGGCACCCTAGTTCTTCGTCTATAAATAGAAGCGCTGCAAGCTTTCCCTTCTTCATCCATGACCTGCATTCACCACTAGTCTCGAGCCCAAATAGCAGTAGCACTAGGCACTACGCAGTGAAGCACTTGACCATGGCGCCCAGCCAGCTCCCAGCGGCCCTCTTCGCCGCTTGCGCTGTTTTCCTGACCCTCGCCGTGCCATTGATCGCCGGCGACCCTGACATGCTACAGGACTTCTGTGTCGCCGACTACAAATCCCTCAAAGGCCGTAAGTGTGCTCTTTCCGTGCATCCGTACTTTGTCTTTCCAGCACTGCGTGAACAGAAAATTAATTTGTTTGTACGCCTGCAGCACTGCGTCTGAACGGGTTCCCCTGCAAGAGGCCGGAGAACGCGACGGCGAACGACTTCTTCTCCAACGTGCTGGCTAAGCCTGGAAACCCCAACAACCCGGTCGGCTCCGCGGTGACGGCGGCGAACGTGGAGAATCTCCCCGGGCTCAACACCTGGGCGTGTCCATGTCCCGCATCGACTACGCGCCATGGGGCATCAACCCGCCGCACACCCACCCACGCGCCACCGAGATCATCTTCGTGCTCGAGGGCTCGCTCGACGTCGGCTTCGTCACCACCGGCGGTTACCTCTACGGCCGCACTGTCTGCAAGGGCGAGATCTTCGTCTTCCCGCGCGGCCTCCTCCACTTCCAGAAGAACAACGGTGGCGCGCCGGCCATGGCGATCTCGGCGTTCAACAGCCAGCTTCCTGGCACGCAGTCCCTCGCCGTGGCCCTGTTCGGAGCGTCGCCGCCGGTGCCCACGGACGTTCTGGCCAGGGCGCTCCAGATCGACGGCGGCGTCGTGGAGGCCATCAAGTCCAAGTTCCCGACCAACTACTAGGCGCGCATGAGGCACGCGGTGCGGTTGGATCAACACGCACGTACCTGCACCAATAAAAGAGAGAACCCCGTATCGTAAAAGTTTGGTTTTAGTTCATGTGAGAGTGCACTTTCGCTTCACGTGCATGTTTGTTTTCATCGTTGCTTGTTCTTTCAAATCGGTGCATCTTTTACTTATGTCTGGTGATTAATTTGTATGTTTTCCCTTAATATCAACGAAACGACTTCCCTGATTGCTTGAAATTTCGCGATGGTAATGACCAGATATATGTCCCTGTTGGCATGTCTTCGATCGAATCTAGATTCCTGATGTCATGTTGTATATATAGGCATGTGGCATTCCGGATTGGCGGATTACATCAAAAGAGTACACAGCTGATGGCATTCCGGATTGGCGGATTACATTGCGAGGAACTAGTAGCACATCAGCATGCAGCAGAGCGTGTACGTTGGAGCCTTGGAGGGACGGTCGCGAGCTGGCCTAGTTGAAGGCGTAAAAGTGTCGTTGGAGTTTTTTTTTTTTTTGCATGAGTACCCTTTTAAAGAACTTCATCCACATCTGGCATTGAGTTGGGCACCGAAGAACATAGATCTGTCTTGCGATGCCCTTGGGCCTTGCGATTTTTCTCTCGAAACATGCCTACGCCCCGTTATATAAATAAAACAACATTCAGATACAACCGAGTTCCATACAAAGCACTGGCCGTAGCCAAAAGAAAAATGAAAAAATGTCCTGATGGGGCCTTGGCACAAAATAGCCCAAATGAAAAGAAAAACACCGGACAGCCACCAAGTCACGAGCGATCAAGGGCCGAGAAGGGGTGCGCCGCCTCAGGGCCCGCAGGAGGCCGTCTAGGTGCTCCCGATCCCACTGTCTAGCAAGCGGGTACCACTGCTGCAGGTAAGCGAGGAAAAAAATAGAGTCAGATGTGCGATCAGGGAAGATCCGCTCAGTCACCAGCATCTTATTTTGTACATTCCAAAGGGTCTAGGCCAAGCCCGTGAACACTAGTCAGAAGAGGCAGCGCCTCCTTCTAGCCCGGTTTCCCTTGGTCTGCAGGAACTTCCCGAGGTCCTCGGCCTGCCAACTAGGCCCAAGTGCTTTCCGGATAAAGCTCCATAGAAAACTGAGCCTCGGTGCATGTGAACATAATGTGGACATAATGTGGGTGCATGTTTTCGGTGTCCCACAAAGTGGAAACATACAATTTCCAGGACCAATACGCTTAGCCACTTCAATGCGTTGCGTGATTTTTCAGGATTTTTTTTTTCACATTTCAAATTTGCACGGAAGTTGTAGCAATGGAAACAATGAGTTTGAACAGTTAAGAAATGATCCTAGCTCACTTGGTTAGGGGAGTGGATATATAATCTGGCCACTTAGGTTAATGTCGTGACGTATTCACATTTGGATTCTTATTATTAAAAAAACGGTTGTCCCCGGCCAAGATAGGGCTTCGGGACATCAGGAGTAGGGACTCATGGACGACTGCCTGGCGTCGGTCTCTCAGTTAGTTTGCGTCTACGCGAAATGTCACGCATTAATAAAGATAGGGAAATACATGTGCCAGTGGCACTACATGAATGGGAATCTACGCCGACGGCCGGTCGCTACACCGACGACCATACATCGGGGCTGTCGGCGTAGCCATCGTCTAGGCCAGCCCCGCCAAGCAGCCGTCGGCGTAGAATTTCCCTCGACATATCCTATGCTACACCGACGGCTGCCCTCGGCGTAGCTATTTTTTATTTTATCTCATTAAACTTTGAAAAATCATAATTAAATCATTCTAAGTCAGAAAAATACAAATAATATATCAAAATTTGCAGAAAAATAAGCCCTATCTATCTACACTCAAATATTACACATTTGTAAACAAAAATTAAGTAAAATATAAAACATTATATATAGTTTAAAACAGGCATAAAAATTTAAAAATGATCGAAACAATACGAAACCTTCGCGTGGTGTTATATTATGTGACATAGTTAGAAGAAAAAATATCAAACTTGGTATATTGATTATGTCTCAAAGAAACCTTCACAAAATGACCTATCTCATTCGAGGTTTCTTGGCTTTCGGGTCAAATGACCAATGTTATGGCTAGAATCAAGGCATCGTCTGTGATAATGTGCACATATTGTACATACACATGCATCATGGGATGGCGAACAATGTTGCAGGAGAAAGTTTTCCTTTTTGTCACACCAAAAAGCCATTTCCTATTTTCCGAGCATAAAAAACAGACGATTTTGTGAAGCAACCACCAAATGGCTAATTCAAAATGCTACCACCACATTTTACAAAAATATTATACCACCTTATATGGACAATGTCCCAACAGAGGGATCCAAAACCTTTCCGTCCACCTCTGGTGAAAAAGACAAATTCCTGTCGAATCGGTAGGAAGTGGGTCCGATATGAACTACAGGTACATGATCCGATGCTCATGTTTTTTTACAAAAATCATTTTTTAGGTTCACAATATGATATTTTATCAAAGATCCAATGCAAATTTAGCGCCCGTCGTTCGACAAAGTTTGACGATAGTTTAAAACGGGAATAGAAAATTCAAAAACAATTGAAACAATGCGAAACCTTCGCGTGGTGTCATATTATGTGACATAGTTATAAGGAAAAATATCAAACTTGATATATTGATTATGTCTCAAAAAACCTTCATAAAATGACCTATCTCATTCGAGGTTTCTTGGCTTTCGGGTCAAATGATCAATGTTATGGCTAGAATCAAGACATAGTTTGTGATAATGTGTCCATATTATGCATACACATGCATCATGGGATGGCGAACAATATTGCAGAAGGAAGTTTTCCTTTTCCTCGCACCAAAAAGCCATTTCTCATTTTCCGAGCACAAAAAACGGACGGTTTTGTGGAGCAACCACCAAATGGCTAATTCAAAATGCTACCACCATATTTTACAAAAATACTATACCACCTTATATGGACAATGTCCCAACAGGGGGATCCGAAACCTTTTCATCCACCTCTGGTAAAAAAGACAATTCCTGCCGAATCGGCAGGAAGTGGGTCAGATATGAACTACAGGTACATGATCCGATGCTCATGTTTTTTTATAAAAATCATTTTTAGGTTCACAATATGCTATTTTATCAAAGATCCAATGCAAGTTTTTCCTTTTCATCGCACCAAAAAGCCATTTTTCATTATCCGAGCGCAAAACGGGAATTTTCTAAAGCAATCACCAAATAGCTAATTAAAAAACGGAGGGTTTTCTGATTAGTTGATATGGATATCATATTTGGATTCCTCTCATTTTTCTGATCAATTTAGACATATTATTTGTTAAATTCCAATTTACAGATTTAAAGATATTAGTTATTCCATATTAAATAGAAAATTACAAAAAAGTAAAATTATTATATTTTTATTTGAATTCAATAATATTTTTACTTATTCATTAATGTTTACTTAAATAATTGTTTGTAATTTCAAAAAATACAAACATGTGACATGATGATATAAGAGTTAATAGGATTGATATCATAGTATTAACAACAATATATGAATTACTTTGCGGAAACAGATTATGAAGGAACGAGGAAGTTAAGCGTGCTGAAGCTGTAGTAGTATTAGGATGGGTGACCGGCTGAAAGGTTTGACCAAAGCTGCAATTTAATTAAATATTAAATATAATTAGTGTTAAAAATGTTCAAAGTGAGAGATTAACGAGTTAAACAATTCAAAGATTAAAAAATTGAGAAAAGAATAAAAACAAATTTATTTATTTATTAAAAAAATGTTTTTACATCATGTGGACAGGCTATGCCGACGGCCGCTACGCCGACGGTATTTTGATACGCCGACGGCCTGTATATGCTTCGTCGAGGGAGGCCTTTGCCGAGGAGGCTACGCCGAGGATATTTTGGTCTACGCCGATGGTTTTTTGCCCTCGGGCGTAGCGCGCGTCCTGTAGCAGCGTGGAACATGGGTCATTAACTTACTGACAACGTAGTGGATTTACAATCTCGTATGGGTGCTAGTTTGCATGGATATAATGATCACGATTTTGACGACGACACTTGACTTGACAGGCAACACTGTTTGTTTGGCCCAAAAAATAAGTCACACTGCTCACTGTCGCGCCTCTCACGTACTACCTACATCGCCGAACAAACTAGCTCTACCAACCAATTTATATATCGATCAAGCTGATGGGAGATTTTCTTCTTACACCTAATTGGTTAAGTGGACACATGACCAATGCAACCATCGATCACGTCGTAGGCTACTACCACGACTTCTATAAATACCACCTCCTAAAACATCCCTTTTCATCAAACTTACATCTGGCTCACGCAGCAAAAGTAGCTCAAAGTGTACAGAAAACCTGATTAACTAGAAATCATGGCCAAGCTCCCTGCTGTCCTCCTCGCCGCATGCACCGCCCTCCTGGCCCTTGCCGCGCCGTTGCTCGCCAGCGACCCCGACATGCTCCAGGACTTCTGCGTCGCCGACTACAAATCTTTGGAAGGCCGTAAGTGTGATGATCTTCCAAGCATACTCGTCTCCCAATGCTTACATGTATATATCGACCATGCATAAACAGAGATTTGTCTATGACTTCTTCTCCAGCATGCTGACCCTCCCAGGAAACACCAACAACCCGGTTGGTTCGGCGGTGACGACGGCTAACGTGGAGAAGCTCCCAGGACTCAACACGTTGGGCGTGTCTATGTCCCGCGTCGACTATGCGCCATGGGGTGTCAACCCGCCGCACACCCACCCGCGTGCCACAGAGATCATCTTCGTGCTCGAGGGGTCACCATCTGCAAGGGCGAGATCTTCGTCTTCCCCCGAGGTCTTGTCCACTTCCAGAAGAACAATGGCGGCGCGCCAGCCGTGGCCATATATCGGCATTCAACAGCCAGCTTCCTGGCACGCAGTCCATCGCCTTGTCGCTGTTTGGGGCGTCGCCGCCAGTGCCCACCGACGTGCTGGTCAGGGCGCTCCAAATCGACGGTAGCATCGTGGAGGCCATCAAGTCCAAGTTCCCTACCAAGTACTAGACGTTCATGATGCACGCGGTTGGTTGGATCGGCTCTGTCTACGTTCGTACGTGTTGCTGTCCAAATAACGAGGAGGACCCTGTAAAAGTTTAGTTTCTGACTTTCTGTTCATTTATATTTATTGTGGCTTTTCTTTTGTGGGGTCCGTGTATTAATTGTGAAGGACCTCTCGCAGTTTGAGAGTGAACTGTTCATTTGTATGTGTTCATTATTATGAATGGTCGAATTTATCCAATTGCTTGGATTTTTTATTCTTCGTCAACGCAAGTTTGTACTTCCTCTGTTTCAAAATATAAGATGTTTTAGGTATGGGAAGAAAATAAATCTAGACTTTTTTTAGTGTGTAGATTCATTCCAAAGTTGAGTGAATCTATATACTAAAACAAGTCTAGATTCATTTTCTTTACAAACCTAAAACATCTTATATTTTGAAACGGCAGATATATTGTCATAGAAACGTCAGAACAGGCCCGTCCACGGCCACGTGCGAGCTGTCTTGACGGCACAGCCCCATAATTTTGGGGCCTCCAAATCTCTGGCCCACCAGCTGATCAGGTCGACGATCCGCACTTCCTCAGGCCTGCAGATCTCCTGGATTCCGAACCACACGTGAGATTGACGCTAATCCATGGGCAGAGGCGAGATCATTCCAAGGTTCAATCACAAATTGATCTTTCAATCGATTGTGGTCGAGTGTGGAAACCTATGGCCTTAACAAGCGGGGGCATTTCACTACAGGAATGGCGTTGTGTGCCGACGGCAAGGAGCTACGCCGACGGCCAAAGGTCGGGGCCGTCGGCGTAGAACCGGGCCAGGCCAGCCCAGCTTCCGAGCCCTCGGCGTACCGCAGCCGTCGGCGTAGCGGCACGTACGCCGAGGGTGACCGTCGGCGTAAACTTAGCCCTCGGCATACGGGGTGGCCGCGTGGCACTAGTCAGGCCAGGCCGGGACATGCCCTAACGGCGTCAGCATTACGCCGAGAGCCGCTGTCGGCATAGGCTACGCCGACGGTCACCCTCGGCGTACGTCCACGCCCGACGGTGACCCTCGGCGTACCTATGCACTTTTTTTTCCTTACCAAATTATTTGTATTTATTTATTAGTATTAATTATTTAGATTCTATTTTATCAATTGGATGGATTCGTAGCCTCCGAATAATAGTCTTCACGCCCACATAAAATGTCGAATCTTCTCACAAGTTGAGAAATTTGCATGTTTGTGTGTTATTATCACATGTGCATGAAATTTATATTTCACAAATTTTTGTGAAGTTGTTCAAAGATTCAATCACATGTGCCTGTCCCCCCTCGCATGCATGCAAGCGAGGTTCGGACCCGTATAAGGGAATCTCCTGCTGAAGCTAATATGGTTTTACATCACCCTATGACCTAAACAAACACAAAACATATGTGTGTGAGTGTGGTGAGAGGTTGGTATAGGTGCTTGCATGTGTCCCCCCTCGCATGCATGCGCTCTAACCTAGAGGCGAAGGTTCCGGGCCCGTAAGGTGGAATCTCCCGTCGAGGTGAAACCAGGTAGGATAGTGCCCCAACTTGTGAGCCAACATGGTTTGACATCACCCTATGACCTAAACAAACACAAAACAAGAGAGAGCTACGCGGGCTACCTGTCGGAGGCGTCTAGGGGGTAGCGATCCGAGTGTGCACAGATCAGGGTTTCGCCGGAGGAAGACCACGAGAACATCGGAATGAGATGAAAACTTGCATGTGCCCCTAGCATATGTGTGTGTGGGTGTGGTTAGAGGTTGGTATATATAGGTGCTTGCATGTGTCCCCCCTCGCATGCATGCGCTCTAACCTAGGCGAAGGTTAGGGCCCGTATGAGGGTGGAATCTCCCCGTCGAGGTGAAACCGGGTAGGATAGTGCCCCAACTTGTGAGCCAACATGGTTTGACATCACCCTATGACCTAAACAAACACAAAACAAGAGAGAGCTACGCCGGGCTACCCCTGTCAGAGGAACGTCTAGGGGGGTTGACGATCCGAGTGTGCTGAGGATCGAGGTTTCACGGAGGAAGACCACGAGAACATCGGAATGAGATGAAAACTTGCATGTGCCCCTAGCATATGTGTGTGTGGGTGTGGTTAGAGGTTGGTATATATAGGTGCTTGCATGTGTCCCCCCTCGCATGCATGCGCTCTAACCTAGAGGCGAAGGTTCCGGGCCCGTATGAGGGTGGAATCTCCCCGTCGAGGTGAAACCGGGTAGGATAGTGCCCCAACTTGTGAGCCAACATGGTTTGACATCACCCTATGACCTAAACAAACACAAAACAAGAGAGAGCTACATGGGCTACCTGTCGGGAGGGCGTCTAGGGGGTAGGCGATCCGAGTGTGCACAGAGATCGAGGTTTCATGGGAGGAAGACGAGAACATCGGAATGAGATGAAAACTTGCATGTGCCCCTAGCATATGTGTGTGTGGGTGTGGTTAGAGGTTGGTATATATAGGTGCTTGCATGTGTCCCCCCGCATGCATGCGCCTAACCTAGAGGCGAAGGTTAGGGCCGTATGAGGTGGAATCTCCCGTCGAGGTGAAACCGGTAGGATAGTGCCCCAACTTGTGAGCCAACATGGTTTGACATCACCCTATGACCTAAACAAACACAAAACAAGAGAGAGCTACATGGCTACCCCTGTGAGGAACGTCTAGGGGGTAGGCGATCCAGTGTGCACAGGGATCGAGGTTTCATGGGAGGAAGACCACGAGAACATCGGAATGAGATGAAAACTTGCATGTGCCCCTAGCATATGTGTGTGTGGGTGTGGTTAGAGGTTGGTATATATAGGTGCTTGCATGTGTCCCCCTCATGCATGCGCTCTAACCTAGAGGCGAAGGTTTGGGCCCGTATGAGGTGGAATCTCCCGTCAAGGTGAAACCGGGTAGGATAGTGCCCCAACTTGTGAGCCAACATGGTTTGACATCACCCTATGACCTAAACAAACACAAAACAAGAGAGAGCTACTGGCTACCCTGTCGGAGGAACGTCTAGGGGGTAGACGATCCGAGTGTGCAGAGATCGTGGTTTCACGGAGGAAGACCACGAGAACATCGGAATGAGATGAAAACTTGCATGTGCCCCTAGAATATGTGTGTGTGGGTGTGGTTAGAGGTTGGTATATATAGGTGCTTGCATGTGTCCCCCTCATGCATGCGCTCTAACCTAGAGGCGAAGGTTAGGGCCCGTATGAGGTGGAATCTCCCGTCGAGGTGAAACCGGGTAGGATAGTGCCCCAACTTGTGAGCCAACATGGTTTGACATCACCCTATGACCTAAACAAACACAAAACAAGAGAGAGCTACGCTGGCTACCCACGGGAGGAACGTCTAGGGGTAGGCGATCCAGTGTGCCTGAGAGATCGTGGTTTCACGGAGGAAGACCACGAGAACATCGGAATGAGATGAAAACTTGCATGTGCCCCTAGCATATGTGTGTGTGGGTGTGGTTAGAGGTTGGTATATATAGGTGCTTGCATGTGTCCCCCCTCGCATGCATGCGCTCTAACCTAGAGGCGAAGGTTCCGGGCCAGATGAGGGTGGAATCTCCCGTCGAGGTGAAACCGGTAGGATAGTGCCCCAACTTGTGAGCCAACATGGTTTGACATCACCCTATGACCTAAACAAACACAAAACAAGAGAGAGCTACGCCTGGCTACCTGTCGAGGAATGTCTAGGGGTAGACGATCCGAGTGTGCACAGCGATCAGGGTTTCGCCGGAGGAAGACCACGAGAACATCGGAATGAGATGAAAACTTGCATGTGCCCCTAGAATATGTGTGTGTGGGTGTGGTTAGAGGTTGGTATATATAGGTGCTTGCATGTGTCCCCCCTCGCATGCATGCGCTCTAACCTAGAGGCGAAGGTTCCGGGCCCGTATGAGGGTGGAATCTCCCCGTCGAGGTGAAACCGGGTAGGATAGTGCCCCAACTTGTGAGCCAACATGGTTTGACATCACCCTATGACCTAAACAAACACAAAACAAGAGAGAGCTACGCTGGCTACCCTGTCGGAGGAACGTCTAGGGGGTAGATCCGAGTGTGCAATGATCGTGGTTTCACGAGGAAGACCACGAGAACATCGGAATGAGATGAAAACTTGCATGTGCCCCTAGCATATGTGTGTGTGGGTGTGGTTAGAGGTTGGTATATATAGGTGCTTGCATGTGTCCCCTCGCATGCATGCGCTCTAACCTAGAGGCGAAGGTTAGGGCCCGTATGAGGTGGAATCTCCCGTCGAGGTGAAACCGGGTAGGATAGTGCCCCAACTTGTGAACCAACATGGTTTGACATCACCCTATGACCTAAACAAACACAAAACAAGCGAGAGCTACGCCGGGCTACCCCTGTCAGAGGAACGTCTAGGGGGGTAGACGATCCGAGTGTGCACAAAGATCAGGGTTTCGCCGGAGGAAGACCACGAGAACATCGGAATGAGATGAAAACTTGCATGTGCCCCTAGCATATGTGTGTGTGGGTGTGGTTAGAGGTTGGTATATATAGGTGCTTGCATGTGTCCCCCCTCGCATGCATGCGCTCTAACCTAGAGGCGAAGGTTCCGGGCCCGTATGAGGTGGAATCTCCCGTCGAGGTGAAACCGGTAGGATAGTGCCCCAACTTGTGAGCCAACATGGTTTGACATCACCCTATGACCTAAACAAACACAAAACAAGAGAGAGCTACGCCGGGCTACCCCTGTCAGAGGAACGTCTAGGGGGGTAGACGATCCGAGTGTGCACAGAGATCAGGGTTTCGCCGGAGGAAGACCACGAGAACATCGGAATGAGATGAAAACTTGCATGTGCCCCTAGCATATGTGTGTGTGGGTGTGGTTAGAGGTTGGTATATATAGGTGCTTGCATGTGTCCCCCCTCGCATGCATGCGCTCTAACCTAGAGGCGAAGGTTCCGGGCCCGTATGAGGGTGGAATCTTGTATAATTTGTTATTAATAAGGAAAATAAAAAAATCGCCCTAGCTACGCCGACGGCTGCCCTCGGCGTATGCCTGGCCGTCGGCGTAGCCTCATCCGTTTTTTGACCCGCGGCCCACCCGGGCCACTCGTTTCCCAGCCTCTCTATCCCCAACCCCCTCCCCACCTCCTTCCTCCCAACCCCTCCCACCACCACGCCACCACCACACGGTCCCGAGCTCGGGGCCCGCCACGCCCTCTCTCTCCCCCATGACGCGCCGCCCCCCCCAGCCTCAGTCACCACCCCTGCCTCCCCACTTGCCCCACCTCCCCCTGCCGCCACCACCACCCCGCCGCCACCCCCACTACCCCCCTTCCCCATAGCCCCGGCCGTCACCACCCCGACTGCCCCTCCCCACTGCCCCATCCCGGCCCTCCCCCACTTCCCCACCGCCACCACCCCGCCGCCACCACGACCCCGCCGCCACCCCCACTTCCCCACCCGCCTCCCCAGTCCGCCACCACCCCACTACCCCCGCCACCAGCACCCCGCCTCCACCCCTACTGCCCCAGCCCCAACCCCACTGCCCCGCCACCTCCCCCACTGTGCTGTGCACACCCACGTCTATCTCCGGCCCCGTCGCATCGTCTCCGGTGAGTAGCCCATCTCACATCTTCTCTTATTTTCCGTTTGGTTGCAACACACCAATTGTCTCTGTGTATTGAGCTTGTGTAGCCGTGCTCCCACCGATTTTAGGGAAAGCTAGAAAATGCATACTGATGAATTATGAGAAGATGTAATACTTCTGAAATTTTAAAGATATATTTCTTAGTGGAGGCTCACATGATAGTTAGTGAATTTTTGTTTAAGTTCCATACACTAGAACCGTAGCTTCTAGTAATTTTCTTATATCATGTACTTAAATAGCCAATGCAAAAATACATCGCTTAATGCACTTCCATAGTTTATTAAGGAGTTCCTATGCTTAGATAGCTAGCGATAGTTTGTACTAATTGTAGATTGTGGTTAGTTTGTAGTAGTAGTTTATAGTCGTAGTATGTAGTTTTTCTTATGTACTAGTAGTTTGTAGTAGTAGGTTGTAGTATCTAGATGAAATAGATGAAATTTGCAGTAGTAGGTTGTGGTATCTAGTAGTAGGTTGTAGTATCTAGTAGTAGGTTGTAGTAGTAGTTTATAGTTTGTATGTAGTTTTTCTTATGTACAATAGTTCATGTTTTTCTTATGTACAATAGTTTATGTACAATAGTTTGTATGTAGTTTTCAGGTAGGAGGAGGCGAGTCGAGGGAGGCGAGTCGAGAGGGAGGCGAGGACCGAGAGGGAGGCGGGGACGTCTGAGGCGGACACTAGCCCTTGAGTTGGTGGGGCCGAAGAAATGCGGAATCGTGGGGAATCGGGAGTCCTGACGAGAAGTTTGAGCCTAGGACTCGGAGGCAAAGCCTTATTATTCAGATGGCCTTGAGTAAGTTTACTAATTTGGCAATTTAAAACATTTTATTTCATGTTGGTCATAAATAATTATTGTGTACTAATGTTTATTTTTGTGCAGCAATTGGACATTTCCTCCGGGGACCAAGGCTCGCCTTCCTAACAGCCTCGTTGGAGCTCTGATTAGGAAGTTCTGGCGAACTATCACATTACCCCGAGGGTGACAGGAAGCTAGCTACTACTTGGGCGGACTACTAGACTACCCGTGTCCGGGCTTTCACAGCCTGATCTGTCATCACCAAGTTTTGGGTAAGGCATATTTCTCGAGTTATGTTCATACTTGATGACCCCACCGTGCTAACTCATGACTCTTATGCATGATTGAAGTGCTTTTACCATGTGGCCGAGGAGGACCGGAGAAAGGCGTGAGGACTTTGCTTGGGGCTTGTGTGAAGTTGACCCCGGTGTGGTACAACCCGAAGGTCACGCCGCTAGCCACTGGGTGACAGGCGTGAGGGTCGGAAGGAAGACATTGTCGGTAGGAACCCTAATCCTGAGTACTCGATGGCGCCTTGAAGAGTACATGTCGGTGAGTAAAATGTCAATGAGATTCTACATTGCTTCTAAGTTGCCATTGCATTTTAAGGAGTTAGTATTGCATTTTCAGTTATCCCGATTGGTGAGCCGCATCGACTCGCATGGGAGGAGCTGGTTAGACGAGGTGGCTCGGAGAAGACGAGGAGTTTGCAGCCTTCTCGAGGCGGAACGCGGATAACCGAGGCGATGGTGGAACGCGCTGCGAGGAAACCGCAACTTTGACCGCTTCAAGGGAAGGTGATGCGTATATACATGGAGCGACCTGCGTGCATTTCGCTTATGTTTGTACTTCATATGCATAATATTTTCTTTTCGCGATCTGGTGGCGAGGCACAACCCGGGAGGTGATTCATGACGCCGTCTATGAGATGATGCGCGAAGAAGCCCAATTACTCGGAGCCTCAACCCTCGTTGCCCGTGTACTTGCACCGCCGAGCGACTTGGGGAACTACAGACGATGGTGAAGGCTCGTCACCCCATGTGGATGACCCCATTCACGCGAGATCGACGAGAGTCGTTGGTCCTGTCGGGCACGGATTGCAGCATGGACGCCTCAAGATTCTGAATAAGAAGGTCAAGCCTACCCTCGGCGACGAGCTTGCCGTCTCAGGCTACCTACCACCGGCGGCCCCTATCCCGCCTCGTGGCCAGCCTCGTCGCTCCGCCGAGGATGTAAGTTTTCGTTTTCATCATCTTTATGAGTTTTGTTCTGCATGGCTAACCGCTGAGATTCCTTGTATTTGAAATTGTAGCCGAGTTAGACGCGGCTCTGAAGCCGCTTATGACGAATATCAGGTGGCCTTTCGGCATCAGGAGACGACTGCGATCTACATGCAATACGTAAATGTAAGTCCGAACCTTTATTTGTTGCAAAAGATACAAGTCCCACTTCCCCCCGTTTGTTGTACTATGGCCTGACTTCTAAACTATCTTGCAGGCCATGATGATGAATATTCAAACTGGCCAGAATAGAGATTTAGGGCCCGTGCCTCCCATGCCAGGTCCGATGCCATTTTGGCAATCGAAGGAAAGCTTCGCTAGGACCTACTACGCATCGACACCGGTAAGTTCTTTGCGAACCCACTGGTTATCGCTTTACTTTGCCTCGCAAGTTGCTAACATGTAGGCAACATGTAGGGAACGGGAGCTTCTGGGAACCGGCACTTTGGCCACGCAACGCCGGATGGGCGCCGATCACACCGCTTCATGACGATGGTCCATCTCCGCCATTCTGCAGGTGGTTCTCCGAGCTTCACACTTCTCCTACTCCCTCGCCAGTGGCTCTTCGCTGCTTCTCTTTGGGCGCAACCCTCGAGGTCGCCACTTTTCACCAGGGGAGATCTCGGGTACACCCCCTCTCCTCCAGAGTTGTAGGCATGTGTGATGATGTCGATGATCTTGTATGACTAATGTATGGATGATCTTGTATGACTGATGTTGATACATGTATGGCATATGTGATCTTGTTTCAATTGGTGTGGAATATATATTGCATGGATGCATGGATGATGTATGGATGATGTATGGATGTATGGATGATGATGTATGGCTGCTTTGAGTGCTGCTGCAATAAAATTCAAAAAAACTGTGCATTGACACGCCGACGGCCTTGCCCTCGGCGTGGAGGTAGCGTGACCAAATGGTCAAGGCTACGCCCGGCAAGGCCCTCGGCGTGGGGCCAGCCCGCTGCCGCCCATACGCTGCCTCACGTGGCAGGAGTACGCCGAGGGGAGGCCGTCGGCGTAACATCTGCGCCAGCGCTTGCCTCCACGTGGCGTGCGCCGAGGGGAGGCCGTCGGCGTAGCTTCTGCGCCAGTCGCCCACCAGCCTCCACGTGGATTAGTACGAGGTGAGGTCGGCGTAGCCGACGCCGTTAATGGCCGTGTGGCGCGGTCGGCGACGTCGCCGACGGTCTATTATCGACGGCGCCCGTCGAACCGTCGGCGGTGGCCTACGCCGACGGTCTTGTCCTACGCCGACGGCCGCGCCTGCTCCGCCGAGGGAGAGGTCCGCCGAGGACGATACGCCGAGGGCAGCCGTCGGCGTAGCGTACGCCGAGGGTTGTGTACTACAGGAATGGCGTTGTGTGCCGACGGCAGGGAGCTACGCCGACGGCCAAAGGTCGGGGCCGTCGGCGTAGAGAACCGGCCAGCCAGCCAGCCGAGCCCTCGGCGTATCAAGAGCCGTCGGCGTGGCACGTGACGCCGAGGGTGACCGTCGGCGTAAACTTAGCCCTCGGCGTCTGGGGTGGCAGCGTGGCACTAGTCAGCCAGGCGGGACATGCCCTAACGGCGTCAAGATTATGCCGAGCCATTGTCGGCATAGGCTACGCCTGACGGTCACCCTCGTCTCGTCACCGACGGTAGACCTCCATGCCTCCTATGCACTATTTTTTCCTTACCAAATTATTTGTATTTATTTATGAGTATTAATTATTTAGATTCTATTTTATCAATTGGATGGATTCGTAGCCTCCGAATAATAGTCTTCACGCCCACATAAAATGTCGAATCTTCTCACAAGTTGAGAAATTTGCATGTTTGTGTGTTATTATCACATGTGCATGAAATTTATATTTCACAAATTTTTGTGAAGTTGTTCAAAGATTCAATCACATGTGCCTGTCCCTCGCATGCATGCAGGCGTGGTTCGGACCCGTATAAGGGAATCTCCCGTTGAGGAAGCTAATATGGTTTTACATCACCCTATGACCTAAACAAACACAAAACATATGTGTGTGAGTGTGGTGAGAGGTTAGTATAGGTGCTTGCATGTGTCCCCCTCGCATGCATGCGCTCTAACCTAGACGCCAAGGTTCCGGGCCCGTATGAGGGTGGAATCTGCCCGAGGTGAAACGGGTAGGATAGTGCCCCAACTTGTGAGCCAACATGGTTTGACATCACCCTATGACCTAAACAAACACAAAACAAGAGAGAGCTACTGGCTACCTGTCGAGGAACGTCTAGGGGGTAGAGCGATCCAGGTGCCAGAGATCAGGGTTTCATGGGAGGAAGAACTCGAGAAAATCGGAATTTGATGATAAATTTCATGTGCCCCTAGCATTTTTGTTTGTTGGTTTGGTTAGAGGTTGGTATATATATTTGCTTGCATGTGTCCCCCCTCGCATGCATGCGCTCTAACCTAGAGGCGAAGGTTCGGGCTGTATGAGGTGGAATCTCCCGTCGAGGTGAAACCGGGTAGGATAGTGCCCCAACTTGTGAAACAACATGGTTTGACATCACCCTATGACCTAAACAAACACAAAACAAGAGAGAGCTACGGCGGGCTACCCCTCTCAGAGGAACGTCTAGGGGGGTAGACGATCCGAGTGTGCAGGGATCGAGGGTTTCACGGGAGGAAGACCACGAACATCGAATGAGATGAAAACTTGCATGTGCCCCTAGCATATGTGTGTGTGGGTGTGGTTAGAGGTTGGTATATAGGTGCTTGCATGTGTCCCCCTCGCATGCATGCGCTCTAACCTAGGCGAAGGTTAGGGCCCGTATGAGGTGGAATCTCCCGTCGAGGTGAAACTGGTAGGATAGTGCCCCAACTTGTGAGCCAACATGGTTTGACATCACCCTATGACCTAAACAAACACAAAACAAGAGAGAGCTACGCGGGCTACCTGTCGGAGGAGCGTCTAGGGGGTAGGCGATCCAGTGTGCTGAGAGATCGTGGTTTCACGGGAGGAAGACCACGAGAACATCGGAATGAGATGAAAACTTGCATGTGCCCCTAGCATATGTGTGTGTGGGTGTGGTTAGAGGTTGGTATATATAGGTGCTTGCATGTGTCCCCCGCATGCATGCGCTCTAACCTAGAGGAAGGTTCGGCCCGTATGAGGTGGAATCTCCCGTCGAGGTGAAACGGGTAGGATAGTGCCCCAACTTGTGAGCCAACATGGTTTGACATCACCCTATGACCTAAACAAACACAAAACAAGAGAGAGCTACTGGCTACCCTGTCGGAGAGCGTCTAGGGGGTAGACGATCCGAGTGTGCACAGCGATCAGGGTTTCGCCGGAGGAAGACCACGAGAACATCGGAATGAGATGAAAACTTGCATGTGCCCCTAGCATATGTGTGTGTGGGTGTGGTTAGAGGTTGGTATATATAGGTGCTTGCATGTGTCCCCCCTCGCATGCATGCGCTCTAACCTAGAGGCGAAGGTTCCGGGCCCGTATGAGGGTGGAATCTCCCCGTCGAGGTGAAACCGGGTAGGATAGTTCCCCAACTTGTGAGCCAACATGGTTTGACATCACCCTATGACCTAAACAAACACAAAACAAGAGAGAGCTACGCCGGGCTACCCCTGTCAGAGGAACGTCTAGGGGGGTAGACGATCCGAGTGTGCACAGATCGTGGTTTGGGAGGAAGACCACGAGAACATCGGAATGAGATGAAAACTTGCATGTGCCCCTAGCATATGTGTGTGTGGGTGTGGTTAGAGGTTGGTATATATAGGTGCTTGCATGTGTCCCCCCTCGCATGCATGCGCTCTAACCTAGAGGCGAAGGTTCCGGGCCCGTATGAGGGTGGAATCTCCCCGTCGAGGTGAAACCGGGTAGGATAGTGCCCCAACTTGTGAACCAACATGGTTTTACATCAACCTATGACCTAAACAAACACAAAACAAGAGAGAGCTATCTCGGGCTACCCCTGTCAGAGGAACGTCTAGGGGGGTAGACGATCCGAGTGCGCACAGAGATCAGGGTTTCGCCGGAGGAAGACCACGAGAACATCGGAATGAGATGAAAACTTGCATGTGCCCCTAGTATATGTGTGTGTGGGTTTGGCTAGAGGTTGGTATATATAGGTGCTTGCATGTGTCCCCCCTCGCATGCATGCGCTCTAACCTAGAGGCGAAGGTTCCGGGCCCGTATGAGGGTGGAATCTCCCCGTCGAGGTGAAACCGGGTAGGATAGTGCCCCAACTTGTGAACCAACATGGTTTGACATCACCCTATGACCTAAACAAACACAAAACAAGAGAGAGCTACGCGGGCTACCCTGTCGGGAGGAACGTCTAGGGGGTAGACGATCCGAGTGTGCACAGAGATCAGGGTTTCGCCGGAGGAAGACCACGAGAACATCGGAATGAGATGAAAACTTGCATGTGCCCCTAGCATATGTGTGTGTGGGTGTGGTTAGAGGTTGGTATATATAGGTGCTTGCATGTGTCCCCCCTCGCATGCATGCGCTCTAACCTAGAGGCGAAGGTTCCAGGCCCGTATGAGGGTGGAATCTCCCCATCGAGGTGAAACCGGGTAGGATAGTGCCCCAACTTGTGAGCCAACATGGTTTGACATCACCCTATGACCTAAACAAACACAAAACAAGAGAGAGCTACGGCGGGCTACCCCTGTCAGAGGAACGTCTAGGGGGGTAGACGATCCGAGTGTGCAATGATCGAGGGTTTGCGGAGGAAGACCACGAGAACATCGGAATGAGATGAAAACTTGCATGTGCCCCTAGAATATGTGTGTGTGGGTGTGGTTAGAGGTTGGTATATAGGTGCTTGCATGTGTCCCCCGCATGCATGCGCTCTAACCTAGAGGCGAAGGTTCCGGGCCCGTATGAGGGTGGAATCTCCCCGTCGAGGTGAAACCGGGTAGGATAGTGCCCCAACTTGTGAGCCAACATGGTTTGACATCACCCTATGACCTAAACAAACACAAAACAAGAGAGAGCTACGCCGGGCTACCCCTGTCAGAGGAACGTCTAGGGGGGTAGACGATCCGAGTGTGCACAGGTCAGGGTTTCGCCGGAGGAAGACCACGAGAACATCGGAATGAGATGAAAACTTGCATGTGCCCCTAGCATATGTGTGTGTGGGTGTGGTTAGAGGTTGGTATATATAGGTGCTTGCATGTGTCCCCCCTCGCATGCATGCGCTCTAACCTAGAGGAAGGTTCGGGCCGTATGAGGTGGAATCTCCCGTCGAGGTGAAACGGTAGGATAGTGCCCCAACTTGTGAGCCAACATGGTTTGACATCACCCTATGACCTAAACAAACACAAAACAAGAGAGCTACGCCAGGGTTACCCCTGTCGAGGCGTCTAGGGGTAGCGATCCAGTGTGCCTGAGATCGAGGTTTCAGGAGGAAGACCACGAGAACATCGAATGAGATGAAAACTTGCATGTGCCCCTAGCATATGTGTGTGTGGGTGTGGTTAGAGGTTGGTATATATAGGTGCTTGCATGTGTCCCCCCTCGCATGCATGCGCTCTAACCTAGAGGCGAAGGTTAGGGCACATGTGAGGTGGAATCTCCCGTCGAGGTGAAACCGGGTAGGATAGTGCCCCAACTTGTGAGCCAACATGGTTTGACATCACCCTATGACCTAAACAAACACAAAACAAGAGAGCTACGCGGGCTACCCCTGTCGAGGAACGTCTAGGGGGTAGACGATCCAGTGTGCACTGAGGATCGTGGTTTCACGAGGAAGACCACGAGAACATCGGAATGAGATGAAAACTTGCATGTGCCCCTAGCATATGTGTGTGTGGGTGTGGTTAGAGGTTGGTATATATAGGTGCTTGCATGTGTCCCCCCTCGCATGCATGCGCTCTAACCTAGAGGCGAAGGTTCCGGGCCCGTATGAGGGTGGAATCTCCCCGTCGAGGTGAAACCGGGTAGGATAGTGCCCCAACTTGTGAGCCAACATGGTTTGACATCACCCTATGACCTAAACAAACACAAAACAAGAGAGAGCTACGCCGGGCTACCCCTGTCAGAGGAACGTCTAGGGGGGTAGACGATCCGAGTGTGCACAAAGATCAGGGTTTCGCCGGAGGAAGACCACGAGAACATCGGAATGAGATGAAAACTTGCAGGTGCCCCTAGCATATGTGTGTGTGGGTGTGGTTAGAGGTTGGTATATATAGGTGCTTGCATGTGTCCCCCCTCGCATGCATGCGCTCTAACCTAGAGGCGAAGGTTCCGGGCCCGTATGAGGGTGGAATCTTGTATAATTTGTTATTAATAAGGAAAATAAAAAAATCGCCCTAGCTACGCCGACGGCTGCCCTCGGCGTATGCCTGGCCGTCGGCGTAGCCTCATCCGATTTTGACCCATGGCCCCACCGCCACTCGTTTCCCAGCCTCTCTATCCCCAACCCCCTCCCCACCTCCTTCCTCCCAACCCCCTCCCCACCCCGACCCGCCGCCACCAGCCACCGGTCCCCGAGCTCGGGGCCGCCGCCGCCAGCCCCCCTCTCTCCCTCCCGCGAGCGACCGCCGCCTCCCCCACAGCCCCTGCCGTCACCACCCCCACTGCCCCTCCCCCACTGCCCCACCCCGGCCCTCCCCCACTTCCCCACCCCTACTGCCCTGCCGCCACCACCACCCCGCCGCCACCCCCACTACCCCCCTTCCCCATAGCCCCGGCCGTCACCACCTGACCGCCTCCCCTGCCCCATCCCGGCCCTCCCCACTTCACCACCGCCCGCCACCACCCCGCCACCACGACCCACCCCACTTCCCACCCGCCTCCCCAGTGCCACCACCACCACCCACTACCCCGCCACCAGCACCCGCCTCCACCCCTACTGCCCCAGCCCCCACTGCCCGCCCTCCCCCCTGTGTCTGCACACCCACGTCTATCTCCGGCCCCGTCGCATCGTCTCCGGTGAGTAGCCCATCTCACATCTTCTCTTATTTTCCGTTTGGTTGCAACACACCAATTGTCTCTGTGTATTGAGCTTGTGTAGCCGTGCTCCCACCGATTTTAGGGAAAGCTAGAAAATGCATACTGATGAATTATGAGAAGATGTAATACTTCTGAAATTTTAAAGATATATTTCTTAGTGGAGTCTCACATGATAGTTAGTGAATTTTTGTTTAAGTTCCATACACTAGAACCGTAGCTTCTAGTAATTTTCTTATATCATGTACTTAAATAGCCAATGCAAAAAATACATCGCTTAATGCACTTCCATAGTTTATTAAGGAGTTCCTATGCTTAGATAGCTAACTGATAGTTTGTACTAATTGTAGATTGTGGTTAGTTTGTAGTAGTAGTTTATAGTCTGTAGTATGTAGTTTTTCTTATGTACTAGTAGTTTGTAGTAGTAGGTTGTAGTATCTAGATGAAATAGATGAAATTTGCAGTAGTAGGTTGTGGTATCTAGTAGTAGGTTGTAGTATCTAGTAGTAGGTTGTAGTAGTAGTTTATAGTTTGTATGTAGTTTTTCTTATGTACAATAGTTCATGTTTTTCTTATGTACAATAGTTTATGTACAATAGTTTGTATGTAGTTTTTCAGGGCCGAGAGGGAGGCAGAGTCCGAGAGGGAGGCAGAGTCTGAGAGGGAGGCGAGGACCGAGAGGGAGGCGGGGACCGATACGGAGGCGGACACTAGCCGCGAGTTGGTGGGGCCGAAGAAATTGCGGAATCGTGGGGAATCGGGAGTCCCTGACGAGAAGTTTGAGCCTAGGACTCAGGAGGCGAAAGCCCTTATTATTCCAGATGGCCTTGAGTAAGTTTACTAATTTGGCAATTTAAAACATTTTATTTCATGTTGGTCATAAATAATTATTGTGTACTAATGTTTATTTTTGTGCAGCAATTGGACATTTCCTCCGGGGACCAAGGCTCGCCTTCCTAACAGCCTCGTTGAGCTCGATTAGGAAGTTCTGGCGGTATCACATTACCCCGAGGGTGACAGAAGCTAGCTACTACTTGGGCGGACTACTAGACTACCCGTGTCCCGGGCTTTCCGACAATGTTCGATGTCATCACCAAGTTTTGGGTAAGGCATATTTCTCGAGTTATGTTCATACTTGATGACCCCACCGTGCTAACTCATGACTCTTATGCATGATTGAAGTGCTTTTACCATGTGGCCGAGGAGGACCAGGAGAAGGCGTAGAGGACTTTGCTTGGGGCTTGTGTGAAGTTGACCTGTGTGTGGTACAACCAGAAGGTCACGCGCTAGCCACTTCAATGGCTGACAGGCGTGAGGGTCGAAGGAAGACATTGTCGGTAGGAACCCTAATCCTGAGTACTCGATGGCCGAAGAGTACATGTCGGTGAGTAAAATGTCAATGAGATTCTACATTGCTTCTAAGTTGCCATTGCATTTTCTGGAGTTGAGTATTGCATTTTCAGGTTATCCCCGATTGGGCCGAGCCGCATCGACTCGCATGGGAGGAGCTGGTTAGGACGAGGTGGCTCAGAGAAGACGAGGAGTTTGCAGCCTTCTCGAGGCGGAACGCGGATAACCGAGGCGATGGTGGAACGCACTGCGCGGGAAACCGCAACTTTGACCGCTTCAAGGGAAGGTGGTGCGATATACATGGAGCGACCTGCGTGCATTTCTGCTTATGTTTGTACTTCATATGCATAATATTTTCTTTTCGCGATACAGGTGGCCGAGGCACAACCCGGGGAGGTGATTCATGACGTCGCCGTCTATGAGATGATGCGGCGAAAGAAGCCCAATTACTCGGAGCCTCAACCCTCGTTGCCTGTGTACTTCGGCACTGCCCAGAACGACTTGGGGAACTACAGCACGATGGTGAAGGCTCGTCACCCCCATGTGGATGACCCCATTCACGCGGAGATCGACGAGGAGTCGTTGGTCCTGTCGGGGCACGGATTGCAGCATGGACGCCTCAAGATTCTGAATAAGAAGGTCAAGCCTACCCTCGGACGAGCTTCAGCCGTCTCAAGGCTACCTACCCCGCCGACGGCCCCCTATCCCTCGTGGCCAGCCTCGTCGCTCACGAGGATGTAAGTTTTCTCGTTTCATCATCTTTATGAGTTTTGTTCCTGCATGGCTAACCGGCGAGATTCCTTGTATTTGAAATTGTAGCCTGAGTTAGACGCGGCCTACGAAGCCGCTTATGACGAATATCAGGTGGCCTTTCGGCATCAGGAGACGACTGCGATCTACATGCAATACGTAAATGTAAGTCCGAACCTTTATTTGTTGCAAAAGATACAAGTCCCACTTCCCCCCGTTTGTTGTACTATGGCCTGACTTCTAAACTATCTTGCAGGCCATGATGATGAATATTCAAACTGGCCAGAATAGAGATTTAGGGCCCGTGACTCCCATGCCAGGTCCGATGCCATTTTGGCAATCGAAGGAAAGCGTCGCTAGGACATACTACGCATCGACACGGTAAGTTCTTTGCGAACCCACCGGTTATCGCTTTACTTTGCCTGCAAGTTGCTAACATGTAGGCAACATGTAGGAACGGAGCTTGGGAACCGGCACTTTGGCCACGCGCCTCGCGGATGGGCGTGATCACACCGCTTCATGACGATGGTCCATCTCCGCCATTCTGCAGTGGTTCTCCGAGCTTCACACTTCTCCTACTCCCTCGCCGGTGGCTCTTCTGCTGCTTCTCGGGCGCAACCCTCGGCGAGGTCGCCACTTTTCACCGGGGAGATCTCGGGTACACCCTCTCCTCGAGTTGTAGGCATGTGTGATGATGTCGATGATCTTGTATGACTAATGTATGGATGATCTTGTATGGTGATGTGGTTACATGTATTTCTTATGTGTTCTTGTTTCAATTGGTGTGGTATATATATTTCATGTATTCATGTATGTTGTATGGATGATGTATGGATGTATGGATGATGATGTATGGCTGCTGTGAGTGCTGCTGCTGCAATAAAATTCAAAAAAATGTGCATTGATCGCCGACGGCCTTGCCCTCGGCGTGGGAGGTAAGCGTGACCAAATGGTCAAGGCTACGCCGACGCAAGGCCTCGGCGTAGGGCCAGCCAGCCGCTGCCAGGCGCTACGCCTCCACGATGGCGAGTATCGCCGAGGGAGGCCGTCGGCGTAGCATCTGCGCCAGGGCTGCGCTGCCTCCACGTGGCGGCGACGCCGAGGGGAGGCCGTCGGCCGCGCCAGGCCGCCCACCTGCCTCCACGTGGATTAGTACGCCGAGGGTGAGGCCGTCGGCGTAGCCGACGCGCCGTTAACTGGCCGTGTGACGGCGCGGTCGACGTTCGCCGACGGGCGCCGTCAGGCCGTCGGCGTTGGCCTACGCCGGCGGTCTTGTCCTACGCCGACGGCCGCGCCTGCTCCGCCGAGGGAGAGGTCCGCCGAGGACGTCGCCGAGGCAGCCGCGTAAGCGTCGCCGAGGGTTGTACTACAGGAATGGCGTTGTGTCGACGGCGAGGAGCTACGCCGACGCCAAAGGTCGGGGCCGTCGGCAGAACCGGGCCAGCCAGCCCAGCTTCCGAGCCCTCGGCGTCGCAGCCCGTCGGCGTGGCACGTGACGCCGAGGGTGACCGTCGGCGTAAACTTAGCCCTCGGCGGGGGTGGCAGCGTGGCACTAGTCGAGGCCGGACATGCCCACCTAGCGTCGACATTATCATTATGCGAGTTGTCGGCGCCGAGCCCACATCCCGCCGGTCACCCTCGGCGTGCCTCTCGCCGACGGTGACCCTCGGCGTACCTATGCACTTTTTTTTCCTTACCAAATTATTTGTATTTATTTATTAGTATTAATTATTTAGATTCTATTTTATCAATTGGATGGATTCGTAGCCTCCGAATAATAGTCTTCACGCCCACATAAAATGTCGAATCTTCTCACAAGTTGAGAAATTTGCATGTTTGTGTGTTATTATCACATGTGCATGAAATTTATATTTCACAAATTTTTGTGAAGTTGTTCAAAGATTCAATCACATGTGCCTGTCCCCCCTCGCATGCATGCGGAAGCGTAGGTTCCGGACCCGTATAAGGGGGAATCTCCCCGTTGAGGCGAAGCTAATATGGTTTTACATCACCCTATGACCTAAACAAACACAAAACATATGTGTGTGAGTGTGGTGAGAGGTTGGTATAGGTGCTTGCATGTGTCCCCCCTCGCATGCATGCGCTCTAACCTAGACGCGAAGGTTCCGGGCCCGTATGAGGGTGGAATCTGCCCGTCGAGGTGAAACCGGGTAGGATAGTGCCCCAACTTGTGAGCCAACATGGTTTGACATCACCCTATGACCTAAACAAACACAAAACAAGAGAGAGCTACGCCGGGCTACCCCTGTCAGAGGAACGTCTAGGGGGGTAGACGATCCGAGTGTGCACAGAGATCAGGGTTTCGCCGGAGGAAGACCACGAGAACATCGGAATGAGATGAAAACTTGCATGTGCCCCTAGCATATGTGTGTGTGTGGGTGTGGTTAGAGGTTGGTATATATAGGTGCTTGCATGTGTCCCCCCTCGCATGCATGCGCTCTAACCTAGAGGCGAAGGTTCCGGGCCTGTATGAGGGTGGAATCTCCCCGTCGAGGTGAAACCGGGTAGGATAGTGCCCCAACTTGTGAGCCAACATGGTTTGACATCACCCTATGACCTAAACAAACACAAAACAAGAGAGAGCTACGCCGGCTACCCTGTCGAGGAGAGCGTCTAGGGGGTAGACGATCCGAGTGTGCAGATTGTGGATCGAGGAAGACCACGAGAACATCGGAATGAGATGAAAACTTGCATGTGCCCCTAGCATATGTGTGTGTGGGTGTGGTTAGAGGTTGGTATATATAGGTGCTTGCATGTGTCCCCCCTCGCATGCATGCGCTCTAACCTAGAGGCGAAGGTTCAGGTCCCGTATGATGCTGGAATCTCACCGTCGAGGTGAAACCGGGTAGGATAGTGCCCCAACTTGTGAACCAACATGGTTTTACATCACCCTATGACCTAAACAAACACAAAACAAGAGAGAGCTACGCGGGGCTACCCCTGTCAGAGGAACGTCTAGGGGGGTAGACGATCCGAGTGTGCAAAGATCAGGGTTTCGCCGGAGGAAGACCACGAGAACATCGGAATGAGATGAAAACTTGCATGTGCCCCTAGCATATGTGTGTGTGGGTGTGGTTAGAGGTTGGTATATATAGGTGCTTGCATGTGTCCCCCCTCGCATGCATGCGCTCTAACCTAGAGGCGAAGGTTAGGGCCGTATGAGGTGGAATCTCCCGTCGAGGTGAAACCGGGTAGGATAGTGCCCCAACTTGTGAGCCAACATGGTTTGACATCACCCTATGACCTAAACAAACACAAAACAAGAGAGAGCTACGCCGGGCTACCCCTGTCAGAGGAACGTCTAGGGGGGTAGACGATCCGAGTGTGCACAGGGATCAGGGTTTCGCCGGAGGAAGACCACGAGAACATCGGAATGAGATGAAAACTTGCATGTGCCCCTAGCATATGTGTGTGTGGGTGTGGTTAGAGGTTGGTATATATAGGTGCTTGCATGTGTCCCCCCTCGCATGCATGCGCTCTAACCTAGAGGCGAAGGTTCCGGGCCCGTATGAGGGTGGAATCTCCCCGTCGAGGTGAAACCGGGTAGGATAGTTCCCCAACTTGTGAGCCAACATGGTTTGACATCACCCTATGACCTAAACAAACACAAAACAAGAGAGAGCTACGGGCTACCCCTGTCAGAGGAACGTCTAGGGGGTAGCGATCCAGTGTGCACAGAGATCAGGGTTTCGCCGGAGGAAGACCACGAGAACATCGGAATGAGATGAAAACTTGCATGTGCCCCTAGCATATGTGTGTGTGGGTGTGGTTAGAGGTTGGTATATAGGTGCTTGCATGTGTCCCCCCTCGCATGCATGCGCTCTAACCTAGAGGCGAAGGTTCCGGGCCCGTATGAGGGTGGAATCTTGTATAATTTGTTATTAATAAGGAAAATAAAAAAATCGCCCTAGCTACGCCGACGGCTGCCCTCGGCGTATGCCTGGCCGTCGGCGTAGCCTCATCCGTTTTTTGACCCGCGGCCCACCCGGGCCACTCGTTTCCCAGCCTCTCTATCCCCCACCCCCTCCCCACCTCCTTCCTCCCAACCCCCTCCCCACCTGAGCCGCCGCCAGCCACCGGTCCCGAGCTGGGGCCCGCGCCCCCTCTCCCCCTCTCCCTCCCATGACCCCGCCTCCCACCGCCCACTGCCCACCCCCCCTCCCCACTTGCCCCGGCCCTCCCCACTTCCCCCACCCCTCACCCTGCCACCGCCCACCACCCGCCGCCACCCCACTACCCCCCCTTCCCCATAGCCCCGGCCGTCACCACCCATTGCCGCCCCTCCCCCCCATCCGCCCGCCCCCACCCCACCGCCACCAGCCCCCGCCGCCACCACGACCCCTGCGCCACCCCACTTCCCCACTGCCCGCAGATCGCATCGTTCTCCGTGAGTAGCCCATCTCACATCTTCTCTTATTTTCCGTTTGGTTGCAACACACCAATTGTCTCTGTATTGAGCTTGTAGCCGTGCTCCCACCGATTTTAGGGAAAGCTAGAAAATGCATACTGATGAATTATGAGAAGATGTAATACTTCTGAAATTTTAAAGATATATTTCTTAGTGGAGGCTCACATGATAGTTAGTGAATTTTTGTTTAAGTTCCATACACTAGAACCGTAGCTTCTAGTAATTTTCTTATATCATGTACTTAAATAGCCAATGCAAAAAATACATCGCTTAATGCACTTCCATAGTTTATTAAGGAGTTCCTATGCTTAGATAGCTAACTGATAGTTTGTACTAATTGTAGATTGTGGTTAGTTTGTAGTAGTAGTTTATAGTCTGTAGTATGTAGTTTTTCTTATGTACTAGTAGTTTGTAGTAGTAGGTTGTAGTATCTAGATGAAATAGATGAAATTTGCAGTAGTAGGTTGTGGTATCTAGTAGTAGGTTGTAGTATCTAGTAGTAGGTTGTAGTAGTAGTTTATAGTTTGTATGTAGTTTTTCTTATGTACAATAGTTCATGTTTTTCTTATGTACAATAGTTTGTATGTAGTTTTTCAGGGCCGAGAGGGAGGCAGAGTCCGAGAGGGAGGCGAGGACAGAGAGGGAGGCGGGGACCGATACGGAGGCGGACACTAGCCGCGAGTTGGTGGGGCCGAAGAAATTGCGGAATCGTGGGGAATCGGGAGTCCCTGACGAGAAGTTTGAGCCTAGGACTCAGGAGGCGAAAGCCCTTATTATTCCAGATGGCCTTGAGTAAGTTTACTAATTTGGCAATTTAAAACATTTTATTTCATGTTGGTCATAAATAATTATTGTGTACTAATGTTTATTTTTGTGCAGCAATTGGACATTTCCTCCGGGGACCAAGGCTCGCCTTCCTAACAGCCTCGTTGGAGCTCTGATTAGGAAGTTTTGGCCGGGCTATCACATTACCCCCGAGGGTGACAGGAAGCTAGCTACTACTTGGGCGGACTACCAGACTACCCGTGTCCCGGGCTTTCCGACAGCTGCTGATGCTGTCATCACCAAGTTTTGGGTAAGGCATATTTCTCGAGTTATGTTCATACTTGATGACCCCACCGTGCTAACTCATGACTCTTATGCATGATTGAAGTGCTTTTACCGTGTGGCCGAGGAGGACCAGGAGAAGGCGCAGAGGACTTGGTAGGAACCCTAATCCTGAGTACTCGATGACGCCAGAAGAGTACATGTCGGTGAGTAAAATGTCAATGAGATTCTACATTGCTTCTAAGTTGCCATTGCATTTTCTGGAGTTGAGTATTGCATTTTCAGGTTATCCCGATTGGGCCGAGCGCATCGACTCGCATGGGAGGAGCTGGTTAGGGGAGGTGGCTCAGAGAAGACGAGGAGTTTGCAGCCTTGTCGGCGGAACGCGGATAACCGAGGCGATGGTGGAACGCCGCTTGCGGAAACCGCAACTTTGACCGCTTCAAGGGAAGGTGAATGCGTATATACATGGAGCGACCGTGCATTTCTGCTTATGTTTGTACTTCATATGCATAATATTTTCTTTTCGCGATACAGGTGGCCGAGGCACAACCCGGGGAGGTGATTCATGACGTCGCCGTCTATGAGATAATGCGGCGAAAGAAGCCCAATTACTCGGAGCCTCAACCCTCGTTGCCCGTGTACTTCGGCACTGCCCAGAACGACTTGGGGAACTAAAGCACGATGGTGAAGGCTCGTCACCCCCATGTGGATGACCCCATTCACGCGGAGATCGACGAGGAGTCGTTGGTCCTGTCGGGGCACGGATTGCAGCATGGACGCCTCAAGATTCTGAATAAGAAGGTCAAGCCTACCCTCAGCACGAGCTTCAGCCGTCTCAAGGCTACCTACCACCGACGGCCCCTATCCGCCTGTGGCCAGCCTCGTCGCTCCGCCGAGGATGTAAGTTTTTCTCGTTTTCATCATCTTTATGAGTTTTGTTCCTGCATGGCTAACCGCTGACGAGATTCCTTGTATTTGAAATTGTAGCCTGAGTTAGACGCGGCCTACGAAGCCGCTTATGACGAATATCAGGTGGCCTTTCGGCATCAGGAGACGACTGCGATCTACATGCAATACGTAAATGTAAGTCCGAACCTTTATTTGTTGCAAAAGATACAAGTCCCACTTCCCCCCGTTTGTTGTACTACGGCCTGACTTCTAAACTATCTTGCAGGCCATGATGATGAATATTCAAACTGGCCAGAATAGAGATTTAGGGCCCGTGCCTCCCATGCCAGGTCCGATGCCATTTTGGCAATCGAAGGAAAGCTTCGCTAGGACCTACTACGCATCGACACCGGTAAGTTCTTTGCGAACCCACTGGTTATCGCTTTACTTTGCCTCGCAAGTTGCTAACATGTAGGCAACATGTAGGGAACGGGAGCTTCTGGGAACCGGCACTTTGGCCACGCCTCGCCGGATGGGCGTCAGATCACACCGCTTCATGACGATGGTCCATCTCCTGGCCATTCTGCAGGTGGTTCTCCCGAGCTTCACACTTCTCCTACTCCCTCGCCAGGTGGCTCTTCTGCTGCTTCTACTGGACGCAACCCTCGGCAGGTCGCCACTTTTCACCGGGGAGATCTGGTACACCCTCTCCTCCAGAGTTGTAGGCATGTGTGATGATGTCGATGATCTTGTATGACTAATGTATGGATGATCTTGTATGACTGATGTTGATACATGTATGGCATATGTGATCTTGTTTCAATTGGTGTGGAATATATATTGCATGGATGCATGGATGATGTATGGATGATGTATGGATGTATGGATGATGATGTATGGCTGCTGTGAGTGCTGCTGCTGCTGCAATAAAATTCAAAAAAAAAACTGTGCATTCGATACGCCGACGGCCTTGCCCTCGGCGTAGGAGGTAAGCGTGACCAAATGGTCAAGGCTACGCCGACGGCAAGGCCCTCGGCGTAGGGCCAGCCCGCTGCTGCCAGGCCGCTGCGCTGCCTCCACGTGGCAGGAGTACGCCGAGGGGGAGGCCGTCGGCGTAGCATCTGCGCCAGGCCGCTGCGCTGCCTCCACGTGGCAGGCGTACGCCGAGGGGGAGGCCGTCGGCGTAGCTGCTGCGCCAGGCCGCCCACCAGCCTCCACGTGGATTAGTACGCCGAGGGTGAGGCCGTCGGCGTAGCCGACGCGCCGTTAACTGGCCGTGTGACGGCGCGGTCGACGTTCGCCGACGGTCTATACGCCCGGCAGGCGCCGTCAGGCCGTCGGCGTTGGCCTACGCCGACGGTCTTGTCCTACGCCGACGGCCGCGCCTGCTCCGCCGAGGGAGAGGTCCGCCGAGGACGATACGCCGAGGGCAGCCGTCGGCGTAGCGTACGCCGAGGGTTTTCCTGGCTACGCCGACGGCAATATGCCCTCGGCATACCGAGCTTCTCCTGTAGTGTTTAGTCTATGGCTGTCGTTCGTGCATGGCAGAGATGAGATCCATCTACAGACTTCAAAAATGGTGGCAGCGAGCCCGACATGTATTGGATGCTGCGAACTCTCAGACTGACGGTGCGTCTTTTAATCCTTTCTCGTCCTGTTTTGGTCTCGTCAGTTTATGCAGTGTTGCTTGCCGTTGATTCCGACGGTTTGTGTCGTTTTCTTTTTTACTCTTTTCAAAATTAGGAATGCGCAACGAGAAGTGTATATGGGTTATTCTCCCTTCCACGATTGACGTGCTCTTGTCAGTGTGGAGATGATGTCATTAACTAATGTTTTGAGTAAAGCCGTAAAGTTTGATCGTCAGAGAGTAACATCATGCAAGTAGTATATACTACAACGTACTCATATTCTTTTTTCTCTTTTGCCAACAAAGCCTCTAAAAATACATTCAACCATGAATGGAGTCTGTTCCGTTACTGGCTTCGAGCACATGACCCTCCGTGCGCCCTTGCCCACTTCATCTCTTCGTGTTCCTCCTTTCGGTCGCCTCCATGGCATTCTCCTCCGTTTTTCCTGCCCCTACACTTCCCCTCAAAACGGCAAAGCTGGGAGATCTCTCTGCAGTATCAACGACATAATTAGAACCCTTCTTATCCAAGATTCTATGCCCCCATGTTTTTTGGCCGAAGCTCTCCGCACAGCCACATATCTCCTCAACATTCATCCGTCCCAACTTAACCCACAAACCACGCCATATTACTCTCTCTTTCTATGTCATCCCAATTATCCTGAACTTCGAGTATTCGGTTGTCTCTGTTTTCCAAATACCTATGTCACTTCACCTCATAAACTAGACCCTAGATCTCTACCCTACGTTTTTCTATGTTATTCCGATGAGCACAAAGATTATACATGTTTTGACCTAGTTTCTGGTCGTATTCATATCTCTCGTCACGTTACTTTCGTTGAAAACTCTTTTCCTTTTGCCACACATACATCTTCTCATGATTCCTTCTCTACTGATCCCTCTCCCTCGACTCGTTCAGCTACACCACCTAATCCCCTACACATCCAAATATTCCATACAGAACCCCCTACGCCCGAACCTACATCCGCTGCGCCGGCGTTTCGCTCACTTCTCCTACCGCGCTTCTGACGAGCCCTCATGGCCTCCTACCATCGCACCACCCTCTCCACCCACGGCACATTCTCCTGCCTCTTCGCAAACCTGATCCGATGCATCACCTAACCCCACTATCACGCCTCCCTCTTCGGCACCCACTTCTGAGCATGATCCGTCTCCTTCCCCACAATTACCCTCCTATGCTATTCCTATTCTAGCACCCACCAATGATCATACTATGCGTACCGGCGGCAAATCTGGTTTTCTTCTACCCTCCAAAGGTCTTAATTTCTTAGCTCAACCCAACCTTTCTCCCATCCCAAAATCCTACAAATCTACTCTTCTCTATCCCAACTGGTCTGCTGCTATGAAAGAAGAATACCATGCTTTGGTTACCAATGATACATGGCAGCTAGTTCATCGTCCTTCTAATTCAAACATTGTTTCTGATAAATGGGTCTTTCGTCAAAAATTTAACTCCGATGGTACTCTCTCTCGCTACAAAGCCCGCTGGGTATGTCGTGGCTATTCTCAACAACAAGAAATTGACTATGACGAAACCTTTTCTCCTGTTGTCAAACCAAGCACAATTCGCACCGTTCTGAGCATTGTCGTTTCCTCTTCTTGGCCTATTCATCAACTCGATGTCAAAAACGCCTTTCTTCATGGTTCTCTTCAAGAAACTGTCTACTGTCTACAACCTTTAGGTTTCGAAGATCCTAGTTCACCCAATCATGTATGTCTTCTTAAAAAGTCTCTCTATGGCCTGAAGCAAGCACCTCGTGCGTGGTTTCAGCGCTTTTCTACATTCATCCACGCTATAGGTTTTATTCCCTCTCTGTCAGACACATCTCTCTTTGTCTACCAATCAAATCATAACATTGCCTATCTCCTCTTTTACGTTGATGACATTATTCTCATAGCCACCACCCAAACTTTTCTCAACTCTATCATCTCTAGTCTTCAACACGAATTCTGTATGACTGATCTAGGTGGGCTTCATCATTTTCGGGGCATTGCTGTAACTCATGATTCTTCTGGCCTTTTTCTTTCTCAACGGCAATACACTCTTGATCTTCTCTCTCGTGCTGGCATGTCGGACTGCCAACCATCCTGCACCCCCATCGACACCACTTCTAAATTTTCTTCTACCGGCGAATCATTCTCCGATCCCACTCTATATCAAAGTCTTGCAGGAGCACTTCAATATCTCACTCTTACACATCTCGAAATTTCCTATGCTATTCAACAAGCATGCCTTCTCATGCATGATCCACGCCTTCCTCATTATAATCTAGTCAAAAGAATTCTTCGATATCTCAAAGGAACTCTTGATCATTGCCTTCATATTAATTCTTCTTCCCCAACAACTTTGACAGCATATTCCGATGCAGACTAGGCTGGATGTCCTGAGATTCGTCGGTCCACATCTAGTTACTGTGTTTTTCTTCGCAATAATTTGATTTCTTGTTCTTCTAAGCGTCAGCTAACGGTTTCTCGTTCATGTGCTGAGGCTGAGTACCGCGCGGTTGCACATGCGGTTGCAGAAATGGTATGGTTGCGTCAACTTCTTGCCGAGCTTCATCGCCCAATTCAACAGGCTCTCAGACACATCTCTCTTTGTCTACCAATCAAATAATAACATTGTCTATCTCCTCTTTTACGTTGATGACATTATTCTCACAGCCTCCACCCAAACTTTTCTCAACTCTATCATCTCTAGTCTTCAACACGAATTCTCTATGACTGATCTAGGTGGGCTTCATCATTTTCGGGGCATTGCTGTAACTCGTGATTCTTCTGGCCTTTTTCTTTCTCAACGGCAATACACTCTTGATCTTCTCTCTCGTGCTGGCATGTCGGACTGCCAACCATCCTGCACCCCCATCGACACCACTTCTAAATTTTCTTCTACCGGCGAATCATTCTCCGATCCCACTCTATATCAAAGTCTTGCAGGAGCACTTCAATATCTCACTCTTACACATCTCGAAATTTCCTATGCTATTCAACAAGCATGCCTTCTCATGCATGATCCACGCCTTCCTCATTATAATCTAGTCAAAAGAATTCTTCGATATCTCAAAGGAACTCTTGATCATTGCCTTCATATTAATTCTTCTTCCCCAACAACTTTGACAGCATATTCCGATGCAGACTAGACTGGATGTCCTGAGATTCGTCGGTCCACATCTAGTTACTGTGTTTTTCTTCGCAATAATTTAATTTCTTGGTCTTCTAAGCGTCAGCTAACGGTTTCTCGTTCATGTGCTGAGGCTGAGTACCGCGCGGTTGCACATGCGGTTGCAGAAATGGTATGGTTGCGTCAACTTCTTGCCGAGCTTCATCGCCCAATTCAGCAGGCTACCATTGTGTATTGTGATAATATCTTTGCAGTTTATATGGCGGGCAACCTAGTTCAGCATCGGAGGACAAAACATATTGAAATCGACACACATTTTGTTCGCGAGAAGGTTGTTCTTGGACAAGTTCGTGTTCTTCATGTTCCAACCACGGTGCACCATTCATTGACATACGATCCAGTCTCCACGTCGTTGAGATCGCCGATGAGACTGCGGGGGGATGTTAGACTAGACAATGTTGAGTCGATTTTAATTTGTTAGAGTTTGTTTTAGAGTCGGTTTAAGTAATCTTGGCCGACAAGTTTTGTATCCCCATATGTACTCTGTACCCCTCAAGAAATATTATTATGCAAGTCAATCAAATTTACACCAGCGGCTCACGGCTCGACAGCCTGCCTTAGTGCACTACAGTAGTAAAACAGGGGCTAGGGGCGACCGAATCCTTGAGTTCAAACGGTACTGGAGCTCCCTTGGCGGCGGCGCACGGGGAGATCGGAAGAAGCTCCGATGCTGGCGGTTAGGGTTTGGGAAATTGCAAAAAAAAAGACGGGAGGTGTGCAAAGATGTTTATAGGGGCGTGGCATGCGCGAGTTGCAAAAATCCAGCGGATTCGATGCGGATTTAAGGGGATTTGAACCGAGTTCGTTCATCTCAGTCTCTAGGCGGGCAAGAAAGAGGATCGGACAGGTTATGCTGCTCAGAGAGAGTAGATGAGCGGCAGGTTGGTCCGCTGGCCATGCTGGGCCGCTAGCGGCTGCATGCTGCTGCGCTTGTGGGGGAATAGGGAGTGTGCTGGCTGGGGCTGGCCCAGTGGCTGGTCCGTGTAGGTTAAGCTTAGTTTTTTTTCTTTTTATATTATTTATTTTATATTTCTTAGTTTCTTTAGTGATTTTTGCATAGATAATTCAAGTGACATTGTCTTCAAATTTTTTAAAAAATTAGACGATCAACTTAGGATCTTTTTTACAACATTTTCACTAGTTTTCAAATAGTGTATTTACAAAACCATAATTTAATCCGCATAGGGGCATTTTGGCAAAACGAAATAGCGTTTTCAAACTAGGGTTTGACTTCAGAAATTAATAAATAATAAAAAGTTGCTCAAGTTATGAGCAATGGCTAAGACTTCAGAAAAACGAGTATAATACTATCAGCAAAATGGTTTCAGCTTCAGAAAAAATGGTTGTTTTCTCGCAAACAGGCCCTTCATGTATTTAGGCATGCATATCAACGTTATTTTAGTGACGTTAACCCTTCTACGCCTTCACTAATGCTAGTACTGTACTGTTTTATGCACCTCACGACTTAGCAAAATGAATCACCAGCGACAACTCGATCATTGCTGAGCAGATGTATGTACCTATAGATAATTAATCAGGGAGTCTGTTGTACAATATAGCTCATTGCAGAAGCTAACTATATCCGTAATATAGATCTGGGGAGTCTATATAGTAACATTTCTGTTGGTCTGGACGGCCACCTAATCTTGAGCAGTTCCTTTCGGCAACACGTGCTAGTCCGAGTTGTACGAACGGCTGCATTAGTAGTTCACTCCGCGTCAAAGTCTAATTTAATCGCATATCCGTTTGTTCTTGCACACAGTGTTACGTGCAAGCTAGTCACGAAAGTTCGGTGGGTGCGTATCACAAGGAAAACAATTCAGTACCTTGAAATATTTTCCCCAACTTTCACCATCTCAGACATACTGGAAGGAAACATCACGCCGAAGAAATGTTTAGTCGCCAGGTTCAGCAAATGTATAAAAAACAAAACAGTTAATTGGTATTTTCTTCAGATTAGCATGTTCCCTTTGTTGATAAAAACAAATTTACAGCTGAAAAGAGTGAGCTTGCAGCGAAACAGGAGAGTGATGACAAGAGAGAGTTAAAACCACTATATTTGAGAAAAAAATTCGAAAAGCCACCGGTTTACGTTTGAATCGCAAAAAATCACCACACTACTGTTGATTTTTTGCAATGTACACTAAAATGAAATTGACAACAAATTGACAGCGATTATGACCAGGAGGGCCCACTCTCTAGGCTGATGTGGACTGGGACCCACCTGTCAGCCCAAATAAGAAAATAAAAAATCTCTTTATCCCTGGCTACCCCATCCCGTTGACCCCACGGTGGCAACCCCCACCCCTCTCCGGCGACCTCACCGCTGCCACCCATTAGAGGGTTGCGTCCACGACCATCGACCGGCGAACACGTCAGGACGGCCAGCGTGTGGCAGGCTCTGGTGTGTGGGCTGGAAACCTGTGGCGGGCTCCGGCCTGTGGCAGCTGACAGACTGGCCAGCTGGGCGCGAGCAGGGCGGGCGGGAGGCTGGCTGAGGCTGGCGGGAGGCTGGGCGGCTGGGAGGCTGAGAGGCGTGAGGCGACGGGCGACTTGGGGATGGGCAGGGCGGCGTAGAGGCGCGGGGCGGACGAGCACCGGTGGCGAGATCCGGCGAGCCACGGGTGAGGCATGTGATGCTCCAGCGAGGGATGACGCAGCACAGGGCAGGGTTGCGAGCTCCGGCGAGGTATAGGACGTCGCGGGGTGGGGGCATATGCCGGTGAGGTACTGCGCTGGCAGGGTGGCCAGTGGGTGGCCGGATGGGATGCGGTGGGGTGGCCGGCGGTGGGAGTCTGGGCCACCGGCGCCGGAGCCATGGCCGATAGGGGCTCGCGGTCAACCCTGGCAACTCCCGATTCCTTTTTTTTTTGTTTTTTTAGAATTTCTAGATTTTCTTAAATGGGATGACAAGAGGGACCCAGTCCATCTCGTCATTTTGGCTCTGCCAAGTGGGCTCTCCTGGTCATAATCGCTGTCAATTTGTTGTCAATTTCATTTTAGTGTACACTGCAAAAAATCAGCAGGAGGGCGGTGGTTTTTTGCGATTCAAACGTAAACTGGTGGTTTTTCAAAATTTTGCACAAATGTGATGGTTTTATGCTATAAGCTCCAAGAGAGAAGAACATCCTTGTTTAGAGCTATCTTCCAACCCTCTCTTGAAACGGGCAAAGATTTTCCAGGAACAAATTATGTCTGTTCACCATCAGCCATTATACTCCTTGTTTCTTTGCTTTTTTCGCATGGTGCGATTAATCCACTGATAACGGTGGCAAAACTATAGTAAGAGCATGCATCGTCCTAAAGCTAAAAGTGGTGCGTCCAATTAACACCGTCACATGCCCATCGATCAACCGATCGATCGATCATGTCTCAGTCACGGCACCCTAGTTCTTCGTCTATAAATAGAAGCGCTGCAAGCTTTCCCTTCTTCATCCATGACCTGCATTCACCACTAGTCTCGAGCCCAAATAGCAGTAGCACTAGGCACTACGCAGTGAAGCACTTGACCATGGCGCCCAGCCAGCTCCCAGCGGCCCTCTTCGCCGCTTGCGCTGTTTTCCTGACCCTCGCCGTGCCATTGATCGCCGGCGACCCTGACATGCTACAGGACTTCTGTGTCGCCGACTACAAATCCCTCAAAGGCCGTAAGTGTGCTCTTTCCGTGCATCCGTACTTTGTCTTTCCAGCACTGCGTGAACAGAAAATTAATTTGTTTGTACGCCTGCAGCACTGCGTCTGAACGGGTTCCCCTGCAAGAGGCCGGAGAACGCGACGGCGAACGACTTCTTCTCCAACGTGCTGGCTAAGCCTGGAAACCCCAACAACCCGGTCGGCTCCGCGGTGACGGCGGCGAACGTGGAGAATCTCCCCGGGCTCAACACCCTGGGCGTGTCCATGTCCCGCATCGACTACGCGCCATGGGGCATCAACCCGCCGCACACCCACCCACGCGCCACCGAGATCATCTTCGTGCTCGAGGGCTCGCTCGACGTCGGCTTCGTCACCACCGGCGGTTACCTCTACGGCCGCACTGTCTGCAAGGGCGAGATCTTCGTCTTCCCGCGCGGCCTCCTCCACTTCCAGAAGAACAACGGTGGCGCGCCGGCCATGGCGATCTCGGCGTTCAACAGCCAGCTTCCTGGCACGCAGTCCCTCGCCGTGGCCCTGTTCGGAGCGTCGCCGCCGGTGCCCACGGACGTTCTGGCCAGGGCGCTCCAGATCGACGGCGGCGTCGTGGAGGCCATCAAGTCCAAGTTCCCGACCAACTACTAGGCGCGCATGAGGCACGCGGTGCGGTTGGATCAACACGCACGTACCTGCACCAATAAAAGAGAGAACCCCGTATCGTAAAAGTTTGGTTTTAGTTCATGTGAGAGTGCACTTTCGCTTCACGTGCATGTTTGTTTTCATCGTTGCTTGTTCTTTCAAATCGGTGCATCTTTTACTTATGTCTGGTGATTAATTTGTATGTTTTCCCTTAATATCAACGAAACGACTTCCCTGATTGCTTGAAATTTCGCGATGGTAATGACCAGATATATGTCCCTGTTGGCATGTCTTCGATCGAATCTAGATTCCTGATGTCATGTTGTATATATAGGCATGTGGCATTCCGGATTGGCGGATTACATCAAAAGAGTACACAGCTGATGGCATTCCGGATTGGCGGATTACATTGCGAGGAACTAGTAGCACATCAGCATGCAGCAGAGCGTGTACGTTGGAGCCTTGGAGGGACGGTCGCGAGCTGGCCTAGTTGAAGGCGTAAAAGTGTCGTTGGAGTTTTTTTTTTTTTTGCATGAGTACCCTTTTAAAGAACTTCATCCACATCTGGCATTGAGTTGGGCACCGAAGAACATAGATCTGTCTTGCGATGCCCTTGGGCCTTGCGATTTTTCTCTCGAAACATGCCTACGCCCCGTTATATAAATAAAACAACATTCAGATACAACCGAGTTCCATACAAAGCACTGGCCGTAGCCAAAAGAAAAATGAAAAAATGTCCTGATGGGGCCTTGGCACAAAATAGCCCAAATGAAAAGAAAAACACCGGACAGCCACCAAGTCACGAGCGATCAAGGGCCGAGAAGGGGTGCGCCGCCTCCCTCAGGGCCCGCAGGAGGCCGTCTAGGTGCTCCCGATCCCACTGTCTAGCAAGCGGGTACCACTGCTGCAGGTAAGCGAGGAAAAAAATAGAGTCAGATGTGCGATCAGGGAAGATCCGCTCAGTCACCAGCATCTTATTTTGTACATTCCAAAGGGTCTAGGCCAAGCCCGTGAACACTAGTCAGAAGAGGCAGCGCCTCCTTCTAGCCCGGTTTCCCTTGGTCTGCAGGAACTTCCCGAGGTCCTCGGCCTGCCAACTAGGCCCAAGTGCTTTCCGGATAAAGCTCCATAGAAAACTGAGCCTCGGTGCATGTGAACATAATGTGGACATAATGTGGGTGCATGTTTTCGGTGTCCCACAAAGTGGAAACATGCAATTTCCGGGACCAATACGCTTAGCCACTTCAATGCGTTGCGTGATTTTTCAGGATTTTTTTTTTCACATTTCAAATTTGCACGGAAGTTGTAGCAATGGAAACAATGAGTTTGAACACTTAAGAAATGATCCTAGCTCACTTGGTTAGGGGAGTGGATATATAATCTGGCCACTTAGGTTAATGTCGCGACGTATTCACATTTGGATTCTTATTATTAAAAAAACGGTTGTCCCCGGCCAAGATAGGGCTTCGGGACATCAGGAGTAGGGACTCATGGACGACTGCCTGGCGTCGGTCTCTCAGTTAGTTTGCGTCTACGCGAAATGTCACGCATTAATAAAGATAGGGAAATACATGTGCCAGTGGCACTACATGAATGGGAATCTACGCCGACGGCCGGTCGCTACACCGACGACCATACATCGGGGCTGTCGGCGTAGCCATCGTCTAGGCCAGCCCCGCCAAGCAGCCGTCGGCGTAGAATTTCCCTCGACATATCCTATGCTACACCGACGGCTGCCCTCGGCGTAGCTATTTTTTATTTTATCTCATTAAACTTTGAAAAATCATAATTAAATCATTCTAAGTCAGAAAAATACAAATAATATATCAAAATTTGCAGAAAAATAAGCCCTATCTACCTACACTCAAATATTACACATTTGTAAACAAAAATTAAGTAAAATATAAAACATTATATATAGTTTAAAACAGGCATAAAAATTTAAAAATGATCGAAACAATACGAAACCTTCGCGTGGTGTTATATTATGTGACATAGTTAGAAGAAAAAATATCAAACTTGGTATATTGATTATGTCTCAAAGAAACCTTCACAAAATGACCTATCTCATTCGAGGTTTCTTGGCTTTCGGGTCAAATGACCAATGTTATGGCTAGAATCAAGGCATAGTCTGTGATAATGTGCACATATTGTGCATACACATGCATCATGGGATGGCGAACAATGTTGCAGGAGAAAGTTTTCCTTTTTGTCACACCAAAAAGCCATTTCCTATTTTCCGAGCATAAAAAACAGACGATTTTGTGAAGCAACCACCAAATGGCTAATTCAAAATGCTACCACCACATTTTACAAAAATATTATACCACCTTATATGGACAATGTCCCAACAGAGGGATCCAAAACCTTTCCGTCCACCTCTGGTGAAAAAGACAAATTCCTGTTGAATCGGTAGGAAGTGGGTCCGATATGAACTACAGGTACATGATCCGATGCTCATGTTTTTTTACAAAAATCATTTTTTAGGTTCACAATATGATATTTTATCAAAGATCCAATGCAAATTTAGCGCCCGTCGTTCGACAAAGTTTGACGATAGTTTAAAACGGGAATAGAAAATTCAAAAACAATTGAAACAATGCGAAACCTTCGCGTGGTGTCATATTATGTGACATAGTTATAAGGAAAAATATCAAACTTGATATATTGATTATGTCTCAAAAAACCTTCATAAAATGACCTATCTCATTCGAGGTTTCTTGGCTTTCGGGTCAAATGATCAATGTTATGGCTAGAATCAAGACATAGTTTGTGATAATGTGTCCATATTATGCATACACATGCATCATGGGATGGCGAACAATATTGCAGAAGGAAGTTTTCCTTTTCCTCGCACCAAAAAGCCATTTCTCATTTTCCGAGCACAAAAAACGGACGGTTTTGTGGAGCAACCACCAAATGGCTAATTCAAAATGCTACCACCATATTTTACAAAAATACTATACCACCTTATATGGACAATGTCCCAACAGGGGGATCCGAAACCTTTTCATCCACCTCTGGTAAAAAAGACAATTCCTGCCGAATCGGCAGGAAGTGGGTCAGATATGTGTAGGGGTTCGTAGCATGGAAAACAAAAATTTTCTATCGCATACAAACAAACAAGCCAAGATCTATCTACTAGATTGTAGCAACGAGTCGATGGAATAACTCACCCTCGAAGATTCCAAAGTGTTTAACGAGAGCAGATTCTCGTGGGTGATGTAGTCGTACTCTTTCCGATCTCAAGATCGCAGAAGCGATCCTTCCGCGCGTTCCTCATAGCGCTCCTGCAGTCGGTCACACGTTCGATTGACGAAGACCTTCCTCTCCCTTGTTCCAGCAGGCAGCGGAGGTTGTAGCACTCTCCTCGCGATTCCGGCAGCACAACGGCGTGGTACCGGAGGTAGAGGGGAGATCCCGCAGGGCTTCGCCTTAAGCCGGTGCGAGTATGGTGGAGCTTATGAGAGAGGCTATTAGTGGTCTAGTAATTAGACACACCAATTAGAGGGCTCTAAACCAATTAGAAGGCTCTAAACCGAAACAGCTCTAAACCGGGGTCTAGGTCTAGTTTCTAGTTTAGAGGATAGGAACTGTGTGTCTTAGGAGGAGGCCCTGCCTCCTTATATAGGTGGGAGGGCTGGCTGCGCCATGGGAGGGGAGTCCCTCCCCAACTCTGCTTGGTGTGGCGCCGGCTTGGGGAGGAGGACTCCTCCCCCAACTCGGCCTCCTCCTTCTCCTCTTTTCCCACTTTCCAAAATTGGCAGTTTGACTTTCAAACTAGCCGTTTGACTTTTCCAATTTAGGAATTAAATAAACCTTTTATTTTGGACAGCGAGAACACTTAGTACATGATGCAATCATTCCATCTTGCAATAACACATTCATGCACCCCTTCCCCCCCGGAGTGCCGGACATTCCGGGACCTTCTAGAATGTTCCCGATGAAAACACCGGAACCATTCCCCAACTCCGAAATGGGACTTTCCTTATATGAATCTTATTCTCCGGACCATTCCGGATCACCTCGATATCCGGATCCCATCCGAGACCAACAACATTCGGTCTCTTTCTCATAATACCATAACTACTCAAACAACGTCAATCCTTAAGTGTGTCTCCCTACGGTTCGTGAATTATGCGGACATGATCGAGACACTTCTAACAATAACCAATAGAGGAATCTGGAAATTCATATGGCTCCACATATTTCTACGACATTTTGCAATCGAATGAACCACTTACATACGATACCAATTTCCCTTTGTCTCACGATATGTTACTTATCCGAGGTCATGATCGTCGGTATCTCTGCATACCTAGTTCAACCTCACATCGATAAGTACTCTTTTCTCGTTCCCGTGATATGTGATCCCTTGTGACCAAGTCACATGCTTGCAAGCTAATTGGATGACATTTCACCGAGAGGGCCCAGAGAATATCTATCCGTCATGTGGATGGACAAATCCCACTCTTGATCCATGTGTTTCAACCAATACTTTCCTAACACTCAATGCCACTTTTATAGCCACCGTTACGGTGTGGTGTTTGATGACATCAAAGCATCCATCCAAAGAAAGGCAATATGCATGATCTCATGGTCAAGGAATTAGGTTACTATGTATCAGAAAGCATATAGCAATTGAACTATTGAAATGACTTGATCTTTATGCTACGCTTGTCTATAGGAGTATGTCCACCATATCATTCTCCTAACGATATGATCTTGTTGTTGATAACATCTCAATGTTCATGACAAAGAAACCACATCATCAATCAACCAACAAGCTAGTGAAGTATAGAGGCCATACTAGGGACTTTCAAATTAAGTTTACAAATCACACAAGTATTAATGGTTTCCTTGTTAATACTATTATAGCATGAATGTAAACATTTATCATAAACACAAAGATATATAATAATAACTACATTTATTATTACCTCTAGGGCATATCTCCAACAGTCTCCCACTTGCACTAGAGTCATCTAATCTAGATTACATGGTAATATACCGAACACCCATGGCAGTTTGGTGTTGGTCATGTTTTGCCCTCGGGAGAGGTTTAGTCAACGGATCCGCCACATTCAGATCTGTGTGTACTTTGCAAATCTTTATATCCCCATCCTGGATATGTTCTCGAATAGCGTGGAAACGCAGCTTGATATGCTTCAGCTTCTTGTGTGACCTTGGTTCTTGCGCATTGGCTATGGCGCCCATGTTATCACAGTAGATAGACATTGGGTCCAGCACACTAGGAACCACACCCAGCTCTGCAATGAACTCTTTCATCCATATCGCTTCTTGTGAAGCCTCCGGCAGCCATGTATTCCGATTCAGTTGAAGATCTCGCCACAACGCTTTGCTTTGCACTCCTCCAGCCTAATCGCTGCACCATTCAAAATAAATACGTATCCAGATTGTGATTTAGAATCATCCGGATCGGTGTTCCAACTAGCATCGGTGTAACCATTAACAACGAGCTGTTCATCACCTCCATAAGAAAGAACCATATCCTTAGTTCTTCTCAAGTACTTAAGGATGTTTTTGATCATTGTCCAATGATCCACTCTGGATCACTTTGATATCTGCTAGTTAGACTAACAAAGATATGCGATGTCGGTCTAGTACATAGCATGGCATACATTAGAGATCCTATGGCTGAGGCATAGGAGTCTTACTCATCTTTTCTCTATCTTCTGCCGATGTCGGACTTTGAGTTTTACTCAACGTCAGATTAGCAACATGGGCAAGAACCCTTTCTTGCTATCTTCCATTCCAAACCTCTTTAGAACTTTGTCCAAATATGTACTTTGTGACAATGATATTTGGTGTTTCGATCTATCTCTATAAATCTTTATGCCTAATATGTAAGCTGCTTCGCCAAGATCCTTCATTGAAAAACTATTATTCAAATACTCTTTGACACTATTAAGAAGGTCTACATCATTCCCAATCAACAATATGTCATCCACATACAGTATTAAGAATGCTACAGAGCTCCCACTCACTTTCTTGTAAATACAAGCTTCTCCATAAGTTTGTATAAAACCAAAACTTTTGATTACCTTATCAAAACGTTGATTCCAACTTCGGGATGCTTGCTTCAATCCATAGATGGACCGTTGAAGTTTTGCATACCTTGTTAGCATCTTTAGGATCGACAAAACCTTTGGGTTGCATCATATACAACTCTTCATCAATGTCTCCATTGAGGAATGCTGTTTTGACATCCATCTGCCATATTTCATAATCATAATATGCAGCGATTGCTAACATAATCCTCACACTTTAGCTTCGCTACCGTGAGAAAGTCTCATCGTAGTCAACTCCTTGAATTTGTCGAAACCCTTTTGCGACAAGTCGAGCTTTATAGACAGAACATTACCATCGACATCTGTTTTCTTCTTGAAAATCCATTTGTTCTCGACAGCCTTCCGCCATCCGGTAAGTCCACCAAAGTCCATACTTGGTTTTCGTATGGATCCAATCTCGGATTTCATGGTTTCTTGCCATTTATTGGAATCTGGGCTCATCATTGCTTCCTCATATGTCTCGGGGTCATCGGTGTTGTCCACCAACATGACACTCATAACGGAATCATACCAATCTGGAGTGGTACGATTTCTCGTTGACCTCCGAGGCTCAGAGCAACTTCAACCGAAGTTTCATGATCACCATCACTAGCTTCCTCTCTTATTGGTGCAGGCACCACAGAACTTCTTCCGTGCTGCGCTACTCGCAATTTCGAGAGAAGGTTCGACAACCTCGTCGAGTTCTACTTTCCTTCCAGTCACTTCTTTCGAGAGAAATTCCTTCTAGAAAGGATCCATTCTTGGCAACAAAGATTTTGCCTTTGGATCTATGATAGAAGGTATACCCAATAGTTTCCTTCGGGTATCCTATGAAGACGCATTTTTCCGCTTTGGTTTCAAGCTTGTCCGGCTGTAACTTCTTTACATAGGCTTCACATCACAAAACTTTAAGTAACGACAATTTAGGTTTCTTCCCAAACCATAATTCATACGGTGTCGTTTCAACGGATTTAGGCGGTGCCCTATTTAAAGTGAATGCGGCTGTTTCTAATGCATAACCCCAAAATGATAGTGGCAAATCTGTAAGTGACATCATAGAACGAACCATATCTAAGAGAGTTCGACACGACGTTCGAGACACACCATTACTGTGGTGTTCCCGGCGTGTCAAGCTGCGAAAGTATTCCACATTTCTTCAAATGCTCGCCAAACTCGTAATTAGATATTCACCTCCACGATCGAACGTAGAAATTTAATCTTCTTGTTTAGGTGATTCTCTACCTCACTTTGAAACTCCTTAAACTTCTCGAAAGTTTCGGACTTATGTTTCATGAAATAGATATACCCATATCTACTCAAGTCATCCGTGAAGGTAAGAACATAACGATAACCATCTGATGCTACACTCATTGGACCACACACATCGGTATGTATGATTTCCAATAAGTCTGAGCTCGCTCCATCATACCGTAAAATGGAGTCTTAGTCATTTTACCCATCGACATGCTTCAGATCTTTCAAGTGATTCAAAATCAAGTGATTCAAGAAGTCCATCGAATGGAGTTTCTTCATACGCTTCACTCCAATGTGACCAAGACGCGATTGCCACATATAGGTCAAATTATCGCTTGATTTCAAACGCTTAGCCTCAATGTTATTAATATGTGTATTTCTACTATCGAGATTCAATATGAATAGACCATCTATCAAAGGTGCATGTGCATAAAACACATTACTCATATAAATCGAACAACCATTATTCTCGGATTTAAACAAGTAACCGCCTCGCAATAAACAAGATCCCGATATAATGTTCATGCTCAACGCAGGCACCAAATAACAATTATTTAAGTATAAAACTAATCCCGATGGTAGATGAAGAGGTAGTGTCGACCGCGATCACATCAACCTTTGATCCGCTTCCCACGCATCGTCACCTCGTTCTTTACTAGCTTCCGATTCTGTAGCTCTGCTTCGAGTTACAAATATGAGCAACCGAACCAGTATCAAATACCTGTGCACTACTACGAATACTAGTGAGATACACATCAATAACATGTATATCAGATATACCTTTCTTCTTGATGTTGCCGTTCTTCAAATCTGCCAAGTACTTTGGGCAATTCCGCCCAAAGGACCTTCTCCCTTGCGGTAAAAAGCACTCGGGCCAGGTTTGGTCCAGCCTTGGTCCTCTTCGTCGGTATGGTAACTTTCTTACCACCCTTCTTGAAGTGTCCCTTCCGCTTAGACTTGCCTTTCTTGAATTTGGTGGTCTTATTGACCATCAACACTTGGTGCTCTTTCTTGATCTCCACTGCAGATTTTAACATAGCAAATAGTTCGCAACTCTTTGTTCATGTTCGCATGTTGTAGTTCATCACAAAGTTCTTGTAACTTGGTGGTAGTGATTGGAGGATGCGGTAAACCCCAAAGTATTAGGAATCACTATACCCAAACTTTGAAGTTTATTTGCGTGCAGACATCTTAAGCACATGCTCACCGACGGAGCTACCCTCTTCCATCTTGCGCTTAAAGAACTTTCGAAGCTTTATAACTTTCAATTGCCGCATGAGTCTCAAAGATTAATTTGAGATCCTCGACAATATCATATGGGTCTGACTCTTCAAACCTTTTCTCAAGCTCTGATTCTAAACCATACAAGATAGCACACTTGAACTATGGAGTACCGAGTCTTCCGAGCGAGGTAAACATTCTTTACTTCATCGGTAGCAGTAGCTGCAGGTGGGTCACCCAGCGGTGCATCCAGCACATAGGTCAAATTACCAGCTGTGAGGACAATCCTCAAATTACGGAACCAATCTACGAAGTTGCTTCCATTGTTTTTCAACTTTTCTTTCTCTAGGAACGCATTAAAATTGATGGTAGGCTGCCATTGATCTACAACATATTTGCAATAGTTTAGACTAAGTTTATGACAAATTGAGTTCAAATTAATTAATGAAATTAAACTAGGTGAACTCCCACCAAAACAACATCCCTCACATTGTTTTAGTGATCACACGAACCAAATCCACTACATCAACACCGATCATCACGAGAGTTGATATAGTTTCAATGGCGAACAATCATCATGTTCATCATATCTACTATATGATTCATGCTTTGCCTTCGCGATCCGTGTTCTCGAGGCCATGTCTGACATGCTAGGCTCACAAGACAAACCTTAGCTTCCGATAAGCAAATCTGGCTTGCTTACGTTGTAGTCACCGCTGAATCAAAGACACCCGATCATCACGTGGTGCTTGAAGCAGCAAGCTTTGGCAACGGTGCATACTAAGGGTGAACACTTTAGAACTTGAAATTTATGTGCATGAGGGATCATCTTATAATGCTACCGCTGCCTACTAAGCAATACAAGATGCATAAAGGATTAACATCACATGCAATTCATAATATGTGATATGATATGGCCTTTCTTCTTTGTGCTTCCGATCTCCATCTTCAAGCACGAACATGATCTCCATCATCTCCGCATAGCATCAAGGTCAATGACGCTTCTTCATGGTTGTCGCCCACCAGCTTCAACTATTACAACTATTTTGAATAGACACGCAGGTCTTAATGTAAATTAAAGACAACCATATGGCTCCCGCCGTTGCCAACTTACAATAAGGAACATTGCATACATCAAATATAATCACAATCATGGCCATATCACATCATTGCACACCCCGCAAAACAAAGTTAGACGCTTCTACTTTCTTTGCATATTTTACGTGGTTTGGGGCTTTCCATAAGTGTCGTTCTAACTTTTAACAAGAACCACAACATTGATACTAGCATTGTTGATTACCCGTTGTAAATTGGATCTTAACTATGCTAGGAGAAACAGCACCCATAAAGCCACTTATGCAATACAAGTTGCATGTTAAGCGTGGAGCAAGTCTCATGAACGATGTCATGTAAGGTTAGCCGGGCCGCTTCATCCCAACATACCGCAAGATGCAAAGTACACAAAAAGCAATCTACAATAAAAGCATCAACGCCCACAATGACCATTGTGTTCTACTCGGCAAGATCTACATATAGACACGGCTCGATACCATCGTAGGGGTTCGTAGCATGGAAAACAAAATTTTCTATCGCATACAAACAAACAAGCCAAGATCTATCTACTAGATTGTAGCAACGAGTCGATGGAATAACTCACCTCAAGATTCCAAAGTGTTTAACGAGAGCAGATTCTCGGGTGATGTAGTCGATTTCCGATCTCAAGATCGCAGAGACGATCCTTCCGGCAGCGTTCCTCAAGCGCCCGCAGTCGGTCACACGCTCGGTACTGACGAAGACCTTCCTCTCCTTGTTCCAAAGAAAATGGAGGTTGTAGCACTCTCCTCGTGATTCCAAGAAGACAACGCGTGGTACCGGAGGTAGAGGGAGATCATGAGGCTTCGCCTTAAGCCGGCAAGTAGTATGGTGGAGCTTATGAGAGAGGCTATTAGTGGTCTAGTAATTAGACACACCAATTAGAGGGCTCTAAACCAATTAGAAGGCTCTAAACCAAAACAGCTCTAAACCGGGTCTAGGTCTAGTTTCTAGTTTAGAGGATAGGAACTTGTGTGTCTTAGAGGGAGCCCTGCCTCCTTATATAGGTGGGAGGGCTGGCTGCGCCATGGGAGGGAGTCCTCCCCAACTCGGCTTGGTGGGCCGGCTTGGGGAGGAGGACTCTCCCCAACTCGGCCTCCTCCTTCTCCTCTTTCCCACTTTCCAAAATTGGCGCTTGACTTTCAAACTAGCGTTTGACTTTTCCAATTTAGGAATTAAATAAACCTTTTATTTTGGACAGCGAGAACACTTAGTACATGATGCAATCATTCCATCTTGCAATAACACATTCATGCACCCTTCCCCGGAGTGGGACATTCAGGACCTTCTAGAATGTTCCCGATGAAAACACGGAACCATTCCCCAACTCAAATGGGACTTTCCTTATATGAATCTTATTCTCCGGACCATTCCGGATCACCATCGCGATATCCCGGATCCCATCCGAGACCAACAACATTCGGTCTCTTCATAATACCATAACTACTCAAACAACGTCAATCCTTATGTGTCTCCCACGGTTCGTGAATTATGCGACATGATCGAGACACTTCTAACAATAACCAATAGAGGAATCTGGAAATTCATATGGCTCCACATATTTCTACGATTACTTTGCAATCGAATGAACCACTTACATACGATACCAATTTCCCTTTGTCTCACGATATGTTACTTATCCGAGGTCATGATCGCTCGGTATCTCTGCATACCTAGTTCAACCTCACATCGATAAGTACTCTTTTCTCGTTCGTGATATGTGATCCTTGTGACCAAGTCACATGCTTGCAAGCTAATTGGATGACATTTCACCGAGAGGCCCAGAGAATATCTATCCGTCATGTGGATGGACAAATCCCACTTGATCCATGTGTTTCAACCAATACTTTCCGAACACCCAATGCCACTTTTATAGCCACCCTGTTACGGTGTGGTGTTTGATGACATCAAAGCATCCATCCAGTAAAGGCAATATGCATGATCTCATGGTCGAAGGAATTAGGTTACTATGTATCAGAAAGCATATAGCAATTGAACTATTGAAATGACTTGATCTTTATGCTACGCTTGTCTATAGGAGTATGTCCACCATATCATTCTCCTAACGATATGATCTTGTTGTTGATAACATCTCAATGTTCATGACAAAGAAACCACATCATCAATCAACCAACAAGCTAGTGAAGTATAGAGGCCATACTAGGGACTTTCAAATTAAGTTTACAAATCACACAAGTATTAATGGTTTCCTTGTTAATACTATTATAGCATGAATGTAAACATTTATCATAAACACAAAGATATATAATAATAACTACATTTATTATTACCTCTAGGGCATATCTCCAACAATATGAACTACAGGTACATGATCCGATGCTCATGTTTTTTTATAAAAATCATTTTTAGGTTCACAATATGCTATTTTATCAAAGATCCAATGCAAGTTTTTCCTTTTTATCGCACCAAAAAGCCATTTTTCATTATCCGAGCGCAAAACGGGAATTTTCTAAAGCAATCACCAAATAGCTAATTAAAAAACGGAGGGTTTTCTGATTAGTTGATATGGATATCATATTTGGATTCCTCTCATTTTTCTGATCAATTTAGACATATTATTTGTTAAATTCCAATTTACAGATTTAAAGATATTAGTTATTCCATATTAAATAGAAAATTACAAAAAAGTAAAATTATTATATTTTTATTTGAATTCAATAATATTTTTACTTATTCATTAATGTTTACTTAAATAATTGTTTGTAATTTCAAAAAATACAAACATGTGACATGATGATATAAGAGTTAATAGGATTGATATCATAGTATTAACAACAATATATGAATTACTTTGCGGAAACAGATTATGAAGGAACGAGGAAGTTAAGCGTGCTGAAGCTGTAGTAGTATTAGGATGGGTGACCGGCTGAAAGGTTTGACCAAAGCTGCAATTTAATTAAATATTAAATATAATTAGTGTTAAAAATGTTCAAAGTGAGAGATTAACGAGTTAAACAATTCAAAGATTAAAAAATTGAGAAAAGAATAAAAACAAATTTATTTATTTATTAAAAAAATGTTTTTACATCATGTGGACAGGCTATGCCGACGGCCGCTACGCCGACGGTATTTTGATACGCCGACGGCCTGTATATGCTTCGCCGAGGGAGGCCTTTGCCGAGGAGGCTACGCCGAGGATATTTTGGTCTACGCCGATGGTTTTTTGCCCTCGGGCGTAGCGCGCGCGTCCTGTAGCAGCGTGGAACATGGGTCATTAACTTACAGACAACGTAGTGGATTTACAATCTCGTATGGGTGCTAGTTTGCATGGATATAATGATCACGATTTTGACGACGACACTTGACTTGACAGGCAACACTGTTTGTTTGGCCCAAAAAATAAGTCACACTGCTCACTGTCGCGCCTCTCACGTACTACCTACATCGCCGAACAAACTAGCTCTACCAACCAATTTATATATCGATCAAGCTGATGGGAGATTTTCTTCTTACACCTAATTGGTTAAGTGGACACATGACCAATGCAACCATCGATCACGTCGTAGGCTACTACCACGACTTCTATAAATACCACCTCCTAAAACATCCCTTTTCATCAAACTTACATCTGGCTCACGCAGCAAAAGTAGCTCAAAGTGTACAGAAAACCTGATTAACTAGAAATCATGGCCAAGCTCCCTGCTGTCCTCCTCGCCGCATGCACCGCCCTCCTGGCCCTTGCCGCGCCGTTGCTCGCCAGCGACCCCGACATGCTCCAGGACTTCTGCGTCGCCGACTACAAATCTTTGGAAGGCCGTAAGTGTGATGATCTTCCAAGCATACTCGTCTCCCAATGCTTACATGTATATATCGACCATGCATAAACAGAGATTTGTCTATGACTTCTTCTCCAGCATGCTGACCCTCCCAGGAAACACCAACAACCCGGTTGGTTCGGCGGTGACGACGGCTAACGTGGAGAAGCTCCCAGGACTCAACACGTTGGGCGTGTCTATGTCCCGCGTCGACTATGCGCCATGGGGTGTCAACCCGCCGCACACCCACCCGCGTGCCACAGAGATCATCTTCGTGCTCGAGGGGTCACCATCTGCAAGGGCGAGATCTTCGTCTTCCCCCGAGGTCTTGTCCACTTCCAGAAGAACAATGGCGGCGCGCCAGCCGTGGCCATATATCGGCATTCAACAGCCAGCTTCCTGGCACGCAGTCCATCGCCTTGTCGCTGTTTGGGGCGTCGCCGCCAGTGCCCACCGACGTGCTGGTCAGGGCGCTCCAAATCGACGGTAGCATCGTGGAGGCCATCAAGTCCAAGTTCCCTACCAAGTACTAGACGTTCATGATGCACGCGGTTGGTTGGATCGGCTCTGTCTACGTTCGTACGTGTTGCTGTCCAAATAACGAGGAGGACCCTGTAAAAGTTTAGTTTCTGACTTTCTGTTCATTTATATTTATTGTGGCTTTTCTTTTGTGGGGTCCGTGTATTAATTGTGAAGGACCTCTCGCAGTTTGAGAGTGAACTGTTCATTTGTATGTGTTCATTATTATGAATGGTCGAATTTATCCAATTGCTTGGATTTTTTATTCTTCGTCAATGCAAGTTTGTACTTCCTCTGTTTCAAAATATAAGATGTTTTAGGTATGGGAAGAAAATAAATCTAGACTTTTTTTAGTGTGTAGATTCATTCCAAAGTTGAGTGAATCTATATACTAAAACAAGTCTAGATTCATTTTCTTTACAAACCTAAAACATCTTATATTTTGAAACGGATGGAGTATTTGTCATAGAACGTCAGAACAGGCCCGTCCACGGCCACGTGCGAGCTGTGCGACGGCACAGGGCCCCCATAATTTTGGGGCCTCCAAATCTCTGGCCCACCAGCTGATCAGGTCGACGATCCGCACTTCCTCAGGCCTGCAGATCTCCTGGATTCCGAACCACACGTGAGATTGACGCTAATCCATGGGCAGAGGCGAGATCATTCCAAGGTTCAATCACAAATTGATCTTTCAATCGATTGTGGTCGAGTGTGGAAACCTATGGCCTTAACAAGCGGGGGCATTTAGTCTATGGCTGTCGTTCGTGCATGGCAGAGATGAGATCCATCTACAGACTTCAAAAATGGTGGCAGCGAGCCCGACATGTATTGGATGCTGCGAACTCTCAGACTCACGGTGCGTCTTTTAATCCTTTCTCGTCCTGTTTTGGTCTCGTCAGTTTATGCAGTGTTGCTTGCCGTTGATTCCGACGGTTTGTGTCGTTTTCTTTTTTACTCTTTTCAAAATTAGGAATGCGCAACGAGAAGTGTATATGGGTTATTCTCCCTTCCACGATTGACGTGCTCTTGTCAGTGTGGAGATGATGTCATTAACTAATGTTTTGAGTAAAGCCGTAAAGTTTGATCGTCAGAGAGTAACATCATGCAAGTAGTATATACTACAACGTACTCATATTCTTTTTTCTCTTTTGCCAACAAAGCCTCTAAAAATACATTCAACCATGAATGGAGTCTGTTCCGTTACTGGCTTCGAGCACATGACCCTCCGTGCGCCCTTGCCCACTTCATCTCTTCGTGTTCCTCCTTTCGGTCGCCTCGACACTTCGAGACGATTAGTGAAGGCCGAAGCCATCACGCCAGCCTCCAATTTTCCATCATGCGGCATCGGCATCAAATATATTGTTTATATCGATTTTTAAAATTTAGAGCCCTATTTGCATTTTGCACCGGGGCCCCGAATTTCTGGAGATGGCCCAAGACTATAGTTGTTCTTATTTTAGTGTCATTTAATCCAACCTAGTACCTGCATATAAGGCCGGGTCTTTCCCCTTTTCAAAAAGAAAAAAATGTTGTTGGCGTATGTGGAAAGGATGTACTTGTGGCTCATACATGGAAAGTCCAATGGTGGTGTACTACACCATGGGCGTTGAGGCCCTAAACCTGGAAAGATAAATGGGATGAATAGTATGTCTAGTATCCTCTCTTAATCTAAGCTTAGAAAGGAATGGAGAGGTTTAGATTACGCTTGAATTCTTCGAAAGTCTTCATAGATATGCCTTTGTGAAACCATCATCCAACTGATCTTTGCTAGATATGAATTTGATCTCGAGTACGCAGTGGAAGTCAGTTTCAAAGTGTTTTGTGCGAGCATGGAAAACGGTATTTGCGGATACGTAGGTGGCGTCAAGATTGTCGCACCATACCCAAGGAGTGGCACGAAGAGACACCCCAAGCTCACGAAGGAATGTTGTAACCCAATGATCTCATATGTGGCATTGACCATGGCCTTATACTTAGCTCTGGTACTTGTACATGAGACATTGGCACGTTTTCTATAACTCCAAGAAATAAGATTAGGCACAAAAAAGATTGTAAAACCACCGGCCGATTGTCTATCATGTAGACAGCATGCCTAGTCTGCATCAGAGAAACCACTAAAGAGAGTAGAGGATGACTTTCGAAACATAAGTCCAACTTTGAGTGTACGTTGAACATAACACAATATTGTTTTAGCCTATGTCCAATGTGTTGTAGTGGGAGCATGAAGAAATTGACAAATTTTATTAATAGAAGAGGACAAATCTGGACGTGTTTACTTGAGATACTCTAAGACACCAACAATGCTCCTATAGTGAGTGCAATCCTCAACCCCAATGTTTGGGAGAATCATTTTTTGATTAAGAGGATGGTTTAACACCCTTGTGTCTTACTATTGCAGATTATTCTCCTAGAAGGAGGTGATGTTCACGTCCATACGGACACGCCAGTGGTGATTTTGTCAGTTTTGAATCTCGGCGACTCCAATCTTCACTAGGCTTTGTGTGAGAACGTGCTTGTCGTGGTAATCAGTGACAGTGTGTATGCACGTCTAAATTGTACTTATTGTTTCTATAACAACTAGTCATTGTTTGATATGTCTAATCAGATCATATCCGCACAAATACTAGTTACTAACCTTATATACTTCTCTGTTTTAGACTATTTTATAGAATCTAGAAGACTTCTCGTAAAACTTGAGGGGGGCGTGCAAACCTTAAACTGAGTGAGTAACACGGTAAGAAGTGAGAGTCTAGCTCACTTGACGAGGCAAGTGGATGTACACCCAGATTCAAGTCCCAATAGATGGACATTTGGGTTCTCATTATTAGAAACCCACTTTAGAGTCTTCTCCTACTGCATTTCTATCAAAAAATTGAGTAACACAATAAAACTGCACAAGGGAGTGAAATTGCAACAATTACCTAATAAGTAAAAATACAAACAAAAAGTTACTAAGCTACACAGAAGTGTACGAGATTTACAAAAATAGACTAAAACAGAATTGAACACGACAAAAAAAAACTAACGGGGAGTTTCCGCAACATGTTGGGTGTCTATGCCTCATCCAACAGATAATATTGTTCCAAGATTCGTGCCATGCTATTTTACATAGACAGCATAAACATGTGCAGTTTCTTCTCCATACAGGCAACGAAATGGACATGGACAGCTCGTCCTCACCCTTTGAACCCCACCCACGCCCTGTCCAGAAATAAGGCAGGGGAGCATTACCACCATATCAGCTGGCATTGCGTCCGTCTCATGTAACTCGCGTGTACGCTAAAATATCTATACTCAATATATGTAATATACTAGCGTGCAAGTCATAGAAATAAAACACTAGGAAATGCTTGCCGGTTGAACAATCAAAATAGGTGCAATTTGCTCACAACGTACTGACATGTACAATTGTATGCATGCAGTATCTTTAAACTCACGTCCGATTTGGAGTTGCCTTTGTTTCGTTATACGGTGGGTCTGACACTCGAACTTAGTTGACCATTTTGATGCTCGTGGGCAATGCGGTGGGTCCCGCATGTCAAGAAGGCATACAAATTTAGTAATTTTCTTTTTTTTTGCGGGTAAATTTTTTACTAAATTCGACGATGTTGATTGGTAACAAGACAAAGGGGAATCCTACACGTAAGAAAACATGTCAAACATATGGAAAGTTAGCCATAGCCAATGTTAGCCGGCGTCCACTTCATCTGGTGATATAGAAGTAAAAATAACGCTGGAATTAGTGGCATTTTGCCAATTCATCAAATTGTACTGGCACGATCTCATGGACTACTGGAAAAAAACCTATATATCTATATGTCATATCATGCCTACAATGCTTGCAGACCAAATGAACAACTAGACGAGGTGTTTTGACTCTTGGGTGCATATATTCTTTTTGTAATTGTACTTTAAAATGTTAAAAAAATTCAAAATAAATAGCAGCGCATATATCTCCATATTCTAGGTGCACATAAGTCCTTCCACAAAAGATGGAATTTTTGTGTGGTCTGCATGAACAGGGTAATTTTTTGTAAAGTAAGACTTGTCATGACACATTTGTTTTCATCTTTCTCACGCGGCCCATAAAGAATATAGGTTTCCGCGAAGCTATATGTGAGCGCATAGAATGTCGAGATTGTTGGTTGAACAACTGCCTCTACCTGGCGTCGGTTGCGTGTTAAATACAGATGGGAAGAGCCCCCATCGTGGCTGAGTACAAGGAGCGATTACAGGGTCAAGAAAAGGAAGCAAATCAGGCCCATTACCATGGAGTACTACACCATCGGGAGGACCTGGTACACGGCAGTTACAAAGTAACAAGGAAAGAAATAAAGCTCCTATTTATTTGTCTAATATCCCCCTTAATCGCAGCCTTGGAATGAAGTGAAAGGTTGAGATTACGCTGAAAAGCATTAAATTCCTTGGTCGGTAGAGCTTTGGTGAATCCATCAACAATTTGATCCTTGCTTGAGATAAACCGTATGTCAAGTAGCTTCCGGGCAACTCGCTTAGGAACGAAATGAAAATCAATCTCAATGTGTTTGCTGCGAGTGTGAAAAAATGGATTTGCAGACAAATAAGTGGCTCCAAGATTATCACACCATAGACATGGCTTGTTCCTGAGAGTAATACCAAGCTCTTTGAGGAGAGCTTCGACCCAGATAATTTCAGCGGTAGCATTTGCAAGAGATTTGTATTCAGCTTCAGTACTCGAGCGTGAAATTGTGGCTTGTTTGCGAGCACTCCACGAGATTAGATTGGGTCCATAAAAGATGGCAAAACCTCCGGTGGAGCATCTATCATCAAGGCAATCCGCCCAGTCGGCATCTGAAAAAGCACTAAGTTGACTGGAGTGAGATTTCTGAATGGTAAGTCCAACTTGAGTAGTTTCTTGGATGTATCGTAAGATGCGTTTTGCGGCTGTCCAATGGACTGTTGTGGGAGCATGAAGAAATTGACAAATTTTATTGACGGAGAAGGATATATCCGGGCGAGTCAATGTCAAGTACTGAAGACCACCCACAATGCTCCTGTAGCGAGTGATGTCTTCGGTACCAAGAGGAGTACCATCTATTAAGGATAATTTCTCAGAGCTGGATAGTGGTGTTGGACAAGAAGAACAATGAAGCATTCCAACACGCTCTATGAGATCCTTTGCATATTTCTCTTGAGTTAAGAGTAACCCATCTTGTGTTTTCTTGACTTCAATTCCCAGAAAAAAACTGAGTACGCCAAGATCTTTGAGAGCAAAGGTTGCACTCAAATCAAGAAGAAGTGCCGAAATAGCCTGATCTGAAGAGCTAGTCATAATAATATCGTCAACATAAATCAACATAAATATTGTGATACCTGACTTGTGATATATGAAGAGAGATGTGTCTGCCTTTGAAGGAGTGAAGCCAAGATCAATGAGTTTAGAGTTGAGTTTGGAATAACAAGCACGAGGAGCTTGTTTGAGACCATATAATGCCTTGTCTAGTTTACAGAGAAAGTGCGGAGAATGGGGATCTTCAAACCCAGATGCTTGTTTCATGTAAACCTCCTCTTCTAGAACGCCATGTAAGAACGCATTCTTGACGTCAAGTTGTCGCAGGCTCCATCCTTGAGAGACAGAGAAATCTAGAACAAGGCGGATAGTAGCCGCTTTAACAACTGGACTAAATGTGTCCTCACAATCAATGCCATAGAGTTGCTTGAATCCTTTACCTACCAGCCTTGCTTTGTATCGATCAATGGTCCCATTCGCATTTTTCTTGATGCGATATACCCACTTGCAGTCAATAATATTTTTATTAGAATTTGGAGGAACCAGATGCCACGTTTTATTTTGAATGAGTGCATTGTACTCCTCTTGCATAGATTCCTTCCATTTGTTATCACCCAATGCCTCAGATAATTTGCTCGGTTCACCTATAGACGTAAACAGTCCATAGGGAATAGTGTCGTCAGTATAATTTTTTGGTTTCTTAATACCTTTTTGTAGACGAGTCCTACCTTTAGGAGCAGGTTGCGGTGCATGTAGGGTTGCAGCTGGTGCAGATGCAGAGGATCCGGAGGCACCAGATCCGGAGTTGCCAGATTCGGTGTCAGGCAGATCGGCCGCAGGAGATCCCGCGACGGAGTTTGTGGCCGTTTCTTCAGTAGATCGCGGCGCAGAAGATCCAGATACGCGAGGCGGAGGTGGACCCCACACCTGACCCGGCGGGACGAGATTGGCGGGGCGGTGTCATCTGGTCTGGGCCCACACAACGCGGCGTAGGGCTGTCAACCGCTGGCGACAGGGCGCGGGTTGGCGGCACAGACCCCGGGGTGGATCCTGCTGCGGGATCAGATATTTTTGGCAGGGCGGGAGAATCTTCTTTGATCTCCGTGCCGCTGTTGTTTGCTTCTGCAGAGTCTGGATTTGGACTGTTTGTGACCGTTTCTTCACCGTTTTCAGTTATTTCTTCGGCGTTAGATTGCTGGTTCGAGGCTGAAGCTTCTCCAGTGATCTCTGGTACCTGAGTATGGTTAGTGGCAGGTACAAAATGCATGTGGTCACCATTAGTCATACCCTCAATAATGGATGGAGTCGAAGTCAAGGGAGGCGGAAGAAGGAGAAGTTCTTGGCTGAGGCGAAAACCAGCGTTTGGATGTAAGAGAGTAAACGGAAAAATGTTTTCATCGAAGACAACATCACGAGAAATGTAGACTCTCCCGATGGTAACATCTAAACATTTTACTCCTTTGTGTAAGGGACTATAGCCAAGAAAAACACATCGTTTTGAGCGAAAAGAGAGTTTACGTTTGTTGTAAGGGCGAAGATTGGGCCAACAAGCGCATCCAAATATTCGGAGAGATTCATAATTTGGTTTGATGTTGAGGAGCTTCTAGGTAGGGGTCTCAAAATTTAGAGGTTTGCTAGGAAGCATATTGATTAAATATGTGGCAGTAAGAAAGGCTTCGTCCCAAAATTTTAGAGGCATGGAAGCATTTGCAAGAAGCGATAGACCAACCTCAACGATATGACGATGTTTTTTCTCGGCGGAGCCATTTTGTTGGTGGGCATGAGGACAAGAGACATGCTGTGTGATACCATCTTTTTGGAAAAAAGAATGGAATTTTTCATATTCGCCACCCCAATCCGTTTGCATGGTTATAATTTTGCGATCAAATTTTCTTTCAACATATTGTTGGAAGTTTAAGAAGGCTTGATAAACATCAAATCGTTTCTTAAACAAATAGATCCAAGATAATTTGCTAAAGTCATCAATAAAACTTACATAAATATGAGTATTTTCCAACGGATTGAGGCGCAGGTCCCCAAACATCAGAGAAAATTTGTTCCAAAGGCACAGTGGAAACACTAGTAGAAATAGGATACGGCAATTGTTTGCTCTTTGCTTGTTGGCAAGGGTCACATACATACGGATTTATTTCAGGGGAGTGGGAAAGATTATTTTTTCGAAAAACTTTTTGAACAATAAAGAAGGATGACCAAGATGGCGATGCCACGTAGAGGATGAAGGCTTGGTGGTGAGGAAAGCGTGCTTGTTGATCTCCATATTTGTAGGCATGAGAGGATATAGGCCACCATGACACGGACCTCTAAACATGACTTGCTTCGTGTCCCGATCCTTAATCACAAAAAAAGAAGGGTGAAATTCAACAAAATCATTGTTGTCGAGAGCAATTTTGTGAGCGGATAATAGGCTTTTGGAGGCATTAGGAACATGTAAGATATTTTGAAGGCGGATGGAACTATGAGGAGTATGAATAATGGAATGACCAACATGTTTAATTGCCATACCTTGACCACTAGCTGTGTGGATTTGATCATGCCCCTTGTACTGTTCATGTGTAGATAGCTTGTTCAATTCTCCAGTAACATGAGTTGTGGCACCCGAGTCCATATACCAATTGGTATCAACCCCATAAGATGCAACATGGGAACTCTTTTCTTCATGGTGGGAATCATCATCGTGATCATCGTCACCATAGCGCCACCAGCACTCGCTTGCGGGGTGCCCATATTTTTTGCAGATCTGGCATGTGACATCTTGAGTTGGAGAGGGGATGCGGTTTCCACGTCCACGCCCCCGGCCTCCCTTGACTTGGTGATGACGGCCAGCATCATGGCCATCCATGCGGCGTGGAGGCCGCCCTTGTGGGTGATGGCGATGTCCACCCCCACCACCATAGCCGCCTAGGCCAGCATGTGGGCGGTAACCACCACCACCGCCATAGCCAAATCGGTTGCCACCTCCACCACCACCCCGACGAGCAGAAACATTAGCCAAAGAGGTGAATGGGGTGGCAACATCCTCCGACTCAGAGAGCATCTTTTGACGATGATCATAGGCTAGGAGCTAATTGCAAATATCGGCGGAGGTGGGGGAGGAATTAGCATTAACTGCAGCAACAAGGCCATTGTACTCACATGGTAGACCGGAGAGAAGGGCTTCTTTCAGCTCGTCATCGGGAACAACACGTCCCGCAGAGGCGAGTTCGGAGGCGACGGCCTTCGTTTTGTTGATGTAGTCGGTGGCGGAGAGGTCTCGTTTCTTGATGTTGATGAGAGCAGCCCGTAGCGATCCGACCCACACCTTGGTTTGAGCGGAGAACTTGGTGTCGAGGGCCTCCCAGATCTTGGCTGCGTGCTCCAGGCCAAGGACATCCACGAATAAATCCGGCGAGATGGCCTTGATGAGGTAGCTTACGAGCTGCTGATCCCGGGCGATCCAAGCCCCATAGGCCGGATTCGGAACCATTACCTTTTTCTTCTCTTGATCTTCAACCTCCACGTTCTTGGCGGGCGCGGGATCGGTGCCATCGAGCAGCCCAGGGCCTGCGCGCCACGCACGGCCGGCAAGACTTGCGCCTTCCAGTAGAGGAAGTTTGCCAGCGATAGTTTTTCCGACGGGGGGCAGCCGAGAGCCGCCGCCAGAGACGTTCCTGGATTCGTCGTCGTGGGAGGGAGGATGGCTTCGATCAGTACGATCGGTTCTGTTTGAAGAGTTTGTTTAACGAGAGACGTCGGGAAAGAGAAGTGCTCTGGATACCATGTTGGTTGAACGACTGCCTCTACCTGGCGTCGGTTGTGTATTAAATACAGATGGGAAGAGCCCCCATCGTGACTGAGTACAAGGAGCGATTACAGGGTAAGAAAAGGAAGGAAATCAGGCCCATTACCGTGGTGTACTACACCATCGGAAGGACACGGCAGTTACAAAGTAACAAGGAAAGAAATAAAGCTCCTATTTATTTGTCTAATAGAGATGTGCACTAAATTCTTTTTGGAAATTTTGAACAATTTGAAATAATATGTTTTTCTAAACACGAGACCAAAACAGAATTTACATTTTTTAATAAAGTTTCTCACGGGTGCTAGCAATTTGCATGGATAGTACGACCACGATTTGGACCGGCAACTGACGTGACACGCAACAATGTTTGGCCCAAAAAAGAAGCCACACTGTTCATTATTATGCACGTCTCAAGTACATCGCCTTAAATAGCTATCTAGCTCTACCAACCCAATCGATCGATATATGAAGAAATTTTCTTCTTTACACCTAATTGGTTAACTAGACACATGACCAATAATCGATCAACCGATCACGTCGTCATCAAGCTAACTGAATCACAAGATCTATAAATACCACCTCCCAAACTCCCCTTTTCATCAAGCATGCCCACGCAGCTCATAGTACCAAACCTGATTAACTAGAAATCATGGCCAAGGTCCCCGATGTCCTCCTCGCCGCCTGCGCCGTGCTCCTGGCCCTGGCGGCGCCATTGCTCGCCGGAGACCCCGACATGCTTCAGGACATCTGCGTCGCCGACTACAAGTCCCTCGAAGGACGTAAGTATGATGATTTTCCATGCATACTCATCGTTCCAAGGTTCTACTGTTTAGTACATGTATAGCTAGTGGATCATGAACAATTAGTGCCAATGTGCCATGACGTCTGAGAGTGCAATTGCAGCATTGCGGCTGAACGGGTTCCCGTGCAAGAGGCCGGAGAACGTGACGGCGGATGACTTCTTCTCCGGTGTGTTGGCTGCACCGGGAAACACCGGAAACCCGGTCGGTTCGGCGGTGACGGCGGCGAACGTAGAGAAGCTCCCGGGGCTCAACACGATGGGCGTGTCCATGTCCCGTGTCGACTACGCGCCGTGGGGCGTGAACCCGCCACACACACACCCGCGCGCCGCCGAGATCATCTTCGTGCTCGAGGGCTCCCTCGACGTCGGCTTCATCACCACCTCCGGCAAGCTCTTAGCACGCACCGTCTGCAAGGGCGAGCTATTCGTCTTCCCTCGCGGCCTCGTCCACTTTCAGCGGAACAGCGGCGGCACGCCGTCCGTGGCCATCTCAGCTTTCAACAGCCAGCTTCCCGGCACGCAGTCCGCCGCGATGGCCCTGTTTGGGGCGTCGCCGCAGGTTCCAACCGACGTGTTGGTCAGGGCGCTCCAGATCGACGGCGGCGTGGTGGAGGCCATCAAGTCCAAGTTCCAGCCCAAGTACTAGGCGTACTTGATGTTTGTTGGGTCGCCTCTCTCTACGCTCTGCCGCAATAATGACGAGGTCGCTGTAAAAGTGTTGTTTTTGTTCATTTGGGTGCAGTTTGTTTGCGATTGATATATCTGTATTTGTGCATGTATAGTGATGGAGCTCATCAGTTTCAGTGTAACTTTTCCTTGTATGTGTTCGTAGCCGATTCTTGCTAATAATGTGATGTATGTGTCAAAGGAAGTATAGCTCATATTATTTTGGTGGAATTCCGATGTGGGGTTTAAATCCAGCACACACTTTTTACATGTCCACGTGATATACAAAATCTATTTATTCAGATACACAATTTAGAGCGAATTTTGAAACCAAGCTTAAGACAAGCGGTTTTTAAAAGCTAGGTACATTGAAACCTCTAAAAGATAGAAATAAGATACTTTGGCGCAATTTTTGAACATAAACTCATGAGTATGTCCAAGTCAATATGCATAAGAAACTTAGCAAATTGTTCGGATTATTTTACGAAAATTCATGAGTAGTATGTCCAAGTCAATATGCATATGTTTGTGCTCATTTTGCATCATTGCAAAAATTACAAATACTGGTTGTTGCTAGAGTTTTACAAAGAAACGTGCACCAGGACCATTATAAAAATATGTCTTATGGCGGAGGATCAATTAATATTAATGTAGCAGTTTAGATCTTCATATTTTATTGCAATGTGTAATTAAAAGAACACAATTGTAGGGACTGCCCAGAGTGAGCAAGATTTTACAGAAAAAAGATTAAAACACACTTCAACAACAAAATGACAGAAATTGCAAAATCAAACACCTATGTTTAGGAATTCCCACCAAGCAAGCCCAATGTGAGCAAGCTTGAAATTATTAGGAAGCAGAAAATTACCTGCAGACCTGCTTGAAATAAGGCAGCTTGCCCTGTACGCGGTATATTTGTACACAACAGATATATCGGCAAGTACCGGGAAGTCCTTTTGGTCCCAAACTATAGTGTTCCCTGCATAGTAAATAAAATAAAAATCATATATGAAGTTTCCAAAAATTTGAGAAACAAAATCCTTAAAGTAGCAAATGGTGTATCCTATATGCAAAGTCTCAATTCAAAATGTTTTGTATTCTGAGCTACACAAAATAAACAGTTTAGCAGTTTTTATTTTTGAGATTTGAAATCACTATACTCAGATCACATTTTTGTCATTTTTGTGTAGCTCAAAATAAACATTTTTTCACTTGATATTTCGCACATTTTTTTATATACATTACTGGCTACATCCTATAATTTGTTTCCAATATTTTTTGTAAGTCAAAATATGATTTTCAATTTTTCCGAAAAAAAGGAGTAAGTCATAAAATAAACACTGGGAAATGCATTCTAGTTCAACAATCAAAATTTGAGTCAATTTTCAGACAACATACACATGTGCAATTTCATGCGTGCTAGTTTGCATGGATAACACGCACGATTTGAACGGACACTAGACGTGACACGCAACACTGTTTGTACCCAAAAAAAAAGAAGTAACATGTTCACTACCACGCACGTCTCACGTACATTGTCTTAACTAGCAACCAAACCCAATTAATTAAGCTGATGAGAGATTTTCTTCTTACACCTAATTGGTTAACTCGACGCATGGCCAATCGATCACGTCGTCATCAAGCTAACTAAATCACCTATAGCCGCTACATCTATAAATACCACATCGCAGACTCCCCTCTTCATCAAACCGAAAGTTTCTGACACCTGAGACCTAATTAGCCACCTAATTAAAGCTAGCTCACGCAGCAAAGTAGTACGAAACCTGATTAAATCGAAATCATGGCCAGGCTCCTCGCTGTCCTCCTCGCCGCCTGCGCCGCCATCCTGGCCCTCGCCGCGCCACTGCTCGCCGGCGACCCTGACATGCTCCAGGACATCTGCGTCGCCGACTATAAGTCTCTCCAGGGCCGTGAGTGATGCTCAAGATCACTCAAATCTTGCATTTCGCATTTCGTTTCGTCGCTGATCTCTATGTGTGTGTTGTGCGTGGGATGCAGCGCTGCGGGTCAACGGGTACCCTTGCAAGAGGCCGGAGAACGTGACTGTCGACGACTTCTTCTTCGGGGGGCTGGCAAAGGCGGCCGACGTCTACGGCGGCGGCAACCCGATGGGCTCTGTCGTGACGATGGCGGACGTCGAGAAGGTGCCCGGGCTCAACACGCTGGGCGTGTCCATGTCGCGCGTCGACTACGCGCCGTGGGGCGGCGTGAACCCGCCGCACGCCCACCCGCGGGCCACCGAGATCATCTTCGTCGTGGATGGCGCCCTGGAGGTGGGTTTCATCACCACGGGGAACAGGCTCATCACCCGGGCGGTGCCCAAGGGCGGGGTCTTCGTGTTCCCGCGTGGACTGGTGCACTACGAGCGCAGCGTCGGCCCGGCGCCGGCCATGGCGATTTCGGCGTTCGACAGCCAGCTCCCTGGCACTCAGCCAGTCGCGGCGGCCATGTTCGGAGCGGTGCCGACGGACGTGTTGGCGCGCGCGCTGCAGACCGACGTCGGCGTTGTGGAGCGCATCAAGACCAAGTTCCCGCCAAAGTAGGACACTTAAGTACGTGTTCGGTGCTTTGATGCTTTGCTGCTCGGTCGATCGTATGCGTGTATTTATATATGGTCTTTCGTACTACGTTTCTGTTATATTTGCATCGTCTATAAATGTAATAAAAACAGCTGTTCATGGTATTCTGTCACTGTGCCTGCTGGTTTAAGCTGTTCGATTTGTGTGATATGGTCAGTATTATTATCAGGAGAAAAAAATCAATTACTCCCTCCGATCAAAGACATTCTAGCGTTTTTCTGAAACACATATATGTACATATGTTTAGTGTGTTAGGTTCACGTACGCAGGCCGTGAGGTTTACGAAACGGACTGGACAGAATATAGTTTTATTTTTACAAATTTTCCATTTTTGTTCTTTGTAATTGTCAAAAATACCCCCTCCAAGCACAATTACTAAAAAGAACCATATTGCAGGAAGCTAAAAACACGGCACATGGCACCACCAGCCAACTGAGATGGCGAAAAGTAATTTCCGCTAGCTAGGAAGGCGGTATGCGACTTTTCACGAAAGTTGGTGGAAAGTGAGATGCGCCGTTACGGGTTCCCCCAACTTTATGCCCACTTTGTTTGCACAAAGTCATTTTCCGCATTCAGTCTTGGTGAGAAGACATGTGTCTCTTTTTCAGCTTCCTGCAAGAGTCTTTTTAGCAATTGCGTTCAAAGGTGTGTTTTTACAAATGTGAAGCTCCTTAGGCATACATTTGTAAGAAAATCAAGACAAAACATAAATGATCACAGTCAGCGCACCTCGTAACTAATACCAGTGCACTCCACATACACACAACCCACATGATGGTGGAGAGCCCATAGATCCGATCTCAAATCATGGATCCACAATCCTATATACTGTGCACGACCTCATTTCCCCTCTCCCACACATGATCTTGAGAAATGAGATCCCCAAGAACTGCTCTCTTAGTTCATGGCACACATCCAGAAATGGGATGAGGAAGAACTATGGGGGATGACAAGTTTATAGGTGGAGGGTTCTTCTAGTCTCCACCTCTCCCTCGGGCATAAATCAGAGAATTTCGGGCATGGGGTAATACGATATAGTAAGGTCAAACTCTCCCTCAACTACAAATGTGGGGTTAATAAATCCGTCTCCACCTTTTGCCATGCATGAATGAGCCATATGAGATTTTTTGGGAAATTTATTTATTTGATGGGCCTAGGGCCGATCTCAAATTCTAACAGAAGTTGCAACAGTGATGGAGCTTCAGCCCAGCATGCCTGGGCAGCTGGCTAGGCTAAGCCAGGAATCATCCATTGAAACTATATAAGCTAATGAAAGATTAAGGAACTAATTCCATGAGAAGAAACCAGCCGGTCAAGAGACTTTGCACTTTGCCTAGGCTATGTGCTCAGGCTGCCTCCGCCACTGGTTGCAGCAATGGTAATAATGAGTTCAAAGAATTATGTATGTTAAAAAATGGACCATATATAATGTTGTGCATTTCCTCATGTATGAAAACCATGACTTCGGTAAAAAAAGGAGAATCACCCTATAACTACGGAGACTGATTTTCTAGAGAGAACATTTTATTCTTTCCTAAAAGTGACAAAAGATTTTATTGCATGTTAAGATGTGAACAAAATGCACAAATCGAACATCCATATATTATTAAAAAATTAAAAGAGCCCAACGAAAGTTAGTACATAGAGTGCATGTGACTGAAATATCCAGAAGTTTGAGTCACTTATGTGCCCCAAATAACAAGTGTTATTTTTTTCGGGTAAATAAAAAGTGTTATTGCACTAATAAAAATCAACTACATAGTAACGAAAAAGGAATGACAAGGTGAAAGTGCAATTAGAAAAATTAAATGAATAAAAGAATAAATAAAATAAAGTTACTCGAACTTGTCAGAAATGGTAGGCCGGAACTCCACAAAAACAAGTAAAATAAAGTTCAGAAATGATTTAAATACTCCCTTCGACCCATATTAGTTGACTCAAATTTGTCTAGATTTGATGAATCTAGACACTATTTAGTATATAGGTTCATCCAAATTTTGACAAATCCAAGTTAAATAATATGATTCGGAGGGAGTATCAGAAAATTGCTGCCTTGTGGCAATTCTGGGCAAGGAAAGTACGGCTTGCTTAGCTTAGTATAGTAGTCGGGATTCAGCATTACGCGAAATGTATGTACGGAAAAACATGTGCAAGTGAACACATCGTCGCGTGCAAGTCATGCAATAAAATTTGTTGTCATTAATTTACTGACATCGTACCACCACAATTTGGACCAACACTGTTTGGCCCAGAAAAGAAGTCACACGTATTGCTTACTATCGCACCTCACACGTACGTCGCCTAAGTCGCTAGCTCTAACAACCCGAATTATCGATCAAAGATGATGAGAGATTTGCTACTTACACCGAATTGGTTGACCTATCGATCTAGAATCGATCACGTCGTCATCAAGCTAACTGAATAACATACAACCGCGAGATCTATAAATACCAGCCCCCAAGCTCCTCCTCTTCATCAAACCTACAGCTAGCTCACGTAGCAAAGCAGCTCCAAGTACCAAACCTGATACACTACAAATCATGGCTGGGCTCCCCTCTGTCCTCCTCGCCACCTGCACCGCCCTCCTGGCCCTCGCCGCCCCATTGCTCGCCGGCGACCCCGACATGCTCCAGGACCTCTGCGTCGCCGACTACAAGTCTCTGGAAGGCCGTAAGTTAGATGATCTGCCAAGCATACTTGTCCCCCAATTCTTACATGTACAAGTATGTATCGATCATGCATGAGGAGACAATTTATATATGTGTGCAGCACTCCGGCTGAATGGGTTCCCGTGCAAGAGGCTGGAGAACATGACGGCGAACGACTTCTTCTCCGACATGCTGTCCCTCCCGGGCAACACTGGCAACCCCGTCGGTTCCGCGATCACAGCGGCGAACGTGGAGAAGGTCCTGGGACTTAACACGCTGGGTGTGTCCATGTCCCGCGTCGACTACGCGCCGTGGGGCGGCGTGAACCCGCCGCACACCCACCCTCGTGCCACAGAGATCCTCTTCGTCCTCGAGGGCTCCCTCGACGTCGGTTTCATCACCACCACTGGAAAGCTCTTCGCCCGCACCGTCTGCAAGGGCGGCGTCTTCGTATTCCCCCGCGGCCTAGTCCACTTCCAGAAGAACAATGGTGGCGTGCCGGCCGTGGCTATCTCGGCATTCAACAGCCAGCTGCCAGGCACGCAGTCCCTCACCGAGGCGATGCTCGCCGCCTTTCCTCTGGAACCCACCGACGTGCTGGTCAGAGCGCTTCAGATCGACGGCGGGGCGCCGGTTCATGTTGTGTGACCATGATGTGATCGACGTGCCTGTCAAATGTTGCCGTCTCTGCATGTGAGACATGTCGGTGAAATGTACCGTGCTGATTTAAGAAAAGAATACATCTTGTTTTTGCTTGAAATTCGTTGTACACCGTCCACCGAATATATATACCACATTAAACGTGTCTATTCATCTACAAAAATTATCTTATAAAATTAGTCATGGGACCTCGGAACTAGTCAAAACCTTTTCGTCTGTCTCCTAGTGTAGGATTTCGACCGATGGAACTTTGGAGGCCTACTCTCCCAGACGGCCGCGCACGCAGTCGCCGGGATGGGGAAGACCAGAGAGTAGTGTAGCAAAAGGAATAATGGCAAGAGACATAGAAAGAACAAGTAGCGACTGGATCTATTATGTCTCTCTCGTATAGCCTGGACAGGGAGCCGACCAAACCTCAACGCGATATAAGACGTGGACAAACATCAAACATGAACACGAATGTTGACATGTATCCGAACAGTTAGTGCACCGTGCAAAAAATTGGTCTTCTCTAAACCGAATATCTAACTCAAACTCGATTCATGGAACGTGCGTGTGTGGGGGAGGCAGGCAGCAGAGGAGGATGAGTGAGTGCGGACTTCTTCTCTTCTCACTCACTTAGTGATAGTGGAACAGCTCACCTTGTAAGATGCTTCAACTCTCTCCCAACTAACAATGTGGGTTAATGCCGTGATCAACGCCTCGTTGGGAGATCCCAAGAGCAAGGTATGATGAGCACAGCAGCAAGATTTCCTTTAGTAAGAAACCGGGATTATCGAACCAGTAGGAGGAAGGAAATAACTCAAAGGTGTTGCTAGCAACTTGGAGACCTACACAACACAAACTCAAGACTTTGCCCCAACAAACAGCGAGGTTGTCAATCTCACTTGTTTGCTGTAACAAAAGATTAACTGTATGGTGTGGAAGGTAACAGTGGTTTGCAAAAAGTAAACAGTAACAGTGGAAGATGTATCAATGTAAAGATTGGACCGGGTCCATAGTTCACTAGAGGTGTTCTCCTTAGATAAACAAACATGGCATGCTGGGTAAACAAATTACAGCAGGACAATTGGTAGGACTGAGCAAGGCATAACAATGCAATACTAGACATCAAGATCCTATGCGATTCGATTGGGCAATACAACAAGATACATAGACCGCCATCCAACTGTATCTATGACTAGAAGTACACCTTTGGGTTATCATCCGAACCCCCTCCAGTATTATGTTGCAAGCAACAGACAACTGCTTTAAGCAAAGTGTGTAAGGTAAACAATCCACTTGTTCCATGAACAAGAGACCATTGTTTTATCCCTAGTGGCAACAACACATCTACAACCTTAGAGATTTTTGTTACTTCCCTTAGATTAAATAGAGGCATGAACCCACTATCGAGCATAAATACCCCCTCTTGGAGTCAGTAGCAACTACTTGGCCAAGATAGCTACTAACAACGAAGAGCATACAAGATCACAAACAATATAGATATGATAGAATCAATAAGAAAACACCATTAATCAATCTGACATAGTAATCTCAATATCCATCGGATCCCCGCAAACACAACGTGCATGATTACAAATAGATGAGATCTTGATCATGAATGGAGCTCACAAGATCTAGACATGAAAGCACAGAGGAGGAGATATAACCATCTAGCTACTACATGGACCCGTAGTCCAAGGTGGAACTACTCACGCTTCATACCGGAGGCTGGCATGATGAACAAGAAGGCCTCCGGGATGATCTCCCCTCCGACAGGTTGCCGAGAAGAGCTTCAGATCCCCCCGATCTAGGGACGATGGTGGCGGCGGCTACAGATCGTTTCGTGGAATATTGATTGGGTACTTAGAGTTTAGGCATCGGGGGCTTCTTATAGCCGAAGAGGCGAGCCAGGGAGGCAGCCAGGGGCCCACACCCTACCCAGGTGCGACCTAGGGTGGGCCCACGCCTGGGGGGCGCGGCCTCCCAGTGGCTCCCCTTCGTCTCTCCTCTAGACTCCGTGTTCTCCTCGGTGAAATATTGACTTTGGCTTTTGTCCTGTCCAATTCCGAGTATATTTCCTTACTAGCTTTTCTGGAACAAAAAATAGAAGAAAACATACAACTGGCATTGTGGCATCTTGTTAATAGGTTAGTACCAGAAAACATATAAAAACACCTCAAAGTGTAGATAAAGCAAAGCAGAGTAGATACTAAACAAGCATGGAACATCAAAAATTATAGATACGTTTCCGACGTATCAAGCATCCCCAAGCTTAATTCCTGCTCTTCCTCGAGTAGAGAAGTGATAAAAAGAATAATTTTTTAGGTGACATGCACCATCAAAATCAATATCAAACCATTTGCAAGCATTGAAAGCTAGGATCAAAGAACTCTAAACATGAGCATGAAAGATGGAGTTCTAACAGCAAGACAAAGTAACTATGCATGCAACATGAAAGGCTACAAACAAAGATCATGAATAACATGCATTGAAAAACGTTTATTTGTTTCACATACGGAAAACATGGCATAGTGGCAATCAGCTTGTCCCTCATAGAGTAGCAAATAGATGCATAAAAAACCTTCAAAGTTCATAAGAGTGACGAGATACAAATAGCAAAAGAACAAGTAATATCAACAATATGCATCAATCAATAAGTTTTGGGGCAATGCACATAGAACTAAGAATGGAAACTATGCTCTCTTAACTAGTTTCTAAAGGTAGAAGGTGGAGACTCAATATAATAGTGGAAGAAAGACCCTTCATAAAGGAAAGCAGGGATTTCAATTTTCAAAAAGAGCTTCCAAAAATTATGGTACTTGTTAGCTTTCAGCCCTCATTGCCCCTATCATAAGAATCTTGAAGTGATTAAGGTTAAAATGAACAAACTATGGAGTATATGCTTGACAAAGTATAAGTTGGCAATCTCATGTCCCTTGAATATGAGGGTCGCTCCTCATGCTACTCAACTTTAGTCACCTGTAAGTTCTTGTCATAGTAAGTAGATGTGTATCATAAAGAACCGTCAACGGGGTACCCCTTGCACATGGTACAGGAGCTATCCCATAACGAAAATGACAAGGCAAGCAGACAATGAGCATCTCAGCGATATTTTTATTTGCTATTTGCATAGGTTTTTATTGAGGATTCTTCACAGATTACTCATTATGGTGATGCTGCAAGTTTCCACCATGATTAGGCATGGCTTAGGCTAGCGGCCCAGGCGTTTCTCTAACACACATACATAACTCCATGGACTTACAAGCTCCCCTTTTATTTCACACCGACGATATCCATAGACAAAAGAGCATGATATCAATTGTGTGCAAAGTACAAGCGCAATGTTGAAAGCGTTCCCCGTGACAGCACGGTTCTGCTAACTCCAACGTATAAGTGCAAGCATATACAACATAGACGACACAATGGTTCAAGTTTATTTAGGGGAAATAAAAAATAAAGTGTTCCATCAAGTTTGTGAGAGCTTTAATCACTAAGTTTTCACATAACAAAATACTTTTTAATTGGAAGATAGCTGAAAACAAGAATATACTTGGAATGGTGTAACACACCATGTATAGGAATTTATAGTGGACACTTTGGAATAACTTGGTTTATTGGGAGTTGGAAGCATGAGTAGATCTTACTCATACAAGTGGAGGATAGAAAAAGGTTGGGAGCGACCAACTAAGAGAGCAATAATGGACATAATCATGTAGAGCGACAAAACATTACTAATCAAAGCATAAAATGGTACTACAAGTCAAGGACTAAATGATCATAGAGGCTATGGTGACTTGTTCATAGTCATAACATGGTGTAAGAATGTGTCAAGTCAACCCAAACAAAGCATCAAAGGAGAATACCACAATACTATGCTTTTGAATGCTAAAACAACGCATGATTATTTCAAGGCACACTAAGTAATCCCAATTGTTTGGAACAAGTCATGCTACATCAATAATCACTAAGCATAAGGTCAAAACAACACCTAGCATTACATTCTAAAGTCTAAGTCACAGTCAAAGCAAGCTCCTCCTGCACTATTTTCAGCAAGAACTTTCTATTCCTTTCCAACACCAATCAACTTATTTGAAACAACGCAGCGAGAACGGGGGGTCCAAACTACTTTATTCAAGCAAACTAAGCAAAGCAAATGAAACTAATATGCTCCAAGAACAACACAACAGTGCATGAAACAATAAAAACAAAGTGTCTAGAAAGACCTGAGATTTTTATTGATGAAGAAGGGGATGCCTTGGTCATCCCCAAGATTTGACGCTTGTACCTCTTGGATATTCCTTGGGGTGACACCGGGGTGGCATCCCCAAGCTTGAGATTTTGCTTCATCTCATTACATCATTCTCTCTCTACACCTGAATTTTTCCTTCATACAAAACTTCATACAATCTTCATTAGCAACATTAGTGTACTCAAAAGATAATAGACCCTTGGGTTTAGCTTTAGAATAGCAAAACTTTTCACTAAAAACACAAGCTACTATAGCAATTCCCTCAAAAATCTCAATTTGTCAAAAAGAACCCAAAAAGGAATCAATAAGAAGCAAATGCAAATAATGGTAGAAATCTATCAAAACAAACCAGCAGGTAGAAACCGATTTTTTTCGAAGACCTTTTGTTGCTCAAATCAAAAAGTGTTGAACTAACGAAAGTTAGCTAACATACTGGGGGATTTATTCGTACACGTTCAGCTCAATCCGACTTACAGAGATACCTCTCGAATTTTTATGGTGGAGAACAAAATTTTGTTTCGGGACAGCAACTCCCCAAATCTTACTTCCCTCTCATTAGAGGTCATTAGTGGCACAAAACGCAAACAAAAAGGATAAGGAGAGGTCACTACTGAAGTAATAACTTCCAAAACTTAAGAAAACTCTTGGGTTATCTCCCAACAAGTACGCTTCTTTAATGCCTTTAAGTTAGGCACAAGAAGCAAGAAATCAAGTATTTTTAAATGAAGAAGCATTAACATAAATACTTGCAAACTCTTCAACTATGAAGAGTATCTCATCCAAATGAGTTTTGGAGGATCCCTTCTCGTCTCTTCTTGGTTCACTACTTTCCTCAAAAGGATTTTCAGGAATAATCCAATCAAAATTCTTTTCAAAGGCTTCATGCATTCCAACAAGCTTAAAGGGTATGGGTATCTTAATTTCCTCTCTAGGTTTGGTTTTATCTAAAGTACCCACAACATCTACACATGAGCCTAGCATATTAAAATGCTCAAAGACTTTTTTGGCTTCCTTAGCAACATCATGGAACTCTTTTAGTAAAGTTTCAAGGATACATTCTCTCTTTTCAGCATTCTTTTCTTCTTTTAGTTTAAGGAACAAAATTTGCATCATGGGGTTAAGGATAACAAACCTAGACTCCAACATATGAACTAAAGAAGCTGCAGCAATTTTATACTTAGGAGCAAGTACTGCTATAGATCTATCCTCAATATCATCATGCTTGCTAACATGATTAAAGAATTCTTCAATATTTTCTTTCCCAATTATAGAGCCACTACCTATCGAAAGGTACTTCAGGGTGAACTTGGGGAACAACATGGTGAGCTAGAGCAAGGTGACAAATAGAGTGGGAACTAATTTTTTGTGTTTTTGATAGGAGAAAGCAAATCAAAAAACAAAACCAAGCAAACGAAACTAAGCAAAACAAAAACAAAGGAAAGAGAAAGATTGAAAAGGACTCCCCTTATGAAGACGTCCTTAGCCTCCCCGGCAAAGGTGCCGGAAATAAGATTGATGGCATGATCAACGCCTCGTTGGGAGACCCCAAGAGGAAGGTATGATGAACACAGTAGCAAGATTTCCCTCAGTAAGAAACCGAGATATCGAACCGTAGGAGGAAGGAAACAAATCAAAGGTGTTGCTAGCAACTTGGAGACCCGCACAACAGAAACTCAAGACTTTGCCCCAACGAACAGCGAGATTGTCAATCTCACTGGTTTGCTGTAACAAAAGATTAACTGTATGGTGTGAAAGGTAATGGTGGTTTGCAACAAGTAAACGGTAACAATGGAACATGTATCAATGGTAAAGATTGGACCGGGGTCCATAGTTCACTAGAGGTGTTCTCCTTAGATAAACAAACATGGCATGCTGGGTAAATAAATTAGAGCATGGCAATTGACAGGACTGAGCAAGGCATAACAATGCAATACTAGACATCAAGATCCTATGAGATTCGATTGGGAAATACAACAAGATACACAGACCGCCATCCAACTGCATATATGACTAGAAGTCCACCTTTGGGTTATCATCCGAACCCCCTCCAGTATTAAGTTACAAGCAACAGACAATTGCTTTAAGCAAAGTGTGTAAAAATCCACTTCTTTCATGAATAAGAGACTGTTGTTTTCTCCCTAGTGGCAACAGCACATATACAACCTTAGAGATTTCTTTCACTTCCCTTAGATTAAATAGAGGCATGAACGCACTATCGAGCATAAATACCCCCTCTTGGAGTCACTAAAAACTACTTGGCCAAGATAGCTACTAATAACGGAGAGGATGCAAGATCACAAACAACATAGACATGATAGAATCAATAAGACAAAACCATTAATCTATCTGACATAGTAATCTCAATATCCATCGGATTTCCGCAAACACAACATGCATGATTACAAATAGATGAGATCTTGATCATGGACGGAGCTCACAAGATCTAGACATGAAAGCACAAAGGAGGAGATACAACCATCTAGCTACTACATGGACCCGTAGTCCAAGGTGGAACTACTCACGCTTCATACCAGAGTCTGGCATGATGAAGAAGAAGGCCTCCGGGTTAATCTCCCCTCCGACAGGGTGCTGGGAAGAGCTTCAGATCCCCCGATCTAGGGACGATGGTGGCGGCGGTTACAGACGGTTTCGTGGAATATTGATCGGGTACTTAGGGTTTAGGCATCAAGGGCTTCTTATGGGCGAAGAGGCGAGGCAGGGAGGCTGCCAGGGGGCCCACACCCTGCCCAGGCGCGGCCTAGGGTGGGCCCGCGCCTGGGGGTGCGGCCACCCTGTGGCTCCCCTCCGTCTCTCCTCTGGACTCCGTGTTCTCCTCGGTGAAATATTGACTTTGGCTTTTGTCCCGTCCAATTCCGAGAATATTACCTTACTAGCTTTTCTGGAACCAAAAACAGAATAAAACAGGCAACTGGCACTGTGGCATCTTGTTAATAGGTTAGTACTAGAAAACATATAAAAACACCTAAAGTATAGACAGAGCAAATCAAAATAGATACTAAACAAGCATGGAACATCAAAAATTATAGATACGTTTCCGACGTATCATGGGTCTAAAATTTGTCTCAACAGCTCCCAAGTTGCCATAGTAGATGGGTGTTGGGATTTCAGGATTTAGTAGGCTACATGGGTCACAACCCATATAAATCTAATAATCCCCTATCGGATCTCAGAGAGACATTACATGGCACATTAGTTTTATTCACTATTAAATATACATGCAGTTCAATGAAGACTGTTAAGTTAAAATTTTACCTAGACAAAAAGTTATACTTGACTAAAACTGAATCATGGACTATGCCATGAATTGTCAGTCTTAAGTGGCAAGTTTCTATCAATATCGTCATCAGTACATGACTGACACAGGCTACCCCTTGGGTGGAGATTATAAGACATAATCCTGGGTGTTTCATGAGATTCCTACAAGTTCACCCAAACCCCATACACTCTGAACAGCAGTGTAGCTCATACAGGTATGCTCTTTGGAGATCGCTTCGTAGGATAGCGTCTTTGCTCCAAAGATCCAGACAGAACACATTAAGATATAATCAACCTTTCTAATAGTAGGCTATGAGATAATTGCATCTGCAACGGAGTGGGAGTATTAACAGTTCTCTCAACCTAGTTTCTTAGATTTGTTTTTCTAGGTCCTAAATCACAGGATCTCCAATCACATAGGTTAGAATACACACCAGTATCTCACGCGGGTCTCAAACCCATCTCTTTTGATGCATTCTCTATCAAATTTCTTGATAGTCCTATCATAAAAGGATCTACTAGATTCTTAGTCGTTTGGACAAAACCCAATGCTATAACTTTAGAATTCTTCATCTTCATGACAGATTTTGGGTCATAACTTAATGTTATGTCTTCTCTTGACATGTTGTGGACTCTACATATATTCTTAGAACTATTTACTTTGACAACCACGGTTTGGTTGTCACGGTTTATGAGGATTACCGTATTAGTTTTCAACCATAGGAAAATCTGTAAAGAGTATAGGAACCCATTCTTATTTGACGGTCGCAGTATCTCATGTTGTGAATCTTCTTTCATAGTTGATCTCGTTAAGATGGTCTGCTTGCAAGTCTTTCATGAAACAACGTCACCACCAAGAGTGAACGTATATCTACATGTGGCCATTATCTCATCAGCATTTGATATCCAAATTTAATCATTATACCCTTCAAATACTCTTGGATACCCTGTATAATGAATTTCATATCTCATTGTTCTCTTTAGACAACACATTACTCTCTCAAGAGTATGTCATCGATAATCTCCCTGGTTGGCCGCAAACCAGCTAAGTTTGTTCGCGGCAAACGATATGCCAGGCATTAAGCGCAAGCTAAGTACATAAGAGAGCTAATAAGAAGGTAAACACAACCCATGAAAATTTATTTACACCCCATATAATTTGATTCAATGTGTTGTTCAAAACAGATTGTGTGTTGTAAAAAATTTATGTTTATTGATGAAATATGGAAAATGTAAGTAAGTAGGCACATCACATTGAATATTTTTAATGATTATTTCCATTTTTCATCAATAAATTTGTTGTCTAGTTCGCATCAACCAATAAAAAATCACATGATTAGCTTTGATTGTTCGCAAATTTTCCCATGGTTGATTTTTTCAAATCTGGATTGCATCATCCAAAGGATTGTATAAGGAAGTTTTGCCAAGGCTTGTATGATGAGAGTAGAGACGCCATGGGTTGGAAATCAAAACTTGGAAGTGTCGCCTTGTAGACTATGGATAAGTATTAGCTAGCATGAGATATAGAAGGAAAGATTTTTGCTATACATGCATGAGGCGTAAGACAGCTTGTCGCACAAAGTTTCTATTGAAAAAAGTCCACGGACAAAGTCTCTAGACATAAGCATCAATATTGATTGATAAAATACATTAGTGATAGACATGCCGAAACAAATAAGGACACGGAATGCTAAGCATCAACAACAATCTGGCTCTTTTGATCCAAATCAGAGTGGGACGAGGCGACCATGGACCCTTCCCCCAAGGCTAAGCATATTCCCCAAGATCAGCTTCGCAGATTTTCTCCCTTTTAAGCTCTAATTTGAGCCAATGGCAGTAAGTGTTTTCATCATGTTGTAGAAATAGAGTACTCGTGAAGGAACTTCAGGAGGAGTGGAAGCATTGACGCGACAATACCCAATCTATTCGAAAAATTGTCTAATGCATAACAACTGCTCACACATTTTCTATGTCAATTAATACATGAGCTTAGTTCAGACAAAATTGGGCTAGTTCACAATCTAAAAGGAAATAGTAGTTCCTAGTGTTTAAAAAGAAAATGCATAAAATATATATTTATAAATAATGAAACATCACATTTAATAAGATCTGAATCGGCTAATCTCGCAATCCTAATAATATTAATAAAATTAGTAGTTCATAGAATTTATTAAACAAAGAATACAAATCTGTGAGTAAAGTTAGGGGCCTCAATGGGCCAACGTGTGAACATTATCATTTATTTATACTGAACTTTTTTACTTGATTATAACCCATTCACTATATACAACTTACACTAATAGACATTTATATACAATTAGCGAATGAACAATATAATAATGATGTCAAGACATATAATGTTCTTTGATACAGAATTTTAATGCCCATTTACATTTTCGATAATTTTCAAACTTGCCCGGGAGCGAAAATTATGTTGTGTTTCCTTCTTTGTTTCCTTATCTAATTGGGCGAAAATAAAATCATATGCCTTTACGGGTTAGTATTTTGACACTTAGAGGTATTATTGTGTATATGTATGTCTCCTCATGTACTTGTAATCTCAAATATGTTGGTGGAAACATAAAAGAAGGCCTGGTGTTACAAATATCTTGGGAGAGGTTATTCCCTAATGCTATTTGTGAGAATTCTAGATTTTATGTGGTGTCTACAATAGGTTTGTCATTTAATCATCAATATTTCTGTTTTTGTTATTATTCTGCGACCAATTATATATTTCATGTCTCTATGGGTCAAATAGTCGGTTAGCAACACAAGCATATGCTCCGGTGTATTGAAATAGCAACGAAACTTCGTTTATCCATTTACCCTTTTCTTGATCGGATCTGCAGTCTGCATAAAATATGAGAGTTTCGACCCCAATTCCTTAAACATAGAGGTGATTTGGAAATTTTCTCCCCCTAAACCTCAAAAATGACCTACATTGCCATGATTTATGCATTCATGTGTACTTGTCGGTTTATTAATGATCTAGCATGTTAGAAACTATGTGGTACACAAATTTCTATCTTAGCCCGGATCTGTTATAAATATTGGATACCTTTAGTGCCACATAAATTGGTAACTTGCTAATGAAGAGACAAAATATGGGTACCCTATTTCTCTAGGGTTGGATTGGCACCACTATCACATCCATCCTCCTTTGTGGTGTCCCTCCTAGGACTTCTGTTATATGTGTTAATCCCTCTCGAGACTTTCCTAAGATATGTGCATCTATGATTTTCCTTTGGGAGGTTTACTTCTTTTTACAACGCCATCCTCAAAACCTTCCCCACATCTTTTTTACTAGACCTTGTGATGGTGGTCAACCTAGAGTACATGCTTTGAATGGTTTCATTCCTCTCAGACTTGAACCGCATGAGCTTGTTTCTTATTGAGTGCACTTCAATCCTTGACATGGTTTGTGCCATGTTATTTATTTCTTCAATGTTATCATGGATGGTGCTTTAATTTGAATTTACAATGAAGTCGACGTGTTTTTTCTCATCATCTCCGAGGAAGCTGAATACTGCATCATAAGATGTCTCTCCTTCTCTTGCTTCAGAGGTGGCAATGGTGCTTTAGTGTTCCATGTTGATGCATAGACGATAGATGTGTTGTTGACTTGTTGTGCTAACCAGGTGGCCCCGCACAATACAACTCAAAGATCATATAGTTCTAGTAGCCTCCTACAACCCTGAATCATAAACCTCAAGAATGTACTACTACAATGATTATGGTATCCCGGTCATCTACTTCGACTACTAAGACGCAACACTTCGCCACCTTCCAGCATTGGACGCCACGCCTCCTGGAGAAGATTACCTAGAGAATACCATGGGCGTGCATGGAAATTGTGAAAGTCCAAATGCATTGGCATATATTCCAAGATTCAAGATCTGTTCTCCTGACATGCATACATTGTGTGTACATGAGCCCGCGTCTACGTGCACGTGAAAGTATATATAAATGCATTTGGTGGGCCATGTGCAGGACCCATGCACCTAGTCACCGCAAGAACGCCAAGCGAGCTGAACCTGCATAGGCCATACACCGCATGTCCGTAACAGCCAGGTCCAGCACCAGCGCATCGACCAAGGCCTAGACGCATGAAATCTTTTATAGCGCGAAGACTCAAGGGCGGTGACATAGGTCTTTGCATGTACCTCCAATAAATACCCCTAAAAATATACCCCCAATAAATAGTGGTTGAATCCTAGTTTAAAGTTTTGGGTTTTGTTTAAAGAAAGTTTAGCCATTTTGCTACTTTTATTAGTTTGAGTTCTCCTAGCGGCTAGTGCGCTCATTATGGTAACCAGCATACCACTACATGATGTAGTACACTATAGTCGTTAACATAACACCAATGAAACACCGTTCCATCAGTATTACATCTCTTAGAGTGATACAACAGAAACATCGTGGGTCAATGGCATGACTTTAGATTACATGTAGCACATTACAAAAGATCCAGAGAACTTCCTCGAATAGTGAGGTATATTATATAGAAGGAAACCAATAAGATCCACCAAGAGTTTATTTTAAGAGTACTACTATTAGTGTATATATATATATATGGTTTGATTGATACTATAGCATTATTCTACAGAAGTAGGTTCTAGATTCTAGGAGTTTATTTATACTCTATGCTTCGGCTTGACTTTCATAGCTTCCGATGAAGTCTTCGACTTCGTTGATCTTCACTAGATATCTTCAACTCTTCAAGTGACTTATTTCCTGGGAACACCATTAGTTTCTTTGAGATCTAGCAAGGGTTAAGAAGATACGGTTGAGTACGAGCGTACTCAGCAAGTTCACTAGAAAAGATTGTTTGATGCACTATCTACATTCGTAGACCATAGGTCATAGGCTATGCAGGTTTTTGAAAAATTTCTTAAAAAGGTTGCTTTTATTCTGAAAAACTATGTCCATCAGCCTTCACAGGTTTACCATAACTTCATAGAGTTTCTTTCCTGCCACGTTCATAGCTCTTTTCCGGGAGATCTTAAGCTTTGCTACACAGCCGGGAGTATGTCTCCGTTCAAACTTCCATGGTTTGAGGCCCAACTTAAGATCCAAGTCAAACACTGTCCTTCTCCACGATCCCACATAGAACACGACCCGACAAGCAGAACTTGCAGACTCTAATGAGCAGACAATGTCCCTGGTCGCCCCATCAATAGGAGGACTTACCTACGACCGTCCCTCACAGATAGTATAGATACCAATAGCGTGGGTAACTAAGGGGTCTCACCCATGATGAGCCTCATAAGGTACAACAGCGTCACGAGATAGTCATCCGTTCATCTGAAAGGAAAAAGATCCAGCTGACTTCTTCGTCTCATTCCAAATCTCATGGTTAACGCGTAATATACGGCGCAGGAATCACCGACGACATTGGTTGTTGAGTCCTAGATGATATATTCATGTGTAGTGGTATTCCAACTTTCAGACTTAATAGATTAGCTGGTCACCCTAGATCAGTAACCAATAGTTCGCATTATTATTAAAATAGTGTTTTCTGACCTTTTTGAAATGCAGATGATGACAACATTTGATTTGCAAATTCTTGATAGAAACTAATCAAAGGACATGACCAAGTGTGAAGTTGCCTTTTGTGATTGCAAGATTATGAACTCACGGTCTTCAAGACGAGATAAGATCCAATATCTGAAAACATCATCATTGGCCTAGTAAGAACTAATGCTTAAAGAAGCAATATGTAGGTATGCATAAGTAATGCTATGCATTTTATAAAACTCTCAAAATAAATCCCCAATACTTGGTCATACTCAAGCAAATTGACTCGGACATACTCATGCATATAAGAATAATAAAGTTTATGTTCAAAAATTGCGCCGAATTATCTTATTTTTATCGCCGGATTATCTTATTTTTATCTTTTAGAGGTTTCAGTGTACCTACCTTCTAAAAATCCACTTGTCCGAAGCTTGGTTTCAAAATTCGCTCTAAATTGTGTATCTGAATAAATATATTTTGTATATCACGTGGACATGTAAAAAGTGTATGCTGGATTTTAACGCCAGATCGGAATTCCACCAAAATAATATGAGCTATACTTCTCTTGACATATACAACATCACATTAGCAAGAATCGGCTACGAACACATACAAGGAAAACTTACACTGAAGCTGACGAGCTCCATTACTATACATTCACAAATACAGATATGTCAATCGCAAAGAAACTGCACCCAAATGAACAAAAACAACACTTTTACAGCGACCTCGTCATTATTGCGGCAGAGCGTAGAGAGAGGCGACCCAACAAACATCAAGTACGACGCCTAGTACTTGGGCTGGAACTTGGACTTGATGGCCTCCACCACGCCGCCGTCGATCTGGAGCGCCCTGACCAACACGTCGGTTGGAACCGGCGGCGACGCCCCAAACAGCGCCATCGCGGCGGACTGCGTGCCGGGAAGCTGGCTGTTGAAAGCTGAGATGGCCACGGCCGGCGTGCCGCCGTTGTTCCGCTGGAAGTGGACGAGGCCGCGAGGGAAGACGAATAGCTCGCCCTTGCAGACGGTGCGTACGAAGAGCTTGCCGGAGGTGGTGATGAAGCCGATGTCAAGGGAGCCCTCGAGCACGAAGATGATCTCGGTGGCGCGCGGGTGCGTGTGCGGCGGGTTCACGCCCCACGGCGCGTAATCAACACGGGACATGGACACGCCCAGCGTGTTGAGACCCGGGAGCTTCTCCACGTTCGCCGCCGTCACCGCCGAACCAACCGGGTTTCCGGTGTTTCCCGGTGCAGCCAACACACCGGAGAAGAAGTCATCCGCCGTCACGTTCTCCGGCCTCTTGCACGGGAACCCGTTCAGCCGCAATGCTGCAATAATTGCACTCTCAGATGTCATGGCACATTGGCACTAATTGTTCATGATCCACTAGCTATAAATGTACTAAACACTAGAACCTTGGAATGATGAGTATGCATGGAAGATCATCACACTTACGTCCTTCGAGGGACTTGTAGTCGGCGACGCAGAAGTCCTGGAGCATGTCGGGGTCGCCGGCGAGCAATGGCGCCGCCAGGGCCAGGAGCACGGCACAGGCGGCGAGGAGGACATCGGGGAACTTGGCCATGATTTCTAGTTTATCAGGTTTGGTACTATGAGCTGCGTGGGCTAGCTGTATGCTTGATGAAAAGGGGAGTTTGGGAGGTGGTATTTATAGATCTTGTGATTCGGTTATAGCTTGATGACGACGTGATCGGTTGATCGATTGGTCATGTGTCTAGTTAACCAATTAGGTGTAAGAAGAAAAATTCTTCAAATATCGATCGATTGGGTTGGTAGAGCTAGATAGCTATTTAAGGCGATGTACTTGAGACGTGCATAATAATGAACAGTGTGACTTCTTTTTTGGGCCAAAATAGTGTTGCGTGTCACGTCAGTTATCTGTCCAAATCGTGGTCGTACTATCCATGCAAACTGCTAGCACCCATGAGAAAAACTTTATTAAAAAAATGTGAAATTCACTTTTGATCTCGTGTATATACGTGCTTCTTTAGAAAAAAACATATTATTTCACGTCTGTTGAAGTGTATAAGTGAATTGCACTAGCTCTTTCCACCAGTTCGGATTTTTGGTTGCGTTGGCTAGTGCATGAAGTTTGACATGGTATCAGAGTCTAAGGTCTCGAGTTCGAGTCCTGACTTTCGCAATTTATCCTAAAATTGTTGTTGACCCCTCTGTGTCCACGTATAGGCTTCCTGAGTCATACGTGAGTTTCGCGCGCCGTCGCTCTCTTCCGGTTGCACGTGCTGACTTCTCCCCGTCACACGTGAGAGAGGGTGTTGAAGTGTATAAGTGGATTGCACTAGCCCTTTCTATCAGTTCGGACTTTTGGTTGCGTTGGCTAGTGCATGAAGCTTGACAACATCATTCAAAAAATTCCAAAAAATCGAATGTGCATCTCCACATTCTATATGATCACATATAATTTTGCGAAACCCTATATTCTTTATGGGCTGCATGAGAAATACGAAAAAAAATGGGGCGTAACAAGTCTCATTTTACAAGAAATTTTACCTTTTTTATGCAGACCACACAAAAATTCAATCTAACGTGAAACGACTTGTGTGCACCTAGAATATGGAGATATATGCGCTGGTATTTATTTTGAATCTTTTAACATGTAAAAACACTTTTAAAATACAATTAAAAAAGAACATATGCACCCAAGAATTAAAACACCTCGCCTAGTTGTTCAATCGGTCTGCAAGCATTGTACGCATGATATACACAGATATATAGGTTTTTACCACAACCATGAGATCGTGCCACTACAGTTTGATGAATTGGCAAAATGCCACTGATTCCAGCATTATTGTTACTTATATCAGCGGATCAAGTTGACTCCGGCTACCGTTGGCTATTGGTAACTTTCATATGTTTGAAATGTTTTCTTACATGTAGGATTTCCATTTATCTTGTTACCCATCAACATGGATGAAAAATAATAAATTTGTATGCCTTCCTGACATTCGGGGCCCGCCGTATTGCCCACGAGCATCATTGGAAAATGATCAACTAAGTTTGAGTGTGAGACGACCATGAGCCTGAACCATGCCACGGTGTCCGAGCTTTGGGCATGCCTAACCGTCAGACGGGCATGTTGGTCGCGTTCCTATGATTTCGACGCACGCCATGCATTATTTTACTGTTTTGGCACCACACTTTGATTTGGATAGCAATATTTTCTCCATGGCGAAACATGAATTTGAGGCAACTCCGAATCGGACGTGAGTTTAAAGATACTGCATGCAGGGCCGGTCCTGAGGGGGGACTAGAGGGGCAGCCGCCCCGGGCCTAAAATAATTAGGGGCCTAAAAAAATATAAGCCTAGTATATATTGTAAAAAAGAATTTTTTTATGGGCTGGTGACCAACCGAAGGTCCCAGGCATGAGGCATTGATCTATCCCAAGCATCGATCGCCTGGCGCCTGCCAGCCTCGATGATCGACTCCTCGACTCACGCAAACGACTCACAGACTAGGAATTGAGGGATCGCTCGACCTCGACTCATGCGACGACTCCTAGGCATCGGCGTATCGCTCGACGCCTCGACCACAACCAGGCCCTGCACTCGATGCCTCGACTCGACGACTCCCATCCAGGCATCGCTTATTCACTTTGGCTTCCCGGGTATCGGCCGTCCGTCCCTGCTTCCCAAGTCGTCACGTCGCCTGATCGCCTTCCTTGGACCGGATCGCCCTCTACGATCATACACCAGGCACGCCGCACGTAGGAAGGCCAACGACGATCTTCAAATATGTCTGCTAATCTTCCCCCGCGGTCACACCTAGCCATAATTCTTACTTCTTAATTCTAGTTAGTAATTGACTAATTGTTGTTCTTGATTTCTTGTTTATCATCTGAAAGAACCTTTTCAGAGTTAAATTTATTAAAAAACTATTTGAAATCTTCAATGTCTCGGGAGAGGTTAAATGATTTGGCAAGTCTATGCACCGAGAAGAGTTAGTGGATGAGATTGATATTGATTCCATCATCATAGACTTTGCTTTTAGGAATTTTCGGAGGAAATTTTAAGACATCATATAAACATTATTATTTTATATAAATATTATAGTTGGAAGTATACTTAAAATATTTATTTTTTATCATCTCATATATGCATAAAAAAATTATACTAAGGGGCCCAAAATTTTAGTTTCGCCCCGGGCCCCGAAATCTCAGGACCGGCCCTGTCTGCATGCATACAATTGTACATGTCAGTACTACGTTGTGAGAAAATGGCACCAATTTTGATTGTTCAACCGGCAAGCATTTCCTATCGTTTTATTTCTATGACTTGCACGCTAGTATATTGTGTACTTGCATTGTACATATATTGTGTACAGAAGGACGCAAAGCCAGCTGAAGGCCCTGCTCGACCATCCCTCGAACTCCCCTCCTTCTCTGGCATCGGCGAGTAGCCGAGTAATTGCTAAGATCTTTGCGCCTCCGTCGACGGCTCGGCTAACCTTTACCCGATCTGGAGTATGCACGTACCGCTCGGCCGCTGATTCGACACGTGGATGCATAGCGCCGCCGTCGTACGTCGTCGTCGTCGAAGCAGGTCGACCGCGTGGTAGTAACACGTAAGGTTAGAGTATCGCTGATAAGGGCCAGACTCCGGCCGTCCTGGAGTCGATTCCGATTCTGTTTGCCATTGCTATTGCACAATCCGTGTATGGGATAGAGGATGGCGTCTCCCGACACGTCTCGCGTGTCCCTCGCCCCTTGCGGGTTTCCTGTTCATGGCGGGCGCCCAATCTCCGGTAATGAGGGGGTCGGAGGTCCGGGTGTGCTCCGGATCCCCATGCCCGTACCTTATCCTACCTTCCCCCAGCGGATTGCTCGCTCTGGTGAGTTTTTCTCAACCTCTCCGCCTCTTCTTCACCGAGCTCGATCCGCGGCGACACGCAGATTAACGCTGGCGGTGGCGAAGGATGGAGGCGAGGATGAGCCGAGCTGCAACTCGGTTGTCGCGGGGAAGGTTTCGGGGGCGGGCGAGGAGACAGTGGGGCGAGCAGAGGGAGGTCTCGTCCTGGGGTGTCCGAGCTCCCCGTTCAAAGTGTTCAGAACTGCTGCGTCAACCTCGGGCAAGCTCGTCGTCGGCTCCCTCGGCATTGACATACGGGATGCGGGATGGGCTGGCTGTACTGGCCCTCCCGGCTCAAACGCAGAGGGAAGGCATGCAGGGATTGAACATGGGGAGCCTCAGGGGAGTAATCATGCGGGCGCAGAAGGTTTTTTCTCGGAGATAGAGATGTCACTGGTGCAGGTTTGTTCGGGGAAAGCTCTAGGCTCTTGGGGGCAGATGGATCTGACGGGTTGGTCTGCGCTGGAGAAAATTGCTCTGGAATATCTCCTGATCCTGTCTCAGACCAAGTAGATGGTGAGTGGTCTGTTGCTGTCTCTGAAGTTTTGGCTGAAAAATTCAGAGAGGGGCTGGCTGTAGAAAAGTCTGCTGGTTTTGGACTTCAGAAGAAGCGAGAACTTCTTCATGCTAATGGTACTGGGAGGAGGTGCTGTCTATGGAGGGGTCCAGCTTGCAGTGATAAAGTTGGGGAAGGAAGCTTGGTCCATGGTGACAGTGAGGTGGAACCTTTTTTCCACCAACTTTGGCATATTCCGTGGCATTTTCGTAAACCCACCACTCCACCAACCCTTAAAACCAGCCCTGCTGTCTCCTTTAGGGTTTGTTCTCTCCTCCCCAAGCTGGTGGCGAAGGAGTTGGTGGGCTTGAGGGTTTTGGGTGTTGAGGACGTGCTGCCGCTGGATTTAGGTCTGGAGAAGATGTCCATGGCTGGGGGTGGTTTGAAGCAAGGAAAGGGGAAAAGGCCTGAAGCTTGGCAACAGCAACAGATGCAGCATCCTCAGATGCAGCCTCAGATGCAACAGCAATAGTAGATGCAAGGGTATGAGTATCCTCAGATGCATCCTCCTCCTTTTGGATTTCAGCATCCTCCTCCTTATGGTTTTATGCCTGGGAGCATGCCACCTCATTGGGGTTTTCCTGGGGGGTTTCCACCTTATCCTCCACCATAACAGTTTAGTCTGCAACCAAATCAGTGGGTTGCATCTTCTCAAGGGGGTGCCCAATAACAACAATCTCAGAGTAGTGGGGATAACCAGAAGCTTAAGGTGCAGGGTAAATGCAAAAAGAAAGGGGGTACACAGCAGGAACAGATCAATACAGGGAGTGAGGTGCTAGCTCAGTTGAATTACACCAGCTCAATATGTATGTGCTGTGGGGAACCTGGACATCATCAGGCTGTATGTACAAAGCAAGCTGCATGTTTTGTCTGCAAAGCTGTCAACCATAGGGATGATACATGTCCAGTCAAGAAGAGGCCACACCAGTTGGCAAAGTATGTTGGTAGTGCTGCTACTGGTTTGGGGTTCTATCACATAGAGACTCCTGAGGTGATTGTGAATCCAGTGTCTTCAATGATTTCAAAGGAATCTGAGATACCTATTCCTTTGTTCCAGACGGTACCATAGTAATTTTTCCTATAGGAATCATATACTTTAAATTTCCTTTATTTATTTTTTCAAACAGGGCCTCAAAATGTAGGTTGCCCAATTGCTTCACCATTCCTGAACTGTTGAGAAAAACGTAAAAGCAATGCATAAAAGACATTGGATCCATGGACTAAACCTGGTAGAGTGAAAAATCGGAACTTATTGGTGCGACACCATCTCCCTGTGCAGGTCGTAATAACTAAGATACCTAAACCGACACAAGAGAGGTAGATCCAAGGTTACCCTACCTCCTGACAACTTAACAAATTATCAGATAAGAGGAACAGGTGGAAACTGGAACACTAGACTATTGACGAGGTGCCTTTCTTAATTATGACATAAAGAGTATGAATGTTTTTCTAAATTAAGAAAACTAAAATATATTATATTTTAATCTTATTAAAGCATTTTTCATATTGTATATTTAACTTAGATTACGAGTAATATGTCAATGGACACATTCTCAGTACACCGATTATTGTTAGAGAAAATATCAATAGATTACAACACAATCTACCATAACCAAGAAGTTCTCACATCTATCTAATGTAAAGTTAGATATTTTGATTATGGATCTATATATTAGTCTGTATATAATAAAGTGAATATTCATGAAATTTGAATTGATTTAATTATCACATTTGACACTAAAAATAATTCCCTCGGCAATTGCGAGGGCCACACTGCTAGTTTCAATTAATTAAGAGTGGAAGGAGTACTAGTAGGGTAATTAAGTTCATTTTCCTCTCTTTTTTCACTCCAGCAGCTAAAAAATATGCGCATGCATGCTAGCAAGCTAGCTAGTCATGCAAAACTATGATTAATCAATTTGTTCATGGGATTTTCAAGAATGTTTACAACTGCATGCGCGCTTATCGTACGCATGCATCCACGTTACTTTACAGACTTTAATCCTTCTACGCCTTGACTACTACTGGTACTGCACCGTATATATTATGCAGTGTAAGTACAAGTACTCATGTACGGCAAGGAAACCCCTTGGATAGGATATTCTGTCACCAGCTAGTCTGCTACACACCTTGATCTGGTACGATTAGATGTACTCTTTGTTTCAAAATAAGTGACTTTGGCTTTGTCTAGATTGAATATAGACGTGTTTTAGTGTGTGTGTGTGTGTGTGTGTGACACTTTTTAGACAAAGTGAATAACCTCATACGTATAGCTTTATTAATCAGGGATTATGTTGTGACACGAACCGCCATTAGGTACCCGGTCTACCTCATTTCAGAAGCTAATTATGTCCCTAAAATAGCTAAGCTAGCACACATTTGTGCTGTTGTGGGCGTGTGGCTACCTAATCTTTGAGCAGTTCCTCTGGGCAAGACGAACGTGCTGCATCATGCAGTCACTTGTCCGAGCTGTACGAACGGCTGCATATTAATGTCAGATCCGTTCTTTCTTCTTCCCTAAATCCACAAGAAAACGCAGTGGGTGGGTGCGCCTCCCTACTTTCGCAACAAACATGTGAAAACAAAACAGTTAATTGGTGTTTTCTGTTTATTAACATGCTTCCATCAACTCGATACGTGTTCCAGATTCAAAAAATTGTCTACTCTTCCATCAGCCATTACACTCTTTGTTTCTCTACCATTTTTGAAAGGAGCGATTACTCTTTCATATCTCTGGCGAGCTTATACTACGAGTACAAAAAATTCATATCTCTGACGAGTATGGATGGAAAGAGCATGCATCGTCCTAAAGCTGAAAGTGGCGCGTCCAATTAACTCCGTCACATGCCCATCCATCAACCGATCCATCGATCACGTCTCAGTTACGCTTACGCTACACACGGCATCCTCCTCTATAAATACAAGCGCTAGCTGCATGATTTCCCTTCATCCTCATCTGCATTCACTTTCCAAACCAGTCTACTCACTGAAGCACTTGATCGATAATGGCGCCCCACCAGTTCCCGGCCGTCCTCTTCGCGGCCGTGGCTGTCTTCCTAGCCCTCGCCGCGCCGTCGCTCGCCGGTGACCCCGACATGCTCCAAGACTTCTGCGTAGCCGACTACAAATCACTCAAAGGCCGTGAGTGTGCTCTTTCCGTGCATCCATACTCGTCTTTTGCATTTAAAGAAGATCATAAGAGAGAATGTGTGTACGTATATCCATGCAGCACTGCGGCTGAACGGATACCCGTGCAAGAAACCGGAGAATGTGACGGCAAACGACTTCTTCTCCAACGTGCTGGCCGCCCCGGGAAACACCAACAACCCGGTCGGCTCCGCGGTGACGGCGGCGAACGTGGAGAAGGTCCCCGGGCTTAACACGCTGGGCGTGTCCATGTCCCGCGTGGACTACGCCCCTTGGGGCGTGAACCCGCCACACACCCACCCGCGTGCCACCGAGATAATCTTCGTGCTCGAGGGCTCACTCGAAGTCGGCTTCCTCACCACTGCTGGGAAGCTCCTCACCCGCACCGTCTGCAAGGGCGAGATCTTCGTCTTCCCCCGTGGCCTCCTCCACTTCCAGCAGAACAACGGCGGTGCGCCGGCCGTGGCCATCTCGGCTTTCAATAGCCAGCTTCCAGGAACACAGTCTGCCACTGTGGCGCTGTTCGGGGCGTCGCCGCAGGTGCCCACCGACGTGCTGGTCAGGACGCTCCAGATCGACGGCGGCGTCGTGGAGGCCATCAAGGCCAAGTTCCCGACCAAGTACTAGGCTATGTCTACCGTGGAAGTGCTTGACATAAATCTGTGTAGTACTTATTTGCTTCCTTCTATTGTGTCGGTGAATGTTGAGTGGAGGACCTAATCAGTTTGAGTGTTAACTGTGTTTTTTTTCAATAAACGCTGTACGTGATTTGTATGTGTTCATTATTGTTAATGATCATATTAATTTCTCCGATATTGCTTGAACTTTCGATTCTTCTCAATGCGATGCTCTATGTATCATGATGGAAATATGGAACGTCAGAAGAGTTGATGTTATTTCTGTGACACTCCGGACTGGCGTTTAATTCCAGCATGTACTTTTACATGTCCACCTGATATACAAAATCTAATTGTTCCGTTATACTACTATATAAAAGTTATGCGGATTTTTAAACCTAGCTACGTTGACCTTTTTTGCTACACAGACTAGCAGATTTCAGGATAGTGACCTCTCAATTTTGGAAATGAGATGCTCTAGTGTAAGTGTGTAATTCAATTTTTTTTTATCATTTTTGAATTGGTTAACTTGTTAATCTCATATGGACATTTTTAATTCTAAATACACTTAGTGTTAAGTTAAATTGCGCAAGTAGTTAAACTTTCCAATCGGTCACCCATCCTAATACTACTTTAGCCCCAGCATGCTTAACTTCTCCATTCCTTCCACATGAGCTTCCGACAAAGAAATTAGAACTTGTTGTGAATATTATCATATCAATCTTATTAACCATTGGACAATAATGTTAGACATCTTTACTTTTTACATTACATACAATTATTTGAGTAAACAACAATGAATAAGTAATAATAATCTTTAATTCAAATAAAAATAAAATAAATTTTATTTATTTTGCTATTTTTCATTTAAAATTGAATAATTCATATCTACAAATCCGTAAATCATAATTCGACAAATAATATATCTAAATCGATCAGAAAAATGAGAGGAATCCAAATATAACATCTCTATCATCTATTTAAATATATAGTGACTTTTTAATATTAGACCAACCGACAGGATTCATGAAACACCTCGTTTTTGGCACTCGGAAAATACAAAATGGCTTTTTGGTGCAAAAAAAAAAGGAAACCTTGCATTAGATCTTTGATGAAATAGCATATTTTGAACCTAAATATGATTTTTTGCAAAAAATCATGAGCATCATATCATGTACCTGTAGTTTAAATCTAACTCATTTTCTACCGATTCAGCGGGAATTTGTCTTTTTCACGAGGGGTGGACGGAAAGGTTTAAGATACCCAGGTTGGAAAATTGTCCATTCAATATGGTCTAGTATTTTTTTAAAATGTGGTATTATCATTTTGAAACTTTCATTTGGTGGTTGCTTCACAAAACACCCCGTATTTTGCACTCGGAAAATAAAAAATAGCTTTTCGGTGCGATGAAAAATAAAACTTCCTCCTGCAATATTGTTCGCCATCCCATGATACACATGCGTGTATAATATGGGCTCATTATCTCAAACTATACCGTGATTCTAGCAATAACATTGGTCATTTGACCTAAAATCCAGAAAACCTCGATTGAGATAGGTCATTTTGTGAAGGTTATTTTGAGACACAATCAATATACCAAGTTTGGTATTTTTTCCATGCAACTATGTCACATAATATGACAACACGCGAAGGTATTGCATTGTTTCAATCGTTTTTTAATTTTTTATGCCCGTTTCAAACTATCGCCAAACTTCCTAAAACGAGGGGCATGAAGATTCTTAGCTCGGGGCTAAGCCTCAATAAACTTGCATTAGATCTCTGATGAAATAGCATATTTTGAACCTAAAAATGATTTTTGTAAAAAATCATGAGCATCATACCATGTACCTATAGTTCAAATCTAACCATTTCCTACCGATTCGGCAAGAATTTGTCTTTTTCACGAGGGGTGGATGGAAAGGTTTGAGATACCCAGGTTGGGAAATTGTCTATTCAATATGGTCTAGTATTTTTTTTAAATGTGGTATTATCATTTTGAAACTTTCATTTTATGGTCGCTTCACAAAACACCCTGTTTTTTGCAATCGAAAAATAAAATTGGCTTTTTAGTGCGACGAAAAGTAAAAATTCCTCCTGCAACATTGTTCGTCATCCCATGATACACATGCGTGCACAATATGGTCACATTATCGCAAACTATACAACGATTCTAGCAATAACATTGGTCATTTGACCTAAAATCCAGAAAACCTCGATTGAGATAGGTCATTTTGTGAAGGTTTTTTTGAGACACAATCAATATACCAAGTTTGATATTTTTCCATGCAACTATGTCACATAATATGACACCATGTGAAGGTTTTGCATTGTTTCGATCGTTTTTGAATTGTTTATGCCTATTTCGAACTATCGTCAAACTTTCTAAATCGAGGGGCATGAAGATTCTTAGTTCGGGGCTAAGACTCACTAAACTTGCATTAGATCTCTGATGAAATAGCATATTATGAACCTAAAAATGATTTTCAAAAAAATCATGAGCATCATATAATGTACCTATAGTTCAAATCTAACTCATTTCCTACCGATTCGGTAGAAATTTGTGTTTTTCACGAGGGATGGACGGAAAGGTTTGAGATACCTAGGTTGGAAAATTGTCCATTCAATATGGTATAGTATTTTTGAAAAATGTGGTATTATCATTTTGAAACTTTCATTTGGTGGTTTCTTCATAAAACACCCCATTTTTTGCACTCGAAAAAAATGGCTTTTCGGTGCGACTAAAAGGAAAACTTCCTCCTGCAACATTGTTCGTCATCCCATAATACACATGCATGCACAATATGAAAACATTATCGCAAGCTATACCGCGATTCTAGCAATAACATTGGTCATTTGATCTGAAATCCATAAAAACCCGATTGAGATAGGTCATTTTGTGAAGGTTTTTTTGAGACACAATCAATATACTCCCTCCTACCGATATTAATTGACTCACATTTCTCTAGATTTGAATGAATTTAGACATTATTTAGTATATAGATTTATCCAAAATTTGATAAATCCAAGTCAATTAATATGGACCGGAGGGAGTACCAAGTTTGGTATTTTTCAATGCAAGTATATCACATAATATGACACCACGCGAAGGTTTTGCATTGGTTCGATCGTTTTTGAATTTTTTATGCCCATTTCAAAATATCGTCAAACTTTCCAAATCGAGGGGCATGAAGATTCTTAGCTCGGGGCTGAGCCTCATTGAACGTGCATTAGATATCTGATGAAATATCATATTATGAACCTAAAAATGATTTTTGTAAAAAATCATGAGCATCATATCATGTACCTGTAGTTTAAATCTAACTCATTTCCTCCCGATTCGACAGGAATTTGTCTTTTTCACGAGGGGTGAACGGAAAGGTTTGAGATACCCAGGTTAGAAAATTGTCCATTCAATATGGTCTAGTATTTTTGAAAAATATGGTATTATTATTTTGAAACTTTCATTTGGTGGTTGTTTCACAAAACACCCTCTTTTTTGCACTCGGAAAATGAAAAATATGTTATACGAAAGTATTTATATTTTTATATATTTTTTGAAACAAATATGTATTATTTGAGTTTATATAGATAGATCTTATTTTTCTGCAATTTTTGACATATTATATGTATTTTCTGAATTTAAATAATTTAGTTATGATTTTTCTAAGATTAATGTGGCAAAAAGAAAAATAGCTACGCCCACGGCTTTGCCGTCTGCCGTTGGCGTAGACTTGACGCCGTCGCTCTGCCATTATCCTAATAGGCTACGCTGACGGTCCTTTTTACGCCGACGGCTGCCGTTGGTCCATTTATCCTACACTGACGGTAAAACTGGGTTGACGGCCTGTCAAGCTATGCCGACGGCCCTGATATTTTGCCGTCGGCGTATAAAAAAGGTGTCGACCTATCTGGTTATTCCCGTAGTGTGACGGGACTTACATAGTGGTCTAGATTTTCACCGCCGGCGTGAGTGCTGGTCCAGATTCGAATTTTTTCATAAAATATTTTGAACTATATCCCGTTTTGCTATATACTTGTTATAAAAGGACGGTGGTACCTCGGTCCACCAAAAAACAAACCGCAGATTTAACACTTTGGTGTGTCGCTAGAGAACATCTCCACATGTTCCAACTAGTTTCCTTGTATATAGAGACAGAGGTGTGCATGTAGGTATGTGTGGAATCGTCAACCTTATAAACATTAATCGCTAAATCTGGACAATCGAACATACTTGTCCCACAAATCAGGTTCGACTTATTTTCAAAAAAAAGGTTCTACTTATATTTAAATAAGTCGTTATTACCATTATACTAAGCGATTATGTTTAAGCTCATATGCAGTATTAATCTGTCTAGAAATCTTGATATTTTACAATTATTTCTTCTTATGCTCTAGATTTCGCCCGGCCTCAAATTTCTTTTGTCCTTCGCCACTGCCCGAGGGCGCCGCGGAGCAGGCGGCGAGGGAAAGAGCGCGACGGGAAAGGGGAAGAAGACAAGGTGAGTGGAGAAGGACTCTGAGATTGTCGGAAATTCCTTAAGGACTCTATTGCAAAATGGTTGTCGCGGCCGTTAATTTGGACAGGAGCGGGAGTAACAAAAATGTACGGTGTATCATTTATGTTCAAGTTGACACAGTATACTAGCGTGCAAGTCATAGGAACAACGGAAAATGCATGCCTTGCGGTTGAACAATCAAAATTTGTGTCATTTTCTGACAACGTATTAACATGTACAAATTCATGCGTGCTAGTTTTCACGGATAGTACGATGAGGATTTCGACCAACACTTAACGTTACTGCTCACCGTCTCGCAACTCTCACGTACTACATCGCCTTAACTAGCTGGCTAGCTCTACCAAAACCCGATATATCGATCAAATTTATCAGAGTGTTTCTTCTTAAACCTAATTGGTTATTAGGTGGACACGTGACCAATACATCACGTCCTCATCAAGCTAACTGAATCACCAACTCACTGCCACATCTATAAATACCCACCTCCTAAGCTCCCCTCTTCATCAAACCAAACCGAAAGTTCCTGAGCCCTAATTAGCCACCGACAGCTAGCTTACGCAGCTAACTAAGCATCAAGGACCTGCAGCAGCAGATTAACTGGAAATCATGGCCAAGCTCAGTGCAGTCCTCCTCGCCGCCTGCGCCGCCCTACTGGCCCTCGCTGCGCCACTGCTCGCCGGCGACCCCGACATGCTCCAGGACATCTGCGTCGCCGACTACAAGTCCCTCCAGGGCCGTGAGTGACGCTCAAACCTTGCATTCCTTCGCAGTTGGTTTCATCTCTGATCTCTGTGTGCATGCGTAAAATGTTGTGCAGCGCTGCGGGTGAACGGGTACCCGTGCAAGCGGACGGAGAACGGGACGGTCGACGACTTCTTCTTCGGCGGGCTGTCGAAGGCGGCCGACGTCTACGGAGGCGGCAACCCGATGGGATCCGTTGTGACGGCGGCTGACGTGGAGAAGGTCCCGGGGCTCAACACCCAGGGCGTGTCCATGGCGCGCGTCGACTACGCCGCGTGGGGCGGCACCAACCCGCCGCACACCCACCCGCGCGCCACCGAGATCATCTTCGTCGCCGAGGGAGTCCTCGAGGTGGGCTTCATCACCACGGCGAACAGGCTCGTCACCCGGGCCGTGCCCAAGGGCGGCGTCTTCGTGTTCCCGCGCGGGCTACTGCACTACGAGCGCAGCGTCGGGGAGGCGCCCGCCGTGGCGATCTCGGCGTTCGACAGCCAGCTCCCAGGCACGCAGCCGGCCGCGGCGGCGATGTTCGGGGCGGTGCCGACGGACGTGCTGGCGCGCGCGCTGCAGACCGACGCCGGCGTCGTGGAGCGCATCAAGTCCAAGTTCCCGCCAAAGTAGGACATGGGAACGTACGTACGTACGTGCGAGCGCACGGTGCATCAAAGCGTGCCGATCGACGTCTCGTCGCTTTGGTCCTCGGTCGATTCTACGTACCCATCTCTCGCCGTTCTTAGGTGAAAAAAGAAGTCTCATTATTGGGCTGTAATATGCATTATGGTCTTCCGTATAGTGTGAGTGTCCTAAGTTTCTGTTATATCTGCAACATGTATGATAAATGTATAATAAATACTGCGTCCTAAGTTTCGTATCAACTCAAACATAGCTGTGACTGTGAGATTTGTGTGATATCAGTCAGTACTTTCAAATGTCAAAGTCTGGCATCAACTTCTGAAAAAACTTTTTTATAATCACCCATGTTCAATTTCCTCTTGTCACTGTTCAAGCCCTAGCAAGAGACCTTTCAGATCACACTCCTCTCCTCATATCTACACAGGTGATGCAGCCAGCAATATTCAGTCTGCACAGACCTAACCTCGGAGATTTGGTAATAAAAACTTGGATGCAAAATGATGCTGGAAGTGATAGACTTGACATATGGCAATTAATGTAAGTTGAGAAGAACAAGGAAAACTCTCAAAGGTTGGAATAGAAACGTTGAAGGTATTCATAGGAGATTGAGGAAAAAATAATTGAAAAAGGTGATAATATGGACAAACGTGCTGAAGAGAGGGGGCTGACAGCCATTGAGAGAGAAGAAATGCTCCTCAAAATGCAACGGCTTAGAGATGTCACAAAAGAGGAGGAAACCAAGTGGCCACAAAGGTCAAAAGAAAAATAATTGCTTGAGGCCGATGATAATACTAAATACTATCACCTGAAAGCGAACGGGCGAAGAAGGAAGAATAGGATCACTACTTTGTGGAACCTAAAAAAGTACATCACAGAGTTTTATAAAAAAAAAATTGGCAGATCGGAGCAGTCAACCATCTCCCTCGGTCATGAGGGGTGGCGAAGGTATCTGAGGCTAATTGTAATTCTCTTATTACAAGATTTACCATGGAAGAACTAAAAATGCAGTTTTTGAGATGGAACCAAATAAAGCTACATGCATGCCCGGATGGTTTTAACCGAAGTTTTTCAGTTCAGGGAAGTGGTCAAGTTTGACCTCTTTGCACTGTTGGAGGACTTCTATGATCAAAAAATAGACATAAATAGCCTAAATTATGGTATTATCACCTTAGTGCCCAAAGGCAGTGATGATGATAAAATCCAGAAATTCAGGCATATTTTTCTTCTAAACGTGGTCTTCAAAATTATTACAAAAATCATGGTTAAAATGCTTACACTTATCATTGGTAAAGTTATAGGAGCATCACAGACTGTCTTCCTGAAGGAGAGGTATATCCTGGAGGGAGTGGTAATATTACATGAAATCCTAAATGACATACATGTTAGGAAATTGGATGGGGCCCTCTCAAGATTGACTTTGAAAAGGCCTTTGATAAAATCAAATGGCCTTTTCTCCTTCAAATTTTGGAGATGAAAGGTTTCCCCAGCGAATGGAATGATTTGGTTATGCAAATTGTCACTAGAGGGAAAGTGGGGACTAGGGTGAATGATGAGGTTGGACCGTAATTTTTGCACATATCAGGGCCTTAGGCAAGGGGACCCTTTATCCCCATTGTTGATCTAGCTTCTGATGCGTTAGCAATTATGATTGGGAGAGCTATTGACCAAGGGATTATCTCTGAATTTGGGGCCAATTTAGTTGACAAAGGTGTGGGCATACTGCAATATGCAGATGACATGAAGTTTATTGCCTAGGAGGTGCAATAGATAGACATGGGGTTTAGCAGCCAGTTCTTAGCCTTTTCTCTGAGAGAGAAAGGAAACAAACGTAATTTAATAGCATTTGTATCAACATCTTTAATGTGCATCATGTTGCAAATTTCAGTAAAAGTATTTAGGTGCAAACCTGAATCCTCAGAAGATGAGCCTCCAAATTGGTTTTGTTGAACCAAACTCAAAAGGTTAAGCTTAATTTCATATGCTCCTGCATCAATAGCAGGCTGAGTAATAGGTGCATAAATAAAATCATCAGTAGGAGTAGCATACTTTCCAAGTTTCTTTTGAGCCATGCCTCTTTTTTGTTGGTATTTTTAAAATAAGGGAAACAAATAAAAAATTAACTAATTTTTTTGGATTTTCAAATAGATAAAAATAAAATAAACTAATAACAAGAAAAAACTATAAACAAAAATAAAACTAAAAAAAGGTCTCTAGTGACCTCACTAGGATAACGAATTGCTTCCCCGACAACGGCACAAAAGATTGATGCCTTCGATCCGGATTCACGAATGTATTATAATAGTCTTTTTCCCTAGTATACCTAGGTTTAATGAAACCTTAGGAAACAATGCTAAAAGGAACTAAAAAGGACATATCTACAAGACTTTGTTTTTCGTTTTACCTTCGTTTACCAGACGACTCTAGTTTACTTTATATCATGGGTTGTTTCAATGGATGAAGATAAGCCAGAGTTGAAGATATACATGCAGCTGCATATCATATGGAATAAAAGATAATAATAAGCACAATCATGTATAATATTTTAATAGAGATAAAATTTGTTGGCAACACATCCTGATATACTAAAACCCCTGCGAGTCACAAACATAGCAATAGCCTTATGATCCAACTATTTGCACCACGAAGTATCGAGCTACAAACATTTATTAAGTGAAAGACACAGATTAAAGCCTTAACAAGTGATGTTGTCGTTGTTCTCAAATGGATCGCTAAGCGAAGACTATACAACCCTTTATGTCATTGGGTTTCTTATGATAACACTACTAATCAAGTATCTCACCTCGAGTATTTATCAATCTCGGTGGTTTGGGGTACCTACAAGTCCAAAGATCAAGACAAGAGACACAGAAACAAAGATTAGATGCACATAATCGCTGGGAGATTTCACCCCAACCCGCCGCCCGTGAGGACTACTCACTCATAACAATAAGATAAAGAATAGAAAGCATTGTAAAAATACTTAGATTGAAATCAAATATTCTTACAATGTTTACCGAATCACAAAAAGATCTCAAGTACAAGATAACGACTATGACTAATGGAGAGGATGGAGGATGGAGGAGATGAACTATGGTGTGGATCTCATTTGGTGGTGTTGCGATGCAATCTGATAATAGCGGCCCTCTGAGCGACGGTTAGGACCTTGAAATATATAGGCGTCTTTACGAAAGTCGTAGAGTTTTATGAGACAAAGCCACCGATACATGGTACGAGCGAGCCGTAAAGGCGGGTCTTTCCCGTAATAGTGGTTGTTATGGCCTCTGGCCTTGGTTTTTTTCCAGGATTACTTTCCCATGTAGACTTCCTCAAAATCTTTCTTGATGGCTCCTGATTTCACATGATTTCCTACACAACACAATTCAAAGCAATGGTTTGCATTTTTTTATAATAATTAGTCATTAGTGTCAAACCTAGAGAGAATCTTGTCAAATGCTTGATTAAAAATAACATTTAAACACGGAAAAAAGATGGCTATTTTCATAGCCATCGGGAGCCAGAGGCCCGACTGACCCAGACAGACCCATGAATCTCCCGCCATCACGCTGCAGCAATCTCGACATCATCACCGCCACCCTCATTACCAGCCGCTTTGCAGACCACCCGAAAGTGACAAGGCCAAGCCTGACCAGGCCCACCCTAACCCAGACGCTGGATGGGATGATCTTGGACGTCCAAGGTGTAGGGGGTCGCCTTGCTTAGGGAGACGATGCGTTGGCGCGTCTCGGGTTTTTTTCACACACAAGGAGGTCCTACAGTTCACCTTCTCCGTCTTGTATGTACTAGAAAAGCATAAAACTTACTACAATTCTAATTTTTACTTTGCTAAAAAAATCGAGCTCTATGTGTTAGCAGCATGCAGTCTCCGTTCCCCTCCCCTCCTCCTCTTTGCATAGGTGGGTAGGTTTTCTCCATCTCCCGTCTGCATCGCCACCAACCTGCCTTGCTTCTGTGAACTTCGGGGCATCGAGGAAGGGTTGATCTAGGCCCTGTCGACGGGAGGGCTCCATTTTTCTTTTTTAGGGTTCAAGTCTAGTGCTCAGATGATGGCGGTAGTGTTTCTTCCAATAAAGTCTCCCTGACTTCAGGTTCATCTCGACAAGGACGCCAAGGAGCTTGTGGGAATGGTGTGGTCCTCAAGAACTTCTTTTGGGGATCTATGGATCGTTAAGAAGTTTTATCGGCAGTTCATCCGTCTTCTTTGTCTCTAGGATGGATGTGGTCTTTTTGACCTGTTCGACGACTTCCCATCTGCAACCAACAATATCAGACCGGCTCAAGGGGGAGCGGCAGCGATGATGCCCCGTCGACACGGTCTGGAGGTTGAAGATAAATGGCTTCTCGAGGGTTTTAATATAATTTTTGTTTTTATTAAGCTGCTTTTGTATGGTTTGATGTTTTTTTAATGCCAGAGTCCTACTTGCAGTTTTTTTGAAAGACCAACTCCTCAAAAGTCAATATCACTGAAAAGTGTTCTTTAGTATGAATCCAATAATATTAGTAGTGTACAATATAATCCTAGCATTGTTGATTAAATTTCGTTCAAATGATGGTATTAAACAATTCGTAAGCCTTACTATTCATCGCAAAAGGGAGGTACACTAAGAAATATTTTCTAGTACATACAAGTGTTTTGTTTTTTGAATCATAGTGCATACAAGTGTTTTTTTTTAATCATAGTGCATACAAGTGTTGTTCCTGCAATAGTCAAAAACAAAAGTGTCGTTCCTGCAGGATCGCCTGTGGGATTAGGGAACGGGCCGGAGAGAAAGAGAAGACGATCACAATCACTGGACCTGTGACGTGCACGCGGCCCACATAAAACGGCGGAGAGCCCATAGATCCAATCTGGATTCCCCACGATAGTACCGGCCCCACCTGTCAGAGAGACGCGCACACGGGCAACCCCGATCCGTTCAACCGCAAAACTCCCCGCGTGGGGCGCCCGGTCGTTACGCTACCTCCTTCCTCTGCTTCCCCCCCTCCACCCCCCTGTTTCCCTGCCGCCGTTTCCTCTCCCACCTCCCCCACACATCATCGCCGTGGCGATCCCGGCTCAGTCCACAGCCAAATCAAATCGGAACCCAATCGCGTGATCCGCGGCGGCGAGCCGTGACCATCCCGGATTCCCCAATGGGACTGCGCCAGCCCTAACCCTAGCAGCCCCACTGCCCTATCCGAACCAACCCGCCCGCCATGGCCATTGTCATTGGCGGCGGCGGCGGCGATGTGCCCGCGCACCGGAAGCTCGGCGGGTACCTCCGCGTGGTTGTCTCCGTCCCCGCCGCGCACGCGGTCGCCGGATCCATCCGCCCGCTCGCCCCCTGCTCCCTCACCGCCTGCGGCGCCGTGCCCCTCGCGCCGCTCCCCGACGAAGCGCACGCCACCCCGCGGGGGTCCTCCAAGTGGCGGGCGAGCGCCGGCGGCGGGGGCAGCAGCGTCGTGCGCCAGCTGAGGACGCTCGCGGGGCACCGCTGCGTCGAGGTCGAGGCCAGAGTCCTCAGGGTGGTCACCAGGAAAGGGGAAGACGGCGTGGTGGTCGAGGCGAGGGCCGTGCTGCTCGTCGACGTCTACCTGCCCCTCGTCGCCTGGTCCGGCTGGCAGTTCCCGCGCTCCCGCGCCCCTGCCGCGGCCGCCGTCTTCAAGCACCTCAGGTGCGTCTGCTGCCCTCCCCCTGCAATTTTTTTTCTTCCAATGCCTGCGTTGCTATCTATGTACCCCGTGGAATTGAATTGCTACATCACCTTCCCCGGATCCAGGGCGTCACTTCTGGGGCAATGAATTTGTAGAGCTTGGTGGCTTTTGGGGTAGGATTTTCTCATTTTCAGTCGTGGCAACATACAGGCTTCTGATGCGGGAAATTTGTTGCCATTAGCTCTGTCACTCTGTGGCCTGTGCTGGTCAAATTTAGAACTGTCTCTATTAGCTCGCTGCCCTGTGTAACTTGGGCAATTGCAATTGTGATCTGAATTTGCCAGAAAATTTCTCTGCATTTGCTGTACTTCCTAGTCAGTAATGTGTCAAATCTTTCGAAAGGCCATCCAGGTGTTGGTAGATTGCCATGCATTTCCTGTGGATCTTACTGAAATTAATAATAAATAAATCTAATGGCTCTGTCACAGTTATTTCAAAATTAGTGGCGATAGCTTCCCAACTTCTCATGTTTACTGCATTTTAGTTAGCTGTATCTTATGCAATTGACTTGATCACTCCAGCGACTATTCAAGCAGGGCCGTAACTCTTAGCTTTACTTATTTCAGCAATTCCTCTTTGTTTATGCTGCTTAACTCTTAGTCTAAGGCAATGTTCTTTTGCAGTTCCAACTGGGATGCTAGGAACGCTTTAGTTGCCTTTGACTGGAGTTCTCGTGATAATGCACACTGTGATGACCGGTATATTTGGAGCTGCACCGATTGCCATGTCCTTGGCTGTGAGGTTCATCAGATATCATCTACATCGAGTAACGACAAGTCATTTGACCTGCATGAAATCTTCAAAGTTCTCCCTAGTGTTAGGGCGGAGAAGGGGATGCAGATAACAAGAATAATACCTGATGTCGTATTGGATAATGTGCTGGAGGTGGGTATCTGGGATATCCCTGATGATTTATTGCATAAGGTGCTAATTCGGCTTAAACCCAGGGATTTAATAAGAGTGGCAGCTAGTTGCCACCATCTGAGGACTCTTGCTGCCTCTATTATGCCTTGCATGAAGCTTAAGCTTTTTCCTCATCAAGAGGCCGCTATTGAATGGATGTTGAGGCGAGAGCAGAACACAGAGCCCTTAGCGCATCCTCTATGCAAGAATTTCTGCACCGAGGATGGCTTTCCTTTCTTCATAAATGTTACCTCTGGTGAAATATTCACCGGGATTGCTCCAACCATAAACGACTTTGGCGGAGGTATGTTCTGTGATGAACCTGGATTAGGAAAGACAGTGACAGCATTGTCTCTTATTCTCAAAACCCAAGGAACGCTAGCAGAACCACCAAAAGGGGTGGATATAAAGTGGTGCATGCATAAACCAGATAAAAAGTATGGGTACTATGAATTCAATGCCAGCAACTGTCCAAACAGAAATGATTCTTTATTTGAATCAAAAAGGCCTGCAGGGAAGGAGGATGTTAAAGAAGATCCATCTTCAAGTGGGTTATCGCATAATGGTGGTGACTCTGTTCCCAGTACAAGATCATCAAGAAAGAGAGGCAGGTTAGTAGACCCTGGTCTATCAAGGGTTAACATGCCTGTTTCAAGTGAGAAGCCACCAGAATCATGCAACCCACATATAATGCCAGCTACTCAAGTAAAGTTCACGAAAAACTTGAAACATGTTAGGAAAAACCTCATGGATGCTTACAACAAAGATTCAGCTGGCACTAAAAGGAAGAGAGACACCACCTCTGAGTTAAGTGAGACGTGGGTTCAGTGTGATGGTTGCAGAAAGTGGCGGAGGCTATTAGATGGAACTGTTCTTGATTCTACTACAGCATGGTTTTGCAGTATGAATGCGGATGCTGCACGAAAGACATGCACTGCTTCAGAGGAATCCTGGGATTTCAAGAGAAAGATAACCTATTTGCCAGGATTTTACAAGAAAGATGCATTGCCAGGAAATGAGCAGAATGTATCATTTTTCGCGAACATATTGAAAGATAGTGTTTCTTTGATCAACTCTGAAACCAAGAAGGCTTTATTGTGGTTGGCAAAACTTCCTCTCAAAAAACATCTTGAGATGGAATCAGTTGGTTTGACACGCCCAGTTCTGGATGCACGTGCAACCATAGGCAAGGGTGCCCGTCCATATTTCAAGATATTTCAAGCATTTGGTCTTGTGAGGAAGATCGAGAAAGGCGTAACTCGGTGGTATTATCCATCTATGCTTGATGATTTGGCCTTTGACTCGACTGCGCTTGAAATTGCTCTTGAAAAACCGCTGGATTTAGTGAGGTTTTATTTATCTAGGGCCACCTTGATAGTTGTGCCTGCTAATTTAATTGATCACTGGACAACACAGATAGAACGCCATGTTTCCTCAGATACACTGAATGTTTATGCATGGGGAGATCACAAGAGGCCTCCTGCTCACATCCTTGCTTGGGACTATGACATTGTCATAACCACATTTAGCAGATTAAGCACAGAATGGGGTCCACAGAAGAGAAGTATTTTAAAGCAGATCCATTGGTTTAGAGTAATATTAGATGAAGGACACACTTTAGGTTCCAGTCTCGCCCTGACAAATAAATTGCAGATGGCCGTTTCTTTGGTTGCTTCAAACAGGTGGATTTTAACTGGTACACCTACACCGAACACACCAACTAGTCAGGTTGCACATCTTCACCCCATGCTTAAGTTTCTTCATGAAGAAGCTTACGGTGAAAACTACCAATCATGGGAATCTGGAATTCATAAGCCCTTTGAGGCACAAATGGAAGAGGGGCGCCTTCGTCTTGTGGAGCTGCTTCGGAGGACCATGATTAGTGCAAGAAAAGCAGATCTTAAAAACATCCCTCCTTGCATAAAGAATATAACTTTCCTAGACTTCAGTGAGGGGCATGCAAAAAGTTACAATGAACTGGTTGTTACTATTCGCCGGAATATACTGATGGCTGATTGGAATGACCCTTCCCATGTGGAATCACTTCTGAACCCCAAGCAGTGGAAATTTCGTACTACAACTATAAGGAATGTCCGCTTGTCTTGTTGTGTTGCTGGGCATATTAAAGTAGGAGAGGCTGGTCAGGATATACAAGAAACTATGGATGAGTTGATGCAGGGGGGTCTTGATCCTCTTTCTGAGGAATATCAATCCATAAGATATGCTCTGTTCAATGGCACGGATTGTGTAAGGTATGAAAGTTATCAATAAAAACTAAAGCATATTATCCATCAATCAAATAAATCTGACTTGCTCAAACATTCATATTGCTATCTTCAGGTGTCGAGATTGGTGCCGCTTACCTGTTATAACACCTTGTCGGCATCTGCTGTGCCATGATTGTGTTGCTTTGGATAGTGAGAAATGCATAGTGTGCGGCAACAATTATGAGATGCAGTCTCCCGAAAGTCTTGCAAGGCCAGAAAATCCAAACCCAAAATGGCCAGTTCCAAAGGATCTAATTGAGTTGCAGCCTTCATATAAGCAGGTGTGTACTTGAAGCTATATGATGCTATATGCAACTTCTTCAGGCACTTCTCGGTGTACTTATTTCTCCATTTTATGCAGGATGACTGGGATCCAGATTGGCAGTCAACGACTAGCAGCAAAGTTGCTTATTTGGTCGAGAAGTTGAGAAGTTTGCGAGAAGCGAACGTACATGGGCACTCTACTAACATAACCAATGGTGCTGGTCTTGCCAGTAATAACCTGCATACCAGATTACCACAGACATTGCCTGACAAAGTAATAATTTTTTCTCAGTTTCTGGAGCATATTCATGTGATTGAGCAGCAGGTAAATATTAAACCACGGTTTCTACTTACGAGAGTATGAATTAGTTGGTTAACGATCTCCTTCTGTTCAGCTGACTATTGCTGGCATAACATATGCTGGAATGTACAGTCCCATGCCTTTGGGCAGTAAGGTATGTGCTGTTCTTTCTTCTGCATACATGTATAACATATCTAAGTACTGTATATTTGCTACCTCGTTCTTATCTTTCCCCCAAAAGGCAACATTTTTTTAAACTCAGAGATACCTAGTTTTATTTGGCTTGGTGAACCTTACTGGCGTTTATTGATATCACATTACTCCTTCCTTCCATCCCTGCCCCTTCATATGTAGTATCTCCCCTTCTCTTCCATTACCCTGACGGCCTGATGTGTACCTCTCTAAGTCTCTAGTGCCCGGCTTGCTTCACTGTTTCTACTATACTACACGGCCTGATGCTAATTAGGGATTGGTATATCTCAACAATTTGTGGCTGATCTGGGTATTGCTGCAATTATTTTCAGAGAAGTGCATTGTTGAAGTATAAAGAGGATCCAACATGCATGGCTTTACTGATGGATGGAACTGCAGCACTTGGCCTTGATTTGAGTTTTGTGAATCATGTTTTTCTGATGGAACCAATATGGGACAGGAGGTAATCTTAACTGCTCTACTACTGACATACTTTCATCTGGCAATTCATCAAAATAAGGGTACACATTTTTTTTGCTGGGATGCGAATAAAAATTGACTACCATATTCTATGCAGTCGTTTTTTTAATCTATCCAACATGGGATATTTTGTGTTCCTACTGGTATTTAGCACTTTAGTTAACCCTTTAAGAGGATATATTTCTTATCAGCTATGACATTGTCACTACTAGTGTGTATGACCGGCCATTATTGACTGATGGCCCTTATTTTCTGTGATTAGTATGGAGGAGCAAGTTATTAGTCGTGCGCATCGAATGGGTGCAACTCGTCCCATAAATGTTGAAACTCTGGCTATGCGTGGCACCATCGAGGAGCAAATGCTAAAGCTTCTGCAGGTTTGTGTATATCACATTGTTCATAACATTTCATGATGAATCAAATCTTGGCGTATTAAATGTATGCTCTGTCCACAGGACTCCAGTGCCTGCAGAAAAATGGTTAATAAAGGAGCAGGCGGCACCGACAATGAAGGTGCTCGGCCTCACCGGAGTCTGCACGATTTCGCCGAAAAGAGCTATCTGGCGAAACTTGGCTTTGTGAAAGGATCCAAGACGAACTAGGTTTCGCTTGGATCCTTTTGTTCTGTTCATAGGTCCTTTAGAATCATTATTTTGGTGTACAGAAGAAAATAAAACTCACGGCCTTCTGGAGCTTACGGACTTGTATTGAACACGTGTCCTTGTTTTGTTTCATAGAATGCAGTACAATATAATCGGTTTGAGTACAGACATGTTAATTTCTACTTAAATCACGGTAAACTTAGGGCAAACTTAGCCACTCTTTCCGAAATACAACTTGGACATGATTTGCTGAAACCCTAAACACTGTGATGGGCGTCATGCATTGACGGCCAGCTCTGTGATCAGACTGGATGGCACGGTGGAACCTGGTGGTGGTTCTGGGGGACAGTGACGCCGGCGTGTGTGAGCATGGCCCAGATGTGCATGATGAACTCGTCACCGTTGGCCACCGTAGGTAGGGATGTAAACGGATCGGACCGGATATTGTTATTATCATATCTTTTACCATATTACGGATAATAGCCGGATACGGATTTGAATGCGGATTATATCGGATTGCGGACTCGGATTGGAAGAGGATAATTGAACAAATACACATAAAAAATAAAAAAATTATTTAGTTTATGCAAAAGAAATGATAAGAAAGCGTGCAACACTAGATAACAATAGTATAAAAGTAGCCTATACCATACTATATTGTCTAGATATTGGGTTGTGCTAAATTTATCGGATTATCCTATTTAAGTACCTCGGATAATTCTCATAAAATGTCAGATTATCCTTATCCGTCGGATATCATCAATACTATATCCGTTACCATATTCGTCGGATATCCGCTCGATAAATATCCGCATCCGCATCCATATTCGTCGGATATCTAAAAATACATGCCATATCTTCAAAAACAGACGCGGATGCGAATTCGAAGCGGAAATTATCCGTACCATTTACATCCCTAACCGCAGGCGCCTCTGGTCCCGCCGATGGCCTAGGCGCCAAGGACACCGCAGCTCTGCCCAGAACTCGAGCAACATCACCCACAACTCTCTCGTCCTGATGCATGCCGCCATCCCTGCTGCTGGCCATGTCCTCTAGCCGTTTCCCCAGCTTGACGACCTTGGCCAAGGCTGACTTCTCTTCTCCCTCCTCCCCACCTTGGTCCAGCAAGTATTTTGTTCAAACTTTCTCCATGTAGACTGAAGCTTGCAAAAACAGCACTGCCTTCAGAATATCTCAGAACAAAGGAGATGTTCTCTCTCCGAAAATAATAACTTGACATGATGACATCAACAACCGTATTTCAACAAGCATATATAATGGACAACATAGTCTAAGAGTCGGGCACAAGAGAATTAGCAGTCTGAAATCTGGGCCACCTCGCTAAAGGACACCGTTTCAAAAGTGTGAGTCTCCGTCTACTGCTCTGATTGGCATTCTGTACCCAATACTATTAGGGGAGATAGTTATAGTACCAAAATTTTAGATGAATACAGAGTGGTAGATATCTGGAGAAGCACTTTGGACCCACAGTTTTTGTTGCACATCTTTCCTTAGTGCACATGTAAATGTACACTCGTTGCACCACCATTTCTGGTTGGTCAAGGTTCAAAAGTAATTTTGCACCTCAACATCTTGTCCCGCCAAGCTCATAGACAAATGTACATTAAAACCCTATAAAAATATTAAATACTAGTTTCTCGAAATGAAAAGGAAATAATTACCACCACCATATAAGGAATCATAGTCAGAAATTTCCATGATGGAAATCATCTCAACTATGTAAAATTTAAAATTTCAACCTTTGCCAGATTACCTCCGAAAGCATACAAAATGGAATACACCATATGTTCGATGGACCAGCTTTGATGTTGAGGAACAAAAAAACTATTTTCAGTACCTCCAGAAAAGTAAAAAATATATGTTCAGTACCTCCAGAAAAGTAAATAATAGTACTCCCTTCGTCCTAAAAATGATATCTCAGATTTGCAAGATACACATGTATTGTACACTAAAATGTTTCTAGATGCATATAAATTTAGACAAATCTTTGACATCTTTTTAGGATGGAGAGAGTATTAAGTATAACATAATTTTTGCCAAAAGCAAAGAAAAACGCACCATGTTATTAGAAAATGATGAAAACCAGTGCCACTATCTCAGAATCTCGCAGAAATAATCAAAATACACAAAGTAGTACTACTACTATAGCTAACTGGAATGTGCATGCATGATCGTGGCCAGCATATCTGCATGCAGGCTATAGAATGCCGCAGATTTGTTGAAGGCAAATTGAGCGCTAGCTAGCTGGTCAGGATCGGAACACACGGGCAATGCAATCCCCCCCCCCCCCCCCCCATAGGAGGGCCCACGGCACCATCTGTGTCTTTCATATATTGGAGATTCGCGCTAACATTTTTTCAGAACACCCATTTCACCTTACTTTTTGAGTCTATCACAGTTTTGCTTCTTGGCCCCTACTGTTTTCATGTTTTATATATGTTTTGTTGCTATATGAAACCGTACACATGTTACACCGAGAACATGTTTCTTCAAACAATCTGTATAATGTCTGTTTCTTTTTCACCTTGTTTTTTTGAATATTCAACATTTTTATGTACATTTTTTATTCTAAAAATGAAATATCCATAATTTGTTTTTTCAACAATCTTATTTGATAATATTTATTTTTGTACTTTTTATTTAACAATATTTAGACACTCTTACTTTGTTTTATCCTAGATTCAGAAGTTGCATACAAGATTTATACGTTTTACAAACTTGTTTCTGCCAAGAGATATTCATATAGTTTAATCAACAATTTCTTATATAATTATTTTTTCAATAATATTCAACAATATTTTATAGAATATTTTTTTAAGAATTTTCCTAGAAATATCCGTACAAGTTTCGTACTTTTTCCAAGATAATTTTTTAAGATACATGGGCAACACCGAAACTCAAAAGAATCTTCAATAGAACTTTTTAAAAATACTAACAACAATCAAACTTGATTATTATTTTTTGAAAGAACGTTTTTTATCACTAACGACAACACTCTGTATCAACCAAGATTAATACCAAAAACGTTACAAGATTCATACAAGATTCACGAGATTTCACACACTATCTAATCTGATTTCATAACAAATTTTTAACACTATCTCACTATGACTCCTCTTATTAACAGATCTACCATGATTTTTATTTGCAACCAAAATATTTTTAACAAAAAAATTCACGGAATTTTTCTTACATATTATTTTTCACAGAATTTTCATGTAATAATTTTTCGCACAAGATTCACACAAGATGTGAAATGGGAGGAGACCCGTGAATAGTTTCACATAAGATTCATGAGATATTCATATAATATTCTCAAGAGATATTCATATATTTTATTCACAGAATATTGTTATAATGTCTACATATGTTTCTGCCAAGAATCATACATGATTCATATAGTTTTTTCAAAGATTATCAAATCTGGTAGGTTTCATAGGATTTATACAACACAGACAATGATACAAATTCATAGAAGATTCATACAATAATCACTCATGATTCAGAACAAAATCATACGAATTGGATATGAATTTTTTCCATGCACCTTTCCAACATCAAATTCATCATAGATTTTTACAAGTTTCATGCGTAAGTAAAACTTAATTCACGGAACATCCACATTGCATAAAATTCCAAGATCAATCCATGGATTAGATGCAGATGAGGATTGGAGTCTAGGAAGACAAAGAGAACGAAAGATCAAGATCCAGATTGAGAACGAAAGATCAAGAAAAACAAACAAAAAATCAAGATCCAGATTCACCGCAGGAGCTAAGAACACTTTAGTTGAAGAAACTAAATCAGAAATCTTGAATCTAAACATCAAGATGTGTAGATCCAATCCAAAAAAAGGACCAAGAGATCTAGGCCCATGGAGGCCGGATCTAGAGGAGGAGGTCGAGCTCGGGGTGGCCATGGGATCTGTGGTGTCGCCGGAGGTGGGGGATGGGGTGGAGAGGTGGGGGAGACGAGGTGGCGGAGGGGTGGGGGAGGCGGCAGGTGGGATGAGGTGGAGAGGTGGGGGGAGACGAGGTGGACGAGGTCAGGGCCTCGGGGCAGGTGGGACGGGGTGGGTGGGACTGAGTAGGTTGATTTCAATATTGAGGAAGGGTTAACTTGCAAAATACTTTGAGGCTTTGACTGGAAGACTTTTGCACGAATCTCCAAGTAACTTGCGGTATAGATGATGCCGGGGGGCCCTCCTAGGCGTGGTAAATCCGTTCTCCGGAACACACCACCTAAACCGTGATAATGTTAAGTATGCAGTCAAAAGCTATGTTCTAATTAAGATGACAAATCCTACGGAGGAATAGAAGATGCATGGCGCTTTATCCATATGTAACAAAAGTTTAACCATTTGACTAGAGACGACAAAACCGACGTGATATTCCTCCGCGGTTAGCCAGTTTCTGGTTTAAATTTTAAAGCTAAAAGCACTCATGTACTACCTTGGTCTCATAAAGGAATGCACATAAATTTTCCTAAAGTGGAACTATGTAAAGTTTGACAAAACCGATAGAAAAATATATTGAGAACTATCATACTATATAGATATTAATATGAAAATGTTAAGTAGGCAGTCAAAAGCCCACAAATAGTTGTACTTCTAGCTTTCGTCTTAAGTCAAACTTAATAAAATTCTATCAACTTTATAGAAAAATGTAACGACATTTAGAACACTTAGTTAGTACCATTAGATCCTCTTTGAAATATATATTCATAGCATATAGATTTGATTATACATATGTTGCTATTTTTATCTACAAAAACTGTCAACTGTTAAAAAGTTTGACTTAAAGCAGAAGCTAGAAGTACAATTATTTGCGTATGGAGGGAGCATGCTCTAGTTAAGATCACAAATCCTACGGCAGAACTCAGAAGAGATTATTCATATGTAACAAAAGTTTAACCATTTGACTAGAGACGACAAAACCAACGCGATATTCCTCCGAGGTTTAGCCAGTTTCTGGTTTAAAATTTAAAGCTAAAAGCACTCATGTACTACCTTGGTCTCATAAAGGAATGAGCATAAGTTTTCCTAATGTACTCCCTCCGTTTCAAAATATAAGATGTTTTAGGTTTGTGAAGAAAATGTATCTAGACTTTTTTTTAGTGTGTAGATTCATTCCAAACTTGAGTGAACCTAGATACTAAAAATAGTCTAGATACATTTGCTTCACAAAGCTAAAACATCTTATATTTTGAAACGGAGGGAGTAAAATGGAAAGATGTAAAGCTTGACAAAACCGATAGAAAAAATCTATTGGGGACTATCATATACTATATAGATATAAGTATGAAATTCTACACTATCATTATGTATCGAATAAAAACGATTCTCCATTATGGTAGATACTAGTTTTTATAAAAAAACGTGCTCAAAGTTTACATAGGTCGATTTTAGAAAAAAAAATTAGACGGCTTTTCTTTTAACACCTCCACAGTAGGACAAGCCCCTACGGCCTAATTTTATATTAAATTAGAAAATAATTACATAGGCTAGGCAGAAACCAGCCCGATCGATTACATCAATGAGGAGGAGAGAAGTACGTGTCTAAGAAAGCTGAAAAATATTAAACAAAAACAAAAACGGAGCCGTTGCTTGCGGTGGCAACGTCTCCTAGCGGTCACCTGCGGTGGCAATGAGGAGTATCCTGCTGCTTTTGGCGTCCGAGCCGACAAGGAAGCTCCGCGGCGGCGGTCACCTGCGGTCAAAGGCTGGCTGGCTGGCTGGCTGGCTGGCTCCTTGGTCGATCGATCGGGTTCTGCCAACTGGAACGGAGGCTTGCTCTGTTGGCTCAGCACTACGGTAGCCCGCGTGTCAGGGAACGGCGTGGGAAGGTTGGAGTCGCGACAATATATACGGTGTCGGAGTCGGAGTCGGAGATGACCCCCTGCGGCTGCGCCCCGACCGGCGACCGAGGCTGATCCTGCATACATGCATGCTGCGTCCTCTTGTCTGGCGCACTGCACGTACGTTACGGGCAGTGGGCCCCGCTCGGTCAGTTTGCGCACCACTCTTCCTCCTGTGGCTATGGCCTCGCCGTCCCCGTCCCCGTCCCCGTTGTCGTGGTTCACAACATCTTATATTTGAAACAGATTGTATATTCATATTAGCATTAGCATGTACCCTATCAAGCCGCCGCTGTTATTCTGGGAAGGAGTATACATATGCTCTGTTGACACTGGATTTCTTTTGGCGCACTTTGCCATCTTTCTCATATCATAGGCTTCCTTGATTGATTGATCAGCTTCATCCGCTACAGAGTTTATATATATATATATATATTTTTTCTTCAACTCCTTCAAGTTCGATCTGTTCCCATGTATGTGTCTCAAGCCTCACAACCCTACCCAGACATTAGATTACCCTCTCTTTTTTTGTGAATAGGACTATGGCATTAAAAGAAAAATCAAACATTAAAAAGCAGCTCAATAAAAACGAAAATTACATCGAAATCCCTGAGAAACCCTTCACCTTCAACCTTCAGATCGCGTGTTTTTGGTGAGACTAATTCAAGGGTTTTTTATCGTCCTATATGCCACAAGACATGCATGATAACAAGACCTAGTTTCACGATTTACTCCCATAAAATCATTTTTAAACAACCTCCCAATTAAACTTTGGTCGCTCTGATGTCCCTCCTAGTATTTTTTTCCTTCACTTTGAACCAAGCCCGTCTCCAGGTTTTTTTTGCTTCTGGATCACTCCATTGTATATGCCCAAACCATTTTAGTCGATGCCTGACTAGCTTATTTTTTGATATGTGCCACCCATACTTTATAACATATTACCTTGTTTTTAACTCTGGCATTTCTTTTATAGGGCCATACATCCTCCGTTGCTCATTTGTTGGATTTATTATCTTCTGTTGAGCCAACATTCTACTCCATATTAAAATCATAGGTCCTATTTTCGTTCTATATATATGAAACTACCTTTTAGCTTGCTGTGTATTGAATATATGCCTTGTCCTCGGAAATCTTGTGCTTGCAGAAAAATGGTCAATCAAATAGAATGCAACGCTAAAAATGAAGGTGCTCGGCCGCATCGGAGTCTACAGGATACATCCGAAATTAGCTGTCTGGTGAAACTCAACTATGTTCAAGACTCCAACACGAGCTATTATTTTCATGTTCCTAGGTCCTTTTGGTCATTGTTTTGGTATAGGAGTAAATAACATTTATGTTCTGCTGGAGCTCATATGTTTATTTGTTTAAATGAAAAAGTCCCACACCCTAATCCCCAAATAAAACTTTTCACTTGTAGTATTTCCCCCAAACTTTACTTGACTCATAACTCTGCAATACACAAACACAATATATGTTGAGTGCCTCCAGAAAAATAAATAATCTACTATATTAGGCATAACAGAATTTGTGCCAAAAGCAAAGAAAAATACGCCATGTTATTAGAAATGATGAAATGCAGTGCTACTATCTCAAAATATCACATATATAATCAGAAATCACAAAGCATTCTACTATGGCTAACTGGATTGCGCATGCATGATCATATGACATCTGCAAATAATAGGCTATCGAATGCCGCACATTTCTTGAAGGCAATAGAGCGCTAGCTGGTTAGAAACAGACCACATGCAGTGAAAAGCTATGCCCTAGTTAAGATCACAACAAATCCTACGACCGAAGAGAAGCTGGCGATTTATCAGTATGTAACAAAAGTTTAAGAAGCTTAATTACGTGATATTCCTCTTCGGTTAGCCAGTTTCTGGTTCAAATTTTAATGTTGAGCACTCATAGTACTACCTCTATTTCATAAAAGAAGACAATATAGTTTTTTCATGAAGTCAAACTATGTAAAGTTTTTTTTTAAAAACACGCGCGAGTCTCGCGTGCCTTCATTCATTAAGATATATATAGAGAGAGTATGTTACAAGAGGGAACCACAGACGAACAACAACTCGTCCTGACACACTACACTCACACCTAGGTTACATCCCGCAGCATTCCGCTTCTGCCAAATTTAGTCTCCCTCCACGGTTCAAAAGTTTCCCTGATGTCGGTCCAGACTGCATGAGGCGGCGATGATTTCCTGTCGAAAACACGCTCATTGCGTTCTAGCCACAATGATCTCGCAACAAGCGCGACCAGGGCGTTGAGCTCCTTCCTATTCTGCGATGCCACAGCCGCCACGAGCGTGGGCCACCAGGTGCCCAAGCTGTCCTCACTACAGGAACAACACGATATGCTAAGGGCAAATCAATATATCAAGTTTGATATTTTTCCTTGTAACTATGTCACATAATATGACATCACGCGAAGGTTTCGCATTGTTCGGATCGTTTTTGAATTTTTTATGTCCGTTTTAAACTACATATAATGTTTTATGTTTCACTTGATTTTTTTACAAATATGTAATATTTGAGTGTAGATAGATAGATCTTATTTTTCCTTCAATTTTTGATATATTATTTGTATTTTTCCGAATTAGAATGATTTAGTTATGATTTTTTAAAGTTTAATGAGGTAAAAGGAAAAATAGTTACGCCAAGCGCAGCCGTTGGCGCAGGCTACGCTGAGGGCAGCCGTCGGCGTAGCATAGGATACGCCGAGGGAACATGCATGTCGACGGCCGCGGAGGGGAGCTGGCCTGGACAATGGCTACGCCGACAGCCCCGATGTTTGGCTGTCGGCGTAGCTCATGGCCCTCGGCGAAGCTTCCTGTTTCTGTAGTGCCTCCTCAGAGGTGTGAAGAGGTGGATGCCGAATTCTGTGAGACTATAGAACCATACTTCACGCGCGAATGGGCGTTGCAAAGTGAGGTGGTCCGCTGTCTCCAGCACCTGACAACATAGCGCGCAACTATGGGGGTATTGGAGACCGCGCCGCTGCAGCCTGTCCGCTGTCCATAGCCTGTTGTGTAGCAGGATCCACATACGCAACTTCACCTATAGTGGTGCTATCGAGTTCTAGACCCGACGAGCACCCGGCATTTGCTCTCTGCCCAGAAACTGCATATCATGTGTAAAGTTTTACTACAAAACTTATAGAAAAATCCATTGAGAAATTATCATAGTATATAGATAAAAAAACGAAAACCTATATCATTATGTATTGAATAAAATTGATTTGCCATGGTAGATATTGATATCTTTGTAAAAAGAACTTGGTCAAAATTTACATAATTTGACTTCAAAAATAATAATTATACGACTTATTTTCCAGAAATGGAGGTGTATCAGTTACTTATAGAGTTCCCTTGCTTCATAAATAATTGGCTTATCATACTGTATTTTTTTTTTTTGCGAGCCGCGGAGTAGCCCTCCAAAAATAACTCCGCCCGCAGTTGGACATGGGATTTTGCCTGCTGTTCAGCTGTTGTATGGTTCGAAAATTTAGTGCATGGTATACGTGAGCTTCGTGGCAAGGAACTTGGCAGGCAATGCGACCGTTGCGCCGCGGCAATACACAGAGAGGTCGAGGAGTGGGGCAGGCTCCTCGGCTCTGCTTTCGGTGGCCGACAGGGAAGCTCTGCAGCCGTCACCTGCGGTCAAAGGCTGGCTGGCTGGCTCCTTGGTCGATCGATCGTGTTCTACCAACTGGAACTGGAGTGGCGTGGGATGGCTGGAGTCGCGACAATACGGTGTCGGAGTCGGAGAGATGCCCCTGCGCGCGTGCCGACCGAGGCTGATCTTCTGGCGCACGTACTGTACGTTACGTGGGTCCCCGCTCGGTCGTCGGTTTACGCACAACTCCTGTGCGCCTCGCCGGGCCTCCCCATTGCATGCCACTTGGGTCGGGTGCGTGCAACATCACCGATCCCAGGACTAGGACGGACGGCTGCCCCAGGTACGAGTCGATCGTGTCATCGTGTGTGCCCGTGCTGCTGGGCGCACGTACGGCCCGCTCAACTCCCACCGATCGCGCGCCCGTACTGTATCGCATCCGTATATGTACTTCCTAGCTAGCTAGGTCTCATGCACCCAACTGAAACCAGCATAAACGGTTAGCCGCCATGTTGCATAGCAGTAGTGTTGTATTGTGAAAACCGTCTCATTGGTTAGATGTGTCATCTTCTTCTGTTGAGCCAACATTCTACTCCATATAAAATCATAGGTCCAATTTTCGTTCTATATATATATATATATATATATATATATATATATATATATATATATATATATATATATATATATATATATATATATATGAAACAACTACCTTTTAACTTGTTCTGTATTGAATATATCCCTTGTCCTCGGAAATCTTGTGCATGCAGAAAAATGGTCAATTAAATAGAATGCAACGCTAAAAATGAAGGTGCTCGGCCTCATCGGAGTCTACATGATACATCCGAAATTTGCTGTCCGGTGAAACTCAGCTGCGTTCAAGGATACAACACGAGCTATTTTTTTTCATGTTCCTAGGTCCTTCTGGTCGTTATTTTGGTATAGGAGTAAATAACACTCATGTTTTGCTGGAGCTCATATGTGTATTTGTTTAAAGGAAAAAGCCCCAACCCCCCAAAAAAAACTTTTCAATTTTCTAATATATCCCTCGAACTTTACTTAACTCATAACTCTGCAATATACAATATATGTTCAGCGCCTCCAGAAAAATAAATAATCTACTGTATTTGCTTAACAGAATTTGTGCCAAAAGCAAAGAAAAATACACCATGTTATTAGAAATGATGAAATGCAGTGCTACTATCTCAGAATCTCACAGAAATAATCAGAAATCACAAAGCATGTTATTAAAAATTTATATACGACTTATTTTCCAGAAATGAAGGTATAATATCGGTTACTTGTAGAGTTCCCTTGCTCCATAGAATTCCCTTGCTTCATAGATAATCTTTGGCTTATCATAGTATTTTTTTTTTGCGAGCCGCAGAGTAGCCCGCCTCCAAAAATAACTCCGCCGCCCACAGTTGGACATATATGGGATTTTGGGCGCTGTTCTACGGGTCGAAAGTTTAGTGCATGGTATAATACGTGAGGTTCCGTGGCGATCGAGGAACTTGGACCGTTGCATTGCGCCGCGGCACTAGAGAGAGATAGAGAGGATGGGGGCATGCTCCGCCGCGGCACTAGAGAGAGATAGAGAGGATGGAGGCCGATCGACAGGGAAGCTCTGCAGGCGCCGTCACCTGCTGCGGTCAAAGGCTGGCTGGCTGACTCCTTGGTCGATCGATCGTCTTGTGCGAACTGGAACGGAGGCTCAGCGCTCTGCTGGTAGCCGCGCGCGTGTCGCGGAGCGGCGCGCGTCGGATGAGTCGGCGTGAGGCGTCGGAGAGATGCCCCTGCGCGCGTGCCGACCGAGGCTGATCTTCTGGCGCGCGTACGTTACGGGGTCCCCGCTCGCTCGGTCGGTCGGTCGGTTTGCGCACCACTCCTCCTGTGCCTCCCCATCTCATGCATGCATGCATGCCTTTGGATTGGAGCCCACTTGGATGGGGTTGGGTGCGTGTGCAACATCATCTCCGACGATCCCAGCTCAGGAGCAGGACGGACGGCTGCCCCGCGACTCGATCGATCGTGTCATCCTGTGTGTGCCCCTACGTGCTGTTGGGCCATGCATCCTCGATCGCCAGGGTCGTCACAATCTATCTATATGGCCGCATGCATGCACGTCTCAACTCCCAACGGTCGCGTGCCCGAACTTGTGTGTATTGCATCCATATTTAGTACGGAGTAGTAGGTCTTAGGCTGGTCATAGTGGGGAGTAACTTAGATGTTATTAGTCTAAGTTACTATCTTCATAGTGCAAGATAATATATGTGTGGTGTCATGCAAACGCTTATTTATTGTAATATAGACTTATTTTGTCTAGAAATGTGTGATGTTATAGTAATATAGCTAGTTACCACAAGCCTCTCTTTCATCATTTAATTGCTTGCCATGTCATCTAAATGCTTAGCTAGCAATACATGTAGGACTATGTTACTACTCAAGTTACTCCCACTATGACTAGCCTTAGACACCCAACTGAAGTACTACTACACTCGGCTATCCAGGACGCCGGTCCGGACGTCGAATTTCGGTACGAACACCGAAAAACGGCCCAGACGCGTTCCCAGAAACCTGTTTTCGTTCGGATTTGGGCGAACTTTGGTCCGGGCTTCACAGGCCGTACCCAGGATCCCGAGAACGCCCTGGGAACGCCGGACACGGCGAAAACAGGCATGGGTCAGCTCTGTCGGCGAGAGAAGGCTGAACTCCCGCCACTTCGCCGAGATCCCGTCCTTTTATTTCTCCCCTCCCGCCTTCCTTCCCCATTCCCCCCACTCCCGCCACTCTGCCGAGCTCCCGCCCACCATGCCGCCGAAGGGTTTCGTCCAACCCAGATCGATCCCCGGCGAGGCTACGACGGAGAAGAAGGCGAGAAAGCCGAGAGCGCCGCCGAAGAAGCCGGAAGGCATGTCCTCCGCCGAGTGGGAGAAGAAGGAGCACGCTAGGAAGATCGCGTCGGACGACCGGAAGGGCAGAAAGGATAGGGCGAAGCTCTGGCAAGAACAAGAGCAAGCAACAGTGAAGCTAGCGTTCGACGAGCATAGCATTTGCGACCCAAAGGATAGCAAAATTCACATGGAGCGAGGGGAGAAGGCTATTACCAACCATTGGACGATCATTCAGACTGCATGCAACAAGTGGCACAGCTGTGTGGAAGAGGTGGAACGCACACAAGCCAGTGCGGAAAACATAGACAACAAGGTATTCACGAACACTAGCTTCGTCGTGCACTCGCTTCCATTTTGGCACACTTGACACACTTCCATTTTGTACCTTCGTCGTGCACTCGCTTTGTTTCGAGAGGAAATGAAGACGGAGTTCAAGTTCCACCATGTGTTCCAGGAGATCGAGAGCTGCAAAAAATGGAGGGACACTCGCCTGAGCCTCTCCAAGACCAAGGACGGCGTCTACAACCCGGAGGCCCCTCCCGCTGCTGCCGGCGAAGGAAGGCCAGAGATCGGCCAGAAGAAGGCGAAGATGCTCAAAGCCGCCGGACCTCCCACCGAGCGTCTCTAGGCTTCGATCGAGAAATGCATCGCCGACACGAGGGCACACACCGAGAAGAGGGCCGAGAAGACCGACAAGCGGTGGAAGCAGCTGATCGAGACCCAAGGGGAAAAGGTGGCCCTCCTCAAGGCCAACTACGCCGAAAAGAAGGCCAACTACCACTAGTAGAAAAACGACCTTTCGTTTTTTGCAGCTCCAGCCTCTAGTCCCGGCCTCCTTTGAAACCAGGACTAGTGTTAGCACTAGTCCCGGTCTGTGAATTCTGCAACGGGTACATTGTAACATCCCAGCATTAGAGCCTAGAAATAAGCTGAACCCAGATGTGTGCATTGCATTCATGCATAGAAAATCCGAATAATTTTCGCGCTTTTGAACAACACTTGTCAAAGTGATTAAAGCTTCTCTTAACTTGATGGAATTGAAGTAGATCATCAAGTTGACTGCGATAAGTTTCAATATGACCTTTGCTAAAACCTTATTTTGGGTAAGGGAGATTTGATATAAGGGTAGATCAAATGTACTATAAGTTAAACCTTAATACAATGTGAATTATATTTGATCATTAGTTGATCATATTATAGTATTCATTATAATCACTCATAAGTACCAAGTTAAGGATATAACACAGATAATAAGAATGTAACCACTATATCTTAATCTCATCTGCATACATCCTGAGTATCATAATAACACCTAACCTTAAAAAATCTTTTAATGAGTTGGAGCTGGAAAGAGATTAAGTCAAGATCATCCACTAGATATATCTTTCTTTCTATAGTAATCTTTATGTAAATTATCCTAATATCTATTGTTCATCAATGTTGGGTAATTCCCCATTGATTCGCAAATTCTTTAACTATCAATCCTTGATCTACTAGTTCTTGATCTTATCCTAATAACTACTTAAATCTTTTAAAGAGGGCATAGTCCATAAATAACCTTAATCCAATATGAGATACTAAGAAAATAATTTCAAGACAATGAAAAGTAGGATAGATAAAGCCTTGCTTAGTCAACTAAGAACTTAAGCAATAAATGATTGAAGGATTATAATGGTAATGCTTTAGCCACCAATATTGAGTGCTTATATTCAGCATCAGTCATACTGGTGGGTAGAACATGATTGGAACCTTAGTAGAGATAAGTTATCCTAGAGTAGTCATTGCAAGCCACATAAATATGATTTGGTGTTGGAGTGTGAGTTATTGGATTAAAGTGAATCTAAGATGACATTATTCAATTAAAAATAGTATAGCATAGAGTTATAGAAGTGGTGTTATTCATATTAAAGGATTGACAACTTTATAGAAAAGTAGTTGGAAGCATACAACTAATAAAGATACATTAGTAATGAATGATTAGGAAGATTATGAGTAGAGTTTGAAGGAACTATTTTTGGATGGAAAGCTATCAACAGTAGAGTAGTTAATACAACCAAGCCATGATATGAGGAAGTGATGAATACTCTCGTATCAACTCAATGGATTTATCAATAAGTTTAGAAGTATACTAGGTGAAGCAGATTATTCATGTGAAGTAAAATTCATCATGTTAACCATGATGATAGACAGAAAAGGATAATATATCTAGGAAAGGAATTCTTTAATAAGAAGTCTAGAATTATGAATTATGGAGGATAGTAATTCTTGGTAAGCAATCAACTCTAAATCTTGAAACCAAGTATAATATCCATTGCATATTAAGAATTCCTCATTATATATATATATATCACTTTATAGGAATACTTTCATATAACAAATCACATAAGGACATCTCAGTTTATTCCAATTATCATAATTATATGTGCTTAGGATTATCTTTATCAATTCCTTTCTATAAAACATTCATGATATAACTTTCTAGTACTAAAGGTGATGCCATAAAATATTCCAAACAGAAAATGCTTAATTATTGAATCTTTAACCACATCCATAAAGGAGTCTAAGTATATTAAAAACCCTAAACCCTAGGGTAAATAATCATAATCCAAAAACCTTAAACTTCTTGTTTATCACAATATAATATGCACATTGCATTTTCTAAATTAATGGGAGTAGTAATAACCATATCAATGTCTTTTATATGTACTGCATCAAATAATGGTATAGGATCATTATACATATAAAAGTTTCTATTCAAACTATGATCCAATTAGAAGTTAAGTTCACAAACAAATAAGAATACATCATTCAATAAATCCATAATTAAAAGAGGAGAGAAAAATAATAAGAAAAGTTTCTTCAAATTATTAAAAAGAAGTTCATATTGAGAAAATAAAAGAAATATAAAAGATTATATAATAAAAGTTCACAAATGAGACTAAATATATTTTAGTATTATTGCCATTATCCAGCAAGTAAATCCTACCAAAAAGAGTTCAAAATATAAATCAAACTCAAATCTGAAAAGGAAAATAGAAAATAGGAAAAGGTAAAACAAATAAAAAACATCACCTGGCCGTGGCCCAACAACCCTATACTTATCTAACGCCCCTATGCAGCCCACAACAGCCCAGTAACCAACCTAGTTCTTTTTCTTCTATGACTGACAAGTGGGGCCAGATAAGGACTGCGGGTTGAGAAGAAAGAAGCGTCAGGGGGTTATCCGCAAAACAGCCATCGTCGTCATCGTCACGCACACAGATAGCTCACTGGCGGAGGTCGCCGCCACCCGATGCCATCATCATCGTCGTTGCACCAAGATCAACGACGCCGATGCCAGGAGAGGATAAGAAGGCCACCGCGGCAACCCTGCTCGTCCTCATCCTCAATCTCGCTCTCCAGACTCACTTCTCTTCCTCACCCAAAACCCTAGCTCACCGGAGCCACCCCTTGCCGTCGAACCACATCTCCCCACACCATTCCAAGTAGCCATGGAGAAGCGCCGTCCTTCGTAGATCCTCTAAGAGAAGTCCTGCATCAAGGGGAGCACTGGAGGGGATGAATTTGGCCGTTCTTCTTCATGGCAGTTCATCGGAGATCTTGTCAGGGAGCTCGCCTCCGACCACGCCTGTCCTCGCCGACCACTCTATCATCAGGGTGAGTTCCTGAACCTTCCAGCATCCTTGAATCGCCTGATCTCGATGTAAATCGCCGTCTCACCGCATGCCACCGCCGGCCACCGTCGGAGCTCGTCGGAGCTAAGGCTCCGATGACCATTTCCGAGTGGCGCCGCCACTTTAGGACTCAGCACGTTGCACTGATTCGAACTAGATCCATTTCGTTTGCTACGGCGCAGTAGATCGTCGCCGGCGACCAACCACTGACGGCGGCGGTGGTGCTGACGCCATCGCTACGTCATGCTCACCTCATGATCGAACCACGTCAGCTCGTTTGACCAGTCTTTGCTCGCGTGGCTGATGACATGCCCTAGGGCCCATATGTCATTGACTGGGGTAAAGACTGGGTCGGTAACACATGCATTTCTTTCACCTGAGAGATGAGGTGGACAATGGCCCACTAGTCACTGACTGGGGCTAACTCTTGGTACAGTGTAAAAACTATTTTCTGTTAAGAAATAAATAAAATGTTATAATTCAATTAATAATATTCCAGAAATCAAATAAATAATTAAATCTTGTTTAATTAATAACTTTTGATTTATAATTCAGAAAATATGTATAATATATGAAAATTTATAGAAAAAGAAAATCTACAACTTAAACTTATTATCAAACATTATTATGAGGATTATTTAAATAAATATTATTTAATAAAGGTTTTATAAGTAATAAAGCTTTTATAATTCATATTTTAATAATGGTAAATGTTAAAAATATAAATAAAATACCAAATATCTTAGAAAAACAATAAATATAATTTAAAACTATAATCATGTATTATTATTTCACTTAAGTAAATACTTATTATTTATTAAGTGATTATAAAGTAATAAGAATTGTAAAAATCATATCTTATTATTTATAAATCACAAAAATAAAAGTAACATACCAAAATGATCACAAAAATAATATCTACATGGTAAAAATCTAATATTACACTTTTGAATTAAATAAAAATTCAAATAATTTAATAACTTAAATTTAAACTTAATTACTTTATTAATAATTCATATGATGGTAAATAAAATTTATTAATATTTCTAAAATGAGTCAAATAAGTCTAATAAATAGTATTAGCCTTAAAATTAATAATATAAGGCCATAATAATTTAAAACATTATAAACACCCTTTTATTTAAATTATCCTCAAGCTTGAGGGAAGATTATATTCTCAAAGGATTCCTATTCCTAATAAAAAAACCTAAAGAACAACTTGTGAATAAATTAGATCATTTCTATCTACTTTACCCACCAGATTACAAAAACTGCCCCAACATTATAATAAGTCCATTAGTAGTGAAGTAATATTATATTTCGGTTTATAAATCACAACCACTCCTTTAAAAAAGATAAATGATACTACTCCATTATAGAATTAAGAAACCATTACCCCAAGTAAAAGAATAACCATTCTAAAATAACTTAAAGGAAACATTTCAGATACACAAGATACAAATGGTATAAGTATTATACTTTCAAAACCATCTATATTTTAAAGTTAACTTTTGTCTCCAAGAATCTAAATATAATACGATAAACATTACTATATGTTTTATAGTTAACTTTGGTCTGAAGTAGTTAAATTAAAAAGCAACTCAAGCCAAACCATTTAAGCACACAAATAACATCAACCACCACTAACTAACCATAAAGCTTGTTTAGACCTTAGAAGAGAAACCTTTTCTTCGAAGGTTATTCTTTTTGCCACTTCAAACAAGAACTCTCGTATAAGAAATCTTGACTAGTATTTCATAAGTATATATTTTAATGTTACATATGTGTTCCTCACAACCGCTTATAAGCTCTAATAGAGGCCCAAATGTGAAACTATCTAAAAGGACCACACATTCCAAAATAACCATTTCCGGAATCCAAACCCTAGGACAACGTTATCCCTGGGATTGCGTTTAGAACGTGCATCACAGTACTTATGCATAAAAGCATATTGCTTCTTTAAACATTAGTCCTTACCGCACCAATGATGCTGATTTCAGATTTTGGATGTTATACTGACTCGAAGACCGTGAGTGCATAATCTTGCAATCACAAGAGGCAAGTTCACACTTGCTCATGTCCTTTGTTTATTTTCTGTAAAGTATTTTACAAATCTAGTGTTATTATCACCTGCATTTGAAAAAGGTCTAAAAACACTATTTTTGATAATAATGTGAACTATTGGTTACTGATCCAGGGTGATCAGCTAATCTATTAAATCTGACAGTTGGAATACCCTTTCGTAACTATATCACCTAGGACTTAACAACCAATGTCACCAGTGATTCTTGCGCCGTATATTACGCGTTGACCATGAGATTTGGAATGGGACAGAGAAGTCAGCTGTATCTTCTTCCTCTCGCATGAAGCCGGATGTGCAGGTCGTGGATGTTATCCTCGAAGCGTGCATATTAATTGGTAATTTGTAGAGGATATGCAGCATATGGGTGGGAACCCTCATCGTCCCACGATAGTTCTGGCATCTAACGGTTTGTACAATCCATTCCCGTAATCCAATATGTGGGCATGGTGTACACAAAGGAGGAATGCGAGGTCGCGAAGGGGGCAGTGATTGGCTTGGATCATCTTCTGGGCCCCACATCATGGAATTGTGGACGGGAATAAGCTGCCCGGTTGTGCAACAAAGAGTTGATCTCTCATGGGTAAAGTGACGCACCTCTGCAGAGTGTAAGAATCAGAATTTGTTACTCCCTATTAGGAAGAGTCTGCGAACGTGGCGGGAAAGGAACTCCATGAAAGTTCTAGTAAACCCGTGAAGGCTGACGGACATAGCTTTTTTAGAAGAAAAGCAACCTTTGAAGAAATGATTATGAAAACTTGCATTGCCTACGACCTACGGTCTATGGTTGTAGTTATAGTGCATCAAACACTCCTTGTCTAGTGAATTTGCTGAGTACGCTCGTACTCAAAGTATCTTCTTAACCCTTGCTAGATTCTGAAGTCAATGAGACGATGTCTACACGAAGTTATGCTCCAGGACTCATCATCCAAAGCTAAAGCTCTTCAATGAAGTCAAGGAAGTCAGCATATACATCAACTCAAGTGAAGACGAAGTTATTGATTAGATAGGAATATAATTTCTAGCCAAAGAACCTAATTCTGTAGTGTATTGCAATAGAAGCAACGGCAATCCCTTAGTTAAATACTAGTTTTAACAGTATAATAGTTTTGTGTTATTTATCTTTGATTCTTCTTCGAAAGAAGTTGTTTCTCTCTCTTTAACCTAGAGTGTTCTCTAGATCTCGTGTAAAGAGTGAGTTGTAACCTCGGGCCATGTATTGGACCCGCTGTGTTTCTGTTGTGCCATTCTGAGGGATGTAATACTAGTGAACAGTATTTCATTGGTGTTATGTCAACGACTATAGTATACTACATCATGCAGTGGTATGCTGGGTCAGCGCATACATGGCCCCATATCACTAGTCCCGGTCCATGGGAAATCTCTAGTCCCGGCTGATAACACAGGCCGGGACTAGAGCTCCTATGGGACCCATGGCTATATTTAGTCTGGGTTCTTGTTACAAGCCCGGACTAGAGGTCATCCTCTAGTCTGGGTTCATTTTACCACCAGGGACAACTTATTACCAGTATATATGCCTGTTCGACCCAGCCCAAAAGCATGGCCATTTCCTCCAAGTAACAGCTCAAGTCATCCTCATTTTGGTGGCAACTTTCAATCCAAGATTTGGTGGGAACTTTAAATCCAAGATTTGGTGGCAACTTTCAATCCAAGATTTGGTGGCATCATCTATCAATCGAAGCTTCTAAAATGGTTAGGAACTTCAATCATTCACCTCTTATTGTTATAGTTTAGCTTAATGCTCTAGAACTAGAATGAGGAATTTCATGCTTAGAAGTGTAGAGGGAATTTTAGATGTGTAGTTTTAAGCATAGTTTGATTATACAAAAAGCTACTGAAAGTTGAGATGTGCATTTGAAGAGTTTCGGATCTCAGAATTGAATAAGGTTTTCACTGCTAGAGCAATAATTAAATAGTCAACATTTTTATGTTAATAGTTTTGTCCAATTCAAAAATTAGTGCATGTAAAATTTTAATATGATAGAAAATCTTAATTCAAAAATTAGTGCATGTAAAAGTAATTGTAGTAAAAATGATCCAAACTTTTTATATGATAGAAAATTTTAATTATACTACAGATGAGCCGAGAATGGATGTATGATGCTCCCTGAATGTCTGACGCATTCATTAAAGGCGTGCATTCTTTCCTCGAGTTGGCTGAGGCAAAAAAGCGGTGGTTTTATGTGTTGTCCGTGTCGTGTCTGTCGAAATGAGAAGGATTACTCTTCATCCAAAACCATTCACATCCACCTGATTCAATCAGTTTTCATGTCCAGCTATATTTTTTGTTGGACAAAGCATGGAGAAAGCAGGGTTATGATGGAAGATAGCAAAGAAGAAGAAGAGAACGATGATAATTATCCAATGTTTCCTAAATACGGTGGCATTGCACTAGAAGACAATGAACAAGAAGAAGGTGAAGAACGGGCATTAGATGAGACTGCTGATGATCTTCGTCAGGCCATTCTTGATGCACGGAGCGAATGCGAAAATGAAAACGAGAAGAAGAAGTTGCAGCGCATGTTAGAGGATCACAAAAATTGTTATAACCAAATTGCGAAGATGGCAACACAAAGATCGGTACCACATTGGAATTACTGCAATGGAAAGAAGAGAATGGTTTATCTGACAAGGGATTTGAGAAGCTACTAAAAATTTGGAAGAAGAAGCTTCCAAAGGATAATGAATTGCTTGTTAGTACATACGAGGCAAAGAAGGTCGTCTGCCCGCTAGGACTAGAGGTGCAGAAGATACATGCATGCATTAATGACTGCATATTATATCGCGGTGAGGAGTACGAGAATTTGGATGTATGCCCGGATGCGGCGCATTGCGTTATAAGATCAGACGAGATCACCCTGGTGATGTTGAGGGCGAGCAGCGCCCCAGGAAGAGGGTTCCTACAAAGGTTATGTGGTATGCTCCTATAATACCATGGTTGAAACGTTTGTTTAGAAACAAAGAGCATGCCAAGTTGTTGCGATGGCACAAAGTAGAGTGCAGGAAAGACTCAATGTTGAGACACCCCGCTGATGGGTCGCAATGGAGAAAAATCGATAGAGGGTACCCGAGCTTTGCAGATGATGCAAGGAACTTAAGGTTTGGTCTAAGTACAGATGGCATGAATCCTTTTGGAGAGCAGAGCTGCAGTCATAGCACCTGGCCTGTAACTCTATGTATATATAACCTGCCTCCTTGGTTGTGCATGAAGCGGAAGTTCATTATGATTCCAGTGCTCATCCAAGGCCCGAAGCAACCCGGCAATGACATTGATGTCTATCTAAGGCCATTAGTTGAAGAACTACTATAGTTGTGGCGCGACGAAGGTGTTCGTATGTGGGATGAGCACAAACAGGAACCATTTGACCTACAGGCGTTGTTGTTCATAACCATCAATGATTGGCCTGCTCTTAGTAACCTTTCAGGACAGTCAAACAAGGGATACAATGCATGCACGCAATGTTTAGATGATACTGAAAGTATATATTTGGATAAAGGTAAGAAGAATGTGTACCTGGGGAATCGTCGATTTATTTCGGTCAGGCATCCCGCAAGAAAGAAAGGCAAGCATTTCAATGGTGAGGATGATCACCGGAAGAAGCCTATCCGCCGTACTGGTGATGATATATTTAGTATGGTCAAGGATCTAGAAGTAATCTTTGGAAAGGGCCCTGGCGGTCAATCTATTCCAAATGACGCTGACGGACATGTGCCCATGTGGAAGAAGAAATCTATATTTTGGGAGCTACCCTATTGGAAAGTTCTAGAGGTCCGCTCTGCAATCGACATGATGCACATGACGAAGAATCTTTGCGTGAACCTGCTAGGCTTTATGGTCGTGTATGGAAAGACAAAAGATACGCCAGAAGCATGGCAGGACCAGCAAGGTATGAAAGACCGAGACGGCGTGCATCCAGTAAAGACAGATAAAGGACGTCTAAGTGCTGCCAGCTATGATCTTACCAAAGAAGAGAAGGAGATTTTTTTTGAAGTCCTAAGAAGTATGAAGGTTCCCTCTGGCTTCTCTTCAAATATAAAGGGAATAATAAATATGGTAGAGAAAAAAATTCCAGAACCTAAAGTCTCATGACTGCCACGTTCTTATGACACAATTGCTTCCGGTTGCATTGAGGGGTTTCTACCGGAAAATGTTTGATTGCCCATTGTGAAGCTATGTGCATTCCTCAATGCTATTTCTTAGAAGGTAGTCGATCCAAAAATTCTACCGAGGTTACAAAATGATGTGGTCCAGTGTCTCGTTAGTTTTGAGCTGGTGTTCCCACCATCCTTCTTCAATATTATGACGCATCTACTGGTACACCTAGTTGACGAGATTACTATTTGGGTCTTGTATTTCTACACAATATGTTCCCCTTTGAGAGGTTCATGGGAGTCTTGAAGAAATATGTCCATAACCATGCTAGGCCAGAAGGAAGCATCTCGAAGGGCTATGGAACAGAGGAGTTCATTGAGTTTTGTGTTAACTTTATTCCTGTCATTAAGTCGATTGGTGTTCCTGAATCACGGCATGAGGGGAGACTGAGTGGAAAAGTCACACTAGGAAGGAAATCAATAATATGTAGAGACGGACATTCTTTCACTCAAGCACACTACACAGTTCTGCATAATTGCACCTTGACAACTCCGTATATAAAGGAACACAAGGATATTGTACGCTCAAACAACCCGGGAAAACATGAATCCTTGATTAGAGATGAACACATGAAGACTTTTGGCGGTTGGTTGCAAACACATATCATGAATAACAACACTGTTTGTGATGACTTGTACTTGTTGGCCAGCTCACCATCCTTGACTATATGGACTTACCAAGGGTACGAGATAAATGAAAATACATTTTACATGATCGCCCAAGATAAAAAGAGCACCAACCAAAACAGTGGTGTCCGCTTTGATGCAATAAACGATAATGGGTCAAAGGACACATATTATGGTTACATAGAGGAGATATGGGAACTTGATTATGGACCTGCTTTGAAGGTCCCTTTGTTTTTGGTGCAAATGGGTTAAGCTAACAGGAGGCGGGGTTGAGGTAGACAAAAAATACGGAATGACAACAGTGGATCTCAACAATCTTGCGTACATGAACGAACCATTCGTCAAATACCCACCTCTAGTCCCGGTTGGAGGATGGGGCCGGGACTAGAGGCCCCCCTCTAGTCCCGGTTGGAGGTTGGAGCCGGGACTAGAGGTGGTGGGTATAAATACCTACCGCCCTCCTCCCGGCCCAAGCCACGAGTCGGGACGCCCTCTTCTCCAAATCCGACGCCGCCAGGCCGCCGCCCGCGCCTGTGCCCCACCGTGAAGCTCGCCTCTACCCGCGCCGTGGTGCTCGCCGCCGCCCGCCAGGCCGTCGCAGAAGTCACGCCGTGCCCCGCGGAGCATCCCTCGATCACCCGTCCCCGCGCCTCCGTCGTGGTGCTCCCGTCGCCGCCGCCTCTCAGCGCCGTCTGGCCACACCCTCACCGCCCGTTCCAGCCAGCGCCTTGTTCCTCGTTCATGAGCCACTGCATTCGTCTGCCCATACGTGGTCGCCGCCGCCCCTCATCGATCGGTATGTTTTTTTTTTCTGTTTTTCAATTGTTTTATAGTTTTAAGTATAGTTTTAAGTATATATAATTTAGTTTAGGGTATATAGTTTTAAGTATATATAATTTAGTTTTAAGTATATATAATTTAGTTTTAAGTATATATTTATAGTTTTAAGTATATATATAATTCAGTTTAGGGTATAATGTAGAAATATTTGTTTAGTTTTAAGTATATATAATTTAATTTAGTATAAAATTTAGATATATATATCGTTGTTTAGTTTTAAGTATACATAATTTATTTTAGTATATAATTTAGATATATCATTGTTTAGTTTTAATTAAGTATATAGTTTAGATGTATCTTAGTTATTAGATATAAATTTGTTAGTATATTATTTAGGGATTTAGGAATATTTTAGTTTTTAGTATATATAATATTTAAGGATATTTTAGTTTGATATATAATTTTCTTTAGACATATTATTATTTAGTTTAGCGATATTTATGGATTTGTATATACTATTAGTTAGTATTTAGGATATTTAGAGATTTGTATATAATATTTGTTAGTATTTAGGATATTATTGCTAATATTTAGGAAATTATTACTATTATTAGAATATAATTATTTACCGCATTATTTCGATCAAATCCATACCTACTTTAGGATATGCCCGGGCATCCTCGTAGCCAACTCGGCCAGAACGAGGGAGTACTATGCTCTAGCGGTGTTGTACGAGACTGGGCTCCGCCAGGCTGGCACTGAGAGGTGCTACCGTCAGGGACGCGTAGCTTGGTGAGGAATCTGGGTGTCGTCATCGACCCAGATCTTCTTTGGTGGAGGTCACGTGGCCCAGGCAGGGTGCAGAGGGAGCCGGCCCCCGAGAAGGTGGTACGACGTCGTGTCAGGGAGGAGGACGAGCACGTCCGTTGCTATATGGTGATGTTGGACGCTAGGGTGTCCCTCCATACCTGGCAGGTTATTCAGGGATCTCACCCTAGTTATAGTCCGGTGATGGTTCCGACAATTTGGTTGGTCACATCCCGCGGCTCAGGAGCCGGTAGTCGACGTTGAGTTTGAGCGATGTTATCAGACAAGATGTTGTTTTTATATGATATTACTACTTTGACGTTATTCGAGATGTATTATGAATTCTTTGTTGTTTTCTGAGATGTTATTTGAGATGTTATATGATATTGATACTTCTGTTGTCATTCGATATGTTATATAATTTTATTACTCATATATGCACAATATGTCATAGCAGTTATTCTATGGATCACTTCAACAGTAGAGAAGGTGAAGAGCCTTTATTCGATATGATACTGGCTGGTGGAGGACCGCTCCCCTATCAGGATGGAGCGCTCATCGATCAGGGTGGGGAAGAATACTGTGGAGCAGAAGATGGCTCACAGTTTCTAAACGAGTCCGGTGAGGGAATAGAGATAGAACCTCAAGTCGAAGTGCATACTAGTTTTAATTTCGATGATGGCTTGGAAAATGATAGACCAACCTTGACAAAGTCTGGCGAGGTATCTTGTTAATCCTTTTGATCACTAGTAGATAGATGCATTAATTTATTTGTGTATATATATATTAACGAATGTTGTTTCTTATTTTAGACATCCACATCGACCGCGCTAGTTAAAAATAGTAAACGAGGATAGACCAAAGGGATGCCCGATGATGTGCATCTCACAATTGTTGAGGTCTCTCTAGTGGGCGTCCCGTTGCTTCCCATAAAGAATGCAAACACATTTATTCATCAATGTGGATTTGTTGTTAGGGACAATGTCCCAATCAGCATTATCAACTGGAATAAGCCAGCAAAGGCCAATGAATATTCTATGAGTTATGTCGAGGACAGATACAAAGACATACTATGGGATAAGCTCATTCGCCATTTCACCCTACCGGTCTTAGAGACTAAGGAGGCCACAAATGATATGAGGTCCAAAGTTAAGCGTTTCTCTCTTAAGAAGATGGCCCAACAGTTCAATAACTATAAGAAAAGATTGTACAATGAATATCTCGAGGAAGGAAAAGTTCCAGCATTCGAGGACTCACTAGAGAAGCAGCAGCCTCATTGGGAAAGATTTCTAGACTACAAGAAATCAGCAATAGCAAAAAAAAGGTTCGCAAAGAATAAAGAAAATGCTGCAAAAAAGAAATATCACCTTACGATGGGGACAGGTGGCTATAGGACTTCCGTTCCTAAGTGGGAGGAAGCCGAGAAAGCCTTGCATGCCCAAGGGCTCACTCCAGCTATAGAGGACTGGCCCATCAGAGTAAGGAATTGGTTACTTGCCCATGGGGCAAAGTATGACATGGAAACAGGGGAGATAATATTCGATAAAAAGTCCAATGTTGCTACTCCCCATGGAGAAATTGTTAAAACAATTGAGGAGTTTAAAAAGGGTGACTTCAAACCCGACAGAGAGAATGACGAGCTGACAAAGGCCCTCGGGAATCCTAAAAAACCAGGACGAACATGAGGCTTTGGACCTTCTGTGCCGTGGAAGACTGGGTTTCCTTAGGACACTGAATCCTATAGAAGCCGAGCGAGGTCAAAGAAGCGGAAGGAGATAGAGGAAGCATCCCGGTTGCGTAGCGTGGAAAGAAAGAACGAGGAAATATATTCCATGCTAAAAGAGCAACAGAAGCAGCTGGACAAAATGCGCCAGCAAAGGACAACTCATCAGCGGCTAGAAGAAAGTGCCGGTGTCCCATATCAGTGGAGAAGCAGTGTCGCTTCCACGGCGGCCGATCCGATAGATCGCTATCCCATGGACAATATCACTGAGAAGACAAGCTGCGAGCTGCATGTGGGAGTGATGAACTTATCCTTCAAGGCGGCTCTCGGCTATGCTTTATCTTGTGAACCTGAAGCATGCTGGCATTGCAAAGAGATTCCAGATGGCTATGATCGTGTCGGGGTGGATGAGATTCTACCTCAATATGAATCACTACAACTTGACATCCCTGGACCTGAAGATGAGAGCACGCTAGGAGAAGTCAGGGGATCTATCATTCTATGGCGCAAGAAATACATCGTGTTTCTAGGCTCACCCAAGCCACCACCATCTCCTCCGCGTCAGCTGAGTCTGCCGCCTCCAGCAAGTCCACATGAGGAGTGGGACGACCACCATAGCGCGAGTCCACCGCCGCATCAGCCCACTCCTCCCCATGTCGGCCCACTCACCGCCGTGTCGAGAAAGAAGGCGGTCTCTTAGTCAACTAGTATAAATACTAGTCAGAAGAAAGCCAAAGGTAAAAAGGTGAAGAAAATCCCGCCGCCTCCTCCCAAGTTACCTTACGAGATGACTGATGAGGAAACCAAAGCGATCAGTGATGCCCAAGTTAAAGCATTCTTTGCACCCAAAGCTCCCGAGCCAAAACAAATATTTGATCCGAAAGCCAAAAAGTGGGCTAAGGGGTTTCTTGAGCAACCATCGCAATATGAGATAAATAAGGCTGATGACTACAAACGCTGTCTGCTGAGAATTGGTAGGAAGAATTCAGGAAATACTACTGCAAGCAGCGGTAATACTCAGAAATACTCACGCAAGCAGCGGGAAAAGAGAGGTTGCGCAACTCGTAATGCAGGCAAACAAATCGATCGCCCCGCTTAAGGTGTTATCCAATACTGATCATCAGAATATTATAGCAATGGAATTTGCCAAAGGTGCTAATATTACAGTTGATCAAGCGCTAGGCGGGCATATCCCCATACAAGAGGAATTTGCATGGAGATATGAATACGGGAAGACTCTGGTCAGACCTGATGAGGTCAAATTTCTACCAACTCAAATGCGAAGACTGCATGAGTGGTACGAGAAAGTCTCTACATGCGATGAAGAAGATCAATTGTCAGCGCTGCTTGTGAAAATTACAAGTGAGCATTTTAATGGTGAAGACCAGTTGCAACTTTATTTTGAGGAATTCTATATGTTATTCAAACAAGATGCCCTTGACTTGAGTCTCCTCGCTACCTATTGTCTGTAAGTGGTTCATTTATTTCTATGATAAAGTCTCTAACCTAGCTCTTTTATTGCATGTAATTATGTTCACTATATGCTATTATGCAGAATGAAGAGCGATGAATGTGACCGAAAGAAAATCTTTGACACTGGGTTCATCGACCCACACCGGTTTAATCGAAGATTGCTAATGGAATACCCCAAGGACACAGAGCGTAACTTGCTAAGGGTATTATTGAGGCAACATTACAAACAAAGAATATTGTTTCCCTACAACTACAGGTAAGAGTGTTACTGCCTTGGACACATTCATTTGATTCTGCTAAGTGTAATTGATGAGTTACTGACATATATGAACATGCGCAGCTATCGCTGGATTCTTCTAACCATTGAAGTTGACGCTGGAAGAGTTGAAATCAAGGACTCACTAATGAGAGACGAATCACAGTACACATTCATTAAATATGCGCTTTAGAGGTAATTTCAGTTATTATCGCACTATATCAGTCTCTTTCGTTCATATATATATCCCGAGATATCAAGTAACTAATAACACATTTTTTTCCCGGGCAGGGTTTGGAAAGCTTTCACCAATTCTACGGTTGGTGAATTTAAAGACGAGCTTAGTTTTCATCGAATCGATGTAAGTAGTACGAGCTAGATCTGTGCATCTCTTCAATTCTAGTTTCAATACCATCATGTCATGCTTGATTATTATTTGATTGAAACCTTTTGTCATAAAGTGCGAGAGGCAACCACCAGGTACTAACCTATGTGGATACTTCGTGTGCGAGTACATTCGCTCCAAGGTCAGTGAGCGAGACGGAGAGACATTTTTAGAAGTATGTGAGCAATATATTCACAATTTTTTTGAGTGTCATTCATAATATTTGTTATAACTATTGATATTCATATTGACCTCCTTCTTTTATATATAGTTGGAAAGATTGCGGGAGAATCTCGATCCAAGGAAGCGTCTGGTAGCAATTCAAGAGGAATTGGCGGGATTTCTTGTTGACCATGTCATAAACCCAGAAGGAAAATACCATACCTCCGGCTTCTCGTGATTTAATGAACTTGTAACCAAATAGACGGGTTGTGATCTCCATTTATGTATATATTTATGTAATGTAGAATTATATGTAATGTAAAATTACATCTATATTAGACGGGTTGTGATCTATTCGTTGCATGTCACTTTACGCCAAACGCAACCCTCCTCTACCTATCCTCCTCGCGTGGCGTAACCCGCATTGTCGCCACTAAACGGCCCCAAAACTACTGGCGGAAACCCCCATCATGCCCATGACAGTGGGCCCCAAAACTCTGCCGCGGCGGAAACCCCCATTGTCTGCCGCGGCAGAAAATGGCCCCAAAACTCTATCGTGGCAGAAACACCCATCGGCTGTCGTGGCAGACGAATAGGTAAAATGCTGCCACGGCAGAAAGAAACTAGTCTCAGCCCGTAATACGGACCGGGACTAAAGACCATCCCCCTTGCACTGCTAGGCTGCCACGTACACATCCTTTTAGTCCCGACTCGTAACTGGACCGGGACTAGAGGCTGGGACCTCTTGTCCCGTTTCCGTAGTCCCGACTGGCCATCCGGGACTAGAGGCCCTCTAGAACCGGGACTAGTGCCCCGTTCTCCACTAGTGTACGATGTCAAGAAGCGGAACACGGATATGAAGTTCTTGATGGGCGGCAAGGACACATCGAAGATGAGCTCACCGGTCAAGGTCTGGTACATGGTGCAACGCCAGGCCATCCTCCAGGGCGAGATCACGCCTTCCGCTGCGTTGAACGCCCCTGCGCCGAACGACGCCACCACTACGCCGAGCTCTGCTTCCACCTCCTCCAACCAGTCGGTGTCCGCCGGCGAGACGGCTGACCCTGCCCCGTACACCACGCCGTAGGAGCCCATCCCCATCGACGACTGAGAGATGGCCGAGTCATTTTCCCTGTTCTGTAATAATCTGTCGCCGAACTTATGAGTGTTAATTCTGTCGAACACCTTGTGGCCGAGCTTTCGCTGGCGGGAACGATAAAAATTCAAATATGTCGCTATTTTCTATTCGCCTGGGATCTCGGCCTGGGTACGCGAGTGGGAAACTCGGCGTACCCAGGCCGAAAACTTGTTCCATTCGACCCAAAAAAAGTCTGAATTTGGCCTGGGTTCGCCCAATGAGTGAAGATGCTCTAAGCAGAATCCTACCTGGCTACCTACCACCCACCGGATCGAATCCAAGCTGGAGACCGACCGATACATGTCCCGCCCGGCAGTGCCGGAGCTAGAGAGTGACCAGCATTTTTTTTAGAGAAATTAGCTTAATTGGTCCCTCCTAATTGAAAATTATCAAGTTTGCCCCCTAACCCCCCTCTAAGATGCAATACTGCCTCCGCCGCTGCCGGCTGGCCACCCAGCCTCTATACTTTGTATACATATTAGCGTGTACCCTATCTCTTGAAGCAATTGAAACGACACCGGGCATGGTCAGTGACAGCCAGAGCTAAGGGTGTGGCGACGACGACCAGATCATCGGGCGGCAGAGGGGAAATCGCGAGAGGAGGAGAGAGGAACGCATGCGCGTGCGTGTGTCGAGTGAGAGAACGAGGGGAGAGAGGGGGAGTCGGGCCTAGCTAGAGCTTAGGTCGGCCCACTAAGGCCAACAGGCCAAACCCAATAAGCCCTACATCCAAACTTTTTCCTTTTTGTTATTTTTTTGTTTTTTGTATTATCTGAAATTCAAATGATTTAAAACACCACTTTACAACAAACTCCAAAATATTCAAACTGAAATATAAAACATAAAAAACAAATAGTTTTATAACCCTAAAAATAGAATAAACAATAATTCAATAGCCTTTATGTTTTCTTTACTGTAGGTAAAACAAATAATATAAAAAAAAACTTAAAGAAGTTGGAAATTCATCTCTATTCATTACAAAATCCCCAAAAATACTCACTATCAATTATAAAATATTGAACTTGAAATTTTAAAAGAATAAAGTATTTCAAACATATGAAATAAAAGGAATGAAATTGTAAATTTAAACATAACATAAAGAAAACCAAGAATTGTAATTATATAACAAATATTATGAATGAAAATATGAAATGGTTCAGAAATTAATTTTAAAACCATATAAACACTTTTAAAATCCCATAAGTATTATAAAACCATTCCAAAACATTTTCCACCTAGTATTGAGAATTTTAATGAATTTTCCCTTTGACTTTAATGGACTGAGCAAATAATTAAGTCTTATTTTATCAATATAAAGAAATTCCCTAAAACTCATAAAATACATTCCTTAAAATGAAATGGAAAAAGAAATTGTTTGAACTTAATAAACCCTCTTAAAACAATAAGGCTATATTCATTCACAAAAACAACAATTCAAAACCAAACACTAAAACCAAGTCAAACCAAATTGTTTGACTGAAAGTACAAATTCATAATTGAATTTTTGTTGTTTAAATTTTTATGAACGAATCTTGAATGAGCGGTCACAAGTAGAATAGAATTGATTGTCTTGATTGAATTATCTACCATTGTTTTAATTGAAATGTGGCAATGCCACTTATATTGGATTATTACTCCATTCACCTAAAAACCACCTCTTAACTATTTCCACAAGTGATCACACCTTGACACTTGTAGTACCTAAGAGAATGCCATTAAAAATATGATACCAACCCAAGCCATCATAATCCATCACACTTAGATCCACTTAAACAAATTGTGATCATACCAAAATATCCTCTTAGGGGATAAGATCCATCTACTTGACACATAATACCACATACCTTATACCCAAGTCATATAAAACCCTACGCCAAGAACAAAGCTTCATTTCTTACTTGTTATCCAAGTGTACCACTACACTTCTGTGATTCCTTTTAAAACCCTAAACATTCCTTTAACACTATTATACCAAATCCTATATCACTACGTGATATCAAGCAACATATATTCCTTTAAACAAACCCTATCCTTTTTGTTTCCAAGTGTGTTATTCGAGTAGTTAATACTTATAAGATGACGCTTCGATAGCCACTGTTAGAATAGAACATGAGGAGGGAAATGATAGTTTACTTAACATCTATATCATATTAACACTCTTTAAACATTATCCCTTACCAGACCGATGATGCTATTCTTCCATTTGAGCCTTGATGGTAGAAGATGTTGATTGGATAACCTGCAATCATGAGGCAAGTTCATTATTGCACAAATCTTATAATACCATGCTTGCATAGCATTTGCAAGTGTAATATTGCATGTCATTTGAATTATTTTACAAAAACCCTTTTCAAAAACTTTATCACCTACATTAAAATAAAAATGTTGTTTTATAAATGAAATGAAATAAAATGGGAAATGATGAGCAACGCGAATCATGGTTGGAATACATCGTTGGGAAGCCGTGTGGTGGAGATTCCATTGTACCAGGAAATTTAGGACATAATAACCAATGTAGTTAGTGATTCAAAAGCGTTGTATAAACAACGTTAACCACAAATCCCAAAATGGAACAGGCAAGTCAGTTAGACCTTCTTCCTTCTGTTTTTCCTCATAGGATTAGTCGGGTTGTTGTTCCTTGCAGGGAATAGCAATGGATGGGAGCCGCGACGTCCCTATCATATGTCCTAGGATAACTACTGAGTATATTAGAAGGGAGGATAACTGGGCGTAGGTCTCATGACCGAAATCTGTTACAAAGGGTGGGCAATGGGGTCGTGGTGAGGCTAGTGATTGGCTAGTTTTTAGACTGGGCCTCAGACTAAAAAAGTCTGAACGGGGTTGGCCACCCGGATGTGCAACAAGGAAGACATTTATGGGCAAAGTAGCGCACCTCTCAAGAGTGTATAAATGTGTCATGATACTTCTATCATGTAAAAGTATTACGGTCGCGGCATGGAAAAGAACCCCATGAAGTTCTCACAATCCGTGAAGACTAACATACATAGAATTTTATAAACTAAAACTTATCTTTCCTAAAAAAGGTTTTCCAAAACTTCATAAGACTAGGATGTATGATCCACGGGTATTCATCAACCACCTACATATTTAGAACTAGCCGAGTACATTGTACTCAATCTATCTTCTTATCCCTTGCTACACCGCAGTAATTAATTAACGATATCCCAAACCAAGAAGACGACAAAGGAGGACAACTACGGAGAACCAAGGAGCAAAGTAGTCAACAATGTAAAATACTTCAAAATGAGATAGTGGAGATCACGTTAAACATAGACGGGAATCAATTTCCAAAGATAGGAACCATACCATTAGAGAATGCTATCAAAGCATATAGTCAGCATGTAGTTATCGAGATAGGCCTAGAGGTAGATCTAGTGCTCGGCTAGACTACAAACTGTTTATTTTGGATTTTGGTCTCAACGGGAACTTACCTAGCGAGCTCATTGTGTCATGGAAGTTCCGAGGATCTTATATGAATATCTATGATATGAATAATATAGTTATACCTTGGACCTGTGATGTTTCTTTGTACTACTCTGATAGGTGTAACATTCATGGAATGGTGTTCCATGAGTGTTATACGACCGACTCATGCTCTACAACATGCAGTGGAGTTCTAGGTCACCACAAGGTTCCTCCCCATACCGGTATGGTTTGCATTAGATTCCAGGAACTCTGCAAGGTCTAGAGCCTGTCACTCAGGCCCTAGAGCCTCATGGACAAAGCTCCAAAGAAAGGACAAATAAGCAAGATATGGGTCCTAGTGTCCAGGACGACACAAAGGGGAGACAAGCCATCCCTTGGGCAGTTGTGTTTATCCAATCAAGCCGCCATTGTTTTAGGGAGTATATATCTGCTCTATTTAGTGGATTTATTTTGATACACTTCGTAATCTTTCTCATCATAGTCTTTTTTGATGAGCTTTATCCGCTAAAGAGATTTTTTGATCTTCTACTCCTTTAAGTTTGATCCATTCCCATGAATGTGTCGTGCGTCGTGGGCGAATAATATGTTGCATATTTATTGTGAAAACCATCTCCATATTTAGTTTCCATGTGTCCCAAGCATCACATCCCTACTTGGCCATTAGATTTCCTATATTTGGTGGAGACTAATTAAAGGGTTTTTACCCTCCTATCCCATAGACATGCATGATAGCTAGACCTGGTTTCACAATTTCCTCCCTTAAAATCCTTCTTTTGACCGCCTCCTCCTAATTAAACTTTTGTCGCCCGATGTCCCTTGTAGCATTTTATCCTTCACTTTGAACCCGCCGCAAACTAATGCTTCTGGATGTTCCATTGTATATGCCCAAACTATCTTAGTCAGTGTTAGACTAGCTTATTTTCGGTATGTTCCATGCCTTATCACATATTGCCTCATTTTTTACTCTGACATTTCTTGTATGGGGCCACACGCCCTTGCTCATTTGTTGGATGTGTTATCTTTTGTTGAGCCAAGATTCTACTCCATATAAATTATAGATCTAATTGTTTATTCTATAAAACTACCTTTTGGCTTGTTATATATTAAATATATCCCTTGTCCTAGGAAATCTTGTGCTTGTAGAAAAATGGTCAATAAAATAGCATGCAACGCTAAAAATGAAGATGGTAGGCCTCATCGGAGTCTACATAATTTAGCCGAAATTACCTGTCTGGTGAAACTCAACTATGTGCAAGGATCCAACACGAGCTACTTTTTTATGTTCCTAGGTCCTTCTGGTCATTATTTTGGTCTAGGAGTAAATGACACTCATGGTCTGTTGGAGATAATACGTGTTTTTTTTTAAACAACTCCCCCCCCCCCCCCCCCCTCGCCCCAAAAAAACTTTTCACTTGTCTAATATTTTCCCTAAACTTTACTTAGGTCACTAAACCCCCTAAATTATCACTAATGGTACACCAGGTTAATGGGATCAAATAGACCAATAGTGATAGTTTAGGGGGTCTAGTGAGACAGGTAAAGTCTGGGAAGAAATACACTATGGCACACAGACTCTTTGCCGTGTGGGCAAAAGACACGGCAAAGGCCTTTCGGAACACGGCAAAGGCTTTGCCGTGTATATACACACGACAAATGCCACACGACAACGTTCGCTACGGCAAAGACCCTTTGCCGTGTGTTTTCTAAATAAGACACGGCAAATACTTTGCCGTCTGTCTTACGTGTAGAAACGGCAAAGTAAAGTAAGATGACAGTTCCCGCGAAGATAGCGGTGTCTATTCTTTGCCGTGTGTCTTTTTGAAAAGTGCACGGCAAAGAAGCTGTCTTTGCCGTGTGTCTCCTCGAAAAGTACACGGCAAAGAAGCTGTCTTAGCTCTACAAACTTTGTCGAACAACGGGTATAAAGATTCTTAGCTCGGAGCCGAGCCTCTCTAAACTTTCATTGGATCTATGAAATAGCATATTGTGAACCTAAAAATGATTTTTGTAAAAAATCATGCCCATCAGATCATGTACATGTAGTTCATATCTGACCCACTTCCTACCGATTCGGCAGCAATTTTTCTTTTTCACCTGGAGTGGACGGAAAGGTTTGAGATTATCCCGTTGGAACATTCTCTATTTAAGGTGGTCTAGTATTTTTTTAAAAATAGGGTGGTAGCATTTTGAATTAGCCATTTGGTGGTTGCTTCATAAAATACCCCCTTTTTTACGCTCGGAAAATGAAAAATGGTTTTTTGGTGCGACGAAAAGGAAAACTTCCTCCTGCAACATTTTTCGCCATTCCATGATGCACATGCATGCACAATATGAGCACATTATCACAAACTATGCCTTGATTCTAGCCATAACATTGGTCATTTGACCCGAAAGCCAAAAAACCTCAAATGAGATAGGTAATTTTGTGAAGGTATTTTTGATACATAATCAATATACCAAGTTTAATATTTTTCCTACCAACTATGTCACATAATATGCCACCACGCGAAGGTTTCATATTGTTTCGATCATTTTTGAATTTTTAATGCATGTTTTAAACTATGGTCAAAACGGCGAGCATGAAGATTCTTATTTAATATAAATATCTAATATTGTAGATAGATAGATCTTATTTTTTGCAAATTTTGATATATTATTTGTATTTTTCTGAATTAGAATGATTTTCCTAAGAATAATGTGATAAAAGTGGAAAAAAGGAAAAAAATTACTTTGCCGTGTGCACTGCGGAATACATATGGCGAAGGCCCTTTGCCGTGAATACTGCGGAATACACAAGGCAAAGGACCGGAGAGGGCACGCGACAAAGAGACCACTGTCTGCAGCCGTTAGCTCCTCCCGTCAAATGGACCTGTGGGGCCACGGGTCCCACCTCCTTGCCGTGACAACACCTATGCCGTGTGCCGTTGTCGACTTTGCCGAGTGTATTTTCTTTACCGTGTTCCTTTGTGGGTTTTTGCCTTGTATATTTCTTTGCCGTGTTCTTTTTTCAGAAATTTGCCGTGTTCACGTACTTTGTCGTGTACTTTCTGAGTTACACACGGCAAAGACAAACTTTGCCGTGTTCCGGTCCGTTTGGCACATGGCAAAGACGTGTCTACACGACGGCGATATTTTTTCCCGTAGTGATATGAGCCAAGTGAAAAGTTTAGAGGGGAATTTGGACTTTATTTGTTCTTGTTTAAAACAAGTGCCCTTGTTTTGTTTCATAGAATGCATTGCAAAAAATAGTTGGAGCACGTAGGGACATGTTAATTCCCCCAATTTATTATAATAAATTCATGTATACTCTAATTAGGGGAGTGGAGGTATGATCCAGCCGTCCAAGTTCAAATACTAGCGGATATGAAATTAAATTCTTATTATTTCAAAAATCAAACTCGCTATGGGTTTTCCCCCACCGATCCCCTTTCAAAAAAAATTAGGTTTCAACCTAAATTATCTTACTCTAGTACTAGTAAGGTGCCCATGCGTTGCTACGGGAAAACAATTATTATATACTACCTCCGATTCATATTAGTATTCTTAACTTTTTAAATACAAATGCATCTATTCAAAATGTTTAATAATATAGACCGAAGGAACTATTTAATTTAATTAAATAGTATGAGCACAAAAGTTCATTGCGACGAACTCCAACATCTTGCCCATGCCTCTCTTCTCTCTCATATACCCAACAGACATCCATGCATCATTTTTCTTTATTATTTATAGAAAATCTGCTGGTGCGTTGCAACAAGTTTGAATTTTTATTGAGTATATATTATTTTTTGTCTAGGAAGGTGCACATGTGTGCTATGGACAAAATTTTAGATGACAGATATTCTTATCAATAAAAAAATGCACATATGATTTCAACTTAGTTTCTAAATCATGACTCAATCCACAGGCTTTCTGTTATGGCCGACACACATTCCGCATCTTCCGTCCACACATATGTTTAAGCCTTTGGTTGCAATGCCAACACACTATACGCCGGATCGTTTTCGCATGATGTCATTTTATCAACCATAGTGAATCTTTGTGATATATGACAATATCAGCAAATTCAACACGAGAGCAAATGAACCGCAGTGGCACCAGTGAGTAAACTTCACTGGCAGGCTTCGCCTCCACCCCGCAATAGAATCCTGTCTCCATTTAGTTGTTACTAAATAGCAAAATACACAGAAACATTGATCAAATGGCTGTTACATTATGGACCACGCCATAGAGAATTATGGTACACTTAACTCGGCCCTCTTTTGTGATCACCAAAGGTACCCTTGCTTTCATTCTCATGTTTTCTACTCCACCCAAGACTTGTAAGACAAAGTCGGTTTATCTTTTTAAAACCTATATGGAGAATAAACCAAGATGAAAAATTATATACTACGAGAAATCAGAATGCTTGGAGATTGTTCATTTTATGGTATGAATATGGCATTATATGTTTCAATATGCCTCATGTAATAACAATTGCATATGGTCATTTCGACTTGTATTTTCATAATAAGTAATCTGTACTCCCTCTGTCCCAAAATGTAAGGCATATAACCTTAATAAAAAATCAATATATTCTAAGTTTGACCAAGTTTATACATAAAAATATGAACATCTGCAATACTAAATCAATATCAATTAATTCTCCATCAAGTATGTTTTCTCAATGTGTCCATTCAATATTGTAAATGTTCATAATTTTGTGTATAAACTTGGTAAAATTTAGAAGATGTTGGCTTTTTTCTAAGCTTATATGCCTTACATTTTGGGATGGAGAGAGTATTATATAATAGGCAGCTGCTATCACAAAGACACACTACTGGAATTTTATTTGTGATGAGGAAGTCTATCTTCACTTGTAGAGGTTTATTAGCCTTTTTGAAACACTTCATAAGAATTCTGTCAAGAAAAACAGTAGTGTCCGGTTAAATGCTGTCATCATCTCGACCTGGAGGATTTGGAAAAGGAACGGTAGAGTTTTTCCAGAACGATCCCAACGCTGCTATAGATCTCAGATTCAATCAGGGATGAGCTTTGCCAATGGTTTGCACCTGGCTTTCCTAGTCATCTTGGTCTCCACCGTGGCTTTGATAGTTAATTACACTTTTATTCATGTAGTTTATTTTTTCTTGTGGTGTCTTCCTTGTAGTATAGATTGGTTGTCTACCCTCAGCACAGCTGAACTGTGTTTCACCCAATGTTAATGCATTGACATGCAGTTTGCCTATCTGGTCTAAAAAACATCGGATGGATAGGAAGAACATGGCCTTACCTTCTTGCTGAAATTTCACTTCCCATTTTCGAATCATGTGATTATGAGCCAACCACTGATTTTCCAGGGTGCCAATGAGCGCTCCATGCTCCTCTTTATCAGCTACGCCTGCCATCCTTTTCTTCTTTTACCTCCAAAGGTGTTAGACCAGCCGCCGTAGCACCTAAAGGCACGTTGGCAAACTTAATAATCACTTTTAGCCTCGGCCTTGGATATCTCTCACATTATTAAATATTCAAACTCTTGATTTTGATCTTATAAATTAGAAATTAAATTTAATTGATTATTGATGCTATGTCTAGCAACACATTTGACGGAAGACAGTATCTTATTGTGCTAAATAAGCCTCTCTGCATTAACTTTTCTCATGAACACATGAGGAGAATCTATTCAGCTAGCTAGCACGAGTCATACCAAAGTCCATAAGAAAAGCAGATAAATATCATATGTTATAGATATGATCCCCAAGTTATTTGTTAAATTTACAGAATTAAAGAATAAGTGAGTATATTAACATATAACTTTTGTATGGAGCCATCAATTAGATGAGCATCAACAATCCAAAATTAACTTATGACCAGGCCAATGCCCACCTTGTGAATGTATCACCTCAAGAAAAAGAGCTAGGTTTCAGAGAATATAATGGTTTCCTAATAAAAAAAATGAAAGATAGATATGGGGTATCAAGTATCATTTGATGCAAAATAGTGGTGCTCATATCTAACAATCCTCTCAAATTCTCTTATAAGTGCAAAAGATGCTAACTATCTCACAATCCTCTTAGATCTGTAGCTACAGATATCACAACGGTGGTGTTTGATACACGTAATTTAAATTGATACCGGAGAAAACATGAGGGAAATCTACCATTTATATGAAATTTCATGACTCATTGGCACCTCGTGCTTTATTAGTACCTCTTTGTGTAAGACGACCACCACCACCTTGATCTAGTCAAGGAAGCCAGAAAAAGGGCTGCCAGCTTGTCCATCTCTAGGACATAAGGTCAGACCTTGACCTTCCGGCAAGCCCTCAGACTGTTCTCCAATAGATACAGGTCAATGAGCAACATGCCTACATATACATATATTTCACCTTTTGTTTCTCTAAATCTGATGATGGAACAATGTAACCGAAAACACATAATTCCTTTTATTTAATACAAAATGCATCTAGAAGCAAAATATGTACACATTGATGTTTCCTGCTATAGTATTTTTTAGCGCCATTGAAAAACTTAGAATTAATACATCAACGTACTCTATTTAGACAATGATTATTTCTATGTGTGATGGAACATTGCTAATGCATATATATACATACACAAGGGCTTCAGCTAGCATGAAACATCAAGGATAAGGATTGGAAGGTTAAAATCCAAGTAACAACTGGGTGTGTAGAAAATGCATTTCCATCTGACAACCATCATGGGATCATTGTAACCACTCTGAACCTTTCTCTTTCAAATAATTAAGTACTCCGGTTACCAGGAGTATAAACGTTGCAGTCATGCAGTTCCCAGGTTCTGAAGATGCATGGTTAAATACTTACTGAAATGGGTAACACCTTCAGAACATCCAGAGCGCTTCCTTTGATCATTAAATTACCATACCTGAAGTAATAAAAGATTTATTTAGGCTTAAATATGAGCAAAAAATGGTTGTAAAGCTAGGAATTAAAGAAATATCACGGCGCAAGACATATAACAGAACCAGATTCAATAGTACGGAAGCCTATGCCTAGAGTTTTCTCACTCCAATTATATGGTACAACCTGTGCAGGATATGGAAGCCTTGAGTTTTTTCATTTATTTGTTTACAGTACGGGCATGAAAGCAAATTGATGAAACAGTCCACTATCCTACATACAGCAAGTAATTTAGATGCATCTCTAAGCTTCCATCGATATTCAAATTCAAACATGAACAACAAATAACTTAGCAAGGGGAGCAGTGCATTACAAATTGATCGTCACATATTATGCAGGCCGCATTAATTCGATCTCGGGGATAGTCACATCCACAGTTTTGTAGCCAAGTAAGCATCACAGGAAGAACTGACAAAATACCTCCTACTTTGGAGATATCATGGAGTTGTTCACAAAATTGCTACCACTGGATCTCAGTAGCTTACTATGTATGTGTGTGCACATTAGGCTGCACATGTTTGATCTACAAGAAACAGGAGAGGTGCAATTAGCTGCCAAAAATAGTTGTCCAGTAAAAAGATGCTGATCCAGGAATTAAGCAATAATTGACCAGCGAATGAATTTGTAATGTTAACAATCAGGAGAGGAATAAAAACAAGTGAATGAATTTGGACAAATTGAACTCTACATATAGACTATAGAATCGACTGTTCAGAGAGAAAATTGACCAGCAAGGGCCACGCAGCCCAAACCAGAGCTGAAAATTTGGTTACATAGATGATCTTGTATCTCAAATCCCTGCAACATTAGCGCACCGCTATCTTCTTTTCTCAAAAATCTGCTAGCAGACAGGATGGACATTGTCTAGCTCTATAGCAATCAACTAAGCTAATTTGGATCTAAAAAAAATAAACACCGATTCAATCAACTAAGCGTTCTAGGGGATATTAGCCGTGCCATTGTACCAAAGGCGGTGTCACTGTCCTCTACCTGAGGTGTCGGAAAGTGATGATGTTGGGGTCGTGGAACAGGGAGGGCGATGTCCAGGTGCTAGTACAAATCGTCTGCCGCGAGATCTTCGCGAAACAAGCGATGATGGCTCCACGTACCTGCAGCAGTCGAGATTCATGGCTGTCAGATTCAACAGACCAACTACCGATCCGCCGGCACCAAGGATGAGCGCAGCCAAATTCTCGAGGAGATTGCGGGGACGGAAAGGGGAAGGAGAAGAGGTGACCAACCTAGACGATCGCCCCAGCGCGCCGACGAGCTCCTCGAGTCTTCGCAAGGATGCGCTTGAGAAACTGTACCTTGCCTGCCAGAATCATTGCGAGGTGGTGGTGGAGAAGAGGAGATAGAACGCGTGGATGTGGTCGCTGGACTTGGAGAAGATAGCGACGGTGGCGACAAAACTTTGAGCAGGGGATCGCGCCGTCGTGGGCTTGTGGCCGCCCTCACACCGGGATTCGGCCTGGGATGGCCTCGTCGCGGGGATCGAAGGTTGCAACATGGTGCCGCGGCAGCGCGGCCTATGTGCGGCGCGGCTGGGGTATGGTAGGGGGCGGCTGCAACGCTGTTCCAAGGGGAAAAGGAAACTGCCTGCGGGATTCTAGTGGGAAAAAAAAGGAGAGATGCGCGACCTAGAATGTTGGACGAAGACGAAGCGAAACGCTGCTATGCCAGGAAACGGAACACTTCGTTTGTTTTAAGTAGTACAGATACAGATACAGATACAGATACAGATACATATATGGGGGTTTGCATACGTTTCAGCTCTAATGTTCACTCAGCAAAGGAAAGGGGCAATGGTGACGAATAGGTTTGCATATAGGGGTATCCTCAATGTTAAGGATATCACTTATCGGTAATTTATCGGCTGGTTGAAAATTGGTGATTTTTCAGTGTATCGATCGATTTGTCGGGCGATAAATCAGAAAATCGGACGATAAATTAGAAAATCGGCATATTGGCCACCCTCAAGTAACGAATAAATCGAACGATTAATCGACAAATTTTTTGAACAGTGGGTATCCTACGTGTGCCCTATTGCATGCGTCCGAGATATGTAAAAATCAGAATCAGTTAGCCAAACATACGTGCACGAGATGGACATTTTTTTTTTCAAAATCACATCATATACGTGCACGAGATGGACTAGCCCAGGGTAAAAAACCTAGCACAGACCGAATCGATGAAAACATATCCCTGTAGCCAGCCGCCTCTAAGTATATATATAGTAGACCGGCAACAACAGATCAAGCTAATTTCCCTGTAGATCGATCGAGCTCTGCCTCTGCCTGCGCACCAAGCCATCAGCCATTAATGGCTGACATCGAGAACCCCAGCCCAGTCGTCGTCGCGGCGGCGGCGGAGCCCAGCCGGCACCCGTTCCGGGCATGGTACGAAAGGTTTCTCGTCTACGACGGAAGCCCCCGTAACGGCGCCGACGCCGAGGTCGCGCGAGCAGAGCCTGTCCAGCGGAGCAGACGCATTTACCTATGCCTCTTGAGCGCAATCGTCCTGTTAGTCCTAGCCATCTCCGTGTTTCTCATGGTGATCGGAGCACAATGGCCGATGGCCCGGCCGTTACGTCTTGCTGCCCATGTTGTGGGACTTATAGGTCTGATAGTTTCAGGCTGTTTGATTGGCAGTGTCTACTTTCTCATCCAATCTTGTCTCGAGGAGTTTCATCCCTTACAAAGGGTTTTAGATCGCCTCATCTAAATTCGACCAGTTCCCATGGATGTATCGAGTGCTGAATAATAATATGTTGCATTGTATATCGTGCATTCTTTTTTTCCGATAATGGGCGCTTTATTACTTAAAGTTTAAGTATTACACCCGGCCTCTGCATAGCTAGGATGCACACAGCCGATAAAGTTGTAATGTTCAACGGAAACGAAAAATAAAAACAAGCCGGTTTACATATCAAAAAGAGAAAATGTGAAACGCCTAATATGTTGAAGGAGGGCCTAGCCGAAGATCATGCTGCCATCCATGGCGGGTAAACAAATCCCGCGCCGTATCCTCCAGCCGCGTACACACTTCCATAAAAAGGTTGTGAAAATCCGCATGATGCAGCGCCGACCAGGAACGCAGGGTGTTGGTGCATCTGTAAATAACCTACATAGGAGAACAAAGTTTATCATTAAAAACCTTATCATTTCTACATAGCCATAGCGATCATATGATGGCAATCGCACCAATCGAATAAGTAACTTATACTTGTGATCAATACCATGTAACCAATTCCCAAAATATTGGCAATACTACAAGGTGGATACAAGCCCGAAGCTACTTGGGTAACTGACCATATAGATCTAGCCAAATTGCATTGAAAAAACAAGTGTTTGATTGTCTCATTATGATGACAAAAAGCAACCAAAGGATTCCCATGCCAATTCCTCTTGATAAGATTATCTTTAGTAAGGATAATCCCTCGACGAAGATACCAGACAAAATTTTTGTTTTTTAGTGGTATCTTCATCTTCCATATCATCCTAGTATCTAAAACTGGTATTACTGGCTGGACTAAAGCATTGTATAAGAAACTGACAGAGAAAAAACCATTCTCGCTTAGGTTCCAACGGAATTCATCAGTTCCGACCGATAATTGAACCTCTTCTAATCGATGTAGCAATGATATCCAAGTGTCTAGTCTTGTACCGATTAAATCTCTCCTAAAAGTCACATTGGGGGGGAACGATTCCATTACTGTGGCAATCGATTCCTCCTTATAACGGACAATGGAATACAGTGCAGGATATTGTTCGCGAAGTGTAGTGGAACCTAGCCACTTATCCTCCCAAAACCTTATCTGAGAACCGTCCTTAATAGAAAAAGTCCCGAAGCGAAAGAAATGTTTCTTCGACGCCATCAGGCCAGCCCAAAAGTGAGAGTCATCAGGTTTCCAAACCATTTGGGACAGTGTTTTAGAGCCAACATATTTCCTTTTTAATAGAGTCTGCCATATGCCATCTTCAGTTAATAATCTGAAGAGCCATTTACTAAGTAGGGCTATATTCTCGATCTCCAGATCATGAATACCTAGCCCCCCTTGTTCTTTGGGTTGGCAAAGCACACTCCATTTAGCCAGTCTATATTTCTTCTTCTCAGAATCTCCTTGCCAAAAGAATCTTGATCGGAAGTAATCCAATCTCTGCAAGACTCCTTTTGGTAGTTGAAAGAATGATAACATATACAGTACCATATTACTTAGTACTGAATTAATGAGTACCAGTCTTCCTCCTACGGAGAGCAATTTGCCTTTCCAGCTACTCAACCTCAGTTGTAACCTTTGCTCAACGATTTTCCATTCAGCATTTGTAAGCCTCCGATAGTGAACCGAAATGCCCAAATACCGAATAGGGAAGACGCCTTGATTACAACCGAAGAGTTCAGCATAAAGGTCCGACTGATCCTGAGCCTCTCCAAAACAAAACAGTTCGCTTTTATGGAAATTTATTTTTAAACCAGAAAGCTGTTCGAAAGCTGAAAGTATCAGTTTCAAATTTTTAGCCTTTTCCAGGTCATGTTCCATAAATAGAATTGTATCGTCTGCATATTGTAGGATAGATAAACCTCCATCCACTAGATGGGGAATCACACCTTTAATTTGGCCGTCAGTCTTTGCACGCTCTATCATGATGGATAACATATCAGCCACTATATTGAATAGCACTAGTGATAAAGGGTCACCCTGTCTAAGCCCTTTTTTAGTCTGGAAGTATTTACCAACGTCATCATTGACTTTGATGGCAACACTACCTCCTGACACAAAGATATTGATTAAAGCACGCCACTCAGAAGAAAAACCTTTCATTCTGAGCGTCTGCTGAAGGAAAGACCACTTGACTTTATCATAAGCTTTCTTAAAATCAATTTTTAGGATAACCCCATTCATCTTTTTCCTATGTAATTCATGAACTGTTTCATGCAATGTAACCACACCATCAAGTATGTTACGGCCTTGCATGAAAGTAGTTTGTGAGGGACGAACTACCTTTTCAGCCACTAAATTTAACCTGATGGTCGCGACTTTGGTGAAAATCTTAAAACTAACATTAAGAAGGCAGATCGGTCTGTATTGTTGGATACGTTCTGCTTCATTAATCTTAGGTAATAGGACAATCTCTTCAAAATTCAAACAAAACAAATCCAATTGTCTATCGTGCAAAGCACTAAACAATTCCATAAGATATATTTTGATAACATCCCAAAAGGTTTGATAAAACTCTGCTGGGAATCCATCCGGGCCAGGGGCCTTATTATGTTCCATTTGGAATACAGCCTTCTTGATCTCCTCCTCAGTATAAGAAGCGATCAAAAAATTGTTTTCCTTAACAGAAACTTGGGGTATATCATCTGTTTGGGATTCATCTAGAGAGAAAGAACCCTCATCTGGTTCCCCAAACAAACCTTTGTAATAATTTGTGATATAAGATTTCAACTGCTCATGCCCCTCAATAATTCCATCTTCATCTTGTAATAAGGATCGAATTAGTTTCTTCTTGTGTCTACAATTGGCGATACTATGGAAGTATCTAGTATTCGAATCCCCATGCAAAATAAATTGGGCTTTGGAACATCGATACCATTTGAGTTCCTCTTCATGCAGAAGACGTGCTATCTCCGCATTCGACTGGCTTTTAAGCTCAATTTCTTGCGAAGATAACAAACATGTTTCTGCTAATGCTTCGAGTTCAGCAATAGTGGCAGAGAGCCGCTTTTTTTCTTTTTTAAGAATACCAGTTGTATGACGAGCCCAACCCCCAAGGTGTTTACGTATCACTCAAACTTTGTTGTTCGACCTCTGGATTGGAGTAGTCCCCTTAACCGGTCTTTCCCAAACTGCCTTGACCATATCCTGGAAACCATCCCGATGTATCCATCCTAGTTCAAATTTGAACAGACGGGAAAAACGAGCCTTAGGTATCCTGGTGGATAGCAAGATGGGAGCGTGATCTGAAAGGGCCTCAATACGTTCTAGAGCACGTACAGAGACTAGGGGAAATTGTTCTTCCCAATCTGAGTCCATTAATACGCGATCTAGCTTTTCATATGTAGGCTCCAGCAGACTATTTGCCCAAGTAAATTGTCGTCCAATCATAGATACTTCCTTTAAGTCAAGACTGTCGATGACAGCATTAAAAAGGAAGGGCCAATGATCATCAAACCGGCCTTTACTCTTCTCGAATGGGTACCGAAGCAAATTGAAATCACCCCCTATAAGAATAGGGTATGGATTATATTTCGCTAGGTTCACCAATTCACGAAGAAACTCAAGCCTTGAAAGCATCCTGTGCAGCACCATACACAACAACCAAGCTCCATGTGAAATTGTTAGCTTTATTTTGGATGTGGAGTTTAATATGAAACTCTCCTTCTGAACAAGCTAAAATATCCATGGAATCGGCCTTGACGCCAAGTGGGATGCCACCAGAACGGCCCCGCGGTGGACGAGAATGCCACATAAAGTTTACGCCACCCGAAAGACGGTCAAGTAAACTTTGTGAGAAATCTCGTCTACCCGTTTCCGAAATAGCCACAAAATCTAAATTATGATCCCGAGCACAGTGTGCAATATGAAGGTGTTTAGCCAAGTCACGAAGACCTCTGCTGTTATGAAACATAGCATTCATTGGGAAACAATAATTGATTTTGGGGTAAAATCTCGTTTTCGAGACTTGTTACATTTCCTACCAGAGGTGGATTTACGACCAGACGCTGTTAGGTCATATAATGAACTCAGCTTGTCGTCATCGAAACCCACCTCCAGTACTTCACCCACAAGATGATTTAGGAGCTGACCATCACTAGTGGCATTCGCATCCTCATCATCTACATAGGTGGTATCCAACACGGCCGAAGCTTTTGGAGTAACCGTTAACCGGTCATATTCCATCCGCCTCAAGACCTTTGTTGAAACCGAAATAGCACAAGAATCTAAACCAAGAGAAACACCTACACTATTCAAATTTGAATTGATCTTAGATGACGAAAAAGAGAGAAAAGATTTAGAACAAGAGGAAATACCAGCGGTGTCAAGGTTCTTTTCCGCCTTTCGGCGCATTGCCTTTAGCATACAGTCTTCGTCAGAAGCCGTGGAACCATCTTCAGCCACCGGATAGCGCGTGCTATGCCGCAGAAAGGGCGCCGCAGCATGCACAGCCGGATTCATGTCCGACTTGGCATGAGGACGCTGTCGAGGAAGCGTCACAGCAGCAACAACATGTCCCGAGTCAACTTCCAGGCAAGACACCAGCTCGTGGCTCTCCTCCGTGCGCCCGGCAGCGATCACCTGGCTGGCCGGTTCCTCGACCGGACCCAGCAACGTCCCCCTAGGAGAGTCAGTTCTAGGTCCATTGCTTGAGGATGCAGGAGTCCCCGGCCTAGCAGGGGAAGATGCGCACTCTGGCACAGCGGCAGTAATCAGCTCGTCTGATGCAGCATGGGGCTCAGGCCGTACCAGCTCTTCGCGGCCCTCCTGGGCCGATGTCAATCCAGCCGGCGACGGTACCTCCATCGTCACCTAGTGCAGAACAGAGCACAGGCCAGTAGTTTGAAGCAAACAAGATTTCCCATCGACACACACAACAGTCCTCGTCGCGACAGGCATAGGCGCAGCATCACTAGCATCTGCCGACAGAGAACCCGAAGAAGTAACACCATGAGAAGAAAAACCAGGTCCCGAGTTGCGATACGGAGACAGCAAGACCGTCCCTGGTCTCTGGAACTGTGAACGCGATCTCCATGCAGCCTGTACAATCTCAATACCGCGAGGAGTCTGCGGTTTTGTGTTGAAAGGAGTAACTGCAAAGATCGGCAAAGTTGAAAGATTATTGCCTTGCGGACCAACAGCGAAGGGCCGTTTGTTAGAGACATCCACTTCCATATTAGATTCCTGGGTGCGAACATCACCATCTCCAGCAGAATATATATCTGTGTGTCTCTAGAATCACATCGTGGCAATGTTCTTTACTACTATTAACACTGGATAGATTGGTGATGGCTCGTTTTATACCGCGCTATTATAGGTAATCCTGCAGGACACTATACTACGCTATTAAGGGACATAATCCCGCAGGACGTATCCCATGGCATGAATAGTGTTCTGTGAGTTTCCTTGATACCCAAGTTGATACGTAAGAGATGCCAACAACTTTATAGTTACTATAAGTGCTAACATCCCTCCGTCTACCAACAAGTAGTTCCCTCCATCAAGTCTCCACAAACGGCAAATATTAAGAGGTCGACTTCTCCCAACATCAAGATGAAGACAATCTAACACATGGTCACAATGATGAATATCATAATAAACTTTATCTTATTTTAATCTCATGCTAGTGTTTCTCCATCTCCCCAAAAACTAATGATCTACTCAGGCATGGAGGCAATCAATGTCATGGAAATGGTAATGGAAACGATTATCGATGAATAGTACTTGTATAAATCCACAACTAGTGGAAGAATTACAACAAAATCTAGATGAGATGGATGGAAGTGATGGCGGTGATGAAGATGCAGTGGTTGATGAAGATGGAGATCTATGCCTTGGCCTCCCAGATCTGCGTAGGCGAAGATGGGTCCTTAGGGCAAGTTTCCCCTCTAGATGCCTTTCGGAGGTGAGGTTTCGGCAATTCCTGGGTGTTATGTATATCGTCTCCCTGAACCAGTTGCACGGGATGAAACTATTTGAGGAGGCGGAGGCGGCGCCAACTATATGGCCGGAACTATACAGCGGCGGCCCGTATAGTTGGTCGTTAACTCTTATGTCTCCTTTGCTCGCTTCGGGTATTCTTCTGGTATTATTAATATTTTCTAAATAAGCGATTTACGTTGGTTTTGACTCCTTTTCGCTCCAGTACAACTGCTCCAAGAATTATGTCCATTGGATCCATCATCTGATCTGATCCTGGTGAAAATAAACATAAAAGTGTGTGCGAACACCGTAAAATACCAAGATCCTACTGCTACAATGCAAAATAATAATCTAAAACATGATTCAAATATGCACTCGTCAACTTCCCTGAGCTTAGACTCTTGCTCGTCCTGAGCAAGTTTAGCATAATGGATGTGATCCTCATATTCATGAAGCTGAGTCAATAAAATAAATGAGGCAGTTCAGCATGTGTTTATCATAAAGGATATATATAAATAAGTTCATAAATAGTACCTTACTCGAACCATCCAAATAATATTAGCAGACTTCTACACCTTAGCAATTAACAGTTCATAAAAGATTATTCTTAACATGATGTAAAAGTATTCGGTTCAACTGAATAAGTTAGTGAGGTAATTCCAAGTGTTTTTAGAATTAACATATTCACTTGGGATTCAAAATATCCATCGTTTCTTTATCTTACTACAATATAGTGGTATATGCCTATTTGCCCTTTGCATATTCGCTCTTTTTCTTCATCTTTCTTTTTTCTATATATATTTGTGCTCACACTTTTCGTTAAGTGTTATGTAAAGAAGCTAGCCATATATTCCACTTCATGTAGGAATTTTAATGTTTAACGATCACAATTATCAAATTCCAAATATATATGAAACATCTTTATAACTTGAGTATTCTATCTCAACTTGTTCTCACTCTATTTGATAACACTTATAATTTCTTATTAGTTCAAGGTTTTTCTTTTTCATCTTAATTCATTAGATAATTTCTCCTTTTTGTAAGACAAACCATTACTTACAATATATTGATCAAATTATCTTTACATGTTTCATTAGTACCAATGGTGTGGAAGAGTCCTATTGCTATCATCAAGTGCAAGTAAAATCATACTCAAGAAATTCATATATCCAATAAGACAAACTCAAACTCAATAATGCTCCATATATTATAATAAAACTCAGAATTTCATAAGAGGAATCAACTATTTTTAAAGGGAATTCTAATGATGCAAACTTTATTTATGAGCTCGAACTAATGCAAAACTAGAATAGAAATAAAAACTTATAAGATAGATTACAAGGTCTTAAAGATCTCCCCAAGCTTGGAATCAAGCCAGACGGGATCAAATAATCCCTCGCAATTATTTGATACCGTGATTTATTGAAGGTCATTGTGGTGCCATGGCATGTAGAACCGCGGTACGTAGCTTCTTGTTGGTATCCTCCAGAGCGGTGATGCGGTTGTAGCACCTACACAAATCAGATTGCAGAGTATCCACCCTATCTGCGAGCTTAGTCAACAACGGGAGAAGATCATCCTTCTCCCCTATCTCCTTGAGGCGGTGACAGACTTCAGCGCGATGGAGTAGCTCTTGCTTCTGATATATTTCTAGTGCCCATACGCGATCCTTTGTCCTGGGGACAACTTTTTCTTCCTCATCCATTATTGATGTATCGGGGAAGTAGAGGCTGCTCCTCCACTCCTCTTAAGGTTTCACCCTCATACGAGCACCAGTGGTAGGCCTCGAGCGGGGCAACACCGGTCCCTTGCTAGCACCTGCATCAATGTTAGGTATTTCCTAACGCTTATTCGGCCTCGGATCTGTAGTGACGAACTTGACCGTCTCCATACACCCTTTTCCATGCGGCTTGCGGCCTTCTTTTTCTTCTTGGTTTATTTTCAGCGCTGCCCAGTCGACCCCTGGGGGATCATAGACGTCGCAACAGATGTAAACGTCACCCTAGCCTTCATCGGGGTCACTGTTGTAGAATCTTGGCTCGACGTACTCTTTGTATCCCGGGCTAAACCTCTCCACCTCTTCATCACCGTCCTCCATCGACGGGCTACTAGAAAGGTCCCTAGGAGCAATGAGCCCCATAGGTTTTCCCCGGCCTGGGACTGGATAGCGCATAGATGGATTTGTTCCTGGTGATTGTGATTAGAGAGACAATAGGGCAGTATATAAGAGGGGTCAGAGGTCAGTAGAACTCGCGAAAAACACCAAATTTTTGTCCAAGAAAAGAACCCAAATCGACTAGGAAAAGAAACTGCGGATTTGGAGGAGTCCTGCGCCGTAACGACCAACTATACAGTCATGGCCCGTATAGTTCTGGCCGTATAGTTAGTTTCGAGCAGGTACTTCCAAATATCTTGAGACCAGGTTGGTTAGATGACCGACTAGGAACCGACAAAGCAATTTTTAGATCAATTTAAGAATGAAAACGGGTTGAGGGTACCGGAGCTTTGACGACCAACTATACGGTGGGAGAATTTTCTTCGTCCGTATAGTTGCGCCCGTATATATACATCACCCCGAATTTTATTTTTGCGAAGGGGCACGCTTTGACGACCAACTATACAGCGGGATATTTTTCTGTGGCCGTATAGTTGCACCCGTATAGATACAACACCCCGATTTTTATTTTGTGAGGGGGATACAAAATGTTTAACGACCAACTATACGGCGGGAGAATTTTCTCCGTCTGTATAGTTACAGAAACCCCTCAAAAATTTCAGAAAAACAAGAGGAATTCAACGGCAAAAAAAATTAGAAGTAGAAACTGTGAAAACAAAGCACTTATTAGAGTTAGAAAACTTACCTTCCACTTACCGTTTATTTAGTCGGGAGTGACATGCTCCTCCAACAACAAGGACTTCTTCTTCTTGGGAGGATTTAACCTTAGCTCATATAATAATTCTTGAAAACAAAAATCACTGGGGCTAAAGCTCCTCTCAATAAGGTCGATAGCGTGCTGGTTAAATATAGATGATGCATCTACTACCTTTGCTTCTTGTCTTTGCATGATCTGCAACTCAAATTCTTGAAGTAAAAGGATCCAACGGATCAGTCTTGGCTTATGAATCTTCCTCTCGAGGAGTTCTTTTAAACCATCACGATCCGTATGAACTCTTACTTTTGCATCAACAATATAAGAACAAAACTTATCATAAGAGAAAAATACAGCAAAGAGCTCTTTTTCTTCCTTAGGATAATTCCTTTAATCACTGTTGAGAGTTCTACTAGCATGATATACAATATGAAGTCTGCGACCTATGTGTTGTCCCAGAGTTACTCCTACAGCACCATCACTAGCTTCACATATTAAATCAAAAGTCATATCCCATATAGGTGGTTTATTGATGGGAGCACGAGATAAAGCATATTTAAGTTTATCAAAGGCAATAAGACACTTATCATCAAAATTGAATCTTACTGCCTTTAGCAACAGATTAGTCAAAGGTTTAGAAATTTCAGATAAATTCCTAATGAACCTTCTATAAAAACCTACATGACCAAGAAAACTTCTTATACCTTTTATGTCCATTGGTTGTGGCATTGTCGCTATTGCTTCTACTTTAGCCCTATCTACTTCAATACCCTTACCTGATACTTTGTATCGAAGGACTATGCCTTCTTTGACCATAAAGTGATACTTCTCCTATTTTAGAACAAGATTTGTCTCTTCACAACGCTACAAAATTCTATTGAGATTACCCAATCAACTAGTTAACGAAGTTCCATAGACAAAAAAATCATCCATAAATACTTCCATTATTAGTTCTATAAAATCTACAAAAATAGCAGCCATGCATATTTGAAAAGTAGCTAGAGCATTACATAACCCAAAAGGCATACATTGGTAAGCATGTAAACCATAAGGACTAATGAAAGTTGTTTTAAGTTGGTCATCAGGATGAACAACTATTTGGGAAAAACCAGAGTATATGTCCAAGTAGCAAAAATGAGTGTGGTTTGCTAACCTCTCCAAGGTTTGATCTATGAACGGTAAAGGATTGTGATCTTTCCTAGTCTCCTTATTCAATTTCTTAAAATCTATGCACATCCTATGTCCAACAATAGTTCTAGTAGGTATTAATTCATTATTTTCATTAGGAACAACAGTAAAGCTGCCTTTCTTAGGAACACAATAAACATGACTTACCCATTCACTTTATTTTACTTGATAAATTATACCTGCATCAAGTAGGCATACTATTTCTTTCTTACCACTTCCTTCATTTCAAGTTTTAGTCTTCTATTAAATTCTGCAACTGGTTTAGCACCTTCCTCCATGAATATCCGATGGAAGGCTATCATGGGACTAATGCCCTTCAAGTCGTCCATTGAGTACCCGAAGGCCTTGCGGTGTTCCTTTAGTACCTTCATGAGTTCTTCTTCTTCTCCTAAAAGTTTAGCACTAATAATAATAGGGAATTTATTAGTATCATCTATGAATCTATACTTAAGATTATCTAGTAGAGTTTTTATTCTAGGGGCGGTAATTCTTCATCCCCTCTCTTTTCTAGCTCTTCAAAAGCTTCATCAGTTGGAGGTTCTTCAATGGGAAATGAATCAAATTCACTTTCTAGTTCTTCTAAAGAATTTCACTTTTCCTCCATAATTATTCCTTCACAATTTGGGTCTTCATTTATTTCTATTTTGATTATTTAAGAAAAGAGTTGTCATTTCTTCAATAGTTTTCTCTTTATATTCTTCTTCTATATGTTGAGATATGTCTTTAAATTTGGAAAAGTGGAATTCTTTTTCCGCTTTCCCAAGCTTAAGGGATACAGCCTCCTTTTTGAAGTCGACTGTGGCACCTATATCACTCAAAAAGTTTCTTCCAAATATGATTGGGCAAAGAGTGTAAATTGGCATATCAACAACTACAAAATCAATAGGGAAATTTATATTGTCAATTGTGACAGTTGCATCTTCAACTACTCCCATTGGAACTCTAAGATTTTATGGGATAGCGTGATTGTCATATCCGTATTTTGTATTGTAGCTGGTGTTATTTCCTCTTTTATTTCTAAGTAAAAATCATAAGATAATACATTAACTTTGGTGCCAAGATCACATAAACCGTAATGCGAGGTTTCTTTAAATATGTAGGGAAGAATAGGCTTGTTTTATCTTAATCTTACCTTCAACCAATATAGAAGTCTCTTCATCAAGTTCAACTATGTTACAATGTGCATACACAGCCATGATTGCTTCCTTGGTTACCTTTTCATCTTTGGTTTCATCTAGATGTTCTTCAATTATTGGCACACTTTACTCTTCTTTCTCCTCCTGTACTGCCTTGACCTGTTCATATTCCAAAATATGCTTCTGTGCAGTGTTAGGGAAAGGTATCTCATACATTGGTTGTAGGGAGGCCAATGTTTCTTTAACTTCTCTTTTCTTTTCATGTTCAGGTGGTGGATCATACTTGATAGAACCCTCTTTTCGAGCTTCGATGTGTTCTAAAAAAGCTTTAACAACTTGCAACACAAGATCTGAATCTAAATAAAGCTCTTTAGATAATTTATTAACATGGCCCTTTTTATTATAGTCATGAATACATTCATGATCTATTTTTGCGCCTCCTTCACTTTCTAGACCAAAATTCCATGAGACTCTATGATCGCGAATTCTACTAATTAAAGCCCAAGCTTTAGTTATAGGTAAATCCATAAAAGTACCTCTCGTGCAAGAGTCTAGTTCAATTTTATTAGGTTCAATTAAACCGCCATAAAATATATGCAATCAATACCATTTAGGCAAATCATGGTGAGGACATTGACTAAGTAAATCTTTAAATCTTATATAAGCTCTTACCAGTCCTTCATTGGGACAGTTCCTCCAAGTCATTATAAGACGTCTGGTTTCAAAAGATTTTGATAATAGATAATATTTGGACAGAAATTCGCAAGCTAGATTATCCCAATTAGTAGTGGCTTTTGAGGGTAGAGATCTATACCATGAGAGAGTGATATGTCCTAAACGTATCTATAATTTTTGATGTTCCATGCTTGTTTAGTATCAACTTTGCTTTGCTTTGACTACACTTTGAGGTATTTTTATACGTTTTCCAGAACTAACCTATTAACAAGATGCCACAGTGTTAGTTGCCTGTTTTCTGTTGTTTTTGGTTTCAGAAAAGCTAGTAAAGAAATATTATCAGAATTGGACGGGAGAAAAGCCAAAGTCAATATTTCACCAAGGAGAACACATAGTCCAGAGGAGAGACGGAGGGGTGACTCAGGGTGGCCACACCCTCCCGGTGTGAGCCCACCCCACGGTGCACAGGCGGGGTGTGGCCCCCCGCCTCTTCTCCTATAAGAACCCCCCGATACCAAAACCCTAAGTACCCGATCACATCTCCATGAAACAGTCTGTAGCCGCCACCACCATCGTTCCTAAATAGGGGGGATCTGAAGATCTTCCCGGTACCCTGCCGGAGGGGATAGATCATTCTGGAGGCCTTCTTCATCACCATGCCAGCCTCCGGTATGATGCGTGAGTAGTTCCATCTTGGACTATGGGTCCATACAGTAGCTAGATGGTTGTTTCTCCTCCTTTGTGCTATCATGTTTAGATCTTGTGAGCTCTGTTCATGATCAAGATCATCTATTTGTTTGGGGATCCCAGCATACTTCTTTTGGAGAGAGACACACTCTGTTTTAATTTCCTAGAACACCTTAGTTTTCACTCTTATTGTTCTGTGAGTGTTCACTTTTGCTAGCACTGCGTTTAGCCTTAGTTTTCTTGTGCTTTCAGCTTAGAACTTTTTAGTTCTTATTTGTGGATTTATGAGACAATAACACTGGTATTTATTGATTATTATCTTTGTGAGTTGTTTCAAATAAGTCGATTGGTGTTGGAAAAGAGTAGAAAGCTTCATGCTTATAGTGGTACAAAAGGGAGCTTGCTTTGACTATGACTTAGACTTTATCATGTCATGCTAGATGTTGATTTGACCTTATTCTTAGTGATTATTGTTGTATCATTACTTGTTCCAAACAATTAGGATTGCTTAATGTGCCTTGAAAGAATCATGCGTTGTTTTAGCATACAAAAGCATAGTATTGTGGTATTCTTCTTTGATGCTTTGTTTGGGTTGACTTGGCACATGCTCCTAGTCTTTTGCTAGCCTCCGCTTGTATGAGTAAGCTCTACTCATGCATCCAACTCCCAAGAAACCAAGTTATTCCAAAGTGTCCACTATAAATTCCTATGCATGGTGTGTTACACCATTCCAAGTATATTCTTGTTTTCATCTATCTTCCAATTAAAAAGTATTTTGTTATGTGAAAACTTAGTGATTAAAGCTCTCACGAACTTGATGGCACACTTTATATTTCTTTCCCCAAATAAACTTGAACCATTGTGTCATCTATGTTGTATATCATTGCACTTATAAGTTTGGAATTAGCAGAACCGTGCTGTCACGGGGAACGCTTTCAACATTGCACTTGTACATTGTACATAGTTGATATCATGCTATTTTGTTTATGGATGGCGTCGGTGTGAAATAAAAGGGGAGCTTGTAAGTCCATGGAGTTATGTATGTGTGTTAGAGAAACGCCTGGGACGCTAGCCTAAGCCATGCCTAATCATGGTGGAAACTTGCATCATCACCATAATGAGCAATCTATGAAGCTTTCTTATTATAAAAAAAGAGACATATTGAAAAGAGGAAAGAGAGAAAAAAGCACCATTTTCCCATGGTAAATAAGAAGATTGCTGAGATGCTCATTATCTGCTTGCCTTGTCATTTTGATTATGGAATAGCTCCTGTATCATGTGCAAGGGGTACCCCGTTGGCGGTTCTCTATGATACACATGGACTTACTATGACAAGGACTTACATGTGACTAAAGTTGAGTAGCATGATGAGCGGCCCTCGTATTCAAAGGACATGAGATTGCCAACTTATACTTTGTCAAGCATATATTCCATAGTTTGTTCACTTTAACCTTAATCACTTTAAGATGCTTATGATAGGGGCAATGAGGGCTGAAAGCTAACAAGTACCATAATCCTTGGAAGCTCTTTTTGAACTTGAAATCCCTGTTTCCCTTTATGAAGGGCCTTTCTTCCACTATTATATTGAGTCTTCACCTTCTATCCTTAGGCACCAATTAAGAGAGCATAGTTGCCATTCTTAGTTCTATGTGCATTGTCCCAAAACTTATTGATTGATGCATATTGTTGATATTGCTTGTTCTTGTTATTTGTATCTAGTCACTCTTATGAACTTTGAAGGTGTCCTGTGCATCTATTTGCTACTCCATGAGGGACAAGTTGAATGCCATTATGCTATGTTTTCTGTATGTGAAACAAACAAACGTTTTTCAATGCATGTTATTCATGATCTTTGTTTGTAACCTTTCATGTTGCATGCATAGTTACTTTGTCTTACTATTAGAACTCCATCTTTCATGCTCATGTTTAGAGTTGTTTGACCCCAGCTTTCAATGCTTGCAAATGGTTTGATCTTGATTTTGATGGTGCATGTCACCTCAAAAATTATTCTTTTTATCACTTACCTACTCGAGGACGAGCGGGAGTTAAGCTTGGGGATGCTTGATACGTCGGAAACGTATCTATAATTTTTGATATTCCATGCTTGTTTAGTATCTACTTTGCTTTGTTTTGTCTACACTTTGAGGTATTGTAAGACCCCACCTTTATAAAGGTAAAGGTCACTGTGATTGCAATTCTAGTCCCTGGATCAATTGCTACCATCCACAGTTTAAGATGAAGTACACAGAAACAAAGGTCATTATTACATCATCATTCCAGAGATAACATAGTCTTTTACACTCCATAGCCATAGGCTAGTACAAGAGTTTATCATAACAATATAAATAAAAGTCTTCATCTTCATGTGCCACAAGCAAGCATGTTGAGTTTAGACTCATAACCCTAATCCTCATCAGAGTAACCTGCAACATCACAAGTTACAGCCACAGTGGATCAATACGTTGGAATAGTATTGGCAAGTGATACCTTAGTAGAATAATAGTATCTAGCTTCTACATGAATTTGGCTAAGTGTAGCTTAGGCTTGCTTTGCTCAAAATAGATTTTACCTATTAGTTGAAATCACTAAGTTTTTGTTTGGAAAAAACTCCCAAGGAACCACCAATAGACATTGGTGAACCTTCACCCTTGTTCAACCACCAGTTTTAACTTAGAAATTGGGATGAGGAGATTCTTGATAGCTTCCATGTCTTGATGCTCAAATTGTCCTTTTCCGGGGACACGGCTAAGTACTTAGTTTCTTCCTTCTGCAGAGGTGGTGCACTTTCCCCACAAGACTTGATTTTCACCAAGACATGACCTTTCAGAAGCCTTCCCTTAGACCAAATGGACGCGTTCCAAACCTATCACCCACTACCACCAACTGTCCAAATGGCTAAGTTATTGCAAGCTATATGATCCAGGCAGAGCCCATAATGCCATGTGGTTGCACTAGACGCTTCTTAACATATGGCATCTCAAATCCCTTTGTTCCTGGGTGGCATTCCACAAGTGAGATACATAGGGTAGACCATTGAAAAATGGGCCCTGGTAACCACTTAACCAAAATCCACCAAGCAATTACCATTCCACCCAGGTGTTTCATTCACTTAGTTGTTTTATTAAGCAAAAACATAAGTCAAAGACTTAGCAATATTTTTCCATAGCATGTATATATTCCACCCTTGGTTGCTACTAGCTAGGCTAAGCATGGCAATAGCAAGTATCTTAACTTAGAGAAAATTCTAACAATTCTACAACTACTAGGATTTCCCAAGCATAGCATATAGATACTTAGCAAAAATTATCATGTAAGCCCTATACAAAATATTTCTAATGCATAGTCAAAATATTGGGACAAAAGTATGAAGCACCACTTGCCTTGGTAGTTGGGGGGAGTAACAACAATCCTCAAAGTCACAATCACCACTAGCACCAAAATCTACACATAAAATGATAGCACCAAATTCACATTTCAAATAAACAAACAAAAATATATGAATGCATGCAAATGCCATGTGATGATTTTTCTAAACCCAACAAGACAAGTAAAATAGTACTGAATAATAAACTAAACATTTATACATCAAATAAACTTTATTTGGTCTTTAAAACATTTTCCAATTAATTTTTATACACAAAATAAGCCTACAAATGTCTCTGCATAAAATCCTATTTTAACAGAAACAAAATACAAAACTAAGCCCATAGATGTGTAGGATTTATTTTTGTGATTCCAATGGTATCTTATTTGCATTTTTTGGATAAGCAGAACAAAAGTTATGAATTTTACAAGTTTAACATTCAAAAATTCATTTCTGGAATTTTAAACAGACAGGCTAGGCCACGTGGGCTGATTCTATTGGCTGATATCGTTTCGCACGGATCGATCGATGAGGGACATTGGATTTAAGTGACTGCGCACGGCCTAGATATAATCGCACCGCTTCACTAAAAGATCTAATCGAGGCCTTTGGATCTAGATCCAATGGATCAGATCTATCTGACCAAGATCCAGTGGCGCGAATGGCACTGGCGGCGGCGATGCCTTTGGCGTTGACACGCCGGCGAGGTCAGAGGTGCAGGGGGGTGCGCTTGTGCTTACGGAGGTCGCCAAGACGTGGAGATTCTCAACGTGGTCGCGGTTGGGGCAGAGCTGCACGGACACGAACAGAATCGCTCGCCGGAGTCCGTCTCGTCGTCGGGTGCTCTCAGTTGAAGACGAATGCGACGACCTAGGCCACAAGGAAACAAGCGGCAAGAATCAACATGTGCGCAAGAACCTGGCGAACACAGTCGCGTGAACTAGAGATAGGGGGTGCTCGGAGCTCACCGCAATAGCTCGCCGGAGCTCGTCGGAACAGCGGCGGTGTGAAGCTTAATTCTGGTAGCCTGGCGTGTAGGGTTTCGTAGCATGGAAAACAAAAATTTTCTACCGCATACAAACAAACAAGCCAAGATCTATCTACTAGATTGTAGCAACGAGTCGATAGAATAACTCACCCTCGAAGATTCCAAAGTGTTTAACGAGGCGATTCGTGGGTGATGTAGTACTCTTTCCGATCTCAAGATCGCGTGAGCGATCCTTCCGCTGCGTTCCGGCAGCGCTCCATGATCGGTCACCGTTCGATTTTCGACGAAGACCTTCCTCTCCTTGTTCCAGCAGGCAGCGGAGGTTGTAGCACTCTCCTCGCGATTCCGGTAGCACTGGCGTGGTAGGAAGTAGAGGAGATCTCATGAGCTTTGCCTTAAGCCGGAGCGAGTATGGTGGAGTATGAGAGAGTCCTCGCTGTTCTAGGGTTTAGACACACCAAGGAGGGGGCAAGCCGACGGCTAGGGTTTAGCTAGGCGGCGGCTAGGGTTTTGCCCTAGGGCCGGCGACGGCTATGGAGGCGGCGGCTTGGGGCTAGGGTTTGGAGGAGAGGATCTTGTGTGTCAAGGAGGGGAGCCCTGCCCCTCCTTATATAGGTGGAGGGGGCCGGCCGGCCAAGGGGAGGGAGAGGAGTCCCTCCCCAACTCGGCTTGGGTGGGTGCCGCCGGTTGGAGGAGGGAACTCCTCCCCAACTCGGTTTCCCACTTCTCCTCTTTTCCTCTTTCCAAATTTAGCCGTTTGACTTTTCAAACTAGCTGTTTGACTTTTCAAACTAGGATTTGAATTAATCCTTTATTTGGTTCAGCGATGACACTTAGTACATGATGCAATCATACCAACTTGATATAACACATTCATGTACACATTCATGTACCCTTCCGAGGTTATGATCGTCGGTATCTCTGCATACCTAGTTCAACCTCGTTACCGATAAGTACTCTTTTCTCGTTCCCGTGATATGTGATCCCTTGTGAGCCAGTCATATGCTTGCAAGCTAATTGGATGACATTTCACCGAGAGGGCCCAGAGTATATCTATCCGTCATATGGATGGAAAAATCCCACTCTTGATCCATGTGTTTCAACCAATACTTTCCGAACACTCAATGCCACCTTTATAGCCACCAGTTACGGTGTGGTGTTTGATGTCATCAAAGCATCCATCCGGTAAAGGTGATATGCATGATCTCATGGTCGAAGGAATTAGATTACTATGTATCAGAAAGCATATAGCAATTGAACTATTAAAATGACTTGATCTTTATGCTACGCTTATCTATAGGAGTATGTCCATCATATCATTCTCCTAACGATATGATCTTGTTGTTAATAACATCTCAATGTTCATGATAGGGAAACCACAATCATCCATTAACCAACAAGATAGTATTATATAGAGGCTTTACTAGGGACTTCAAATTAAGTTCACAAATCACACAAGTATTAATGTTTCCTTGTTAATACTATTATAGCATGAATGTAAACATTTATCATAAACACAAAGATATAATAATAACTACTTTTATTATTGCCTCTAGGGCATATCTCCAACAGTCTCCCACTTGCACTAGAGTCATCTAATCTAGATTACATGGTAATATACCGAACACCCATGGCAGTTTGGTGCTGGTCATGTTTGCCCTCGGAGAGGTTTAGTCAACGGATCCGCCACATTCAGATCTGTGTGTACTTTGCAAATCTTTATATCCCCATCTTGGATATGTTCTCGAATAGCGTGAAAACGTAGCTTGATGTGCTTCAGCTTCTTGTGTGACCTTGGTTCTTGCGCATTGGCTATGGCGCCCATGTTATCACAGTAGATAGACATTGGGTCCAGCGCACTAGGAACCACACCCAGCTCTGTAATTAACTCTTTCATCCATATCGCTTCTTGTGAACCCTCCGAAGCAGCCATGTATTCCGATTCAGTTGAAGATCTCGCCACAACGCTTTGCTTTGCACTCCTCCAGCTAACTGCTGCACCATTCAAAATAAATCATTATCCAGATTGTGATTTAGAATCATCCGGATCGGTGTTCCAACTAGCATCGGTGTAACCATTAACAACGAGCTGTTCATCACCTCCATAAGAAAGAACCATATCCTTAGTTCTTATCAAGTACTTAAGGATGTTTTTGACCGCTGTCCAATGATCCACTCCTGGATCACTTTGATATCTGCTAGTTAAACTAACAGCATATGCAATGTCGGGTCTAGTACATAGCATGGCATACATTAGAGATCCTATGGCTGAGGCATAGGGAGTCTTACTCATCCTTTCTCTATCTTCTGCCGATGTCGGACTTTGAGTTTTACTCAAGGTCGTATTGGGCAACATGGGCAAGAACCCTTTCTTGCTATCTTCCATTCCAAACCTCTTTAGAACTTTGTCCAAATATGTACTTTGTGACAATGATATTTGGCGTTTCGATCTATCTCTATAAATCTTTATGCCTAATATGTAAGCTGCTTCGCCAAGATCCTTCATTGAAAAACTATTATTCAAATATTCCTTGACACTATTAAGAAGGTCTACATCATTCCCAATCAACAATATGTCATCTACATATAGTATTAAGAATGCTACAGAGCTCCCACTCACTTTCTTGTAAATACAAGCTTCTCCATAAGTTTGTATAAAACCAAAACTTTTGATCACCTTATCAAAATGTTGATTCCAACTTTGGGATGCTTGCTTCAATCCATAGATGGACCGTTGAAGTTTGCATACCTTGTTAGCATCTTTAGGATCAACAAAACCTTTGGGTTGCATCATATACAACTCTTCATCAATGTCTCCATTGAGAAATGCTGTTTTGACATCCATCTGCCATATCTCATAATCATAATATGCAGCAATTGCTAACATAATCCTCACAGACTTTAACTTTGCTACTGGTGAGAAAGTCTCATCATAGTCAACTCCTTGAATTAGTCAAAACCCTTTTGTGACAAGTCGAGCTTTATAGACAGTAACATTACCATCAACATCTGTTTTCTTCTTGAAAATCCATTTGTTCTCGACAGCCTTCCGGCCATCCGGTAAGTCCACCAAAGTCCATACTTGGTTTTCGTACATGGATCCAATCTCGGATTTCATGGCTTCTTGCCATTTATTGGAATCTGGGCTCATCATCGCTTCCTCATATGTCTCAGGGTCATCGGTGTTGTCCACCAACATGACACTCATAACGGAATCATACCAATCTGGAGTGGTACGAGTTCTCGTTGACCCGCGAGGCTCTGTAGCAACTTCAACCAAAGTTTCATGATCATCATCATTAGCTTCCTCTCTTATTGGTGCAGGCACCACAGGAACTTCTTCCGGTGTTGCGCTACTCGCAATTTCGAGAGAAGGTTCAACAACCTCGTCAAGTTCTACTTTCCTTCCAGTCACTTCTTTCGAGAGAAATTCCTTCTCTAGAAAGGATCCATTCTTGGCAACGAAGATTTTGCCTTCGGATCTATGATAGAAGGTATACCCAATAGTTTCCTTCGGGTATCCTATGAAGACGCATTTTTCCGCTTTGGGTTCAAGCTTGTCCGGCTGTAACTTCTTTACATAGGCTTCGCATCCCCAAACTTTAAGGAACGACAATCTAGGTTTCTTCCCAAACCATAATTCATAGAGTGTCATTTCTACGGATTTAGATGGTGCCCTATTTAAAGTGAATGCGGCTGTTTCTAATGCATAACCCCAAAATGATAGCGGTAAATCTGTAAGTGACATCATAGAACGAACCATATCTAAGAGAGTTCGATTATGACGTTCGGACACACCATTACGTTGTGGTGTTCCCGGCGGTGTCAATTGTGAAAGTATTCCGCATTTCTTCAAATGCTCGCCAAACTCGTAACTTAGATATTCACCTCCACGATCAGAACGTAGAAATTTAATCTTCTTGTTACGTTGATTCTCTACCTCACTTTGAAATTCCTTAAACTTCTCGAAAGTTTCGGACTTATGTTTCATGAAATAGATATACCCATATCTACTCAAGTCATCCGTGAAGGTAAGAACATAACGATAACCACCGCGCGATGCTACACTCATTGGACCACACACATCGGTATGTATGATTTCCAATAAGTCCGTAGCTCGCTCCATCATACCAGAAAATGGAGTCTTAGTCATTTTACCCATCAGACATGCTTCACATCTATCAAGTGATTCGAAATCAAGTGATTCAAGAAGTCCATCGGAATGGAGTTTCTTCATACGCTTCACTCCAATGTGACCAAGACGACAGTGCCACATATAGGTCGAGTTATCGCTCGATTTCAAGCGTTTAGCCTCAATGTTATTAATATGTGTATTTCCACTATCGAGATTCAATAAGAATAGACCATCTATCAAAGGTGCATGTGCATAAAACATATTACTCATATAAATCGAACAACCATTATTCTCAGACTTAAACAAGTAACCGCTCTGCAATAAACAAGATCCCGATATAATGTTCATGCTTAACGCAGCACCAAATAACAATTATTTAAGTATAAAACTAATCGATGGTAGATGAAGGGTAGCGTGCCGACCGCGATCACATCAACCTTTGATCCGTTTCCAACGCGCATCGTCACCTCGTTCTTCGCTAGCTTCCGTTTATTCTCGGCATTTGTTTGAGTTACAAATATGAGCAACCGAACCAAAGATCAAATACCGAGCACTACTACGAGTACTAGTGAGATACACATCAATAACATGTATATCAGATATACCTTTCTTCTTGATGTTGCCGTTCTTCAAATCCGCCAAGTACTTTGGGCAATTCCGCTTCGATGACCTTCTCCCTTGCGGTAAAAGCACTCAAGATCGGGCTTAGGTCCAGCCTTGGTCTTCTTTGTCGGTGGTAACTTTCTTACCACCCTTCTTGAAGTGTCCCTTACCTTAGACTTGCCTTTCTTGAATTTGGTGGTCTTATTGACCAACAACACTTGGTGCTCTTTCTTGATCTCCACTTGCAGACTTCAACATGGCAAAGAGTTACAGCAGCGTCTTGTTCATGTTTTGCATGTTGTAGTTCATCACAAAGTTCTTGTAACTTGGTGGTAGTGATTGGAGGACAGTAAATCCCCAAAGCATTAGGAATCACAATACCCAAGCTTTGAAGTTTGTTTGCGTGCCTGACATCTTAAGCACATGCTCACGTGACTGCCCTCTTCCATCTTGCGTTAAAGAACTTTTCGAAGCCTCATAGCTTTCAATTGCCGCATGAGTCTCAAAGATCAATTTGAGATCCTCGACAATATCATATGGGTCTGAATTCTCAAACCTTCTCAAGCTCCGATTCTAAACCATACAAGATAGCACACTGTGGAGTCTTGAGTCTTCAGTGAGGTAAACATTCTTTACTTCATCGAAGCATCTCTGCTGCAGTGGGTCACCCAATGGTGCATCCAGCACATAGGTCAAATTACCATTGTGAGGACAATCCTCAAATTGCGGAACCAATCCATGATTGCTTCCATTGTTTTTCAACTTTTCTTTCTCTAGGAACGCATTAAAATTGATGGTAGGGGCTGCCATTGATCTACAACATATTTGTAATAGTTTAGACTAAGTTTATGACAAATTGAGTTCAAATTAATAATAAAATTAATCTAGGTGAACTCCCACTCAAAACAATATCCCTCACATTGTTTTAGTGATCACACGAACCAAATCCACCACATCAACACCGATCATCACGAGAGTTGATATAGTTTCAATGGTGAACAATCGACATGTTCATCATATCTACTATATGATTCATGCTTTACCTTTCGGTGATCCGTGTTCCGAGACCATGTCTGTACATGCTAGGCTCGTCAAGATCAAACCTTAGTTTCCGCATGAGCAAATCTGGCTTGCTCACGTTGTATGCACTTGCAGAATCTAACACACCCGATCATCACGTGGTGCTTCGAAACAACAAGCTTTAGCAACGGTGCTAACTAAGGGTGAACACTTTATGACTTGAAATTTATGTGCATGAGGGATCATCTTATAATGCTACCGTCGTCTACTAAGCAATACAAGATGCATAAAGGATTAACATCACATGCAATTCAAAATATGTGATATGATATGGCCTTTCTTCTTTGTGCTTCCGATCTCCATCTTCTAGCACGGACATGATCTCCATCATCATCGGCATTGCATCAAGGTCAATGACGCTTCTCCATGGTTGTCGTCCACCGGCTTCAACTATTACAACTACTTTGAATAGACACGCGGGTCTTAACATAAATTAAAGACAACCATATGGCTCCTGCCGGTTGCCAACTTACAATAAGGAACATTGCATACATCAAATATAATCACAATCATGGCCATATCACATCACAGCACACCCCTGCAAAACAAAGTTAGACGCCTCTACTTTCTTTGCATGTTTTACGTGGTTTGGGGCTTTCAATAAGTGTCGTTCTAACTTACGAACATGAACCACAACATTGATACTAGTATTGTTAATCACCCGTTGTAAATTGGATCTTAACTATGCTAGGAGAAACAGGCACCATAAAGCCACTTATGCAATACAAGTTGCATGTCAAGCGTGGAGCAAGTCTCATGAGCGATGTCATGTAAGGTTAGCCGGCGCTTCATCCCAACATACCGCAAGATGCAAAGTACACAAGAAGCAATCGATAATAAAGCATCAACGCACAATGGCCATTGTGTTCTACTCGGCAACAGATCTACATATAGACACGGCTCGATACCCTTTGTAGGGTTTCGTAGCATGGAAAACAAAAAATTTCTACCGCATACAAACAAACAAGCCAAGATCTATCTACTAGATTGTAGCAACGAGTCGATAGAATAACTCACCCTCGTAGATTCCATAGTGTTTAACACGAGCGGATTCTCGTGGGTGATGTAGTCGTACTCTTTCCGATCTCAAGATCGTAGACGATCCTTCAAGGCCTGCGTTCGAAGATCTGACGAAGACCTTCCTCTCCTTGTTCCAGCAGGCGGAGGTTGTAGCACTCTCCTCGCGATTCCGTAGCACAACGGCGTGAATGGAAGTAGAGGAGATCTCATGAGCTTCGCCTTAAGCCGGAGCGAGTATGGTGGAGTATGAGAGAGTCCTCGGTGTTCTAGGGTTTAGACACACCAAGGAGGGGGCAAGCCGACGGCTAGGGTTTAGCTAGGCGGCGGCTAGGGTTTTTCCCTAGGGCCGGTGGCGGCTATGGAGGCGGCGGCGACTTGGGGCTAGGGTTTGGAGGAGAGGATCTTGTGTGTCAGGAGGAGCCCTGCCCCTCCTTATATAGGTGGAGGGGGCCCGGCCAAGGGAGGAGAGGTCCCTCCCCAACTCGGCTTGGTGGGTGCCACGGTTGGAGGAGGAACTCCTCCCAACTCGGTTTCCCACTCCTCCTCTTTTCCTCTTTCCAAATTTAGCCGTTTGACTTTTCAAACTAGCTGTTTGACTTTTCAAACTAGGATTTGAATTAATCCTTTATTTGGTTCAGCGATGACACTTAGTACAAGATGCAATCATACCAACTTGATATAAAACATTCATGTACCCTTCCTCCGAGTCTTGGGACATTCGAACATTCTAGAACATTCGATGAAAACACGGAACCATTCCCCAACTCAAACGAGACTTTCCTTATATGAATCTTATTCTCCGGACCATTCCGGATCTCCTCGTGATATCCGGATCCCATCCGGACTCAACAACATTCATCTCTTTCTCATCATTCCATAACTACTCAAAACAACGTCGAATCCTTAAGTGTGTCTCCCTACGGTTCATGAATTATGCAGACATGATCGAGACACTTCTCCGAACAATAACCAATAGAGGAATTTGGAAATTCATATGGCTCCCACATATTTCTATGATTACTTTGCGATCGAATGAACCACTTACATACGATATCAATTTCCCTTTGTCTCACGATAGTTTACTTATCCGAGGTTATGATCGTCCGTATCTCAGCATACCAAGTACAACCACGTTACCGATAAGTACTCTTTTCTCGTTCCCGTGATATGTGATCCCTTGTGAGCCAGTCATATGCTTGCAAGCTAATTGGATGACATTTCACCGAGAGGGCCCAGAGTATATCTATCCGTCATATGGATGGAAAAATCCCACTCTTGATCCATGTGTTTCAACCAATACTTTCCGAACACTCAATGCCACCTTTATAGCCACCAGTTACGGTGTGGTGTTTGATGTCATCAAAGCATCCATCCGGTAAAGGTGATATGCATGATCTCATGGTCGAAGGAATTAGATTACTATGTATCAGAAAGCATATAGCAATTGAACTATTAAAATGACTTGATCTTTATGCTACGCTTATCTATAGGAGTATGTCCATCATATCATTCTCCTAACGATATGATCTTGTTGTTAATAACATCTCAATGTTCATGATAGGGAAACCACAATCATCCATTAACCAACAAGCTAGTATTATATAGAGGCTTTACTAGGGACTTCAAATTAAGTTCACAAATCACACAAGTATTAATGTTTCCTTGTTAATACTATTATAGCATGAATGTAAACATTTATCATAAACACAAAGATATAATAATAACTACTTTTATTATTGCCTCTAGGGCATATCTCCAACATGGCGGTGCTATGGTGGTGCTGAGTGGGGGGGGGGAAATGACACGGAGAGGGAGAGGTTTAAATAGCTAGAGCAGGGGAGGGATTTACTAGGCGAATCAATGGCAATCAAGCGCGATTTCACCGGGTTTGAATGGGGAAGAAACCGCAGCGGAGAGCTGGTCGCCGCAGGATTTGGGGACGAAGGGATGACGTGGTTGCGGGACCCAATTGTTAGCGAGGGGGTGTGCGCGGGCTGGGTGAGAAACATAGAGGAGAGGGGGTCCCGGGTGGGCTGGCTAATGGGCTGGTTCTGCTGCTGGGCATGTTTGGTGGCGTCGGCCTTTTCTTTATTCTTTTCCCTTTTCTTTTTCTAATTGATTTTCTAGGAATCCTTTTCAAATGATTTTAAATGAATTTGAATTCAAACTCTCTCTAGATTTTTGTAAAGTGAAACCTGCACATGTTTGAGTATGAAACATTGCTTTTCACTCAAAATTACTTTAGCCCTTTGAAATTAAAATATAACCATGCTTTAATTATTTATTTCTAAATAGGCATATGAATGGTTTTGTATTCATATTTTTGTTTTGAAATTTTTGTCCAAGCTTTGGAAATAACAATCAAACCTATGCTCAAACCTTTTCTGGTTAAAACAAGTATTCCTATGTTATAGAGTGGAAATAGAGCCATTGTTTTACCTACATAAGATAATAGACAACAATTGCTTCTGTTTTTGAAATCTTATTTGAAAATGATCCTAAATGCTTATGAATGCATGAATGATATGCAAACTTTATAATCATGATTTTTGGGATGTTATAGGTATTTTTATACACTTTCTAGAACTAACCTATTGACAAGATGCCACAGTGCTAGATGCCTGTTTTCTGCTATTTTTGTTTCAGAAAGCTAAAAAATGAATATTCTCGGAATTGGACGGGACAAAAGCCAAAGTTTATATTTTTTCCCTGAACGTTACGGAAAATCGAAGACCAGATGGAGGAGGACACAGGGTGGCCACACCCTAGGTGGGCATGGGCCCACCCTGGCCGCGCCCATAGGGGGTGTGGGCCCCCTGGCCCTCCATCGACCTTGCCTCCTTCGCCTATAAGAAGTCCCCAACTCAGAAACCCTAAATCATCCATAAAAAATCCATGAAAATTTACGCTACGCCACCGCCACCGAAGGGGAGATTCGAGGGACAGAAAATCTCTGTTCCGGCACCCTGTCGGGACAGGGAAGTGCCCTCGGATCCATCTCCTTCGATCTCCACCACCATCTCCACCGATCTCCACCACCATCTCCATCGTCGTTGCTGATTCCCATGATGAGGAGGGAGTAGTTCTTATCGAGGCTAAGGGCTCTACCAGTGGCTATGTGTTCATCTCTCTCTCTATGTGTGATCTTGTTGTGATCATGAGCTTTGTAATCAAGTAGATCTACACTACTACTCAAGTGCTTCAATAGATCTTTGCTCTCCCCATGTGTGTGAAAGTGACAACGTGCATGCCATGGTGGCACTTAGGCTAGAGTCTACATAAATACTCATTGTGCTTTAATAGATCTATGCTTTTCCCCACGTGTGTGAAAGTGACAGCGTGCACACTATGTGTGGCACTTAAGCTAGGTTACATATATATTTGTCATGAGTTATATTTGGAGTTGGATGTCTTTATGAAATTGCGGTGTTTGTTGGAACCATCTAGCGCTCAAGGTGACAGTGTGGGGTTATCTAGATTGGGAAAGGCGGACTTTGAGGTGTGTTGTTATAGCCCTACCATGGATTAGATTGTCCAACGGGAGAGTAGTTAAGAGTAGTATCATAAAGAGAATATATTTATATGAGAGTTTTCACTAGTGAAAGTATGATCCCTAGGCCTTGTTTCTAAGCATTGAAACACCCTTTGCATCTAGATCTGTAGCACGTTTGCTTGCTTCCATCTTTATTTCAGTTTGCCTTTAGTTTCTCCCACGTCAACAATAAGTCAGAAGCTCTTTTTTGGCACAGTTACCACTTGTATTTCACTATCTCTTTGCCGAACTAGTTCACCTATACACCTGACAAGTGTATTGGGTGTGTTGGGGACACAAGAGACTTCTTGTATCTTGATTGCAGGGTTGCTTGAGAGGGATATCTTTGACCACTTCCTCCCTGAGTTCGATAATCCTTGGGTAATCCACTTAAGGGAAACTTGCTGCTGTACTACAAACCTCTACACTTGGAGGCCCAACAACTATCTACAAGAATAGAAGTGTGTAGACATCAGCTAGCATGATGAAGAAGAAGGCCTCCGGGATGATCTCCCCTCCGGTAGGGTGCCGAGAAGAGATTTAGATCCCCCCGATCTAGGGACGATGGTGGCGACGGCTACAGACGGTTTCATGGAATATTGATCGGGTCTTAGGGTTTAGGCATCGGGGGGTCTTTATAGGCGAAGAGGCGAGGAAGGGGGGTTGCCAGGGCGGCTGCACCCCCCAGGCGCGGGGTGGGCCCACCCATGCAGCCAGGGGGTGTGGCCCCCTGGTGGCCCTCCTCCGTCTCATATTATGGCTTCGTGTTCCCCACGGTAAAATATTGACTTTGGCTTTTGTCCCGTCCAATTCCGAGAATATTGATTTTCTGCCTTTCTAGAACCAAAAACAGAAGAAAACAGGCAACTGACACTGTGGCATCTTATTAATAGGTTAGTACCAGAAAACATATAAAAACACCTCAAAGTGTAGACAAATCTAAGCAAAGTAGATACTAAACAAGCATGTAACATCAAAAATTATAGATATGTTTCTGACGTATCAAAGCTCTACTCATGCATCCAACTTCCAAGAAACCAAGTTATTCCAAAGAGTCCTCTATAAATTCCTATGCATGGTGTGTTACACCATTTCAAGTAAATTCTTATTTTATCTACCTTCCAATTAAAAAGTCACCATGTTATGTGAAAAAATAGTGATTAAAGCTCTCACAAACTTGATGGCACACTTTATTTTTCTTGCCTATAATAAAATTGAACCATTCTGTCATCTATGTTGTATATGCTTGCACTTATAAGTTGGGAATTAGCAGAACCATGCTGTCATGGGGAACACTTTAAACACCTATAAATATCTACCCAGTTGATATCATGCTCTTTTGTTTATGGATGTCGGCCGTGTGAAATAAAAGGGGAGATTGTAAGTCCATGGAGTTATGTATATGTGTTAGATAAACGCCTGGGCCGCTAGCCTAAGCCATTCTTAATCATGGTGGAAACTTGCTGCATAACCATAGTGGCCAATCTATGAGGCATTCTTCTTATATAAAAAAAGAGAGACAGAAAAAGAGGAAAGAAGAGAAAAAGCACCATTTTCCCATGGTAAATAAGAAGATTGCTGAGATGCTCATTGTATGTTGCCTTGTCATTTTGATATGGGATAGCTCCTATATCATGGGGAAAGGGGTACCCCGTTGGCGGTTCTCTATGATACACATGTATTTACTATGACAAGAACTTACCGGTAACTAAAGTTGAGTAGCATGAGGAACGACCCTCGAACTCAAGGAACATGAGATTGCCAACTTATACTTTGTCAAGCATATACTCCATATTTTGTTTACTTTAACCTTAACCACTTCAATATGCTTATGATAGGGGCAATGAGAGCTGAAAGCTAACAAGTACCATAATTTTTGGGAGCTCTTTATGAAACTTGAAATCCTTGCTTCCCTTTGAAGGGCCTTTCTTTCACTTTTATATTGAGTCTCCACCTTCTATCTTAGGCACCAATTAAGAGAGCATAGTTGTCATTCTTAGTTCTATGTGCATTATCCCAAAACTTATTGATTGATTCATAATGTTGATATTGCTTGTTCTTGATCTATTTGTATCTAGTCACCCTTATGAACTTTGAAGGTTTCCTATGCATTTATGTTTTCCTACTCCATGAGGGACAAGCTGAATGCCACTATGCTATGTTTTCGATATGTGAAACAAACAAACGTCTTTCAATGCATTGTTATTCATGATCATTGTTTGTATCATTTCATGTTACAACATAGTTGCTATGTCTTATTGTTAGAACTTCATCTTCCATGCTCATGTTTAGAGTACTTTGATCCCAGCTTTCAATGCTTTGCAAATGGTTTGATCAAGATTGTGATGGTGCATGTCACCTCAAAAATTATTCTTTTTATCACTTACCTACTCTAGGACGAGCAGGAGTTAAGCTTGGGGATGCTTGATACGTCGTAAACGTATCTATAATTTTTTATGTTCCATGCTTGTTTAGTATCAACTTTGCTTTGCTTTGTCTACACTTTGAGGTAATTCTATATGTTTTATGGAACTAACCTATTAACAAGATGCCATAGTGCCAGTTGCCTGTTTTCTATTGTTTTTTATTTCATAAAAGCTAGTAAATAAATATTCTCGGAATTGGACGGGACAAAAGCCAAAGTCAATATTTCACGGAGGAGAACACGGAGTCCAAAGGAGAGACGGAGGGGAAACTCAGGGTGGCCACACAACCCAGGCGCGGGTCCACCCTAGGACGCTCCTAGGTAGGGTGTGGGACCCCTGGCCACCATCCTACCTCGCCTCTTCGCCTATAATAACCCCCCGATACCAAAACCCTAAGTACCCGATCACATCTCCAGGAAACAGTCCGTAGTTGCCGCCACCATCGTCCCTAGTTCGGGGGGATCTGAAGCTCTTCTCGGCACCCCGCCGGAGGGGAGAGATCATCCCGGAGGCCTTATTCATCACCATGCAAGCCTCCGGTATGATGCGTGAGTAGTTCCATCTTGGACTATGGGTCCATACAGTAGCTAGATGGTTGTTTCTCCTCCTTTGTGCTATCAATTTTAGATCTTGTGAGCTCCATTCATGATCAAGATCATCTATTTGTAATCATAAATGTTGTGTTTGCGGGTATCCGATGGATATTGAGAGTACTATTGTCAGATTGATTATTGATTCTATCATGTCTTAATGATTATTGATTCTATCATGTATATGTTGTTTGAGATCTTGCATGCTCTCTGTTTCTAGTAGCTATCTTGGCCAAGTAGATGCTAGTGACTCCAAGAGGGAGTATTTATGCTCGATAGTGAGTTCATGCCTCTATTGAATCTGGGGAAGTGATAGAAATTTATAAGATTATAGATGTGTTGTTGCCACTAGCACTACTAGGAAACTAGCTATAGATGAAGCGGACCTACATGGCGCATGGTTACGACCATGCATACAAAAAATATCGATGGCGCATTTCATCAAATGCGCCACAGAAGTCTTCCAACTTCTATGGCGAACTTCTGTGGCGCATATGTCCACATGTGCCACAGAAGTTCCAACTTCTGTGGCGCATATGGACATATGCGTCAGAGAAAGCTCGGGTGGACCCTACCACAGAATTCACTGACTGTACTCTGACCAACATTCTGTGGCGCATATGTCCATATGCGCCACAGAAGTTTATCTTCTGTGGCGCCCCCCGTGGATCGCCTTTTTACCCTTGTAAAAAATAATAGAAAATGAAAAACACTTCAAAAAATAAAATCCTTTCACATAGTGATAGGTAATATGGTTTAGTTTGTAAGAAAATTAATAAACATGCATTTCGACTTTTTATACAAAAAAAATTTATGCCACGGTAAAACGGTCGTAACTTTTGCATACAAATATCGAAAAAATACGTATAATATACGACGTCGTAACTTTAGCGATTATTTATGGCCAAAAGATTGTTTTTTCCTGCAAAAAATAAAAAAGGAGGACAAACTTCTGTGGCGCATTTCTTCCATATGCGCCACAGAAGTTTTGGGAGGGATTCGAATTTTGAATCCCTCCCCCTTCTCCCTCTCTTATACTCTTCCACTCCTCCATCCTTCTTCTCCTCCACTTCTTCTCTCATTCTCCTCACCTTCTCCTCCTCCTCCTCCTCCTCCTCCTCCTTCTCATCCACCCCGGTGAGCTTCTGCTCCTCCTCCTCCTCCTCCTCCTCCTCCACCACCACCCCGGTGAGCTCCTCCCTCCTCCACCCCGGTTAGCTCCTCCCACCTCCCTCCTCCTTCACCCCGGCGAGCTCCTCCTCCTCCCACCTCCCTCCTCCACCCCGGCGAGCTCCTCCTCCGGCGACCTTCTCCTCCTCCTCCTCCTCCGGTGGCCTCCTACTCTCCTCCACCGGCGACCTCCACCTCATCCACCAGCGACCTCCTTCTCTCCTCCACCGGTGACCCCCACCTCCGGCGAGCACCACCTCCGGCCAGATCTGGCCGGCGTTTTTTTTGAAATTTGAAAAAAACTTCTGTGGCGCATATTGGCCAAATGCGCCACAGAAGTTTGAGATCTGGTTCGGGACTTCTATGGCGCATTTTGGCCATATGCGCCAGAAAAGTTTTTCAGACTTCTGTGGCGCATTTCAATATGCGCCACAGAACTGAACTTTAGTGGCGAGATAACAGTGGCATATCCCATATGCGCCACAGAAGTCCCAAAATGGTGCGCCACTGATGGGCCTTTTCCTAGTAGTGTAGGGAGAAAACAATGATCTTTTGTTCATGGAACAATTGTATTGTTTACTTTACATACATTGCTTAAAGCAGTTATCCGTTGCTTGCAACTTAATACTAGAGGGGGTTCAGATGATAACCTGAAGGTGGATTACTAGTCATAGATGCAGTTGGATGGCGGTCTATGTATATTGTTGTAATGCCCAATCGAATTTCATAGGATCATGAATGTCTAGTATTGCATTGTTATGCCTTGCTCAGTCATGTCAATTGCCCTGATGTAATTTTTTTACCCAGCATGTTATGTTATCTATATTAAAGATAAAACCTCTAGTGAACTGTGGACCCCGGTCCAATCTTTACCATTGATACATCATCTCCTGTTAATGTTTACTTTCTGCAAGCAACCATTACTTTCCACACCATACGTTTAATCCTTTTTTCCGCAAACCAGTGAGATTTACAACCTCACTGTAAGTTGGGGCAAAGTCTTGAGTTTGTGTTGTGCAGGATTCCAAGTTGTTAGCAACACCTTGGAGTTGTTTCCTTGCTCCTACTGGTTCGATAACCTTGGTTTCATAACTGAGGGAAAACTTGCTGATGTGCTCATCATACCTTCCTCTTGGGGTCTCAAATCGAAGCTATACTACTGAGCCGTATCAGAGAGCTGTACTTGTCAAAGTTTGACTAAAAGGTTTAACCCTTACCTCATCGGTGGTATATCCCGTTAATTGGAATGTGCCACATATATCTTTGAAACATGCAATATGCTCATATGGATCATGATCTTCTTCATCTCCAGCAAATTTCTTATTTTGTAAAATACCAAGTAGTAGAGGATTTATTTCAAACCCCCTTGTCTTCTCGTTGGAGTTGTCTCTTTTATAAATATCATTTAGGGCTTCCCAAAGTGGTTGAGTGGGTTAGCACTAGTGATATGCTCAAACTCCATCATGTTGGTGGAAACCTGTAACTCAAAACAAAACTTAACAAAACTAAAGTAAATAAGCAAAAACTAAAAGACCTACAGTGCTTAGCTCCCCGACAACGGCGCCAGAAAATAGCTTGATGACTGCAAGTGAACAAATCGGTTGTAGCTAGTTTCGAAATAAAGGTATCGATCCCACAGGGAGAAGGAGTCTGAAGTCTAGGAATTCTTGAAATAAATACTGAAAATAAAATTGCTAAATAAAGATCTAAGTAACAAGATAAAATGTGAGTATTGCGTAAAAAGGTGTTTTGGGGTTTTTGGTATAAGAGAATAATAAGTAAAGTAAACAGAGCTGAATACAGAAAATAATTAAGTACCGCGTATGTAAAAGAGATCTGAAACTTCAGTGGGAAAAGGCGTTCTCAGGGATTAGCGGATACACCACTAGAATTATAAAGGGCTAGGTAAAGATTATTATCATGAACATTCTAAACTATGTATGTGTGGGAGAAACTCCGTATTTAGACAAAGAGGCAGTAAGCACTGCTCAAATCATCCTCATAACCATAGCACACAGCAATCAACATCAATTGAATTATTGCGCTATTAAGGGACATAATCCCGTAGGACGTATCCCATGGCATGGATAGCACTTTGTGAGTTTCCTCGATTCCCGAGTTGATACGTAAGGAGTGCCAAAAGCTTTATAGTCACTGTAAGTGCTAACATCCCTCCGTCTACCAACAAGTAGTTCCCTCCATCAAGTCCCCACAAGAGGCAAATATTGAGAGGTCGACTTCTCCCAACATCAAGATGAAGACAATCTAACACATGGTCACAACAATGAATATCATAATAAACTTTATCTTATTTCAATCTCATGCTAGGGTTTCTCCATCTTCCCAAGAACTAATGATCTACTCAGACATGTAGGCAATCAACATCATGGCAATGGTAATGGAAACGATCATTGATGAATAGTACTTGTATAAATCAACAACTAGTGCAAGAATTACAACAAGATCTAGATGGGATGGATGGAAGTGTAGGGGTTCGTAGCATGGAAAATAAATAAAAATTATCGCATGAACACACACAAGCAAAGATCTATCTCCTAGATTGGTGCAACGAGTTGATGGAGTACTAACCCTCGAATATATAAAGCGGTTAACGAGAGGAGATTCTTGTGGGTGATGTAGTCATTCACTTGTCGATCTCAAGATCGCGTATGGCAGTGCTCCCGCAGTCGGTCACACATACGTTACTCGATGAAGACCTTCCTCTCTCTTGTTCCAGCAGGCAGCAGAGGTTGTAGCTCTCTCCTCATGATTTCGGCAGCACGACGACGTGTTATCGGAATTAGAGGGGAGATCCCGCAGGCCTTCACCTAAGCCAGAGCGGGTATGGTGGAGTAGAGAGAGCCTCAGGGATAGGTTTTATACGCCGAGGGAAGAGGCCAGCCGACGGCTAGGGTTTAGGCTAGACGGCAGCGACGGTTTAGAGGGGATCTAGGGCGCCGACAGCTTGGGGGGCAGCGGCGGCCTAGGGATTGGGTCTTGGGCGCCTAGGGCAAGGGGCTACGTTGGGGTGCGCCCCCTCCCCTCCTTATATAGTTGGGGGCATACAAGGGTGTTCCCAGCCCAGGTGGAAACCCTCCCTAACTCGGCCTCCAAAGGAAGAGGCTGAAACCTTTTCCACCAAGACTTCCCTCTTACCAAAAACTAGAGTTTGACTTTTCAAACTATGATTTGTCTATTCAAACAAGGGTTTAATCCTTTTACTAGTCTTGGCCGAATTTACCCTTTAGGGTTTAGTGCGGCAAGCCCCTAGGGTATGCCACTCTCCAAGTGACCCCCTCCCGGGGTGGTGGACCTTCCAGAACATTCTAGAAGCTTCTGGTCAAAACACTAAAAACATTTCCGATCCCCGGAAATTGACTTTCCTTATACGAATCTTATTCTTCGGACCATTACGGATCTCCTCGTGATATATCGGATCCAATCCAAGACTCCGAACAACATTCGGTATCTTTACTCACATTCCATATCTACTAAACAACATCGAATCCTTAAGTGTGTCTCCCTATGGTTTGTGAATTATGCAGACATGATCGAGACTGTTCTCCGACAATAACCAATAGAGGAATCTGGAAATTCATATGGCTCCCTCATATTTCTATGATTACATCATGATCGAATGAACCATTTACATACGATACCAATTTCCCTTTGTCTCGTGATACTTTACTTATCCGAGGTTTGATCGTCGGTATCTCTGCATACCTAGTTCAACCTTGTTACCGACAAGTACTCTTTTATTGTTCCTATGATATGTGATCCCTTGTGAGCCATTCACATGCTTGCAAGCCAATTGGATGACATTCCACCGAGAGGGCCCAGATTATATCTATTTGTCATATGGATGGACAAATCCCACTCTTGATCCATGTGCCTCAACACATACTTTCCTTACACTCAATGCCACCTTTATAACCACCCAGTTACGAAGTGATGTTTGATGTCATCAAAGCATCCATCCGGTGATGGTGATTATCATGATCTCACGGTCGAAGGATTTAGGTTACTATGTATTTGAAAGCTTATAGCAAGTGAACTATTTAAATGACTTGATCTTATGCTACGCTTAACTATAGAAGTATGTCCATCACATCATTCTCCTAATGATATGACCTTGTTGTTAATAACATCTCAATGTTCATGATTAGGAAACCATGATCATATATTGACCAATAAGCTAGTTTAACAAGAAGCTTTACTAGGGACTCTTACATGTTTACAAATCACACAAATATTAATGTTTCCGGTTAATATAATTATAGCATGGAATGTAAACATTTATAATAAGCATGAAGATATGATAATAACCACTTTATTATTGCCTCTTGGGCATATCTCCAATAGTCTCCCACTTGCACTAGAGACAATAATCTAGTTTCAAATCTTTGTGTATTGAACACTTATGGCTTTTCGGTGTTGTATGTACACGATTGCTAGTGGTCAAACGATCTTCGGATCCGACACTTTCAGGTTTGTGTGTAATTGCATGTCTTTGCGTCTCTATGCATCACTCATTCTCTAATGAGATGGCTTTGTATAAATTTGGTCCTTTGATGAGACCTTTAGTTCGTTGGGGTTGAACATGTTGATAATATTGTTACACAATATATCTTCATAGAAAAAGCCCGTTGTGAATCACACCTAGTTTGACAACAAACTGCTTGACACAAATGCCCTCTTTTGTTGCTATAATAGCAGTCATACACTTAGCCTTTTGTTATAGTATCTGTCATAATGTTTTAACTTCGGAACTCATCGAAATCCATTATGGAACTTACTTTCCATTATATTGTGCCACCCTTAGTTTGTATTGAGATAAACTTAATATGTACTTTGTGACAAAACTAGTATCAATGTAATACTTTACAATGAACTAACCATATATTTGTCACTTCTACAAACATAATATATTCTTAATTATTCCAAAAGATCATAAGAATACCCTTACTATCATCCAATGATCATCTTATGAATCATTCTAGTATTTGCTCATAACATTTAGAGTATAGGACATATCTGGATGTGTACATATCACAGTTTGATTGATAAACTCTCTTTGTAATTTCAATCATCAAGTATCAAAATACTTGAATCTTTGTTTCACTTATGCCAAGTGTCGATACACTTGAATTTTGATTTAATCATTTATGTATGGCAAGAACCTTTCTTATTATTTCCATATTGAACTCTATCAATATCTCATCTATGTACATTTGGCACAACCATATTGGCGTCTCAATGCATCCATATAGAAATTGATGCCAAATATTCATGTTTTGTGTAAGTCTCTCATCGAGATGAAATTCTTAACTTGTGTTAATAAAAGATACATCATTTTCAATCAACAAGATGTCCTCCACATAATGTATTAGAAATATGTCTTAGCGCTCCCACTTAATTTCTTGCAAACGCAAGCATCTTCATCATCTCTGATGAATTTAAACTCTTTTAACAGTTTCATCATGGTGAAGATTCCAACTCCTCGATGCTTACTTCAACCATTGAAGTTTGCATATGATTTTAGCATCTTTTGAATTAACAAAACCCTTTGGACCGTGTTATGTACATGTTCTAGGTAACCATTCTATTAGAAGAACTTGTTTTGTTTATTCAACTACCACATAAAAAATTATATGTAGTGGTTGCTACATTAATCCGTCTAGACTAAATATCACTTTGAAAGATCAAATCTTGTCATAGTCAACCTTTGATCGTTGTCGTAAACTCTTTTCCCGACATGTCAACTATTTCATAGATGTGAAACATCCATGTCTATTTCTTTATAGATACAAATACGACTGTAAGGTTTTTCACCTTCCCAGAGGGTCTTCCAAGTTCAAAGCTTGATTTCTCGTGTATGGAACTATCACGCATTCTATGGCTTAAATCCATCTAACGGAGTTAGGTCCCATCATCGCTTCTTTGCATATAGTCGGTTCATCATTGTCAAACAACAATGATTTACTCTCAAATCTTAGTATTTGATTGTTTGCCCAACCTACTTGGTTCAATAGGAACTTCAGACCTCCGTGACCACAACCTTTGAGGCACATGATCCATGAGCATTGTTACTGGCTCCGAAACTTTTTTCGGTGCTACGCAACTCAGCACATATAGCTAAGGTTCTTTTAAACTTATCAAAGTTCTATTGTCCTCCCACTTCACTTTTCACGGAAAATTTCTTCTCAAGAAACTTGAGGTTCTAAGCAACAAACACTTTTGTCTTTGGTGTTATGGAGGACTACCCAACGATTATCCGAAATAACCTACAAAGACATGCTCATCCGATTTTGGTTGCAAACATCTTATTTATGCATAGCATACCAATGTTTAAGAAATGACAACTTGGGTTTTATCCCAAACCACAACTTTATATGGTGTCATTTCAACGGATCATGACGGAGCTCTTTTCAGTGTAAAAGCGATAGTCACTAAAGCTTTAATCTTTTAAAATATAATGACAGTTTTATAAATTACACCTTGATCTTACCATGTCAAACAAGGTTTCATTACATATCTCGAACACTCTATACTCTTATGGTGTTTCGAAAAATGCAAATCCATGGAACGATTCCTCAAATATTAGGTGTTATGCTGAACTTGTAACTAAAATATCTTCCTTTATGGTCCTATCATAAATTCTTTATTTTCTTGTTACATTGATTTTGCACTTCATCTTGAAAGTCTTTGAACTTTTTCAAATGTTTCAGACTTCATCCTCATTAAGTAAATATTCATATATTCACTCAAATTTTTGGAGAAAGCATATGAAGTTGAAATCCATCGCTCTCGACTACACATAATGAGCTTCATACATCTATATGTACAAGTTCCAATAAGCTAGTCATTCGTTCACTTTTGGCCTATGAACGGGGTTTTAATTATCTCTAGGAAAGTTTCACAAGCGTCATTTGATCGTAATCAAAGGAATCCAAAATTCCATCAAGCATGGAGTTTCTTCATGTTTTCTTTCCATTATAATTCAAACGGTGATGTCACTTCCTAAGTGATCTTTCAATCAATTGTCTTTCGATATTTTTAGCATTAGTTTTATGGATGTGATTTCTCAAACTAGACTTGTATATCATTCATCTTTTATGGAATACGGAAATTATTTGAACAACCTTTTTTTATTATAATACCTGATAAAACAAATCTTGAAGGTAAGCTTTGATATCAACGAGAAACGCAATAACTCTTTATTTGTTCTCGATGAACATCATCACATATTCTCTTGCTACTTACTTAGGCCATTGTAGTTCATGAATTGTGTTGTTTCATGTGATGATTCACACCAACAAATTCAGTATCCAATACTCAAGAACTTTATTGTTTAATAAGCAAAGAATACAACCACAACACGTATATCCTCCATATACCTAAGCTAAACAATTTTAGTCTTTTCTGCCATATATTTTGAGATTTCTCTTTCAGCATTTCTTTTTCTTTTCAAAAGAATCTATCAACATCAACAGTGGCGTCATACTCATGACACATAGTCCAAAGCATGTATAGTTAAATATCAATGTCTTTGGACTTACACTTTGAAGTAGATCACCATCATCAAATGCTTGGTGTTCTTTCAAATTCCATTCTTTAGTAATTTTTTAGTGTAGTAAACATTTTACCTACATCCAATATTCATCCTTGTCATGGAACTATTCATGATCAAGCTACTTTAGATTATAACAATGAATCGCGAGTATAATATTGCTCTCCAACACCTTTTGGAGGATTAGGACAACTAGTGTCTCCAACCTTTTGTAAATTCTCATCAAATATGAGAACATAAACTTTGTCATATTATACTCCATCTTGTTGCAACCAAAACTGTTTTAGATATCGCAATATCTTCCACACGTGATGGTTTTTGAAACAATTCTTTCAGCTCCCCCTTGATATTAAAACAATCTTTTGAATATTAAGAATCATGGAGACAAACATGATACTTATATACTAACATTGGAATTGTTACTCTTGATTTAATACCAACTATTAAACTTCGCGGAGTAACCAGAACTTACTAAAAGTTTTCAATAGGACTTTTTTAAAATTTAGATTAGCACTTCAAAACAATACGATACTAGTTCGTAAAGTAACTAACCAGAATTCTATAGTTCTATTATCTCAATTAAAACTAAGCGCAAGGTGGTAAACGGATGCCAATGACTACAACAACTATGCAAATTCACTTTGATTTAATTTATGATAAACAGTGTTCAACTTTTAATCATATTACTGTTGAACTCCCACTCAAAACAATATCCCTCACATTTTTTTAGTGATCACGCGAACCAAATCCACTACACCAAGTACGATCATCACGTGACATGATGTAGTTTCAAAGGCGAACAATCATCATGTTCATCATATCATCTATATGACTCATGCTTTATCTTTCGGTAATCTGTGTTCTGAGACCATGTTTGTACATGCTAGGCTCGTCAAGATGTAACCTTAGTTTCCGCATGAGCAAATCTGGCTTGGTCCCATTGTATACACTCGTAGAATCTAACACACCCGATCATCACGTGGTGCTTCAAAACAACGAGCTTTGGCAACGGTGCCTACTAAGGACGAACACTCTATAACTTGATATTTTGTGAGAAGTATTATCTTATAATGCTACCGTCGCAATCTAAGCAATACAAGATGCATAAAAGGATTAACATCACATGCAATTCAAAAAATATGTGATATGATATGGCCTTTCTTCTTGTGCTTCCGATCTCCATCTTCAAGCATGAACATGATCTCCATCATCACCGGCATGGCGTCAAGGTCAATGGCACCGATCCATGGTTTTCGTCCACCAGCATCAACTATTACAACTACTTTTAATAATATACACGCAGGTCTTAACGAAATTTAAAAGACAACCATAAGGCTCCTGCTGGTTGCCAACTTACAATAAGGATCATTGCATACATCATATATAATCACAATCATGGCCATATCACATCAAAACACACCCCTGCAAAACAAAGTTAGACGCCTCTAAGTTTCTTTACATGTTTTACGTGGTTTGGGGCTTTGAAACAACAACCGTTCTAACTTACGAACAAGAACCACAACGTTGATACTAGTATTGCAATCATCCGTTGGAAATTGAATATTCACTATGTTGGGAGAGACAGACACCCACAAAGCCACTTATGTAATACAAGTTACATGTCGAGCGTGGAGCAAGTCTCATGAACAATGTCATGTAAGGTTAACCCAGACCCACCATCCTGCAAGATGCAAAGTACACAAGAAGCAATCGACAACAAAAGCATTAACGCCCACAATGACCATTGTGTTCTACTCGTGCAACAGATCTACTCATAGACACGGCTCTGATACCACTATAGGGGTTCATAGTATGGAAAACAAAAAATTCTCACATGAACACACACAAGCCAAGATCTATCTACTAGATTGGTGCAACGAGTTGATGGAGTACTAACCCTTGAAGATCCAAAGCGGTTAACGAGAGCAGATTCTCGTGGGTGATGTAGTCGTTCACTTGCCGGTCTCAAGATCGCGTAGACGATCCTTCCGACGCCGCGTTCCGGCAGCGCTCCCGCAGTCGGTCACACGTACGGTACTCGATGAAGACCTTCCTCTCCCTTGTCCCAGCAGGCAGCGAAGGTTGTAGCTCTCTCCTCGTGATTTCAGCAGCACGTCGGCGTGTTATCAGAATTACATGGGAGATCCCGGAGGGCTTCTCCTAAGGCAGAGCGGGTATGGTGGAGTAGAGAGAGCCTTGGGGCTATGGTTTATACACCGAGGGAAGAGGGCAGCCGACGGCTAGGGTTTGGGCTAGACGGCAGTGGAGGTTTAGAGGGGATCTAGGGTGCTGGCGGCTTGGGGACAACGGTGGCCTAGGGATTGGGTCTTGGGCGCCTAGGGCAAGGGGGATACCTTGGGGTGCGCCCCCACCCCTCCTTATATAGGTGGGGGCGTCCAAGGGTGTTCCCAGCCTAGGTGGAAACCCTCCCTAACTCGTCCTCCAAAGGAAGAGGCTGAAACCTTTTCCACCAAGACTTCCCTCTTACCCAAAACTAGAGTTTGACTTTTTAAACTAGGATTTGACTATTCAAACTAGGGTTTGACCCTTTTCCTAGTCTTGGCCGAATTGAACCTTTAGGGTTTGGTGCGGCTAGCCCCTAGGGCATGCCACTCTCCAAGTGACCCCCTCCCGGAGTGGTGGACCTTCCAGAACATTCTAGAAACTTTTGGTCAAAACACTGAAAACATTTCCGATCCCCGGAAATTGACTTTCCTTATATGAATCTTATTCTTCGGACCATTCCGGATCTCCTCGTGATATCCCGGATCCAATCTGAGACTCCGAACAATATTCGGTCTCTTTACTCACATTCCATATCTACTAAACAACATCGAATCCTTAAGTGTGTCTCCCTACGGTTCGTGAATTATGCAGACATGATTGAGACTCTTCTCCGATCAATAACCAATAGAGGAATCTAGAAATTCATATGGCTCCCACATATTTCTACGATTACTTCGTGATCGAATGAACCATTTAAATACGATACCAATTTCCCTTTGTCTCGTGATACTTTACTTATCCGAGGTTTGATCGTCGGTATCTCTGCATACCTAGTTCAACCTCGTTACCCACAAGTACTCTTTTCTCGTTCCCGTGATATGTGATCCCTTGTGAGCCAGTCACATGCTTGCAAGCCAATTGGATGACATTCCACTGAGAGGGCCCAGAGTATATCTATCTGTCATATGGATGGATAAATCCCACTCTTAATCCATGTGCCTCAACACATACTTTCTGAACACTCAATGTCACCTTTATAACCACCCAGTTACGAAGTGGTGTTTGATGTCATCAAAACATCCATCCGGTGATGGTGATTATCATGTTCTCATGGTCGAAGGATTTAGGTTACTATATATTTGATAGCTTATAGCAAGTGAACTATTTAAATGACTTGATCTTATTCTACGCTTAACTATATGAGTATGTCCATCACATCATTCTCCTAATGATATGACCTTGTTGTTAATAACATCTCAATGTTCACGATCAGGAAACCATGATCATATATTAACCAACAAGCTAGTTTAACAAGAGGCTTTACTAGGGACTCTTACATGTTTACAAATCACATAAGTATTAATGTTTCCGGTTAATATAATTATAGCATGGCATGTAAATATTTATCATAAGCATGAAGATATGATAATAACCACTTTATTATTGCCTCTTGGGCATATCTCCAATAGGAAGTGATGGCGGTGATGAAGATGTAGCGGTTGATGAAGATGGAGATCGATGCCTTAGCCTCCCAAATCTGCGTAGGGTGAAGATGGATCCCTAGGGCAAGTTCCCCCTCCAGATGCCTTCCGAAGGTGAGGTTTCGACAATTTATGGGTGTTCTGTATGTCGTCTCCCCGAACCAGTTGCACGGGGTGAAACTATTTGAGGAGGCGGAGGCGGCGCCAACTTTACGGTCGGAACTATAGGTGGCAGCCCGTATAGTTGGTCGCCAACTCTTCTATCTCCTTTGCTCGCTTCGGGTTTTCTTCTGGTATTATTAATATTTCCCAAATAATCGATTTACATTGTTTTTGGCTCCTTTTCGCTCCAGTACAACTGCTCCAAGAATTGTGTCCATTAGATCCATCATATGATCTAATCCAAGTGAAAATAAATATAAAAAGTGCATGCGAACGTCATAAAATACCAAGATCCTACTACTACAATGCAAAATAATAATTTAAAACATGAAGCAAATTTACACTCATCAACCTCAAACTTCACTTTCTCCTCCTTCTTCCTTCTTGGATCTGGTCGCCTTCCTCCTCCTTCCCACATCAATTTATCCACTATTTCACCATTTATAACATGTAAAACTTACCATGGATGCTACATACGTAAGAGAGGAAAGATCTCCTTCCGGCCATCCTCTCGGTCTCTCACCTCTCCTTCCATATTCTCGGTCTCTCATCTTGGTAATTTGTCCATGTAAAAGGGTGTGTTCATGTGTATGGAGGCCTAATATACCTTACCAGACTTTGCTAAGGGTCCAATATTTTCTTCTCCATCATTGCTTGTTTGCCCTTCATCTCTTGGTTCTAGATCCATTCCCTCACGGAGTCATTAAAATAATGTGAGCCGTCTTGATCTCCATCATTTATAAAGTCAGACAATATCTCTTCACCGTCTCTGCTATTCATAGCTTAACTAATCCAGAAGAAAGATAAAACACTTGAAAAGAAGGGAACCAATCAACATATGGCATCAAGCAAGAATGATGATATGACAAGTTAAATGGTACTGAAATGAAACCCTAAGACATACTTGTCCTTTTTAAACAGGGTCCGAAGGTTGCAAACCCTTAAACAAAAACACCGGAAAGGAAACTACAAGAATTAACACATGCATCGATGCAATGCGCACAATTTTATTAAAACTATTTTGACGGCCTTTTGTCGCCATATACCTTCCTAAGCTGCAATCTACAAAACCCATATTGATAAAATCATATGTATAAGTTTTATTTTTTTTGTTTTTAAATGGTTTTCTAAAAGTCCAAACCATCTATTTTGGGTTTTATAAAATTCACCTATTTATTTTTATCGAATTATATTCAAAATATAAACCCTATGGTAATTTTAATACCCATTTTAAAATATCATTATGATTAAAATTTTATTTTGTCTTTGATAGGGTACAAATAAACCAAATTTTCCTATTTATATTTTTAAGAAATATTTCTAATTATTTTAAAAGGTTTTAAACTATTTTGGAGAAGAAATAAAACAGAAAAAGGAAAAATTAAAACAAAAGAGGGAACAAGCAGCCAACTGGGCTAGCCCAACGAGCCTAGTCAACCAGCCTGCTCCCCTTCCTCCCCCGCAAGCACGCTAACTGCTCGGCCTAGCCCTGGCCCATCTCCCTCTCTCACCGACGCACAAGACCCAATCCTCTCCTTCCCCAACCTCCACCCACGACCTCGCGCCCGAGCCTGATGACCATGCCACCGTCCGCCACCACTCCGTCCACGCCTCTGCGCCATTCGAGGAAGCAGGCACTGTCGCTGCCACCCGTGTCTTCCCTGCATCACCCTGGTCCTCATTGTCCCCTCCTCGACTGCCCGCACATCGATGCAATGCACACAATGTCGGTATGCAATGCACACAATTAACACCGGAAAGGCCTCGAGCTTGATTTGGAGAGAGAAAAGGGGAATACCAAACCTGATTTCGAGCTCGCGTTGTCGGTGGTAGCTCACGTCATCGGGTGTGGCGGGCGGGAGCGTCTACGCGCACGCGTCCACGGATTGGGGCCAGCGCCAGGGATGTGGAGGGGATGGGTCGGGGAGGCGGATTTGTCGTGGAGGGGATGGGATGTGGAAGACGACCTTTATAACAGAGTCGGGCAAAGTTTTTTGTAGTAGAACTTGTTGTAGTACACATACGTGAAGTCGTCATGCTAAGAGAATCTCCACACGGGTTCTCAGCAGGCCATTCCGGTTCTCAGCAGGCCATTCCCAGGGCATTTTCTTTGTCCGGACGCCTAAAATTGGCCCAGTCGTGTTCCCAGGACACCGGTTTCGTTCGGATTTGTCCCAACTTTTGTCCAGAGTTCCCAGGCCAATCCCGGGGGGCCGAGAACGCCGGACGAAGCGAATTTGGCGAAAAAAGGCTCGGCGTTTGGACCTGCCCAGTCATCGACTGGAAGCCGAGTCGTCGTCATCCTTCTGCCTCGACTCTCGCGATGGATCGCTGGGCAATAACTGCCTGTTTCGTCGACCATGTGTCGCTATAATGCGCGCCACCGCCGCATCGGCTCCCGCGACGGACCACCAGGCAATATCTTCCCGCCATTTCCCCTTCTACCGCCCACGTCGCTACACCCTCCCGCCTTCACCACGCACTTCGGCCTATAAAATCCGGCGCCCCTTGCCGGCTCACAGCACACACTCTCAACCTCTCCACGCCCCCCTCCACCGGGAAGTCCAATTCCGGCGAGAAGAAAGCCATGGCCGAGAGGTACCCTGGCGACCCTGCGGCGGCAAGCCGCTATCTTGGAGCACATCCACACCGGCAACCGCCCCAGGCTGGGATTCCTGCGCTCGCCAGCGCCCGCGGCCAGGGCGAGGCGCCATCCTTCGGTGAACTGGCTGCCCAGGAGGATGGCCAGCATCAGCTCCTCCTCCTCCGTCGCATCGGCCTCCCACTCGTCCGGGTCTGCGACGGCCTAGTCGCCGTTCTTAAGCGGCGAGGCTCTTCGGCCCGTCAAGCGGGAGGCCGACATGTCGGTCCGCTCGCCGCCGAGGACAAGATCGCGGGGGATCGTCATCAACGAGCCTCGCGTGCCATCGTCGCCGACTGGCCGGCTTAGCCTACGCCAACCGAAGCCGGAGCCGGCGGACTAGGCGGTGCCCGTTGACGAGGACACCTTTGCCATGAAGATGGCGATGGAGCGCTCTCTCCAGGACGCAGTGCCGTCGCTGCCGATGCCGGGGCCGGACATCCTTGCCTGGTCCAGGGCGGACTAGGAGAAGGCGGAGCAACACCGAGTTCAGCACCGACAAAAGGAGGTCGAGCGCTAGGCCAGCGCTCGGCGCGAGCGCGCCTACCAGGGTGCACCGCTCGTCGTCCTCGACGACGACGACGACGCTGCCACCCCGCTCCCCCAGCCGTGGTGGTAAGGCGATGTCGGCCACGACATCTCGTGCCCACCGCAGCCACCGAGCGACGATGACAGCGATGACAATGGCAAGGCCGACCCGCACTACACAAGCTTCTACAGCAACTTTGGCATGTGACGCGGCGTACGGCGGCATCGGCATCGACCACGAACTTTTTTAAGTTTTTTTTAGCCTAAATGAAGTCAGAATTTGGGTGTTCGCCCGAATTTGATGTAATATTTATGAATTCGCCCACTATTAATAAAAATCGCCTATGTTCGCCCAAAGTTTGCCGGGTTTGATTAAATTTTGGCCAAACGCGGAAACTCGGCCTGGAAACGCGAGTGGGAAACTGGACGTTCCCAGGCCGAAAACTAGTTCCGTCCTTTGCTATTTACATCCGGATTTCGGCCGGGAACGCCCAACGAGTGAAGATGCTCTAAGGTCACAAAGGACCAGCTCAGCAGAGAAGCAACCATCGCCAAGATGACAACCATAGATACGAAGAGGCTGTAGAAAAAAGGACCGAACCCCTAGCACACAACTTCACGCGTCCTCCGTCGGCGCTAGACATAGCAGCGGAGCAAGGGTACGATGGGAAGTGCTTTATTCTGACTTCAAGATGTAGCTGCTACCGCAACATTCTAAAGAAGACACTGAAAACGGTCAAAACAAAAAAAATATAAACCTTTCTACTAACGAGAGGTAGTGGTCCACCACACCTCCAAAGCACCGAGACCACCGGCAAGAGGGATGAAACCCTAGATGGGTTTTACAATCACCGCCGCCTCTCTCCTGTTTCTGAGGTGTTTTTATTTTTGGGAATTTATTGGCAGGGTTTTTTTAAATAACCTAGCTAGGAAATAATTTGAATTATTGTAGTTCTTCCAGCTTTTACTCGAAAATCAAAGATATATGGCAACGGGTGTCTCGGACGGTCAAAAGAGGAGGGGGGAAAACCTTTATGACGTAGCACCCCACGTTAGGCGAGGCCGGTACTGCTGCGCACCGCGCCACCCCTCTCCTCCCGGCGGACCCGTCCTTCCTTTATACATCGAGCTGCATAGCCAGCGGTCACATCCTCCTGCGCCGCCCAAGACCCAAGTCCACGAGAGGAAAGAAGAGGGCAGTGAGTGAGGGTGGAGTTCCAGCCATGGCGCGCCTGAGCTTAGCCGGCATCCTGGCCAACGTCTTCGCGGCTGTCCTGATCATCGCCCCCGTGTAAGTAGCCTCTACTGTGCTCCTGTACCCACGAACATGCATGGCGCGACGAGATTTACTCCGCATGCGTCCTGTTTATAGTTGCTCTTACGCCGGCGGCCGGCCGGCAGCAGCCACGTACGTATTCGAACGTACGTACGTACGGGGTGGCAACGCCGGCGGCTGGCTTGCCGCGCACGACGGTGGCAAAGACAGGTTTTTTCCTGCCCGTCGGGACGTCTTTGTGTTAGAACGGAGCGTGTTCTTTTGTGGTTTTTCCTTTCTCCCGTGTGAGCAGATTTGGTGGATTTGGTTTTTCTATGAGCAGAGTCGCACGGGGTATACGCCGGCCGGTGAGCAGATTTGGTGAATTTGGATTTTCAATCGTTACTTGCTCTTACGCCGGCGGCCGGCCGGCAGCAGCCACACGTGCATATACGAACGTACGGGGTGGCACGCCGGCGGCACCGTGGCTGGCTTGCTGCGTACGAGGGTGGCAAAAGATGGGGTTTTTTTGTTCTACGCCTTGATCCGGTTCTACTGTATGAGATTCCTAACGACGGTGTACTGTGTTTATTAATTCCAACATTTTCGTCGATCTGCCTGTATAGTATGTTGGATAGTATTGAATTGTGTTTGAATCTGTTGGAAAAATAAGGTCTTTGTGGGCTTGTTTGATGGGCTCTGATACTACAACAAACAAAAAAAGTTCTTTCTTGTTGGAAATTTGGAAGGGATGGTTCTGGTTGGTTTGATGATTTGGAAGGGATGGTTCAATGGGCTAGCACGGGCCAGATGTTAGATTCAATCTGTTGGAAAATTATGGTCTTTCCTTTTCTTGATGGAATGGTGGGGAATGGTTCGTTTGCAGAAAGGGATGTTGAATTACCTTTGCGAATTTCAATCTGTTTCAGATTAAAAAAAAAAGTGGTTTTTTCCTGGAACTTTAGAAGAGGATTAGTTCATTTAAGAATCTGAACTTGATCTGTTGGTATGATACTAGATCTGTGGTGCCTGAACTGAAGTTTTGTCTTTCAGGGAGACAATGGTTGCCATTAAGCGAGAAAACAATGTGGGACAACGTACCGTGTACAACTATGTTGGTACATGGGCCAACGCCGTCTCCTGGGTGGGTACGCGGCGCCCACCCGGGATTGGTACGTGGCTGGAATGAACAGCGTGGCCATGGCTGCCTACCTCGCCTACACTTGTTTCTACCTGCGCTTTGCACACGGGCGTGCAAGGAGAATTGCAAAGATGGCGGTCGTCGCAGAGCTGGCGTGGGGCTTACTCATGATGCTCATCTACTTCGCTGCCTTCTTTGGAGGGCGTAACGAGGAGATTCGCGTCAAGTTCTTTGGATGGTTGGCAGCGATCACCACCGTGCTCATGTATTTCGCCATGATACCAAATCTGGTACGTTTCGACTTCACTCTACTCTCTTCTCTTCTCTTCTGTTTTGTTCTGATCCCCTAACTAACATGTCTGAAAGAAACTTATGTCTAATCCCTCCCACTCGTACAGATTGCAGTCATTAGGACCCATGACATGTCGCAGCAGGGAATCATCCAACTCCTGTCATCAGTAGGCACTTCCTCATCATGGACTGCCTTCGGCACAGAGACACGGGATCACTTCGTCTTGGTACATTCTTGATTGCTTGATTTGAAGTTCTTGCCTACTTGCATCATGTATTTACGAAACGAATTTCCTTGGTTTTCACTGTAACAGGTGTCCAACGCCATTGGCGTAGTGCTGACGGGGTTGCAGACCATTTTGTGGGTGGTTTTTTGGGCCTTCTTCCTCAACGCCGCGCCGCAGCAGCTGCCACAGAACAACACTGCTAACCAGCAGCTTTCACAGAACAACGCAGCGCCGCCTCCGCCTCCGCCTCAGAATGTCGAGCGCCAGAACATTGTCGCGCCGCCTCCGCCACCTCAGGTTGTCGAGCTCCAGAACATTGTCGCTGCGTAGGCATCAGCATGAGGCTGCCAACGGTTTCTGCGAGCGTGTTTTGATGTAAGCCCCTGTAGGAGTCTTGGTATTCATCTGTCGCCCAGTGGGTTTTGATGCAGGGAAGGTCTGACATTCCCCTGTACTAGTACTAGTTTAAAACCTGAGACTTATTCCAACGTGCTTTGAACCCAATCTTTGCGTTGTTACTGGCAGTTTAAATGCAGGGAAGGTCTGACATTCCCCTGTACTAGTACTAGTTTAAAACCTGAGACTTGTTCCAGTGTGCTATGAAACCATCTTTGCTTTGTTACTGGCATTTTCTACCTACGCCTTGCTGAAGTCTTTTTTTATCTTCACCACAACATAGTTTGCTCTGATTACGACTTACGCGGCTCTACTTAGTAATACGTTGAAACACTCATAAACTTCATCAGCTACATTTCAGGGATTTGTTTCGAGTCTTATAAAGCTTACAGAATTCAGAACCCGGTAGTCGTTTAGTCGATCAAATGAAAGGAGGACGGTACATCGAATACATAGATCTGTGAGCACTTGTATGCCTACATTCCATTACACATCACACAATTGATTGCTCTCTACAAAAATAGTAGTGCAAGAGTTTCAGCCTGCGTAGGATAGACCTTTGCATCAAAGCAAGAGCAGAGCGACTAAGCAAGCTACCTACAAACCAGAATAAATATCTGGATCCTACACTGACTGGCTTAAACAAGATTCCTCGGTTTGTATTAGACGGTTCTACATGCCGAGAGCACCTGATGCGCCTTGAATGTTCCCCATTCCGTTTGGGAAGCCACCCATCGGAGGCATATTGTTGAGAGCGATGGAACCAACACGCATCCCCTGGCATTTGAGGCATCATCGGGTTTGACGAATCTTGCATCGCCTGTAAAGATGATAATCAACATAACAGCCATCATTCTAGCTGTTCCCGAAGATTCAGTTAGACCAGCCAAGTATAAACGTTGTAGAATGTAATACTAGAGTTATCTACGAGATGAACGTAACTAGAGGTGAATTTATTCAACAGAACTAAGGCAGAGACTGGAAGTATTCAAGCCTTTCCTATAACTAAAGTAGAGGATAATTTTATTCAACTGCAAATAGTGGCACAGACTGACAGAACTCTTTAGGTTGTGTTATAACCTAAAGAGTGAAAAGGCCAACATACTTTATTGTACCACCATAGTTGACCATAACCATCGAATTTTCATTGTGACTCAAAATCATCGATTTCACGGATTGACATGAAGGCATGAACCTATTTATAAAAATTGCAACAAATAAATCAAGTTGGCTCTCGCACTAACAAGTTCACAAGTATCTTATGTGGTACCTGAAGTATCATTTCGAAATTAAAAGATTGTCCATTCCATATGGTGAATTCACCACTCTGTGGTCCATTAATAAGCCAGAGTGCTAGAGGCCAATTTATGCAAATGGAACACTATGTTAGACTCAGACAAGTGAAAACGAATATATAACGTGTATAATATCAAAGTAGAACATCCATAATATTTTTCATCCATATCACAAGTACTAACTATCATATAAAAATTTGAATTCATTCAATGTTATTAATCCCTCAATAGATAAGTGTACCACCAAAATGATGAAGGTTGGCAAATATTCAAGAACCATACAGCAGTTTCATACATGCTAGATTTTCGAACCAAATAACTGCCTAGAGATCCAGATGGCATTAGATTACAGAACAGGAAGTTAATTTCCTACAAATCCTGACAGTATTGATGTTCTTAAGTTTTTCTTTTTTGACTGGAAGCCAAGTACATAAAAAAGCTTGAAACATGCCACAAGCCAACTACACATGAAGTACATTAGTGCAAGATGTCAAGATCTGTTGATGTTGAAGCAAAAAAAGATGTCAAGACAGCAAAGCACCACATGTAAAGCATGTGTGGAATTATCTACTTGTACTGTGACTCTTATACATTTAACATCTGCCTTCTGCACTAAGCATAACGGATATTATCTTTATCTTAGAGTTAAAGTCAGGTACAAACTGAAATGCCACGTAGGGTAGATAACATATTACTTAAAATTGCATGTATGATTAGTTCATGGTGACCATTTGTCTATCATGAATTGGTGGAGTTCTCTGAGACATATGATAGTAAGTTGCTAAAGCTGGAATATTAGAAACACAGAGAGATCTGTATCACATAACTCACCAAGACACAGTTTATGGAGCACCGATTCTTATTGTTAGATGAATGAAATAAATTTAATGGACAAACTTGTCGAGGGGTTCTCTGGGTATGCATCAGACACAACATTTGTATTGTGACTCCTCTTATAGATTTAGCATGTACCTTTCACACTAGCAATCTAGCATCACAAGATAGTATCCCTATCTAGGAGTCAAATGTCAAGTAGGGTAAACAGACATAGTACTTAGAATTGCATCTATGTTAAGTTCATGTGACCATTTGGCAACCATGGATAGGTGAACCTCTTTGAGACATAAAACAGCAAGTTGCTAAATCTAGAATGTTAGTAACCGAGAGACAGAGTTATGGAGCACCAGTTCTTATTGTTGACGTGTTTTCTGGGTATGCAACAGATGGCAACATATGCGATAAGCCAATAATCATGTAATCAGGATATCTCAGAAACAATAGAAGAGGTAGCCTTTGTATTCATAACAAAGTAGATACAGATGATTTAGAGAGGTTGCACAATTTACACTTATGCATAAGGATTTCCTTTTTATACATGGTAAGTGATATAACTGGAAAAAAATAGCACTACAATTGCATACTGGAATACATGATCACTCATACACGATTCACTATACCAAGGAACAGAGCCATACTAAGATTGTCCTGCCTTTCATTCTACTCGATAGTAGTAGCAGTGGCCCAGAATCAGCGAAAGAACATTAGATGACCTTAGCTAACTAGATAGTGAAAAAGAAGGTTTGTCCTAACTAGTAAGAGGCAGGAGAAATAGAAGGATTTTTCTAGAGAAAATGTGATGAAGGTTCAAAATATTTCAGGACAATACAGCAATTTCATATACATTAAGTTTTCGGACCGAATAACTAGCTTGAGATAAAAGAAATTAGATTTCAACAGAACATTAAGCTAATTTCTAACTCATTCTGACAGTATTGATGTTCTTAAGTACATTTTACTGGAGAGCCAAGTATATAACTGAAGGTTGAAACACGCAACAAGCCAACATTAATGACCACACTATCTGCAATCAGCAATTCAACATTTCAACTGGATACAAAGTGCATTAGTGTGAGATGCCAAGACCACAAATAACTAGATGTTGTTGGTATTATCTCGTCTAACAAAGCGACATAATTAAAAGGGGACGTGGTACCAAGGGGCTGGAAGACCGTCTCCACCGCCAGCCACCAGGAGGGTCATGCCAGCAGCGTCCATACATCGTCGACCTATAGCTGGTCTTACCTAACTGCTACCTCACGATCAGACAGTCCACGGTCATCACCATGGGCTATCCCCCTATGGCATCTACTGATCATGGTTAGTACCAACCTTCTGCATATGGCGAGGTGTTTGAATGCGAGATTAAGATCCGTAAAGCATTAAATCTGACAATGGTATCAGAGCATATTAATCTTGGTTAGAACCCTAATTAGGGATAAAAAATTGTTTTCCACTTATGTCATGGGCCCATTTTCTGCTGATTATGTTAATGCAGATGATTATGATCAAGTGTTTCCGGATTAAGTGCTTATGGTTGATAAAATAAGTACTAATGTTCTCAGGATAGCACCTAATGATCAGGTTTTAGAGTTCTATCTAAGGTTCTTATATGTTCGGGCTAATCTGATGACCATGTTTTTTTAATCATCTGATGCTACTCCCTCCGATCCAAATTAATTGACTCGGATTTGTCTAGATTCGGATGTAAAGTATTTTGTGCTATTTGCATGTTACTAAAACTCAATGTTAGCACATGATGATCATATATTTCTATGTCAATGTTTTTGGTATATGCCATTAAGAAAGTTGATTTGCACGAGTAATCATATTCTGGCCTCGGCTAAGAATTTAGGAGGGGAATCAACAACTAAAACGTGACAAGAAAATCTCATGTATTCCCAAATTTGTTACCGAAACCCTAGCCCAAGATGAAGTCCAAGAAAAGAAAAGTTTCGGGGCCCGCAAAGCGCTCACCGCTGTACGTGGGCGACATCGTCCGCTCCCGACGGAGAAGACGAGCGGAACGACGCGCTGGCCACTGTGAAGTTGACTAGGCGAGCTCGACCTCCGAGTCGTCGCCACCGTCGCAGCCCCTGCTTGACGGCGAGCACCACCCCCTCACGCCCGTACGCGCGACACGGCAGCTGCCGTTCGACGGAGGAGCGCGCGCCCTCAAGACAAGGCACGCTCCTCCGGCGAACGGAGGCTACCGAGAAGCCATGACAGCTGGACTCTCTCGTTGCTGTGGACGGGCAGGCCTCCGGCCGCCGTCGAGGGTGGGTAGGGTTTCCATCAAGTTTTGTTTGGCCGCATGTGACAGGCGTTGGATTTGATCCAGCGGCTGAGCGCTGCGCGGAGATGATGCTGGGCCGGGAAGCCAGAAAGGGCTGCTTTCAGTCCTGGGCTTCAGCCCACGGTTAGTTCCCCTAAACAACAGTTTTTATGAATTATAAAAATAAAACTGACTGGGCAAGTAAATTAATGGGCTCACTCTAGGTTTTTTTTTTGAGAAACTTCCTACTCTTTATTGATTACTAGCACAAAACCCGTGCGTTTCCACGGCACCATACAAAATTGAGTTATTTGAATTAGGATAGTAAAAAACAGATAGACGATTTTGCACTGCCAAAGATATAAGATATCGGAAAGTGATACCACTCATTACTGGAGAATATGTCTCATTGAAATCAATGCCGGGTCTCTACGTGAAACCCTGTGCTACGAGCCTCGCTTTGTATCTCACCACCTCATTGTTCTCATTCCGTTTTAGGAGGAAAACCCATTTGAATCCCACAGGGAAAACATTGGGTGGTGTTGGTATTGCTTCTGTGAATGCCTTCCTTTTATTGAGCGAAGCAAGTTCTGCTTGTATTGCTTCCTTCCATTTAGGCCAGTCGGAGCGTTTCTCACACTCAACAATAGTCCTTGGATCATGATCATTGAGAAGGGTATCAACAATTGTAGCAGAAAAATAAGTGTCGACAATCTAGACTTACGGCTGAATGATTCTCCAGAATCGATATAGTTGGTGGATATCTCATGCACCATTGATGACTCTTCGTGATTTTCTAATACGTGTGAGTCTAGGTGTCCCGATGTCCCAGCCAGTGTGTGCAAGCTGGAGCTAGGTTGTGGAGGTTGCCCTTCCACTGGGTGTATACTACCCATAAGGTGTTCGTCAACGTTGAGCTGACTTGCATTTACCGATTTGGAGGATTTTCTCCCCTCTCTCCTTTGTTGCTTGCGAGAAGCAGGTTCCGGTCGAGCATTACTCCCCTCTTTTTAGGATCAGGGAGTTGAGTGGTTTTTGTTGGTACTTCCACTCTTTCTGGCGCTTTTCTGGCCGGTTTCCAGGATTTAGTAACACCTTTTAGATCAGTAAATGAATTTGGCAGATTATTTGCAAGATGTTGCAAATTGATAATTTTCCGAACTTGGAGATCGGTCTCTTGGGTACGTAAATCAGAGGTTGAAATGGCGATAGCATTCCAATTAATTTCCGGGCATTCTTTCTGGTACTTGAAATCTCCCCCTAATACCGGAAAATGTTCCTCATCAAATATGAATCAGCGTGACGGGCTATGAATAGATCCCAGTAAGGGGTTCCAGGTACTTAATAATCGACGGCGATTTGTACCCGACATAGATCCCTAGTTTTCTGTGTGGGCCCATGGATGTCCGCTGTAGTGGTGAGATCGGGATGTATGTAGCACATCCGAACTTACGCAGATGGGAAATGCCGGGAGGATTTCCACGTACCAATTGCAGAGGGGAAGTACTGTGATATGCAGTAGGTCGCAATTGGATTAGGTCAGCGGGGTGTAAAACCGCGTGACCCCAACACGAAGTTGGCAAGCTGCAATTCATTAACAAAGGTCTTGCAATGAGTTTGATCCTCTTTATTAGGGACTCAGCCAAACCATTTTGAGTGTGGACATATGGAACAGAGTGTTGAACTTCAATCCCCAAGGTCATGCAATAGTCATTGAAGGCGCGTGAAGAGAATTCTGCAGCATTGTCCATGCGAATTGATTTAGTTCGACTTTCTGGATAATGGGCCTGTAACTTAATTACTTCCCTCATTATCTTGGCAAATGCATGGTTTCATGTGGAAAGAAGACACACATGTGACCATCGTGTAGATGCGTCAATCAAAACCATAAAATACCTGAATGGTCCAGATAATGGTTGGATAGGACCACAAATATCACCTTGAATTCGTTCAAGGAACTGAATTGGTTCAACTTGTATTTTGAGGTGCGAAGGTCTCAAAATTAGCTTCCCTGTGGCACATGATGTACACACAAAGTCTGATGACTGAGGAAATTTGGACTCATGCAAATTATGACCAATGGAATTGCTAGTAATCTTCCTCATCATCCCGATGTCGGGATGGCCTAGGCGATCATGCTAAGTTTGAAATGCGTCAACATTCTGAAAGATTACCTTATAAGCAACATGTTCTACGGGCTTGATGTACGTATAGTACAGTCCGGACGACAGAGAAGGAATTTTCTCAAGTACTTGCTTGCCATATCCGTTATCTTTTGTGAAGAGCAGATACTCTTCTTTGTTGTCTTTTGGAGGAGATTTGAATCAAGATGATGGATCTTACAATGAAACGGTGATTAGGGGGAGTGTTAGAATTAATTAAACATAGTTAATTAAGGGGTTAATCCCTGCTCCTATAATCATACGATTATGGAACCGTCAAGCGGTTGGAATTTCTGGAGCGTCGCCTCCTGGAACCGACTTCCCCGGAACCGACTCTCCCGTGTCTAACTATGTTGATCCAATCATCAATGAAACAACTGATTCATTCTATTTCTCTTGTCTTTGGCTATCTCTCGATCTCTACTTCTAACAGTGAGCTTCAGAATTTGACTGTTGCCCCTCATGGTGGAAGCAAATGCCACCTGGCACGCCACCCCACCGCTGCAATCTCATTTGGTATCTGGCTGAATGCTCCCATATTTATTCCGTGAAGACCTTGCACCACCTCAAGGCAGTCCGAGGCAACAACAATCTCCCCTAGGTGCAGGTCTACCGCAATTGCTAAAGCCTCGCGACATGCCCAAAGCCTCCAAGCTTCTCGGATGAGTGAGTGATCCCCTCAAACACACCACTGCCGAGGCACCCAAATATATATAGTCCATCGGTTGAGCGGCACACAACTCACACTGCACCGCGTTTCTCTGTCTTCGCTACCTCTACGTCAGTGTTAATCTTCATGCACCCGGCCCGCTGGCAGAGGGATCCACCAATATGCGTTCATATGCTGTCGAGCACCACACACTTTGACGAGCTTCGTAGGCTGCACCGCCACAGGACCTAGCCAACAAACATGGACCTAGCCACAGGACTCTGATTTTTTTTTTCATAGATTGCTTTCCTCCTAGAATGCCAAACAGCTAGCCCATAAGGTAACCAGCATCTTCGTTAGATCATCTTGATCCATTGTATTCATCATCATAAAAAGCCATTGTCGAGCAGCCAGTTCGGTCACAGGCTGATGTGCTCAACAATGTATATGATAAGTTTTTTTTAAAAAATATTCATGTCTGGATTTAAAAATTTCATGAAACAATAGAAAAAATAAATGAAAAAGAAAAGAAAAGGCCAACGCGGCCGGCCCAACACACCCGCCTGGGTGTGCAGTGTGGGTTCCTGGCTGCACTGGTCGGTGTTAAGGAAGGCCCGTTTCTGTGGGCAATCTCTGAACAATTATCAAATTTGAATAGTTTTAAAATTTTAACAATTTCAGTTTTTAACAATTTTTGAATTTGTATAATTTTTCTAAAAACTTTAAAATTTTGAACATCCTAATTTTTTTAACATTTCAAATTTCAACCATTTTTGAATTTGAACAAAAAATTTACTACACCAGATCAAACGCTAGTGATTCTCGATACGATCGAGTACATGGGCCGACCCACCCATTCTCGGTTTGATGATTTTTCATGTCACACTTCAATTTGAGCACTTCTGTGTTGTGAATAAAGAAGTTGGCGGTTTTAATATCGGGTGCGTTGCTTTAGTAGTCATGCAAATAAATTTCTCTGAGATGAAGATCAATGCATTTGATAGGAGAGATGGGTTATAATACAGCTTATCTTTTCTATCGGTACCGATACACAACTACAAAAGTATAAAACAAATTAGTTATAGTGGGTACAACAACAAAAATAACTTCATACTCCCTCCGTTTTAAAATATAAGATATTTTAGGTTTATGAAGAAAATAAATCTAGACTTTTTTTAGCATATAGATTCATCCCAAAGTTGAGTGAACCTACATACTAAAATAAGTTTAGATTTATTTTCTTCACAAACCTAAAACATCTTATATTTTGAAACGGAAGGAGTAGTTGTCATCTAATCAACATCAGGTATGGGTTGTATCATGTGTGAATTGATGATTGTTAATAGTCACATTAAACGTTCTTTATATTACCTACTCCATCCGTCCGCAAATAAATGTACTTCTAGCTTTGTTCTATAAGTCAAAGTTACTAAAGTTTGATTAATTTTATAGGAAAACGTATCAATATTTATTACTCTATTGGTACTAGTAGACCTGTTCTAAAATCTAGTTTTATAATATATCAATTTCATCTAATATATATTACTATATTTATTTAAAAATTTGGTCAAACTTTACTAAGTTTGACTTAACCAAAAATTAGAAGTACACTTATTTACGGACCGAGGGAGTAGCTTTAATGCCTCGTAGATACAGTTTTGACTACTTATTTAGATTTTTCATTTTAAATTTTGGGAATATCAAAAATTAAAACTCCATCATGGATGTTCTTCTACCAAATATTCTTCTAGTGATCCAAGTTCATAATAGGTTTAACTAAATGTAATTCTACACTTCCAGTGAATTCCCTTCCATGCGTGACGAGCTTTCGGTGTTTTCTGATAGCTAGGGACGTCTTGTGTATGATCCGAACGCACAATCACTCTGACATGGTACGGTCGTGAGTACAATCAGTCTGACCATACCGTAGGTCGTTAGGCTGGTCATAGTGCATAGTAATTTAAACTACTAACATGTATATGTTACTAGTCTAAGTTACTATTTTCATAGTACAAAATAAATCAAGTATGATAACATGCAATGCCATATTAATTAGGTTGTAGACTTACTTTGTCTTAATATGTGTGATGTTACAGTAACATAGCTTGTTACTCTATCTATCTCTTTCTTCATTAACTCATGCCACATAAGCAAAAGTGCTGAGTTGGACTTTAGTTGCTACTAGTGAAGTTACATCTACTATGACCAGCCTTAAGTATCATGAAGCATCTATTTCACTTCTTTTGTCCTTGCTCTCCACCCAAATGCATGAATATTTGTATAGAAGGTCTTTAAGGCCTCCAATTAATATATTTGTGCTAAACAATGACAACTCTAATTGATTTTTATCAACCTTTTTAATTCTAGGATTGGTGAAATTAGTATGGAAGATATTGGAGCGCGATAAAATATCAAATCCCCTAAACTACTCATGCAAAAATATAAGGTAAAACATGATGTAAAATACACTCATCAGTCCGCGCATGCAACGGAGGCGTGAGAGGTGTGATGGCTGAGTGTAGTGATCAACCCTAATCAGCACACTCCACCCTCTCTTATATAGGTCTTCATAATGGGCTTCTACATTAGAGGCCCATTAATACTCCTAAGCCTTGTCCAATCCAGATCTAATCCGAATTAGGCTTCCCGCACCTTAAGTGTGTGATTCTATGGATTCACGTATGTATAGACATGACACGAGTACTACTGCTCGGCAAATAGGTTGTAGCGGCCTATAGCAAGACGTACCAACTCCCACACGTGCATAAATATCATATATCACACAAAGCACATGTTATTCCCTTTGCCTCACGATATTTGGATAAGATCCAAACTGACCTACCTTTCTTGACCTGTGATTTGGCATCCCTTACTAGGTTAACTCTTAACCTTAAATAGCATGTACATGCATTTCTCAATCCGGTAACTCGAGGGGACAGAGATATCTCTCTCATGAATAGAGGGGTGAATCCCATCTTGACTAACCATACCAAACAACATACTATCTAGTCTCTACTACTTAAAAATAATCTCGACATTCTGTTTTCTTCCACTCTGTTCATCACCCCTCCATTAAAAAAATCTCGCGTCGACAGGTGGGCCCGTCTGGAAGCAGTAACTCTCCTTTAGACCTTTCTCCTCCCTCGCACGGATCTCTTGACCGCCGCCGCTGCTCTCCCACATATCTCTCGCCCACCATTGTTGCTCACCCTACATCGCCGTCATCCTTCTCGTCCCGCATCACCTCTCTATATGGGTGACGAGGGTTCGAATCGTTAACGCCAATTGTTATGGACTTGGGTTTTGGAGAAGGAGGAGACGCTGGAGATCGTGGAATGGCTAAAAGACAAACAACACGGGGACACGAGGTTTACCCAGGTTCAGGCCCCCGGAGGGAAAATCCTACTTCTGCTTGTCTACTCTTTGTTAATGGCGATGCCGAAGGTTATAGGGGTGCGCAGATTGGATCTAGCGAGGTGTGTGATAGGTTATGAGGTAGGTCCTTCTCATCATGCCCTCCTGGCCTTTATATAGATAGGCCAGGTCTTGAGGATAGGTCAAGTCGGTTACAGTTTTAGGGTTTTTCCCTTCAAGTTTCTATCCGAAGAAAGCGTGTCCTCCAAGGATTCTAATCCATCCTGGGCTTGGGCCACCCGAAATCCTCCTGGACTTCATGATTGAGGTACGCCTTCTTCATGGGCTTCTACTGAACGGGACCGGGTAGCAGGCTAATATCGGGTACCCATAGGGCATACCCATGTCAGTAGCCCCCGAGTGTTCAGTTGAATCGTAGATTTGACTGGAGACTCTTAAGTCTTTCGAGTGCCTTTCATCCGAACATGTTTCGGTTTAATATGTTGGTTCATAGGGATAGTTGATACGCGTGCCTAACTCTCCCGGCGGATCGGGGTCAGTTAACTGCCTTCGGGCAAAACAACGCTATCTACTCAAACTCGAGTCCCTGGACACGAATCCGGAAAATTACTGGTGTAATTCGACTCAGGCCACAGAGGTCTTGCAGGAGTCGGATTCTACTGTTTTAAGTTATACTGACACAGAATAATACTAGTAGAGCGTAGTCGGGTGTGTTGCCAGACCATCAGATTGTATATGTAGGTCTTATCTTTGCGTCATAGACACAACATCCGAAAATTTATCGTCGTGGAGGCGTTTCGCGTGACTAAGGAGACATTATCTCTCTTAGAATTATTTTGGGGAAAATTGTCTATTATTCCATAAGTTATGTTTTACTATAGTCATGGAGGATCCGAAGGATCTCAATTAATTGATTCATATGCTACGCGAACGATGCTCCCTATGTGAGTAGAACCCGAGTGTCTGTTCGAGTCGTACACTCGAGCGGAGACTTATAGTCACCAGTCACATGGTACATTGATCCGGAAATCCTTCGGATGACCAATATTTTCAAATGCACAGCCATCGCTCACTATGGGTGTTAGGCCACGTAGAGATAAAACAAAATTTTCCCTCTAACGTGGTGATCCCAAGATCTAGCTGAGGTAGAAGGCCACGAGGTTTACCACTAGACGCGCAGTTGCGGATTACTAATAGCACGTTAGTTGATGTAGTGCAGTCCTTTGCGATCCGATCGTCCTGGTGCTGATCGTACAACACCTCTGCTGTCCAGACGTACAAGGAGGAGCACCGGCGACAAACTTCTAGGTTCGTTACGACGGCATGACTGCTGTGGAGCTAGGGTTTCCAACACATGGAATGACCTAATCGATCAACGATTAACCCTTCTGGGTTACCATGCTCCACTATATATAGGGAGTGAACGTGGGCTTCACTTTTGTGGCCCATTCACTAAAGCCCATATAACATTAGTCACCACGAGTCCGACTCACTGACTCAGTCCTAATCCGGATTGGGTCCAACCCAACCAGATTTCCGGTCCAGATCCAATCCAAACTTGCTCCCGCTCTTAAGTGTGTGACCCCGCGGGCTCTTGGCAACTTGGACACGATTAGAGTCCGACTCTCAATCGATCAGTTGGTAGCGGCTCCTAGCAGAACGTGCCGACTCCCAAGTACCAAAGATTCATGCTGACTTGCCTTTCCAATGCGACTTACATCCGAGTCCCTTTTGCCTCACGATATACCTTGTCAGACTATAGGCGAATATTTGTCATCCCTTAAATAGTCCAACTCTCTTCTTGATCCGAGATAAGTGATTCACCCGACTAACTCTTAGTCGATCGCCTCGGTTAACACTTAACCGAGTCGTGCATGGCCATGCTTTCCGACTCATATCATCCGAGAGGGCCTAGAGAATATCTCTCCAAGTGGAGGGGCAAAATCCCGTCTTGGTTATTCACATCAGCAGCTTGATTCTCAGTCGACCCGAACTCTGTCTTTATGACTGCCCAGTTACGGATCAGCGTTTGACAGAACCTAAGTCGGTGATCCTCAACTCAGACTATGCAACAACCTCAGGTCTAAGGATTACGTTGATTGAGATATACAAATGACAACTTGTTCGTTGTACCTCAATATGGGTCAATCCGACTTGCTAAACTCTTTAGCTGAATCTGTGTAAGTCGGAATAACATCACCATGCCCATGCAAGTGGAACCGAGTCATCAAGCCGACTTTCACATTGGTCTAAGTTGTGTGTCCAGCACAACCTCAATGACCAAGGATATTTAGTACAAACAACATGAATGTATAGTTCCACAACCGAATCACATATTCAATGATACACATCAGATGTTTATACAAGGACAACTTAATAACTTTATGAATACAATGGGAAATATCATCATACATGTTGCCTCTAGGGCATATTCCCAACAATCTCCCACTTGCACTAGAGTCAATCTTCCAACATCACATGTCTAAGCATCTAATGCCCATGGCTCTCAGGTGCGCCTCATGCTTCGGCTGTGGTAATGGCTTTGTCAACAGATCCGCAATATTTGCATCCGTGTGTACCTTGCATAACTTGATATCATCCTGATCCACGAACTGGCGAATCAGGTGGTACCGCATGAGTATGTGCTTATTCTTCTGGTGTTTTCTAGGTTCCTTGGCTTGTGCAATAGCACCATTGTTGTCACAATACACGTCTAATAGATTGGACGAGACCTGAACCACACCAAGATCCATGAGGAAATTACTCATCCAAACAGCTTCCTTTGCTGCCTCTGAGGCGGCAATATACTCAACCTCTGTTGTAGATGCAGACACAGTCTCTTACTTGGAACTCTTCCAGCTCACAACACCTTCGTTTATAATAAACACGTATCTGGATTGCGAATGAGAATCATCAGAGTCGGTAAGATAACTCGCATCCATGTAACCCTTTACACTGAGTTCATCTTCACCACCATAAACCAAAAAAATATCCTTAGTCCTTCTCAAGTACTTTAGGATATTTTTAGCCGCTGTCTAGTGGATTTATCTAGGATCAGCCTGGTATCTTCTCACAACACTTAGAGCATATGAAACATCCGGCCTAGTACAAATCATGGAATACATGATGGATCCGACTGAAGAAGCATACGGAATCGCACTCATCCGACTTCGCTCATCAGTTGTCGATGGACACTGAGTCTTGCTAAGTTTTACAACATGGGACATCAGTAAGAACCCCTTCTTAGACGATTCCATGTTGAACTTCTTCAACACTTTGTCCAAATAAGTACTTTGACTCAATCCAATGAGCCATCTTGATCTATCTCTATAGATCCGGATTCCGAGGATGTATGTTGCCTCACCCAAGTCTTTCATTGAGAAACTCCTTTCCAATGATTCCTTGGTTTCTTGCAACATCTGGACAGCATTTCCAATCAGTAATATGTCATCCACATATAAGATTAGAAAGTTTACTTTGCTCCCACTAAACTTCTTGTATAAACAAGAATCATGATCACTCTTGATGAAGCCAAACGATTTGACTACCTCATCAAAGCGAATATTCCAACTCTGAGATGCTAGCTTTAACCTATAAATGGATTTCTGAAGTTTACATACCTTGTCAGCATTAGCCAGATCGACAAAACCCTCGGGCTATATCATATACACGTCCTTAGTTAAATTTCCATTAAGGAAAGACGTTTTGACATCCATCTTCCATATCTCATAGTCGAAATAGGCTGCTATCGCTAACATGATCCGAACTGATTTAAGCATCTCTACGGGTGAGAAAGTCTCATTGTAATCAACTCCTTGAACTTGTCGGAACCCCTTCGCGACAAGACGTGCTTTATAGATGGAAACATTTCCATCCATATCAGTTTTCTTCTTAAGGACCCATTTGCACTCGACGGGTCTTGCACCGTCTGGCAGATCAACCAAGTTCCAAACTTGATTTCCATCCATGGACTTTAACTCGGATCTCACGGCTCCAAGCCATGACTCGGAATCAGATCCCACCATCGCTTCCGAATAATTTGCCGGCTCATCACTGTCTAACAGTAACACATCACGAACACATCGTAATCTCACCGATCTTCGTAGTACAGGTGCTGCTGCCGGCTCAGCTACCACTATCGGCTCAACCTCCAAGGTTTTTGCTGACTCGCTACTAGCCGGTTCCTCTCGAATTTCTTCGAGCTGCACCGTGCTCCCAATTACTCCCTGACTGAGAAACTCTTTCTCAAGGAAGACACCGTTTCGAGCGACAAACACTTTGCCCTCTTCTTGGTTGTAGAAGTAGTAACCCAAGGTATCCCTCGGATACCCCACGAAAATACACTAATCCGACTTGGCCGTAAGCTTGTCCAACTGAAGTCGCTTGACAAATGCTTCACAACCCCAAATCTTAAGAAAAGCCAAACTCGGATTTTTGCCTGTCCACATCTCATGCGGTGTCTTCTCTACCGATTTTGATGGTACTCTGTTTAGTGTGAACGCCGCTATTTCTAGACAATAACCCAAAAATGATAACGGTAGATCTGTCCGACTCATCATTGACCATACCATGTCCAACAAGGTCCGATTCCGCCTTTCCGAAACACCATTCCTTTGTGGCGTTCCTGGTGGAGTAAGTTGAGGAACTATTCCACAACTTTTCAGATGGTCATCAAACTCATGGCTCATGTACTCGCCTCCTCGGTCCGACCGAAGAAACTTTATTTTCTTGCCGAGTTGATTATGTGCTTCATTCTAGAATTCTTTGAACTTTTCAAAGGCTTCCGACTTATGTTTCATCAAGTAGATATATCCATATCGACTCAAATCATCAGTGAAGGTAATGAAGTACTCATAGCCACCCCTGGTTGTCGTGCTCATTGGTCCACATACATCACTATGTACTAGTCCCAACAAGTCGGACGCCCTTTCGCAACTCTTTGCAAAAGGTGTCTTGGTCATTTTGCCGAGTAGGCAAGATTCACATGTCTCGAACGCCTCCAAGTTGAACGAAGTTAGGAGTCCATCATCATGGAGCTTCTTCATGCATTTACAACTTATATGACCAAGCCGACAGTGCCAAAAGTAAGTCATATTCAGATCATTTGGTTTCAACCTTTTAAATAAACTGACTCACCATCAAGATTCAAAATAATTAACCAGTCCTGGACGGGTGCAAAGCCGTGAAACATATCATTCAAATATAAAGAACAACCATTATTCTTGATATTCGACTCATAGCCTTGCCTCATCAAACATGAAGCAAAAATAATGTTTTGAATGAGCACTGGAACATAATAACAATTATTCAGTTCCATAATGAATCTGGAAGGTAAATGAAGTTGCATCGTGCCGACTTCCAACGCAGCAACTTGTAAGGTTCCCAACCTTTAATAAGGTAGAGATCCCTGTGTTTACAATGCTAGTCCCTGGATCAATAGCTAGCATCCACAGTTAAGATGTAATATCAAGAAACAAAGGTCATAATACAACTTTATAACCAGGAATAAAATAATTTATTACATCTTACATAGCTCATTTGGCTATCTCATTACAATGCAACAGAATATAATAATAACATGGGGTCCTTCATCTTCAAAGTGCCACAAGCAAACATGTTGGTTGTAGACTTGTAATCCTAAGTCAATAAACTTCTCCAACATCAAACAAACCTGCAACATAATAAGTTACAGCCACAAGGGTCAATACATTTGAATTGTATTGGCAAGTGATACTATGGTAGTATAGTGGAGTCTATCATCTATATGCATTTGGCTAAGTGGAGCTTAGGCTTGCTTTGCTCAAAATAGATTTTCCTTATCATTTGAAAACACTAATTTTTTTGCTTGAAAAAATCACCCAAGGCATCTCCCAATAGAAATTGGTGATCCTTTAACCCTTGTTCAACCACAAGTTTTTAACTTAGAAATTGGGATGAGGAGATTATTGATAGCTTCCATGTCTTGATGCTCAAATTGTCCTTTTCTAGGGACATGGCTAAGTACTTAGATTTTTCACTCTGCAGAGGTGGTGCACTTTCCCCACAAGACTTGGTTTCACCAAGACAAGATCTTTCAGAAGCCTTCCCTTAGACCAGAATGGACGCGTTCCAACCTATCATCCCCTACCACCAACTGTCCATTTGGCTAAGTTATTGCAACCTATATGATCCAGGCAGAGCCCATAATGCCAAGTGGCTGCACTTGAAGCTGCTCAACATTTGACATCTCAAATCTCTTTGTTCCTGGGTGGCCATCCACAAGTGAGATACACAAAGGTAAACCATAGAAATGGGCCTTGTGAACCACTCAACACAAACCATTCCTTCTATTTCACCCAGGTGATTCATTCACTTAGTTGTTTCATTCACTTCATAAACCATATTTAAACCAAGTCATTATTTTATGTGGTTGAAAAATGTCTTTAGCAAAACAACAATTTTATGTGGTTCACCAAATACATTTTTAAATCATAAAACTTGGTGCTTGGGGTCAGAGAGTTTATTCCAAAACATTTCCCAAAGATTTTCTCTCAAAAGCATTTTTAATAAATAAACATTACTTTTATTTGACTAGAAATGGTTTAAATCTAAGATTCATTCTTTTGCTTCACCAAATATATTTTTGAAACCACAAATTGATTTCTATGGTCAGTAGGTTCAAAAAAAACCATTTGCCAAAGGTTTTATCTCAAAAATCATTTTAGAACAATTTTTATATTCTAAACATGCATACACAAGTTTCTGCAAAAACAATCAATTTAACAGAAGCATTTTACTAAACAAAGTGCATGGTCAGAAAGTACTTGTCTTGCTGAATCCATTGATATAAAATTTGCAAAATTTGGACGTGTGTTTTGAAAGTTATGAAATTTTCAAATTGGCACATCTAATAGAACAAATCTTGTTTTTAAAACAGACTCTAGGCCACGTGGAGCAATTTGATTGGCTGAAAACGTTTTGTGTGGATCGACAAACACAGACCGCAGGATCCAAATTGATCGCACAACATAGATCGCATACCCCTTCGTTTATAAGTGATTCTATCTAAGCCTCAGGATCAAGATCCAACGGTCCTAGTATAATGACCTAGAATGGCGGCTGGATCGATGTGGCTCGGCGATGGCGCTGCGGCGATGCAGGAAGCGAGAAAGAGAGAGAGGGGGCTCACCGGATTCGCTGAACGATGCTGATGCTCAACGTGTTCTCGGGGAGGCAGGGGGCGCACGGGGTGGTCGACAATTGCTCGTCGGAGTAGTGGTCACCGTCGGTTGCGTTTAGATGTCATTGGTGGCGAAGCTACAGAGCACGCTAAGACGAGTGGAAGACACGGTCAGATGCGCAAGGTCGTGGCACGCACAGGAGTATCAAAAAGAGGGGAGCGGGAGGTCAGAGCTCACCGTGTGGAGTCGCCGAAGTCGAGGCAGAGGGTGGCGAGGTGCAGTGGTCATCGTTGTCGAGGTTCTGGGGTGCGCGGGGGTAAACTGATGCCACTGGGAGGTGCGCCAGGGTCTGTGGAGCACGCGTGTGGTCGATAGGGCGACGCCGATGGCCGGAATCGCCATGGCTTCGCCGGAGACAGCGGCAGTGCAAAGCAAAATGGAGGCAGCCTGGTGGCTCTCTGGCAGCGGGGTTTGAGGGGAAAAGAAGAGGAGAGGGAGGGGATTTATCAGGTGTGATCACGAGATTAATCGTTGAGCCATTGCAGCGTATTTACTCCGAGGAGTTAACGGCAGGAAAACGGCCGGGAGGCGTGGTCAGCGGGGTGGGTGAAGACAATGACGACGTGGCGATTGGGTCCGTTGTCAGCGAGAGAGGAAGAGGGGAGGTGGGGTCCGACTGTCATTCGCTGTGCGGGTAGAATCTCTAGTGCGAAGCGTTTTTCCGCGGGAGAGAAGGAGTGGGCTGGGGTTGGGCTTAGTGGGCTAGCTGGGCTGGGTTGGCCAGATTCATTTTTTTTGATCTGTTTTATTTTTCTTTTTCTATTCTTATTATTCTGTTTTGGTTTTGTTTAATTAATTCAAACATCAATTTGAATTCAAACCTCAACCAAGATTTGTGTAGGTTTAAATACTGATTAGTAATATAATCTGAAGTCAATTTTGGAATAAAATTTTATTCTTTTTGGGGTCTTTTTAATTATTCAAAAGGCCCTTGTTTTAAATCAAATAAGATTTAATAATATTTTCAAACACCATTAAAAATTTTAAACCTTCCAAATCTTTTCAGTAGGTTTTTATTTGTTTAGTAGGGTGTCAAATAATTCATCTTGAATTATTTGGAAAGTATTTAATATGATTCTTAAATCATTTGAATTGGGTATTTGTTTTAATTCCAATGGAATTAAATATAGTTTTAATTCCCTAAATTTTATTTGGAAGATTTATTTTATTTAAGTTAATTAAACAAATTTTATTCCATTTGGGTAAATTCCAAAATACTATTTTCTCATGAATTATATCATCATTCTTATTAGAGATTTGTCTTTATTAAAATAGAGATAGAATGGTTAATGCATTTTTATTTTATTTTGTTAATTCTTTATCCTTTTATTTTATTTGGATTTGGATTCTATTCATTCTATTTGCTTAATAGATTAGGCCAAGATTTAATTTGGTCTTTAAATATTCCTTATTTAATATTTCTTTCTTCATCTTATAAAATCCATATCTTTTTATTTAGAGATCCAAACTTGGTGACTCCAATTTGTAAAATCTTATTTAATGTTTATTTATCCTTTTAAATATCTTTAGGATTATTTGCTCACCATTTGGTATGGATTTTGGATAAGTGTTTTATTAGCTTTGGAAATTACTTTTCCTTATCTTATTAATTTCATAGGATTTTATCTATGGCTCCAAATTAAGTGAAACCAATTTCTATGGCTTTATAATATTTCCAATAGTCATTCTTGATCAATTTGAAAAGTTGGTTTGACCAATTTTTATATGGATCAAATCCATAGTTTTAGAGATAATTTGAAAATGATTTTCTTTCCTTATGGTTTTTAGTGTTTTGGTTTATTCCTCAAGTGTTTAAGTTTTCCAGATGCATTTAAAGTGAATGCATTCCACTTGATTTGAATTTAATTAGATTCAAACGTTAACCAAAGTTTGTTCAAGATGGGATTTTAAGTTTCCATTTAGAAACAAAAGTTTCTTTTCACTCTAAATTTCAACAATTATTTATTTTGTTTATTTATTTTTCACATTACAAGATTTGTAAAATCTTGGGACGTGACAGGCTACCACCCTTAAAATAAATCTCGTCCCGAGATTTGGGGAGGCTAGGGGTTACAAGTTGGCTCAAAACAACTAGGGTACTACCACCCTTAAAAATTTTCCAACTAGATCACTTCTTGACTTGCTTGGGGTCTTGATGAAATCTCTCTGGGCAAACATCTGCATAGTGTCCTTTGTTTCCACACTTGAAACATGCAACTAGGCTGAGATCCTTTATAGGCTTTATCTTGTGCTTCATCTTTTCTGGACAGTTGCTTGCATAATGTCCTTGGTTACCACAATTGTAACATGTGATAAGATTGAGTTCTTCACGTATCTTCTGTGGACAAGTTGACACATAATGGACTAACTCTTTGCAGTTGTTGCACCACACTTGGCTAATCTCCTTATACTTTTTCTTCTTCTCTGGACATTCATTGGCATAGTGTCCCATCTCTTTGCAATGGCAACATTGCACATGGCTTTTGTCTTTCTTTTTCTTGGGTTTCTCCAAAGCAAAAAGTGCTTCTAATTCATGTTCTTCATATGTTATCTCAAAGGTAGGAAAGTTTCCTGGTCTCCTTGACCTTTTCCCTGGATAATACATATGTCTCCTCTTTGGTCCTTTAAATTGGGTCATATTGCATGGAGGTGGAAGCTGAGATTTTCCTTTGTCTTCATCCTTCTTGTTAGACTTGGCTCTCTCATGGTAATCTGCAATCAGTTGTTGCACTCCACCTTGTTTCCTTTGTTGAACTATGGAATAGATGGGGCATTGGATAGGGACATGATTATTTCCTTCACATAGGTAACAAGTAGCTTGAGATGTGGGGCATTGGTCAGTTGGATGTTTCTCTTCACAATTGGGGCATTGATCTTCATGCTCCTTGGAAGTGTGATCCTTGTCTCCACAAATATTGCAAGCTTGGTTTCCTTCTAGAATATCATCTTTGTCATCCTTGTTGTCACACACTCCTTGGGAAGAGTTGTTTCCCATGTTGATCATTTGATCTGTCGCCTTATGCAACAATTGGGTTTGGGTCTCCAAAAACCTTTGCATGGTTGGATCTACCTCACTGGTGTTGGCTATAAATTGAGCTGTCACTTGGTTCAACTGGGTTTGGTTTGCTAGTAGTTGTTCTCTCATGTGCATCTCTTGGTTGTTGTTGTTGCCATCCTTGATGTTGGAGTTTCTTGGAGTAGTCATCTGTTTGGGTTGGGTTGGGATTAGAATAGGCAAAATATTTGTAAGGGAATAATTCTAATCACACCCATCACAATTCACACAAGCAAAGTGCAAGCAATCACAAACAAGCATCCCACTCAAACAACAAGTTTCAAGCATATTTTTAGGCAACCAAAAATATTTTTGTTACACCACATAAGTTGGTGGGTTTGACTTAAACTAAATATGGTGGTCCATCTATATGGTTCACTTGAGATCTTTCCATCCTTCTTGGTTGATTCTTCTTGAACAAGATTTTTTTGTATCCTTGGGAAAATTCTTGGTCACAAAATCTTCAAAGGTGATGATGGTTCCTTCTAAGTTGTGTTTCCTTAGTATTCAAGTCTTGAGCAGCATTTCTTGTCTCACTTGTAGTCCTTAGTGTATCCAAGGTTGAAGTCCTTGTTGAGAATAAGGTTGAAATCACATGAAGATGTTGAAGTCATTAGAGTTGATGAAGTCCTTATCTCATGGTGAAGTCTTTGGCCATGGAGTAGGTTTTGTCCATCAAGTTGAAATAGAAGAGATGTAGAGTCAAAACCAAAATGGTTGAGGAAAGAGTTTACAAGATTGTTTGTAAATAAGTTTTGGAACAAATACAACTCCTATTTTTCTAAGGGTTTTATTCCAATCCTAGGGTTACAATCCTACAGGCAACACAATGCTCTGATACCATCTGTAAGGTTCCCAACCTTTAATAAGGTAGAGATCCCTGTGTTTACAATGCTAGTCCCTGGATCAATAGCTAGCATCCAAGGTTAAGATGTAATAACAAGAAACAAAGGTCATAATACAACTTTATAACCAGGAATAAAATAATTTATTACATCTTACATAGCTCATTTGGCTATCTCATTACAATGCAGCAGAATATAATAATAGCATGGGGTCCTTCATCTTCAAAGTGCCACAGGCAGACATGTTGGTTGTAGACTTGTAATCCTAAGTCAATAAACTTCTCTAACATCAAACAAACCTGCAACATAATAAGTTACAGCCACAAGGTGTAGGGTTCGCAGCATAGAAAACAAAAATTTTCTTACGATGGGAACTGTAGGGTTCGCAGCATAGAAAACAAAAATTTTCCTACGATGTGAACTATGTACCAAGATCTATCTACTAGATACAAACAACGGGCGGATGTATATCCGTAGAGAACATACCCTTGAAGACCGACAAAGCTTAACGAGTTCAACTCGTGGTTGATGTAGACGTTGTCTTGCTGATCTCAAGATCGAGAGGAAGTCCTAGCGCCGCAAATCAGCCAAGACACGTGTCATTACACACGTTCGAGGCACCGAGCAACCTCCGCCTCCTCGCTCCAGCGATGCAGCGGAAGCACAACTCTTTCTTGCCGAATAGCCACCGGGAACATGTATCTCGCTAGTCCGAGACCATGGGGGATAAATTCTAGAGGGGGAGAGAGATCCTTCCGAGGAGGTGTGTGAGACAAGTGAGGAGGGGGGCTCCTTTTATAGGAGGAGGGGGGGCACCCAAGGGGGTGGCCGCCGGCCATGGGGTCTGCCCCCTCCCCTCCTTCATTCATGTGGGTGGACACTCCACTCACAAAAATGCCCTTTAAATTTCCTCCACTCAAAAGTCCACTCAAATTCCCATTAAATTTCCACCAAATTTAATGCAAACTCTCATTAAATAAAACTCTTTTATTTTATTCAGAATTTTGTAAATTACTTTAATGACAAACATTCACAAATAACCCCTTGCTAGAATTCCATTTCACATGCATAACCACTTTATGCAATTTCACCCGAAAACCTATTTCGGTATCTAGTGAAATAAATTCCTGCGCTTGTTCATTCTTTCGGCATGAAACATTTGCTCCAATTGGATGTCGGTGTCTCTTAAGTGTGTTACCCTACGGTTCGTGAATAATGAGGACATGATGGAGACCCCTCTCGGATCAATAATCAGAAGCGGGATCTGGAGACCCATCACTCCCACATTCAACGATGACTTTCTTGTGATCGGAACCTTTTACGCTAGTATCTTAATCCCTTTGTTTCACGATATATTACATGTCTGAGATTCGATCATCGGTATCTCCATACCTAGTTTGATCTCGTTACCGACATGCACTCTTTTCTCGTTCCTGTGATATAACATTCTAGTGATCAAATCACTTGCTTGCAAGCTAATCAATGTGATATCACCGAGAGGGCCCAGAGTATATCTATCCGTCATCGGGATGAAAAAATTCCACTCTCGATCCATGAGCCTCAACATAACACTTTATTAGTTCTGAATCCATCTTTATAATCACCCTGTTACGGTGTGACGTTTGATGTTATCAAGAAACTCTTTCGGTGTTAGTGATTGACATGATCTCATGGTCTAAGGATTAGGATCACTTCGTAAGTTGTTATAGCAATATAAACTCAATGACTTTGATCGTAATGCTATACTTCGGATGAATGTTCATCACACCATTACACTAATGTTGTGATCCCGTTATTAACAACATCCAATGTCCATGATCAGGAAACCTTGATCATCTTGTTAATCAACGAGCTAGTTTATGAGAGAGGCATAACTAGGAACTTTCTGTTTGTTTATTAAACACACATGTATTAACGTTTCCTAATTAATACAATTATAGCATGCAAAATAAACATCTATCATATACTTGGAATACACATAATAAACACTTTATTATTGCCTTCAGTCTCCCACTTGCACTAGAGACAATAATCTAGTTACATAGTGATAAATCTAACACCCATTGAGTTCTGGTGTTGATCATGTTTTGCTCTAGGGAGAGTTTTAGTCAACGGATCTGCTACATTGAGATCCGTATGTACTTACAAAATCTTTATATCTCCATCCTTGACATGCTCAAGGATGGAGTGAAACCGACGCTAATATGCTTGGAATGCTTGTGAGACCTTGGCTCTTTGGCATTGGCAATGGCACCATTGTTGTCACAATAGATCACCATTGGTCCAACGCGTTTGCCACCACTCCTAGTTCGGATATGAACTCCTTCATCCAAACTGCTTCCTGAGCCGCTTCTGAAGCAACAACATATTCGGCCTCCGTTGTTGATCCCGCTACCACAGGTTGTTTGGAGCTCCTCCAACTAACCGCTCCGCCATTCATGAGAAATACGTATCCGGATTGAGACTTAGAGTCATCCAGATCGGTGTCAAAGCTAAGCCGACATAACACTTAGCGATTTAGCTCTTCTTCACCTCCAGATACAAGAAACATATCCTTAGTTCTTCGTAAGTACTTAAGGATATTCTTGACCGCTATCCAAAGGTTCAACCTGGATCCGATTGGTACCTACTAGTCAAACTAATAGCATGTGCCACATCCGGTCTTGTACATAGCATGGCGTACATTATAGAGCCTATGGCTGAAGCATTGGGGACTTTGTCCATTATCTCTCTTTCTTCCGCCGAAGCCGGACTTTGAGTCTTACTCAATGTCTTGCCTTGCAACATAGGTAAGAACCCCTTCTTACTTCCGTCCATTTTAAACTTCTTTAAAATCTTATCAAGGTATGTACTTTGCGATAGCCCTATTAGGCGCCTAGATCTATCTCTATAGATTTTTATGCCTAATATGTATGACGCTTCACCTAGGTCCTTCATTGAAAATTTGCTGTTTAGATAACTTTTAACACTGTTTAGAAGATCTATATCATTTCCGATCAATAATATGTCATCCACATATAATATCAGAAATGCCACATTGCTCCCACTCACTTTCTTGTAAATACAAGCTTCTCCATAAGTTTGGACAAATCCAAACTCTTTGATCACCTCATCAAAGCGGAGATTCCAACTTCGTGATGCTTGCTTCAATCCATAGATGGATCGCTGAAGCTTGCACACCTTGTTAGCATCCTTAGGATCGATAAAACCCTTTGGTTGTATCATATACAACTCTTCTTCAATATTACCATTGAGAAACGTGGTTTTGACATCCATCTGCAATATCTCATAATCGAAATATCCAGCAATTGCTAACATAATCCTAACTGACTTTAGCATCGCTACGGGAGAGAAAGTCTCATCTTAGTCAACTCCTTGAATTTGTCGAAACCCTTTGCATAAGTCGAGCTTTATAGACGGTCACATTACCATCAAAGTTTTCCTTTTGAAAATCCATTTGTTCTCCACGGCCTTCGGGTGAGGTAATTCCACCAAGTTCCAAACTTGATTTTCATACATGGATTCCATCTCGGATTTCATGGCTTCTAACCATTTGTTGGAACTGGCTCATCATCGCTTCTTCATACGTCGCAGGTCATCATTTTCATCAACCATGAAATTCATGACAGATTTCCGCATCCGGGAGTCGCACGCGGCCCTGCTTTGACTCGCGAGGTTCTAGTACTCTCTTTCGGAGTTTCATGATCATTATCATTAGTTCCTCTTCAACAGGTGGAGCCAACTCCGAACAACTTCAAGGCCGCGCTACTCGCCATACTTTGAAGAGAAGGTTCCACAACCTCTTCGAAGTTCTACCTTCCGACTACTCACACCTTTCGATGAAACTCTTTCTCTAGAAAGGATCCATTCTTGGCAACAAAAACCTTGCCCTCGGATCTGTGATAGAAGGAATACCCAATAGTTTCTTTAGGGTATCCTATGAAGACGCATTTTTCCGCTTTGGGTTCGAGTTTATCCGGTTGAAGTTTCTTCACATAAACATCGCATCCCCAAACTTTAAGAAATGACAGCTTAGGTTTGTTTCCAAACCACAATTCATACGGTGTCTTCTCAACGGATTTAGATGTTGCCCGATTTAAAGTGAATGCAGCAGTTTCTAGTGCATAACCCCAAAATGACAACGGCAAGTCCGTCAGAGACATCATAGATCGAACCATATCTAATAAAGTACGATTACGACGTTCCGACACACCATTTCATGTGGTGTTCCGCAGGTGTGAGTTGTGAAACAATTCCACACTCTTTCATGTGAGTGCTAAACTCAGAACTTAGATACTCACCTCACAAATGACCGTAGAAATTTGATCTTTCTATTACGATGATTTTCCACTTCATTCTGAAATTCCTTGAACTTTTCAAAGGTTTCAGACTTATGTTTCATCAAGTAGATATAATCGTATCTACTCAAATCATTAGTGAAAGTAACAAAATAACGATATCCACCTCGCGCCGACACACTCATTGGACCACATACATCAGAATGTATGATTTCCAATAAATCACGCCTGCTCCATTGAACCGAAACGGCGTTCTAGTCATCTTGCCCATAAGGCATGGCTCACATGTATGAAATGATTCATAATCAAGTGATTCCAAAAGTCCATCTGAATGGAGCTTCTTCATGCGTTTAACGCCAATATGACCTAGACGGTAGTGCCACATATATGCGGATATATCATCATTAAGTTTAATCCTTTTAGCATCAACATTATGAATATGTGTAACATTATCATCGAGATTTAATAGAAATAAACCATTCATCATCGGTGCATGACCATAAAAGATTTCATTCATATAAATGGAACAACCATTGTTCTCGGATTTAAATGAATAACCACTTCGCATCAAACACGCATCCAGATACAATGTTCATGCTCGGTGCACCATAACATTTATTCAAGTTTATAACTAATCCCGACGAAGTGGAGAGGCAGCGTTCGACGGCGATCACATCAACGCTTGATCCATTGTCACACGCATCTCGACCTCACCCCTTGCTAGCGGTCGCTTGTTCTGCAGCCCCGATTCGAAAGTTACAAATATTAGCAACCGAACCGGTATCAAATACCCAAAGCATGCGAGCACTAGTCAAGTACACATCAATAACATGTATATCATATATACCTTTGTTTGCCTAGCGGCCTTCTTGTCCGCCAGATACTTGGGGCGCTTATGCCTAGTGGCTAGTCCCTTACAATAGTAGCACTCGGAATCAGACTTAGGTCCAACTCGGTTTTTTTCAGCGCTGCAATGCTTGCCGCCTTTACTTCCTTCCATTTTCCCTTCTTGTCTTTCTTGAAACCAGTGTTCTTATTGATCATCAACACTTGATGTTCCTTTTTGATCTCCACTTCGCAGTTTTAAGCATTGATGTAAGCTCGGGAGAGACTTCTTCATGCCTTGCATATTATAGTTCATCACGAAGCTCTTATAGCTAGGTGGCGTAGACTGTAACACGATGGATGCCTAAGTCAATGGGAATCGATATTCCCAAGGACACAAGCTTATCGGCAGAATCCGACATCTTGAGTACATGCTCACTAACGGAGCTGTGCTCTTCCATCATGCAGCTAAAGAACTTTTCTCGCGTTGTAGCTCTACAGCAGATGTGTGTCGAAAATCATTTTCAACTCACCCATTGTATCAAATGCATTGCCGCTTTGAATCGCCAAGTTCCGCTCTAGCCCATACAATATGCCACAATGAACTAAGTTGTGGTCCTCCTCGAAGTCCGATAGACATTCTTCTCCTCGTCAGGCATCATCAAAGGTGGGGGGCCTAACGGCGCTTCTAGCACATATTGCTTTTGTGCAGCAGAGAGGAGAATCCTCAAATTCATGGCCCATTCGGTAAAGTTGCTACCGTTTGTTGCTAGTTTCTCTTTCTCCATGAACACATTGAAATTAAAAGCAGGTGGTGCCATCTACAACAGAATTTGTAAAGTTTAGACTAAGTGTATGATATATTGGGTTCAACTAATCCATATTACGAATGAACTCCCACTCAAAAACGACATCCCTTGTGCCTTTTTGGTGATTACATGAACCAAATCCACTACACCAAGTCCGATCATCACGTGAGTCGGTATAGCTTCAAAGGCGAGCATCAAATGGGCATCATATCAACTATATGACTCATGCTTAACCTTTCGTCCGTTCGAGGCCATGTCTGTACATGCTAGGCTCGCCAAGTTAGAACCTTAGTATTCGCGTGTGTAACTGTTTTACACCCGAAATATGGTCGTGGATCCAAGAACACCCGATCATCACGTGATGTCTTGGAGCGACGAAAACATAATCAGTGCATACTAAAGGAAGAACACATTCTTATCTTGATATTTAAATGAGGGATCATCTTATTATGCTAACAAAGCGCTAAACAAGCAATATAAGATGCTATCAAACATCATATGTTTATTAGTGAAATGATATGGTTCCCGCAGATGATCTCTATCATGTGCATCGTGGTATGGTCACTATCATACCTATATGTGTAAATCCAAGGTCTATGGATTTTACACGCTATGTGTGTTGTAAGAGTATCATCTCATACTTCTACTTACAACACTACCATATCATAACACTAGCCCAACAACAATCTAAACTAGACGCCTCTAATTTATCCATTGCAAGTTTTACGTGGCTTAGGGCTTTCGAGATAGAACCGTTCTTACCTACGAACATGAACCACAACGAGGATAACCAAATTGGTGACAACTCGCTTGCAAAATAGATATTGACTATAGTAGGAGAGACAGACACCCACTAGCCACTTATGCAAACTAGTTGCATGTCAAGCGTGGAACAGGTCTCATGTGCGAGGACATGTAAAGTTTGTCCGGGCCGCTTCATCCCACTATGCCACCAATATCCAAAATTACAACAAAGGAGCAACAACATGATCATCATCACCCACATACTCATATGTGTACTACCCGTGTAAAGTATCTACGCATAGATCCAGCTCGATACTTTGAGGGTTCGCAACATAGAAAAAAAAATTTTCCTACGATGTGAACTATGTACCAAGATCTATCTACTAGATACAAACAACGGGCGGATGTATATCCGTAGAGAACATACCCTTGAAGACCGACAAAGCTTAACGAGTTCAACTCGTGGTTGATGTAGACGTTCTCTTGACGATCTCAAGATCGAGAGGAAGTCCTAGCGCCGCAAATCAGCAGCGCATCCGTGCTCGCACACACGTTCGAGGCACCGAGCAACCTCCGCCTCCTCGCTCCAGCGATGCAGTGGAAGCACAACTCTTTCTTGCCGAATAGCCACCGGGAACATGTATCTCGCTAGTCCGAGACCATGGGGATAAATTCTAGAGGGGAGAGAGATCCTTCACGAGGAGGTGTGTGAGACAAGTGAGGAGGGGGCTCTTTTATAGGAGGAGGGGGGCACCCAAGGGGTGGTCACGCCATGGGGCTACCCTCCCTCCTTCATTCATGTGGGTGGACACTCCACTCACAAAATGCCCTTTAAATTTCCTCCACTCAAAAGTCCACTCAAATTCCCATTAAATTTCCACCAAATTTAATGCAAACTCTCATTAAATAAAACTCTTTTATTTTATTCAGAATTTTGTCAATTACTTTAATGACAAACATTCACAAATAACCCCTTGCTAGAATTCCATTTCACATGCATAACCACTTTATGCAATTTCACAAAACCTATTTCGGTATCTAGTGAAATAAATTCTGCTTTGTTCATTCTTTCGCATGAAACATTTGCTCCAATTGGATGTCGGTGTCTCTTAGTGTGTCACCCTACGGTTCGTGAATAATGCGGACATGATCGAGACCCTCTTGGATCAATAATCAAGCGGGATCAAGACCCATACCGACTCCCACACATTCAACGATGACTTTCTTGTGATCGCCGAACCTTTTACGCTAGTATCTTAATCCCTTTGTTTCACGATATATTACATGTCCGAGATTCGATCATCGGTATCTCCATACCTAGTTTGATCTGCATCGACATGCACTCTTTTCTCGTTCTGTGATATAACATTCTAGTGATCAAATCACTTGCTTGCAAGCTAATCAATGTGATATCACCGAGAGGGCCCAGAGTATATCTATCCGTCATCGGGATGAACAAATTCCACTCTCGATCCATGAGCCTCAACATAACACTTTATTAGTTCTGAATCCATCTTTATAATCACCCTGTTACGGTGTGACGTTTGATGTTATCAAGAAACTCTTCCGGTGTTAGTGATTGACATGATCTCATGGTCTAAGGATTAGGATCACTTCGTAAGTTGTTATAGCAATATAAACTCAATGACTTTGATCGTAATGCTATACTTCGGATGAATGTTCATCACACCATTACACTAATTTTGTGATCCCGTTATTAACAACATCCAATGTCCATGATCAGGAAACCTTGATCATCTTGTTAATCAACGAGCTAGTTTATGAGAGAGGCATAACTAGGAACTTTCTGTTTGTTTATTAAACACACATGTATTAACGTTTCCGTATTAATACAATTATAGCATGCAAAATAAACATCTATCATATACTTGGAATACACATAATAAACACTTTATTATTGCCTCTCAGGGCATATTCCCTTCAGGAACTATGTACCAAGATCTATCTACTAGATACAAACAACGGGCGGATGTATATCCGTAGAGAACATACCCTTGAAGACCGACAAAGCTTAACGAGTTCAACTCGTGGTTGATGTAGACGATCCCTTGCCGATCTCAAGATCGAGAGGAAGTCCTAGCGCCGCAAAGCAGCAGCGCATCCTTGCTCGCACACACGTACAAGACATCGGGCAACCTCCGCCTCCTCGCTCCAGCAATGCAGCGGAAGCACAACCCTTTCTTGCCTAAAAGCCACCGGGAACATGTATCTCGCTAGTCCGAGACCATGGGGGATAAATTCTAGAGGGGGAGAGAGATCCTTCACGAGGAGGTGTGAGAGACAAGTGAGAGGAGGGGCTCCTTTTATAGGAGGAGGGGGGAGGGCACCCAAGGGGGTGGCCGCTGGCCATGGGGGCTTCCCCCTCCCCTCCTTCATTCATGTGGGTGGACACTCCACTCACAAAATGTCCCTTCAATTTTCTCCACTCAAAAGTCCACTCAAATTCCCATTAAATTTCCACCAAATTTAATGCAAACTCTCATTAAATAAAACTCTTTTATTTTATTCAGAATTTTTTAAATTACTTTAATGACAAACATTCACAAATAACCCCTTGCTATAATTCCATTTCACATGCATAACCACTTTATGCAATTTCACCAAAACCGTTTAGTATCTAGTGAAATAAATTCCTGCGCTTGTTTATTCTTCCAGCATGAAACATTTGCTCCAACTGGATGCCAGTGTCCCTTAAGTGTGTCACCCTACGGTTCACGAATAATGCGGACATGATCGAGACCCTTCTCCGATCAATAATCAGTAGCGGGACCTGGAGATCCATACTGACTCCCATACATTCAACGATGACTTTTCCTGTGATCGTCGGAACCTTTTATGCTTGTATCTTAATCCCTTTGTTTCACGATATATTACATGTCCGAGATTCGATCATCGGTATCTCCATACCTAGGTTGATCTCATTACTGACATGCACTCTTTTCTCGTTCCCGTGATATAACATTCTAGTGATCAAATCACTTGCTTGCAAGCTAACCAATGTGATATCACCGAGAGGGCCCAAAGCATATCTATCTGTCATCGGGATGAATAAATTCCACTCTTGATCCATGATTCTCAACATAACACTTTAGTAGCTTTGAAGCCATCTTTATAATCACCCAGTTACGAAGTGACGTTTGATGTCAACAAGAAACTCTTCCGGTGTTAGTGATTGGCATGATCTCATGGTCTAAGGATTAGGACTACTTCGTAGTTTGTTTATAGCAATATAAACTCAATGACTTTGATCGTAATGCTATACTTCGGATGAATGTTCATCACACCATTACACTAATGTTGTGATCTCGTTATTAACAACATCCAATGTCTATGATCAGGAAACCGTGATCATCTTGTTAATCAACGAACTAGTTTATGAGAGAGGCATAACTAGGAACTTTCTGTTTGTTTATTAAACACACATGTATTAACGTTTCCGTATTAATACAATTATAGCATGCAAAATAAACATCTATCATATACTTGGAATACACATAATAAACATTTTATTATTGCCTCTCAGGGCATATTCCCTTCAGTCTCCCACTTGCACTAGAGACAATAATCTAGTTACATTGTGATGTATCTAACACCCATGGAGTTCTGGTGTAGATCATGTTTTGCTCTAGGGAGAGTTTTAGTCAACGGATCTGCTACATTGAGATCCGTATGTACTTTACAAATCTTTATATCTCCATCCTTGACATGCTCGCGGATGGAGTGAAAATGGTGCTTAATATGCTTGGAATGCTTGTGAGACCTTGGCTCTTTGGCATTGGCACCATTGTTGTCACAATAGATCACCATTGGGTCCAACGCGTTTGCAACCACACCTAGTTCGGATATGAACTCCTTCATCCAAACTGCTTCCTGAGCCGCTTCTGAAGCAGCAACATATTGGGCCTCCGTTGTTGATCCCGCCACCACAGGTTGTTTGGAGCTCCTCCAACTAACCGCTTCGCCATTCATGAGAAATACGTATCCGGATTGACACTTAGAGTCATCCGGATCGGTGTCAAAGCTAGCATCGACATAACACTTAGCGACGAGCTCTTCTTCACCTCCGTATACAAGAAACATATCTTTAGTTCTTCGCAAGTACTTAAGGATATTCTTGACCGCTTTCCAAAGTTGTTCGAACTCGATCCGATTGGTACCTACTAGTCAAACCAATAGCATGTGCCACATCCGGTCTTGTACATAGCATGGCGTACATTATAGAGCCTATGGTTGAAGCATAGGGGACCTTGTCCATTATCTCTATTTCTTCCGCCAAAGCCGGACTTTGAGTCTTACTCAATGTCGTGCCTTGTGTCATAGGTAAGAACCCCTTCTTACTATCTTCCATTTTAAACTTCTTTAAAATCTTATCAAGGTATGTACTTTGCGATAGCCCTATTAGGCGCCTAGATCTATCTCTATAGATCTTTATGCCTAATATGTATGACGCTTCACCTAGGTCCTTCATTGGAAATTTGCTGTTTAGATAACTTTTCACACTGTTTAAAAGATCTATATCATTTCCGATCAATAATATGTCATCCACATATAATATCAGAAATGCCACATTGCTCCCACTCACTTTCTTGTAAATACAAGCTTCTCCATAAGTTTGGACAAATCCAAACTCTTTGATCACCTCATCAAAGCGGAGATTCCAACTTCGTGATGCTTGCTTCAATCCATAGATGGATCACTGAAGCTTGCACACCTTGTTAGCATCCTTAGGATCGACAAAACCCTTTGGTTGTATCATATACAATTCTTCTTCAATATTACCATTGAGAAACGCGGTTTTGACATCCATCTGCCATATCTCATAATCGAAATATGCAGCAATTGCTAACATAATCCTAACCGACTTTAGCATCGCTACGGGAGAGAATGTCTCATCGTAGTCAACTCCTTGAATTTGTCGAAACCCCTTTGCGGCAAGTCGAGCTTTATAGACGGTTACATTACCATCAGCATCAGTTTTCCTTTTGAAAATCCATTTGTTCTCCACGGCCTTTTGCTCGTGAGGTAAGTCCACCAAGTTCCAAACTTGATTTTCATACATGGATTCCATCTCGGATTTCATGGCTTCTAACCATTTGTTGGAATCCGGGCTCATCATCGCTTCTTCATACGCTGTGGTCATCATTTTCATCAACCATGAAATTCATGACAGGATTTCCGCATAGCTGGGAGTCGACGCGCCCGCTTGACCGCGAGGTTCTAGAGTACTCTCTTCGAGTTTCATGATCATTATCATTAGTTCCCTCTTCAATGTGGAGCCAACTCCGAACAACTTCCGGCTACTGTGCTACTCGCCATACTTTGAAGAGAAGGTTCAATAACCTCTTCGAGTTCTACCTTCCGACTACTCACACCTTTCATGAGAAACTCTTTCTAGAAAGGATCCATTCTTGGCAACAAAAACCTTGCCCTCGGATCTGTGATAGAAGGAATACCCAATAGTTTCCTTAGGGTATCCAATGAAGACGCATTTTTCCGCTTTGGGTTCGAGTTTATCCGGTTGAAGTTTCTTCACATAAACATCGCATCCCCAAACTTTAAGAAATGACAGCTTAGGTTTGTTTCCAAACCACAATTCATACGGTGTCTTTTCAACGGATTTAGATGGTGCCTGATTTAAAGTGAATGCAGCAGTTTCTAGTGCATAGCCCCAAAATGACAATGGCAAGTCCGTCAGAGACATCATAGATCGAACCATATCTAATAAAGTACGATTACGACGTTCCGACACACCATTTTGCTGTGGTGTTCCGGCAGGTGTGAGTTGTGAAACAATTCCACAATCTTTCATGTGAGTGCTAAACTCGTAACTTAGATACTCACCTCCACGGTCGGACCGTAGAAATTTGATCTTTCTATTATGATGATTTTCCACTTCATTCTGAAATTCCTTGAACTTTTCAAAAGTTTCAGACTTGTGTTTCATCAAGTAGATATAACTGTATCTACTCAAATCATCCGTGAAAGTAACAAAAATAACGATATCCACCTCACGCCGACACACTAATTGGACCACATACATCAGAATGTAGTGGCGAAGGACGAAAAATTTTTAAGGTCGGGCAAACTCTAAAGCATTAAAAAAATTGATGCAAAAAATCAAAATTGTATCGATTTTACAATGGTAATAGAATAATCAATTGACCACAGATTCAAATTTGATTCAATAGTTCAATTGACCATAAAATCACAAATTATACTGCCCCTTTGAAATCTAGGTTTCTTCCCCTTCTTGTCCATCTCTACCACAAATACGTCGAGCCTAGAGGCCATTAATGGGAAGAAGCGTAACCTATATTTTGAAGGAGGATCAGGAATTATAATTGAGATGAGAAGAAGCCCTAGCTGGGTAAAACCGTGCACCATGAGACCGAGAATTGAGAATTTGAGAAGATGAGAAGGTTGGAGGAGGACCAGGGAGAGGGCGGCCGGATCGGCGGGCAGGTTTGCTGGCGGGGAGTAGATTAGTAGAAGACGGCAGGCCTTACCGCTTGCCGCCGAGTCCTAGACTTGTTGGCTTTGACATCGCATATGGGCCAAGACACGAAGGGACACTAGCCACACGCCACACACACGATCAGGGGTCATGGCTTAGTGCTGCCCCAAAGAAGGTCCAAAGACTCGAATCCCCTCTTACGTAGCCATTTTCTAGTACTCCCTCCGAACCATATTACTTGACTTGGATTTGTCCAAATTTGGATGAACCTATATATTAAATAGTGTCTAGATTCATTCAAATCTAGACAAATTTGAGTCAACTAATATGGGTCGGAGGAAGTAGTTTTTTCTTCAGAATTCATTGTACTTTGTAGGGAATTATATGTATGTCGAATAGAAGTGTATATATATGCAATTTTTTGTAGAAATTAAGGTAGGGCAGCTGCCATACCTTGCCCAAAGGGGTCCTTCGCCCCTGTCAGAATGTATGATTTCCAATAAATCTGTCGCCCGTTCTATTGAACCGGAAAACGACGTTCTAGTCATCTTGCCCATAAGGCATGGCTCACATGTATCAAATGATTCATAATCAAGTGATTCCAAAAGTGCATCCGAATGTAGCTTCTTCATGAGTTTAACGCAAATATGACCTAGACGGCAGTGCCACATATATGCGGATATATCATCATTTAGTTTAATCCTTTTAGCATCAACATTATGAATATGTGTAACATTATTATCGAGATCCAAAAGAAATAAACCATTCATCATTGGTGCATGACCATAAAAGATTTCATTCATATAAATGGAACAACCATTGTTCTCGGATTTAAATGAATAACCACTTCGCATCAAACACGATCCAGATACAATGTTCATGCTCAGTGCAGGCACCAGATAACAATTATTCAAGTTTATAACTAATCCCGACGGCAAGTGGAGAGGCAGCGTTCCGACGGCGATCACATCAACGCTTGATCCATTGCCGACACGCATCTTGACCTCACCCCTTGCTAGTGGTCGCTTGTTCCGCAGCCCCTGATTCGAGTTACAAATATTAGCAACTGAACCGGTATCAAATACCCAGGTGCTACTGTGAGCACTAGTCAAGTACACATCAATAACATGTATATCATATATACCTTTGTTTGCCTTGCCGGCTTTCTTGTCTGCCAAATACTTGGGGCGCTTATGCTTCCAAAGGGATACCCCTTACAATAGTAGCACTCGGTATCGACTTAGGTCCAACTCGGGTTTCTTTTCAGGCACGCAACAGCTTGCCGCCTTACTTCCTTCCGCTTTTCCTTCTTGTCTTTCTTGAAACCAGGTTCCTATTGATCATCAACACTTGATGTTCCTTTTTGATCTCCACTTCGCAGCTTTTAAGCATCGATGTAAGCTCGGGAGAGACTTCTTCATGCCTTGCATATTATAGTTCATCACGAAGCTCTTATAGCTAGGTGGCAGAGACTGCAGAACACGATGGATGCCTAATTCAATGGGAATCGATATTCCCAAGGACACAAGCTTATCGGCATAACCCGACATCTTGAGTACATGCTCACCAACGGAGCTGTGCTCTTCCATCATGCAGCTAAAGAACTTTTCTGAAGCGTTGTAGCTCTCTACAGCAGCATGTGTGTAGAAAATCATTTTCAACTCACCCATTGTATCAAAAGCATTGCCATTTTCAAAACGCTTTCGAAGTTCCGGCTCTAGCCCATACAATATGCCGCAGTGAACTAAGTTGTGGTCCTCCTGACGAGTCTGATAGACATTCTTCTCCTCGTCAGGGGCATCCTCTAAAGGTGGGGGGCCTAACGGCGCTTCTAGCACATATTGCTTTTGTGCAGCAGAGAGGAGAATCCTCAAATTCATGGCCCATTCGGTAAAGTTGCTACCGTTCGTTGCAAGTTTCTCTTTCTCCATGAACACATTGAAATTAAAAGCAGGTGGTGCCATCTACAACAGAATTTGTAAAGTTTAGACTAAGTGTATGATAGCTTGAGTTCAACTAATACATATTACGAATGAACTCCCACTCAAAAACGACATCCCTCGTGCCTTTTTGGTGATTACATGAACCAAATCCACTATACCAAGTCCGATCATCACGTGAGTCGGTATAGCTTCAAAGGCGAGCATCAAATGGGCATCATATCAACTATATGACTCATGCTTAACCTTTCGATCTGTGTTCTGAGGCCATGTCTGTACATGCTAGGCTCGCCAAGTTAGAACCTTAGGATTCGCGTGTGTAACTGTTTTACACCCAAAATATGGTCGTGGATCCAAGAACACCCGATCATCACGTGATGTCTTGGAGCGACAAAAACATAATCGGTGCATACTAAAGGAAGAACACATTCTAATCTTGATATTTAAAAGAGGGATCATCTTATTATGCTAACAAAGTGCTAAACAAGCAATATAAGATGCTATCAAACATCACATGTTTATTAGTGAAATGATATGGTTCCCACATATGATTTCTATCATGTGCACCGTGGTATGATCACTATCATACCTTTATGTGTAAGTCCAAGGTCTATGGAGATTACACATTATGTATGTTGTAAGAGTATCATCTCATACTTCTACTTACAACATCACCATATCATAACACTAGCCCAGCAACAATCTAAATTAGACGCCTCTAATTTATCCATTGCAAGTTTTACGTGGCTTAGGGCTTTCGAGATAGAACCGTTCTTACCTACGAACATGAACCACAACGAGGATACCCAAATTGTTGACAACTAGTTGCAAAATAGATATTGACTATAGTAGGAGAGACAGACACCCGCTAGCCACTTATGCAAACTAGTTGCATGTCAAGCGTGGAACAGGTCTCATGTGCAAGGACATGTAAAGTTTGTCCGGGCCGCTTCATCCCACTATGCCACCAATATCCAAAATTACAACTAAGGAGCAACAACATGATCATCATTGCCCACATACTCATATGTGTACTACCCATGTAAAGTATCTACGCATAGATCCGGCTCTGATACCACTGTAGGGTTCGCAGCATAGAAAACAAAAATTTTCTTACGATGGGAACTATGTACCAAGATCTATCTACTAGATACAAACAATGGGCGGATGTATATCCATAGAGAACATACCCTTGAAGACCGACAAAGCTTAATGAGTTCAACTCGTGGTTGATGTAGACGATCCCTTGCCGATCTCAAGATCGAGAGGAAGTCCTAGTGCCGCAGCAAGATCCGCAGCTCGCACACACGTACAAGACACCGGGCAACCTCCGCCTCCTCGCTCCAGCAATGCAGCGGAAGCACAACCCTTTCTTGCCGAATAGCCACCGGGAACATGTATCTCGCTAGTCCGAGACCATGGGGGATAAATTCTAGAGGGGGAGAGAGATCCTTCACGAGGAGGTGTGAGAGACAAGTGAGAGGAGGGGCTCCTTTTATAGGAGGAGGGGGGGCACCCAAGGGGGTGGCCGCCGGCCATGGGGGCTGCCCCCTCCCCTCCTTCATTCATGTGGGTGGACACTCCACTCACAAAATGTCCCTTCAATTTTCTCCACTCAAAAGTCCACTCAAATTCCCATTAAATTTCCACCAAATTTAATGCAAACTCTCATTAAATAAAACTCTTTTATTTTATTAAGAATTTTGTCAATTACTTTAATGACAAACATTCACAAATAACCCCTTGCTATAATTCCATTTCACATGCATAACCACTTTATGCAATTTCACCCGAAAACCTGTTTCGGTATCTAGTGAAATAAATTCGCGCTTTGTTTATTCTTCCCATGAAACAGTTGCTCCAACTGGATGCCGTGTCCCTTATGTGTCACCCACGGTTCATGAATAATGCGGACATGATCGAGACCCTTCTCCAATCAATAATCAGTAGCGGACTGAGATCCATAATCGACTCCCACACATTCAACGATGACTTTTCCGTGATCGCTTAACCTTTTACGCTTGTATCTTAATCCCTTTGTTTCACGATATATTACATGTCCGAGATTCGATCATCGGTATCTCCATACCTAGTTTGATCTCGTTGCTGACATGCACTCTTTTCTCGTTCCCGTGATATAACATTCTAGTGATCAAATCACTTGCTTGCAAGCTAACCAATGTGATATCATCGAGAGGGCACAGAGCATATCTACCCGTCATTAGGATGAACAAATTCCACTCTTGATCCATGATTCTCAACATAACACTTTAGTAGCTTTGAAGCCATCTTTATAATCACCCAGTTACGAAGTGATGTTTGATGTCAACAAGAAACTCTTCCGGTGTTAGTGATTGGCATGATCTCATGGTCTAAGGATTAGGACTACTTCGTAGTTTGTTTATAGCAATACAAACTCAATGACTTTGATCGTAATGCTATACTTCGGATGAATGTACATCACACCATTACACTAATGTTGTGATCTCGTTATTAACAACATCCAATGTCTATGATCAGGAAACCGTGATCATCTTGTTAATCAACGAACTAGTTTATGAGAGAGGCATAACTAGGAACTTTCTGTTTGTTTATTAAACACACATGTATTAACGTTTCCGTATTAATACAATTATAGCATGCAAAAGAAACATCTATCATATACTTGGAATACACATAATAAACATTTTATTATTGCCTCTCAGGGCATATTCCCTTCACAAGGGTCAATACATTTGAATTGTATTGGCAAGTGATACTATGGTAGTATAGTGGAGTCTATCATCTATATGCATTTGGCTAAGTGGAGCTTAGGCTTGCTTTGCTCAAAATAGATTTTCCTTATCATTTGAAAGATGTAATTTTTTTTGCTTGACAAAATCACCCAAGGCATCTCCCAATAGGAATTGGTGATCCTTTAACCCTTGTTCAACGACAAGTTTTTAACTTAGAAATTGGGATGAGGAGATTCTTGATAGCTTCCATGTCTTGATGCTCAAATTGTCCTTTGCCAGGGACATGGCTAAGTACTTAGATTTTTCACTCTGCAGAGGTGGTGCACTTTCCCCACAAGACTTGGTTTCACCAAGACAAGATCTTTCAGAAGCCTTCCCTTAGACCAGAATGGACGCGTTACAACCTATCATCCCCTACCACCAACTGTCCATTTGGCTAAGTTATTGCAACCTATATGATCCAGGCAGAGCCCATAATGCCAAGTGGCTGCACTTGAAGCTTCTCAACATTTGACATCTCAAATATCTTTGTTCCTGGGTGGCCATCCACAAGTGAGATACACAAAGGTAAACCATAGAAATGGGCCTTGTGAACCACTCAACACAAACCATTCCTTCTATTTCACCCAGGTGATTCATTCACTTAGTTGTTTTATTAAACAAAACACAAGTCCACAGACTTAGAAATATTCCATAGTATGAATATATATTCCACCCTTGTTTTCTACTAGCTAAGCTAAGCATGATAGTAGTAGGAGTCTTAACTTAGGAAATTTCTACTAAGGTTTCATCTACTAGGATTTCCTATAGCATAGTTTATACTTAGCAAAAACTCCAGGCAAGTCCAACTTAGAAATATCACTAATGCATAGTGAAAATAATGGGACAGAAGTATGAAGCATCACTTGCCTTTTTGGTAGAGAATATAAGTTCACTCCTTGATATTGCAACAATCACACTCTTCAAGTTCCACTACAATTCAATCAACCAAGCAATATTTCAATCTACCATTCAAGCAAAACATCACACAAAATGATAAAAACAAAACAATGCATGCAAGCATGCTAAAGATTGTTTTATTGGTAAAAGTGGTTTCTAATGGGTCATAAACATTTTAAAACACTTAATGGTCATTCTATAAAGTGGCAAAACCATTTGCAAAAGATTTCACTTCATAAACCATTTTTAAACCAAGTCATTATTTTATGTGGTTCAAAATGTCTTTAGCAAAACAACAATTTTATGTGGTTCACCAAATACATTTTTAAATCATAAAACTTGGTGCTTGGGGTCAGAGAGTTTATTTCAAAACATTTCCCAAAGATTTTCTCTCAAAAGCATTTTTAATAAATAAACATTACATTTATTTGACTAGAAATGGTTTAAATCGAAGATTCATTCTTTTGCTTCACTAAATATATTTTTGAAACCACAAATTGATTTCTATGGTCAGTAGGTTCAAAACAAACCATTTGCCAAAGGTTTTATCTCAAAAATCATTTTAGAACAATTTTTATATTCTAAACATGCATACACAAGTTTCTGCAAAAACAATCAATTTAACAGAAGCATTTTACTAAACAAAGTGCATGGTCAGAAAGTACTTGTCTTGCTGAATCCATTGATATAAAATTTGGACATGTGGTTTGAAAGTTATGAATTTTTCAAATTGGCACATCTAATAGAACAAATCTTGTTTTTAAAACAGACTCTAGGCCACGTGGAGCAATTTGATTGGCTGAAAACGTTTCGCGTGGATTGACAGACACAGACCGCAGGATCCAACTTGATCGCACGGCACAGATCGCATACCCCTTCGTTTATAAGTGATTCTATCTAAGCCTCAGGATCAAGATCCAACGGTCCTAGTGTAATGACCTAGAACTAGCGACGCTGGCTTGGCGATGCGGCGCAGAAGCGAGAAAGAGAGAGAGGGGGCTCACAGGATTCACTGAACGATGCTGATGCTCAACGTGTTCTCGAGGAGGCAGGGGGCGCACGGGGTGGTCGACAATTGCTCGTCGGAGTAGTGGTCACCGTCGGTTGCGCTCAGACGTCGTTGGTGGCGAAGCTACAGAGCACGCTAAGACGAGTGGAAGACACGGTCAGATGCGCAAGGTCGTGGCGTGCACAGAAGTATCAAAAAGAGGGGAGAGGGAGGTCAGAGCTCACCGTGTGGAGTCGCTGGAGTCGAGGCAGAGGGTGGCGAGGTGCAGTGGTCGTCGTTGTCAAGGTTCTGGGGCGCGCGGGGGCGAACTGATGCCACTGGGAGGTGCGCCAGGGTCTGTGGAGCACGCGTGTGTGGTCGAGGGGCAACTTCGACTGGCCGGAATCGCTCGCGAAGCTCGCCGGAGACAGCGGCAGTGCAAAGCAAAATGGAGGCAGCCTGGTGGCTCTCTGGCAGCGGGGTTTGAGGGGAAAAGAAGAGGAGAGGGAGGGGATTTATCAGGCGTGATCACGGGATTAATCGTTGAGCCATTGCGGCGTATTTACTCCGAGGAGTTAATGGCAGGAAAACGGCCGGGAGGCGTGGTCAGCGGGGTGGGTGATGTCACATCCCAAGATTTCCCAAATCTTGTTATGTGAAAAATAAATGAATAAAATAAAACTTTGTTGAATTTCAGGGTGAGAAGAAACTTTTTGAATCCATTTGGAAACTTTCAAAACCTATTTGGATCAAATAAAATCCCAAAGGGATTTGAAAAGTTAAATAAACAAGAAACTTCAAAATATTTAAAATTACTATTTTTGGATCTTTTAATAAAAGATTTTGTTTTTAAAAGAAAAGGTGGATTTATAAATAAAGATTATTTTGTAAAGCCAAACTAAACCTTGGCCAATATTTTGAAATAAAATGTTTTGTTTTGATTAAAATTAGTAAAGACTTATTTAAATAAAATAATAAGGATTTAATATCCAATTTTATTTAAGTAAAGGCTTTTCCCATTTTAAACAAACACTAAAACTTATTTATTTATTTTAAATAAGTTTTCCAAGTATTTTATTTTCTCAAATAAAACCTACTGAAGTGTTTTGGTGTTATTTTAGATTTTTTCAAAATAAAGATTTTAATAAAACAAATCCTATTTAAGTTAAATGAATAAGGTCTATTCATTTAATTGTTATTGAACCCTAAAATAAAATGTTATTTTATTTTAAAACAAGTTCTCCATTTCGAAATAAAACCTACTGATTTGGTTTTGAAAATATTTAGATTTCAAATGGAGATTTTATTAAATAAATCAAACCCTATTTGATTAAATAACTAAAGATCCATTTTATTTAATTAATGAATGGATCCTAAAATGAATAAAAATATTATTTTATTTTGGGATTTGGTTTATGTTGTTAAACAGAACCAAAAACTCATTACAAGTAAGGTGATTGTTTGAATGTTTGAATAGTTGATTGAAATTCAAAACAGAAAATAGTTTTGGAAAAAAGAAAAAGGTTTCAGACAGAAAAAATAGAGCAGCCCAACCATCTGGCCCAGCTCCAACCCAACAGCCCACCTAGCCCACCTCACCCTCGCCCCCGAACCGTTTTTCTTCCCCGCAGAAACAACCCGCAAGGCCACGGACTTGTGGACCCCAACTCCCTCTCTCAATCCATTGACGCAAGGGCCCCACATACCCAGCCATCGTCTTCAAGCGAGACCCCGTCGCCCTGCCGTTGCAGTGAGTTACTCCGGTGGTGAATGCGCGTTGATGGAGGCTTTGATTCCTTGAAGTGACCATGCCCCTTTAAACGCCAGTGACTCCTCTCCACTTCCCCTCTGTCGCCCTACCTCGACATGCCCTCAGGCTGTCAAATTTCGACCAACACTCCCTCTGTTCCGATGATGCTCCGGCAAGGATTCCGGCCAGCACACGCCACCTCTTGCCCCCTCGAGCACGCAACTGTGATCAGCATTCCCCAGCGGACCTTTCTGCAGCCGCAACTCACTCGCGCTTCGATCCCCAAGAACGACAACCTCCAAAGACCACCGCCATCCGCTCTTCTCCGATGACCTTCCTCCGGTAAGTCCAGACCACCCCGACCCCTCTCGTTCACGCACACGTCATCTCCATGGTCTCCTGCATCTGATCACGCCCTTTGTTTGCCTCCTGGTGATCGACAGCTCCGTCTTCGACCTCGACCAGAGCCAACCGTCGCCAGACCAAACTCCGGCGAGGAATTCCTCCTGCCCTCCTGCGCCCCTTGCCCCGACGACCACATGACGAGCTTCCCCAGCCTCCTGCGATCACGGTGAGCACCCTCCCCTCTCTTCTAGCTTCCTGTATCATCGGCACCGCAACCACCTGACCGTCGCCGCCGCTAGCCACCGTCGGCGCCGCTCACATTTGGTCAATGCGATAATAGCCGTAGGATCTTTATCTGATGCTCACGATAGAATCACTTAACCGTGAAAGGGTACGCCCTCTGGACCACACGATATGATTAGATCCAACGCACCGCAGGGCCGATCCGGCCGAACCGGTATCGACCAGTGAAATAGCGACACGTGGCCAGTTTGGTTTAAAACAGAAATTTGAAATCAGATTAGATTGTGATTTTCAAACCTTTGTAACTTTTGATACACACGTCCAAAATTAGCAAATTTGATATCATTGGAATCAGTAGAACAAACCCTAGCCAACCATGCCCTTGGTTTAGCAAATAGTATCTGTTAGAGTGTTTGTTTTTGCAGAAACATTTGTATGCTTGTTAAGGATGTGAAAATTGTTTAAAAATGAATTCGGGGATAAAATCTTTTGCAATTAGATTGATTTGAACCTACTAACATTAGGAAACACTTTGTGGTTTCAAAAATGAATTTTGTGAAACAAAATAATGATTCATTGATTTAAAAACCATTTCTAGTCAAATAGAAATGTGGTTTATTTATTAAAAATGGTTTTGGAAGAAAACCTTTGGAAAATGTTTTGTTTTTTTAACTCACTGACCCCAAACACCAAGTTTTTTGATTTGAAAACTTATTTGGTGAACCCTATAGATTAATGCCTTAGTAAAAAATATTTCTACACCACATAAAATGATACTTTGTTTTGAAAATGGTTTAGGAAAAAAAATCCTTTGCAAATGACTTTGACCCTTTATAATATGACCATTAGGTGCTTTCAAATGTTTATGACCCATTAGGAACCACTTTTCCAAATAAAACAATCCTTGGCATGTTTGCATGCATTACTTTGACTTTGTCATTTTATGTGTTGTTTTGCTTGATTGGTAGATTGAGTATGTGCCTTGCTTGATTGATTTGTAGTGACTTGAAGAGTGTGATTGTTGCAAGGACAAGGAATGAACTTATACCCTCTACCAAAAAGGCAAGTGATGCTTCATACTTTTTGTCCCAATACTTTCACTATGCATTAGTGATTTTCTCTAAGTAAAACTTGCATGGAAATTCTGCTAAGTATAAACCTTGCTATAGAAAATCCTAGTAGATGAAACCTTAGTGGAAATCTTCCTAAGTTAAGATTCCTATTACTATCAAGCTTAGCCTAGCTAATAGAAAACATGGGTGGAATATATATTCACACTATGGAAAAATATTCTAAGTCTGAGGACTTGTGTTTGTTTAAAAAAAACTAAGTTAATGAATCACCTGGGTGGAATGGGACTTGCTTGGTGGATTTTGGTTGAGTGGTTCACAAGGCCCATGTCTATGGTTGACCTTGTGTATCTCACTTGTGGATTGCCACCCAGGAACAAAGAGATTTGAGATGTCAAATGTTGAGAAGCTTCAAGTGCAACCACTTGGCAATATGGGCTCTGCCATGATCATATAGGTTGCAAGAACTTAGCCATATGGACAGAGGGTGGTAGAGTTTTGATAGGTTGGAGCGCGTCCATTTTGGTCTAAGGGAAGGCTTCTGAAAGATCTTGTCTTGGGAAACCAAGTCTTGTGGGGAAAGTGCACCACCTCTGTAGAGTGTAAAATCTAAGTACTTAGCCATGTCCCTGGTAAAGGACAATTTGAGCATCAAGACATGGAAACAATCAAGAATCTCATCATTCAAATTTCTAAGTTAAAATCTTGTGGTTTGAACAAGGGTTAATGAAATCTTCAATCTTTGATTGAGAGATGCTTTGGAAAAGATTTTGTCAAAACAAAAACTTAGTATTTTCAAATGATAAGGAAAAATATATTTTGAGCAATGCAAGCCTCAACCCCACTTAGCCAAATGCATATAGATGATAGATTCCACTATACTACCAAAGTATCACTTGCCAATACAATTCATATGTATTGACCCTTGTGGCTGTAACTTGTATGTTGCAGGTTTGATTGATTTAGTGAAGTGTGTTGATTAGGATTACAAGTCTACAACCAACATGTCTGCCTATGGTACTTTGAAGATGAAGGACCCCATGACTATAGTTATTCCGCTGTAATGTAATGTAATAGCCAATTGAGCTATGTATGATGTAATAAAATTATGTTATTCCTGGTTATAAAGTTATATTATGACCTTTGTTTCTTGATATTACATCTTAACTGTGGATGCTAGCTATTGATCCAGGGACTAGGATTGTAAACACAGGGGACTCCACCTTATGTTGTTTAAAGGTTGGGACACTCCCTCTACAGATGGTATCAGAGCATTGTGTTGCCTGTAGGATTTGTAAACCTAGGATTGGACAAAAACCCTTAGAAAAATAGGAGTTGTATTTGTTCCAAAACTTATTTACCAACAATCTTGTAAACTCTTTCCTCAACCATTTTGGTTTCAACTCTACATCTCATCTAATTTCAAACTTGATGGAAAAACCTACCCCATGAACAAAGACTACACCATGTGCAAAGGACTTCAACTTCTTCAACTCTAATGACTACAACTTCTTCAACTCTAATGACTTCAACATCTTCAGCATGTTCACCAAGGACCTCAACCTTGGATACCACTAAGGACTACAAGAGAGACAAGGAAATCTTGCTCAAGATATGGAGACTAAGGGAATGCAAAATTAGAAGGAGTTCACTTCACTAGAAGTTATTGTAACCAAGAGTTTTTCTCAAGGAAACCATGATCTCATGAAAAGAAGAATCAACCAAGAAGGATGGACAGATCACAAGTAAACCCTATAGATGGACTACCATATTTTAGTTAAGTCAACCACACCAACTTAAGTGGTGTAACAAAAATATTTTTGGTTGCCTAAGTATATGCTTGAAAACTTTGTTGTTTGAGTGGAAGGTTTGTTTGTGATTGCTTGCACATTGCTTGTGTGAATTGTGATGTGTGTGATTAGAATTATTCCCTTAGAAATCTTTTTGCCTATTCTAATCCCAATCCAACCCAAATAGATGACTTCTTCAAGAAACACCAACATCAAGGTTGATGACAACAACAACCAAGAGGACAACATGAGAGAACTTATAGCAACCCAAAACCAGTTGAGCCAAGAGACAACTCAGCTTTTAGCCAACAACAATGGATTAGACCCAGCTATACAAAGGATTTTGAAACTTCAATCCCAATTGTTGCAAGGATTAATTACTCAAATGATCAACATGAGAGAAAACTTTTCCCAAAGAGCTAATGACAACAAGGATGACAAAGATGCTATTCTAGAAGGAACCCAAGCATGCAATATTTGTAGAGACAAGGATCATGCATCCAAGGAGCATGAAGATCAATGCCCCAAGAAGAGAGAAAGATCTCCCACCTATGAAGAACATGAACTAGAAGAACTCCTAGCTTTGGAGAGACCCAAGAAGAAGAAGAAATGACCCAACCCTAACAAGGAGGATATTACTCAAGTGCAATGTTACAATTGCAAAGAGATGGGACACTATGCCAATGAATGCCCAGAAAAGAAGAAGAACCAAGGAAACAAACAAGAAGAATTGTTACCCAAGGAAAAGAAAGATATCAGCCAAGTGATGTGTTTCAAATGCAAGGAACTAGGCCATTATGTAAACAATTGTCCAGAAAAGAAGAAGAACAAGTTAAACAAGCCTATGAAGGATCTCAACCTTGGCCCATGAGTCAAGTGTGGAAACAAAGGACACTATGCAGAAGATTACCTAGAGAAGTTTTCCCCAGGATCCCAAGAAGGCCAATATGTAATTTAGTTAGAAATTTTTTAAGGGTGGTAGTACCCTAGATGCTTCTGAGCCAACTTGTAACCCTAGCCTCCCCAAATCTCGGGACGAGATTTATTTTAAGGGTGGTAGCCTGTCACATCCCAAGATTTTCCAAATCTTGTTATGTGAAAAATAAATGAATAAAATAAAACTTTGTTGAATTTCAGGGTGAGAAGAAACTTTTTGAATCCATTTGGAAACTTTCAAAACCTATTTGGATCAAATAAAATCCCAAAGGGATTTGAAAAGTTAAATAAACAAGAAACTTCAAAATATTTAAAATTACTGTTTTTGGATCTTTTAATAAAAGATTTTGTTTTTAAAAGAAAAGGTGGATTTATAAATAAAGATTATTTTATAAAGCCAAATTAAACCTTGGCCAATATTTTGAAATAAAATGTTTTGTTTTGATTAAATTTAGTAAAGGCTTATTTAAATAAAATAATAAGGATTTAATATCCAATTTTATTTAAGTAAAGGCTTTTCCCATTTTAAACAAACACTAAAACTTATTTATTTATTTTAAATAAGTTTTCCAAGTATTTTATTTTCTCAAATAAAACCTACTGAAGTGTTTTGGTGTTATTTTAGATTTTTTGAAAATAAAGATTTTAATAAAACAAATCCTATTTAAGTTAAATGAATAAGGTGTATTCATTTAATTGTTATTGAACCCTAAAATAAAATTTTATTTTATTTTAAAACAAGTTCTCCATTTCCAAATAAAACCTACTGATTTGGTTTTGAAAATATTTAGATTTCAAATGGAGATTTTATTAAATAAATCAAACCCTATTTGATTAAATAACTAAAGATCCATTTTATTTAATTAATGAATGGATCCTAAAATGAATAAAATTTTTATTTTATTTTGGGATTTGGTTTATGTTGTTAAACAGAACCAAAAACTCATTACAAGTAAGGTGATTGTTTGAATTGTTTGAATGTTTGAATAGTTGATTGAAATTCAAAACAGAAAATAGTTTTGGAAAAAAGAAAAAGGTTTCAGACAGAGAAAAATAGAGCAGCCCAACCATCTGGCCCAGCTCCAACCCAACAGCCCACCTAGCCCACCTCACCCTCGCCCCCGAACCGTTTTTCTTCCCTGCAGAAACAACCCGCAAGGCCACTGACTTGTGGACCCCAACTCCCTCTCTCAATCCACTGACGCAACGGCCCCACATACCCAGCCATCGTCTTCAAGCGAGACCCCGTCGCCCTGCCGTTGTAGTGAGTTACTCCGGTGGTGAATGCGCGTTGATGGAGGCTTTGATTCCTCGTAGTGACCATGCCCCTTTAAACGCCAGTGACTCCTCTCCACTTCCCCTCTGTCGCCCCACCTTGACACGCCCTCAGGCTGTCAAATTTCGACCAACACTCCCTCTGTTCCGACGATGCTCCGGCAAGGATTCCGGCCAGCACACGCCACCTCTTGCCCCCTCGAGCATGCAGCTGTGATCAGCATTCCCCAGCGGACCTTTCTGCAGCCGCAACTCACTCGCGCGCGCCCCTGAGCCCTGGCAACGACAACCTCTAGCACCGCCGCCATCTGGCTCTTCTCCGACGACCTTCCTCCGGTAAGTCCAGACCACCCCGACCCCTCTCGTTCATGCACACATCATCTCCGTGGTCTCCTGCATCTGATCACGCCCTTTGTTTGCCTCCTGGTGATCGACAGCTCCGTCTTCGACCTCGACCAGAGCCAACCGTCGCCAGACCAAACTCCGCCGAGGAATTCCTCCTGCCCTCGTGCGCCCCTTGCCCCGACGACCACACGACGAGCTTCCCCAGCCTCCTGTGATCACGGTGAGCACCCTCCCCTCTCTTATAGCTTCCTGTATCACCGGCACCGCCACCACCTGACCGTCGCTGCCGCTAGCCACCGTCGGCGCCGCTCACATTTGATCAATGCGATAATAGCCGTAGGATCTTTATCTGACGCTCACGATAGAATCACTTAACCGCGAAAGGGTACGCCCTCTGGACCACACGATCTGATTAGATCCAACGCACCGCAGAGCCGATCCGGCCGAACCGGTATCGACCAGTGAAATAGCGACACGTGGCCAGTTTGGTTTAAAACAGAAATTTGAAATCAGATTAGATTGTGATTTTCAAACCTTTGTAACTTTTGATCCACATGTCCAAAATTAGCAAATTTGATATCATTGGAATCAGTAGAACAAACCCTAGCCAACCATGCCCTTGGTTTAGCAAATAGTATCTGTTAGAGTGTTTGTTTTTGCAGAAACATTTGTATGCTTGTTAAGGATGTGAAAATTGTTTAAAAATGAATTCGGGGATAAAATCTTTTGCAATTAGATTGATTTGAACCTACTAACATTAGGAAACACTTTGTGGTTTCAAAAATGAATTTGGTGAAACAAAATAATGATTCATTGATTTAAAAACCATTTCTAGTCAAATAGAAATGTGGTTTATTTATTAAAAATGGTTTTGGAAGAAAACCTTTGGAAAATGTTTTGTTTTTTTAACTCACTGACCCCAAACACCAAGTTTTTTGATTTGAAAACTTATTTGGTGAACCCTATAGATTAATGCCTTAGTAAAAAATATTTCTACACCACATAAAATGATACTTTGTTTTGAAAATGGTTTAGGAAAAGAAATCCTTTGCAAATGACTTTGCCCCTTTATAATATGACCATTAGGTGCTTTCAAATGTTTATGACCCATTAGGAACCACTTTTCCAAATAAAACAATCCTTGGCATGTTTGCATGCATTACTTTGACTTTGTCATTTTATGTGTTGTTTTGATTGGTAGATTGAGTATGTGCCTTGCTTGATTGATTTGTAGTGACTTGAAGAGTGTGATTGTTGCAAGGACAAGGAATGAACTTATACCCTCTACCAAAAAGGCAAGTGATGCTTCATACTTTTTGTCCCAATACTTTCACTATGCATTAGTGATTTTCTCTAAGTAAAACTTGCATGGAAATTCTGCTAAGTATAAACCTTGCTATAGAAAATCCTAGTAGATGAAACCTTAGTGGAAATCTTCCTAAGTTAAGATTCCTATTACTATCAAGCTTAGCCTAGCTAATAGAAAACATGGGTGGAATATATATTCACACTATGGAAAAATATTCTAAGTCTGAGGACTTGTGTTTGTTTAAAAAAACAACTAAGTTAATGAATCACCTGGGTGGAATGGGACTTGCTTGGTGGATTTTGGTTGAGTGGTTCACAAGGCCCATGTCTATGGTTGACCTTGTGTATCTCACTTGTGGATTGCCACCCAGGAACAAAGAGATTTGAGATGTCAAATGTTGAGAAGCTTCAAGTGCAACCACTTGGCAATATGGGCTCTGCCATGATCATATAGGTTGCAAGAACTTAGCCATATGGACAGAGGGTGGTAGAGTTTTGATAGGTTGGAGCGCGTCCATTTTGGTCTAAGGGAAGGCTTCTGAAAGATCTTGTCTTGGGAAACCAAGTCTTGTGGGGAAAGTGCACCACCTCTGCAGAGTGTAAAATCTAAGTACTTAGCCATGTCCCTGGTAAAGGACAATTTGAGCATCAAGACATGGAAGCAATCAAGAATCTCATCATTCAAATTTCTAAGTTAAAATCTTGTGGTTTGAACAAGGGTTAATGAAATCTTCAATCTTTGATTGAGAGATGCTTTGGAAAAGATTTTGTCAAAACAAAAACTTAGTATTTTCAAATGATAAGGAAAAATATATTTTGAGCAATGCAAGCCTCAACCCCACTTAGCCAAATGCATATAGATGATAGATTCCACTATACTACCAAAGTATCACTTGCCAATACAATTCATATGTATTGACCCTTGTGGCTGTAACTTGTATGTTGCAGGTTTGATTGATTTAGTGAAGTGTGTTGATTAGGATTACAAGTCTACAACCAACATGTCTGCCTGTGGTACTTTGAAGATGAAGGACCCCATGACTATAGTTATTCCGCTGCGATGTAATGTAATAGCCAATTGAGCTATGTATGATGTAATAAAATTATGTTATTCCTGGTTATAAAGTTATATTATGACCTTTGTTTCTTGATATTACATCTTAACTGTGGATGCTAGCTATTGATCCAGGGACTAGCATTGTAAACACAGGGGACTCCACCTTATGTTGTTTAAAGGTTGGGACACTCCCTCTACAGGTGAAAACGATGATGACGTGGCGATGGGGTCCGTTGTCAGCGAGAGAGGAAGAGGGGAGGTGGGGTCCAACTGTCATTCGCTGTGCGGGTAGAATCTCTAGTGCGAAGCGTTTTTCCGCGGGAGAGAAGGAGTGGGCTGGGGTTGGGCTTAGTGGGCTAGTCAAGCTGGGTTGTGATTCATTTTTTGATCTGTTTTGTTTTTCTTTTTCTATTCTTATTATTCTGTTTTGGTTTTGTTTAATTAATTCAAACATCAATTTGAATTCAAACCTCAACCAAGATTTGTGTAGGTTGAAATACTGAGTAGTAATATAATCTGAAGTCAATTTTGGAATAAAATTTTATTCTTTTTGGGGTCTTTTTAATTATTCAAAAGGCCCTTGTTTTAAATCAAATAATATTTAATAATATTTTCAAACACCATTAAAAATTTTAAACCTTCCAAATCTTTTCAGTAGGTTTTTATTTGTTTAGTAGGGTGTCAAATAATTCATCTTGAATTATTTGGAAAGTATTTAATATGATTCTTAAATCATTTGAATTGGGTATTTGTTTTAATTCCAATGGAATTAAATATAGTTTTAATTCCCTAAATTTTATTTGGAAGATTTATTTTATTTAAGTTAATTAAACAAATTTTATTCCATTTGGGTAAATTCCAAAATACTATTTTCTCATGAATTATATCATCATTCTTATTAGAGATTTGTCTTTATTAAAATAGGGATAGAATGGTTAATGCCATTTTATTTTATTTTGTTAATTCTTTATCCTTTTATTTTATTTGGATTTGGATTCTATTCATTCTATTTGCTTAATAGATTAGGCCAAGATTTAATTTGGTCTTTAAATATTCCTTATTTAATATTTCTTTCTTCATCTTATAAAATCCATATCTTTTTATTTAGAGATCCAAACTTGGTGACTCCAATTTGTAAAATCTTATTTAATGTTTATTTATCCTTTTAAATATCTTTAGGATTATTTGCTCACAATTTGGTATGGATTTTGGATAAGTGTTTTATTAGCTTTGGAAATTACTTTTCCTTATCTTATTAATTTCATAGGATTTTATCTATGGCTCCAAATTAAGTGAAACCAATTTCTATGGCTTTATAATATTTCCAATAGTCATTCTTGATCAATTTGAAAAGTTGGTTTGACCAATTTTTATATGGATCAAATCCATAGTTTTAGAGATAATTTGAAAATGATTTTCTTTCCTTATGGTTTTTAGTGTTTTGGTTAATTCCTCAAGTGTTTAAATTTTCCAGATGCATTTAAAGAGAATGCATTCCACTTGATTTGAATTTAATTAGATTCAAACATTAACCAAAGTTTGTTCAAGATGGGATTTTAAGTTTCCATTTAGAAACAAAAGTTTCTTTTCACTCTAAATTTCAACAATTATTTATTTTGTTTATTTATTTTTCACATTACAAGATTTGGAAAATCTTGGGATGTGACACAACTCTTGCTTTGTGCCAACTCGAATATCAACCTCGCCTCTTGCTACGCTCCTAGTTCTTACCAGTCCCTGCAACGAGTTTCAGATGTGAATAACTGATCCGGTATCATATACCCAAGAACTATTAGGTGCATCAACAGGATATATGCTATAACATTGCAAAAAAGTGTACCTGAGTCGGAAGTCATACCTCCACTCTTGGCTTTATCAGCCAAATACTTGCTGCAGTTCCTCTTCCAGTGGCCATCCGCCTTGCAGTAGAAGCAAGTGGATCTGACTGAAGGAGATGGCTTAGTCCCTAAGGAAGCGCTTGGGACCGGGTGCTGAGCCTGCTTTCCTCCTGACTTAGCCTTCTTCTTAGTCCAAGAACTCTTCTTGAACTTAGCCTTATTCTGCACCATCAACACTTGACTGACGCCCTTCTTGAGATCCGCCTCTGCCTGCTTGAGCATCCCATGCAATTCAGTGAGCTTCTTATCCATACCATGCATGTGGTAGTTCGAATGAACTGCCCATATGCACTAGGAAGAGAGTTCAGAATTATATCCGTAGCGAACTCTTCGCTAATGGGGTAGCCAAGCCTCTCCAGAGATTGCACGTAACCAACCATTTTGATCACATGCGGACTCAGTGGATCACCATCCTTAAGCTTGCAACTTAGCAAAGCCTGAGAGACTTGATACCTCTCAGTCTTCGCCTGAGCCTGGAACATACTTTTAAGGATTTCGATCATATCGTAGGCCTCAACATTCTCGAACTGATTTTGCAAGTTCGGTTCCATGTGAGCAAGCATAAGACAACTAATATCCATGGACTCATCCTTAGCCCGACGATAGGCATTGGTGGCAGCGACAGTCGCATTCTCATTCGGCTCATCTGGAAGTGGGTTGTCTAGGACATGGTCCTTCTTTTCTTGTTTGAGAACAATTCTTAGATTTCGATACCAGTTGGTAAAATTAGTGTCGTTCAGTTTATCTTTCTCAAGAATGGTTCTCAACGCAAAACCGGATATCTGAGAGTGATTACTACTTGGTGCCATGATCTACAACATAAACATGCAAAAAGCACTTAAGACATGTATTCAGAAAAGAGCAAGCATATTAAACTCTTTAATATTTTATGCTCCCACTAGAACCAACACCCCTCCGATGGTTACTTAGTGATTCAGGATCCTAAATAAGCAAGTCGGCTAGTGTGCTTTAGCATCACCGCTAGCTGCCAAGTGATATAGGTAAACAACTCCTTGTTAATCACATCTCATACGACTCCTATTGGACAGGCGGTATCACATGCCCCGGCTCCCATCCGACTTTTCCCCGAGCCCCACAACCGTTGTGATAGACCCGTCTAGGTTACCGAGTGTTTCCACATTAAGAGTCCGACTCGAACCCACCTAGTCGGAAAGAATTGGCAGCACCTCAATTTTATGAGCCCACTACCAAAAATGTCCGACTTGTGATGGTGCAAACACTGGCGGGAAAACCGACTAGACCTTCTTTGAGGGATTAAATTTTACCAACTATCTAATAGAGGTAAAACAAATACATAACAATAACACAAAATAAAGCAATTATAATGTGAAATGGTATGGCTCCCTTCATGGCGATCTCCATCTCCACAAAGCCTGTAACCCGACTCGTGCCAACTCTTGTCACTTGCCGTCTTACTCCATGTCGCCGACATGTACATTGCCTTGCATGTCATCCGGATTCTCCAAATAGATACACTAGCTTAGTAAAGTAAATTACATAGAGAATCCGACACGCAGGTCGTTATACAATAAAATGACAGCACCTAGGCTCCAGCCGGCTGACAAAAACCGTGATTTGCAGATCACGTATGGATTACACACATACATCACATGCACATGAACCATACCATTCACAACTTCCTGCAAAAACAAGTTATGCATAGATACGATATCTACCGGCGTTGTGAAACTCGCAACGACGTCTAACGCGCTACGACAGGACGAAGCCGGCCATTATTCTGATTAGATCAAACTCTTTGATCTTCGATCACCGCTTCTGGATTTATGTGTCATAGTCTACCCCGATGGTGGAAGCCGACCGGTAGGGGTATGTCGTTCCATGACCTCAGCAGTATGATCACGGAAATCAGATCTACCATTCCCCGAGTACAGTTGATCCAATCAACCTCGTATAAAACCGATCTATCTCAAAGATCGACCACCAAACATCACATAGATCTCATCTACAGCCAACCGCATATCACATATGCGAGATCTCGAGCCTAAAACTAGAAGCTATCACTCTGATACCACTGTTGGGCCACATAGAGATAAAACAAAATTTTCCCTCTAACATGGTGATCCCAAGATCTAGCTGAGGTAGAAGGCCACGAGGTTTACCACTAGACGCGTAGTTGCGAATTACTGATGTAGCGTGTCAGTTGATGCAGTGCAGTCCTTTGCGATCCGATCGTACTGGTGCTGATCGTACAACACCTCTGCTGGTATCCACACGTACAAGGAGGAGCACCGGCGGCGAACTGATAGGTTCGTTACGACGGCAGGACTGCTATGGATCTAGGGTTTCCAACACATGGAATGACCTAATCGATCAACGATTAACCCTTTTGGGTTACTGTGCTCCACTATATATAGTGAGTGAACGTGGGCTCTGAAATGGATCGTATGGGCACCTAGAGGGGGGGGGTGAATAGGTGCTAACCAATTTTTAATACTTTTTCAATTTTAGGCTTGACACAAAGTAAATTCTCTAGATATGCAACTACGAGAATTTCCCTATATGTAACCCTAACTACTAAGCACGTAAAAGAGGAGCGAGGAAACCGTAGTAGAGCACGCGGAGACACAGGGATTTGTTTTACCGCAGTTCCTTCCTTGTTAAGGGAATTACATCTGCGTTGGAGGGGTGGGCGGTTCTAAGACCACCACGCCACAATAGGCCTCACCCTATTCTCCGATGGATCTCGCCACGAGAGGCCTGATCCACCTTCTCCACTATTGGGTCCCTTCGAGGCGGGAACCGGTGCCTTTTACAACACTATCGAGGCACACACCCACAACCGAATTGGGGGCTCCCGAGATGACAACAAGCTGCCACAAGAACAAGGTTTGTCAATATAAACAAAAACAAGGATCTAGGTATTTGCAAGAAATACTAGATCGAGGGTTCTCCAAATGAATGGAGAGGAGATGAAGCGCTTGATTGCTGATGATGAAGATCGAGTTCTCCTCCTTTGATTCCCCAAGGGATGGGGCCTTTGGGTGGATCTAGGTGGAGCACTCTTGGATGAAGCTTTTAGATCTGATCTGGTCTTTTTCGAGATGAATCAAGAGATCTGGCAGGTGGGGGAAGGCGGGCTTAAATACCCCCTCCCCAGATCTGGCTGTTTCACAACTTTGGGGGCGGATTATACGCCCCCTGGGAAAACTCCGCCCCAAGGGCGGATTATCCGGGGAAAACTCCGCCCCCTCTCTGGGGCTTGCGCCATGGTGAAGCTTGGTGAAGATCTTGGGGGGCGGATAATTCTGCCCCCCTGAGGGGCGGATTATCCGGCCAGGCCGGAAAGTACGGCCAATACTCCACCCCCTCTCTGGGGCTTGCGCCTTGGCAATGAACAGGGGGGGGCAGAAAATCCGGCCAAAATTCCGCCCCCTTCTGGGGCTTGCGCCAACTTGGGAAGAGGGAGGGGCGGATTATCCGCCCCAAAAACAGAATCCTTTCCCTTTTTCTCATAGGTGGCTGTAACACTTGAACACACATTAAATAATCCTTGATATTGTTATCTAACACACAAAACACTAGGGATTATAAAATGTTCTTTCAATTTCCCCCTTTTTGGTGTTAGATGACAATATTAGGATTTGCAATAAAACCGACAAATGCCACCTTAAATAATGAAAGATGCCCCCCCTGGATGTGTGCATATTTAAGATTTGCACTTGAATACAAATACACACACCAGGGAGAACACTACTTCCATAACCAAGATAATTGAAACGGGGTGGTTTGGGAAACAAGGTCATACCACCGGGATGAGAATATAGCCACATCATACATAGATAATAATCCCAAGAATCCATATGCCATCAAATATGCTCCATAATTCCAGAATTCCATGAGGTCCATAATAGATAAATCCAGAATTCCATGAATACCAAACATAGTGGAGTACGCCATAGTCTTACATATACAAACACAAATAGCAAAAGAGTTCACGCTAGAAAAGGCACAAGCAAGCAAATAAAAACGACTAAAAGAGAAAAGCTTGTGCCTGACCCTTGCAAATCCACGAGACCTAATAGAACTACTTCTCCCCCTTTGGCATCGAAACGCCAAAAAGGAAGAAGAGCGATGCTAACGCCTCTAGAGATCACTCCTCCTCATCCTCGTCGTAGTCATTCCCGTCCCCTTCCTCTTCATCATACTCATCATCATCGTCATCAACTGGAGGAGTGGGTGCCCTCGGTGGAGGAGGAAAGAGGCAACTCTCGAGCTCGCCATAGTTGATCCCTGAGGTGTTCCACTGAGCATATGGATCCAGAGCAGTGGGAGGAGGTGGATGGCCAGTGGCACCTGAGACATGGTGGAGGATAAGCTGCTGCGTGTGATCCCTCTCATGATCCCTGCGGTACGCCTCATATTGGCCCTTGTGAATGTCAATATCCATGCAAAGGATGTTCCGCTGGAACCAAGTAAGCTGCTTGACCTCGCGTGCCATTGGGGACACCGTGGAACGACGACCACTAGCCCGAGCATCACGCATGAAGGACTCTGGGGCAGTGGAAGGGTGATGGGTCTTCTGAGCCTTGTTGTAGATTTTCTTGGGCTTGTGAAGTCCATCCAGAGCAGTGCCAAAATCCTCATGTGGCAATATATGCTTGACGAGCATCATTATGAACAGAGCATAAGGAATAGAGAGCCTGTTGATCATAGAATCCGTCATCTCATGATAAATATAGTCCATGACATCCAGTTTGTAACCTGTGGCTGATCCAGAGTTAGTGGCACACTCGTGAGCAAACGCAAGAAGTGGAACCAGGTGGCCACGGATCCTGTCATTGTTGCCACCACTAGGAGCGATGCAGTCCCTAAAAAAGCCAACAAGGGCTGCATACAAGGGAGAGAGACCAGCGAAAGTACCAGTGACCCCATCAGAGGAAAGGCAAGGAGCAAGTGCAGTATCCTTGGAGGGCTTCAGAGGAGAAATGATACGGTGGCCCGAAGGAGTGTCACGGCCATGGAATGCATAACCAAGAACCTGCCCAAAGGTGCGAAAGTCCGACTGAATCATGGCTGTCCCTGTCATCCACTTCATATTGCAGCGCTCATCACCGCAAATCACCAGAGTTGATAAGAACTACCGCACCACAGAGGAATCATAGTTGCATTGGATAGTCATGAGGTGGTGCAGCCCCATCTTGTTGGTCACATCTAGTGCCTCAATGAGCCTTGTGTTGGATTGAGCCTCAGTCAAATTGATGGGACGCATGGGGCAAATCTTGAGAGTAGCATAGACATCATCATGAATAGCCCGAAAGTGGGCATTCCAAAACATTTCGTCCTCGGGGGGACCATCGCTGTCAGCCTCATCATAATAATCAGTCTGACGAATGGTGGCGTACTGAAGACTGTCCATAGCCTTGTAATTGGGCTGAGACTGTTTGCCCTTGCGAGATGCGGTCCTCTTAGTTTTCTTACTTGCCTCTGCCATCCGTTCAGCCTCTCTTGCTGCTCTGCTGACCTCGGTCTCGTCAATGAACTTCCCGTCTGCAGTGGTCTTAAGGTAACGGGGACGGGGACGACGGGCGAAGGTCTTCGTTGGCTTGGAACCACCCTCACTCATTGGAGGAAAATCGTGGAGGAGAAGATACCCGGAGGCGAGGTGAAGAAGATCCTGGGAGAGCCCGGAGAATCCGGTGGTCGAATCGACTCCGGGAGAGGCGGATGCTCCGGCGGCGGCTGGGGGGCAGAGGTAGGGTTGGGGGAGGACTGGCTGCTCTGTTTGAGCCTGCCCTCCCCGACCCAGCCAATAAGGGGCTTATTTCGCCCAGGGCGGATAATCTGCCCCCCACTTAAGGCGGATAATCCGCCCCCCCAGAAATTCTGTAAAATGCAGAATCAGGCCAGAGCAACCTTGGTGTTTGAGAGGACTTGTGTGCAAGAATAGATGGTTCAAGTAGGAAGAGAAAGGCTTGGGTTGAGAGCATCAAACTGAGATGGTACTACACACCCAAATTTGCAAGAATCAAATCAATCAAAAGCCAAATTTGAGTGTGTTTTCCATATGAACATGAGATATGCAAGAAAATCCAACGAGACCCATGAAAAACCAACTCTTCTCAAGGAAGAGGGCGGTGGCCGAAGCCACCATGTTGGAGTGCATGGCATGACACCGCGAAGATGTATCTTGAGTTTAAAACCAACGCTCATCGATGACCCACATATCACAAAATGATATTAAGGGAAATGATTTTACTTGCTTTCGGCATTATGGGGGGAGGGTTGGTTCAATCAATTAGGGCCACACTCCCCCTATGTCTATGCCCGCATCTAAACCAAATACATGAATAAGAGCAAGTGAGTGTGCAAGGGTAGTCAAGCCAAGCTCCTTGAATCTATGATATTTAGCTCATTCCTCAAATAACAAAATCTTGCTTCATGAAGAGGCTTCGTGAAAATATCAGCAAGTTGGTTCGTCGTGCTCACAAAGGATAGAGCAATATCTCCACGAGCAACATGATCCCGAATAAAGTGGTTGCGAATCTATATATGTTTTGTTCTTGTATGCTGCACGGGATTGTAAGCAATTTTGATAGAACTTTCATTGTTGCATAATAGAGGCACTTTGTCACAATTGACACCATATTCCTTTAAAGTTTGCCTCATCCATAACAATTGAGTACAAGCACTTGCAGCAGCAACATATTCAGCTTTGGCGGTTGAGAGTGAAATACAATTCTGTTTCTTTGATGACCAACACACTAGAGACCTGCCCAAGAATTGGCATGCACCAGAGGTTGATTTCCTATCATCTTTGTCACCAGCCAAATCTGAATCAGTGTAACCACATAGAGAGAAACTTGAACCCTTGGGATACCATAACCCAAAATTTGGGGAATGAACCAAATATCGGAAGATTCGCTTGACTGCCACTAAGTGGCTTTCTTTAGGAGCAGCTTGGTACCTTGCACACACTCCTACACTTAACACGATATCGGGCCTAGATGCGCAAAGGTAAAGGAGAGATCCGATCATGGATCGGTATACCTTTTGATCCACGTCTTTACCCTTGGGATTGAGCTCAAGATGACACTTTGTTTGCATTGGGGTAGCAACGCCATTGAGATCCGTCATCTTGAACCTTTTGAGCATGTCTTGGATGTACTTAGCTTGATTAATAAAGGTTCCCTCTCTAAGTTGTTTGATCTCAAATCCAAGAAAGAATCTTAGCTCACCCATCATGGACATCTCAAACCTGTCCGTCATAAGCTTTGAAAATTCATCGTTAAAAGCTTGGTTAGTAGAGCCAAAAATAATGTCATCTACATAAAGTTGGCATACAAAAAGCTCCCCATTAACCTTCTTAGTAAAAAGAGTGGGATCGATTTGCCCAACTTCGAAACCACGGTCTAGCAAAAGCTCTTTAAGGTGCTCATACCACACGCGTGGGGCTTGTTTAAGGCCATAGAGCGCCTTATCGAGTTTGTAGACATGGTTCGGGAATTTGGGGTCCTCAAACCCCGGGGGCTGCTTGACGTATACTAACTCATGTAGAGGACCATTAAGGAAAGCGCTCTTAACATCCATTTGTTGTAATTTAAAATTATGATGGGCTGCATATGCAAGAAGGATACGGATGGACTCAAGACGAGCCATAGGAGCGTAGGTCTCGCCAAAATCAATTCCTTCCACTTGAGAGAATCCTTGAGCCACGAGTCGTGCTTTATTCCTCACAACAATGCCATTTTCATCCTGTTTGTTCTTGAAGATCCACTTGGTGCCGATAACATTGCGGCAATCCTTTGGTTTTTCTACGAGCTTCCAAACTTTGTTGCATTCGAAGTTATTTAATTCTTCATGCATTGCAACAACCCAATCGGGGTCTTCAAGAGCATCAAAAACCTTCTTCGGTTCAACCATGGAAATGTGAGCTTGATGATCACGGAAGCTAGCAAGTTCTCTTCTAGTGGATACCCTTCGTCGTAGATCACCAACAACCTTGTCAAGAGTGTGACCTCTTAGTTCAAGGTTCCGATCAGCATGAGCCTTGCGACGAGCCTCAATGTCCTTATTGTTTCTAGTAGGAGTTGATTCAATAGTTGTATCCTTGTCTTGATTACTGCCCTGCCCTTGATCTTGGTCTTCGTTAACGCCAGAAGATTGTTTCAGAACATTTTCTTCAGGCCCGGATAATCCGCCCCTTGGAGGGGCCGGACTATCCGGCCTGGGAGGTGAAGTACCAGAACCATCTTCCTGAGAATGCCTGACGGGAGTTGGAGACCCAGGGTCGGATAATCCGCCCTCGGGGGCCGGAGAATCTGGCCTTGGAGCTTCAGAGTTGTTGACTTCTCCTTCGGATCCTCTGGAACGAGTTGGAGTGCCAGGGGCGGATTGTCCGCCCTTTGGAGGGGGCGGATAGTCCGGCCTGGTACTACCAACTTGTCCAGAGGACAGATGATCTTCAGCAGATTGTGGTGTTGGTGCAGGATTTTCTCCAACAGTAGGAGCTTGTTGATCTTGTGTAGATGAGGGCTCCACATGTGTGGAGCATTGTCCTTCCCGATCCACCACAAGGGGTTCCTCAATGGGGCGGAAAAATCCCACGCCCATTCTTCTTATGGCATCTTGGGGTATTTCAACATCTGCATCACAAACATCAACTTTCCCTACAAAGGAGCTGTTATTTTCATCGAACTCCACACTACAAGATTCTACAACAATCCCAGTGAGCTTGTTGTAGACTCTATAAGTGTGGGATTCGGCACCGTAACCAACAAAAATACCTTCTAAAGCCTTGGACTCAAATTTTGACAAACGGACACCTTTAATAAGAAAGAAACACTTACACCCGAATACCCTGAAGTATGAGATGTTGGGCTTGTTACTGGTAAGTATTTCATACGGAGTCTTGTCCAAAATCTTTTGAAGGTAGAGCCGGTTAGATGAGTGAAAAGCAGTGGATATGGCTTCAGCCCAAAAATTATAAGGAGACTTGAATTCAGCTAGCATAGATCTTGCCATATCCATCAATGTCCGGTTCTTCCTCTCGGCTACACCATTTTTTTAGGGGTGTACGCAGCGGAATATTGATGTCTAATCCCCTCTTCACTAAGAAACTCATTTAAAGTGTAGTTCTTGAATTCGGAGCCGTTGTCACTTCTAATTGCCAAGATAGGAACATTGTGTTGACGTTGAACTTCATTGTCAAAGTCGATGACAGTTTGTTGAGTCTCACTTTTCAGCTTGAAGAAATAGACCCATGTATATCTTGAGTAATCATCGACAATGACCAAGCAATATTTCTTCCCACCAAGACTTGCATGAGAAGGAGGACCAAATAAATCCACATGAAGTAATTCCAAGATCCTCTTTGATGACACAATAGTCTTCCTCTTGTGGGGAGAGTCATGCATTTTTCCTTCTACACAAGCCCTGCAAACACGATCTTTGGCAAAAGAGACATTGTCTTTTAGTCCAAGGATGTGGCCACCCTTCTGGAGACTTTGCAAAGTTCTCATGTTGACATGGGCTAAACGGCGATGCCATAGCCAGCCCACGTCGGCCTTTCCGAATAGACACATCGGACCCGAAGTGGTTTTCCCTGAGAAGTCTACCACATACAGGTCATTTTCGACATATCCAATGAAAGCGACCTTTAGAGACTTGCTCCACAAGAGTACCACCAAATCATCATCGATAAAAACAGCAAAACCCATCTTGCCAAGGGCACGAATAGAAAGAAGGTTGTAACCGAGGGTCTCAACAAGCATGACGTCCACGAGAGAGATATCGTGGGCAACCACAACCTTGCCAAGACCCAATACCTGAGATTTTGACTTATCACCATAGGAGACTATGATATTATCATGATTTGGACGCATCTCCATGGTGATCTCCTTGCTTCTGGTCATATGACTAGTGCAGCCACTATCCAGCACCCATTTTGACCCACCGGAAGCATAGCCCTGCAAGAAAATTAGTTCTTGGTTTTAGGTACCCATTTTTCAATGGGTCCTTTCATGTTAGTAACAAGGGTCTTTGGGACCCAAATAGACCAAGCAATATATTCATCAAATGGACCAACATAATAAGCATAAACATCGCCATAGTCATCACAAAAGAGTTCATAATTCGGATTGTGAGCCCCTGCAAAACCAATATCATTAGTCTTGTCTTTTGTGACATTCTTCTCAGTGGTGCTTATCTTTGATTTCACATTCTTGGTCTTGTTCTTCTTGGTTTTCTTCTTCTTGGACTTGGTGACATACCCAAGTCCCTCTTTACCATGATTTGACCTTTGCTTGCCAAGGACTTCATCAAGCACACCTTTGTCCTTGGTAGTGATGTCCTTGATCACTTCTTTTTCCACACTAGTATTTTCTTTGTTACTACATGTTGAGTTGGATGAGCTAGGAGTATCATATTTGGCTAATCGACTTTGAAGCTGATCATGTGACTCATTGAGAATAGAGAACTCGTTTTTCAACGCCTTGTGAACATTGTCAAGTTTTTCCAATTCCTCGGAGAGTCTATCATGAGCAGCCCCAAAGTCAATCCTTTCCTTCTTTAACTTCTTTGCTTTGATGACAGCATTGTCACGTTCCTTAACAAGTTTAATCACAATTTCTTCATGTGACTCTTCCACAGACTCGAGCCTCTCTTCAAGAGAGACCCGAGCTTCTTCTTCTTCTTCTTCAAGAGCATTTTTTAGGGATGCAATTTCCGTTGCATCCTCCCTTTCAATTCTGCCCTTTTCTTCGAGGAGTGCTTCATTTTGGGCCAGCTGATCCATAAGAGCTTCAAAATGAACTTTGTGCTCACCTTGCAAGTTAGTGTAGAAATAATCCAAAGCAATAATCTCTTCTTTAACCTTAAGACTAGTAGGATCATCCATGTCTATCATAGCCTTGGGGAAAGAAGAGTTAGAAGAAGTTACCTCGGAGCTTCTTGCCATGAGACAAGTAGCATTCTTGTTGATGATGTTTTCGTTTGGAGAGTCGAAGAGAAAAGTTGATGTAGATGTGGTGGCTATAGCAGCCACCTCTTGAGAGCTATCGTCCTTGTCCTCATCTTCACTTCCAGATGAATATTCTTCTTGAGCCACTAGAACAATCTTTGGTTGCTTCTTGAAAGGAGCATTCTTCTTTACAAACTGTTTCTTACGTGGAGCTTTTGATTTGTCCTTGAAAATGAGTCTTCCTCCATTATCCTCTCTACTTTGATATGGACACTCAGCTACGAAGTGCAGCCGGTCACCACAATTGAAGCATGTTCTCATCTTGGGACCATTTTCCTTTCTTCCATAGGCTCCACTCTTGCGATCTAGTTCAGCTTTAGCCTTGGCTGGATCTTTCCAAAAGTTTCTTGCATAAAGAGTCAAGTATTGTCCGTGGATCCTTTTTATATCCTCGGGACAGTCCAGACCTTCTACCGCATATTCATCATGATCAATCACACTAGTCTTCAAGGCCATGTTGACCCCCTTTTGCATCCCCATAGCTCGAGCACGAGCATCTTCGGCATTCTTGGCCGCCACTTTGAAAGCGGCCATTTCTTGCATTACCTCATTGGATGACATGAGGTGATAGTTATGCCTACCTTGGAGACTTTTCAAATCTGTGGGCTCAAATGGCATAAGAGCACTGACATACTTGCGCTTGATCCAAGCATCATCAACATGAGCTGCACCGTGGTTTCTAAAGGTTGTGGCTATTGCCTTGAGCCTCCTATACATGTCCTCGTGGTCTTCTCCATCCAGCATATAGAATCCTTCAGCTTCATTGCTCAAGGCATCATATCTATTCCTTCTCATACTTTCATTTCCGATGAAGAGCTCGATGAGGGCATCCCAAGCTTCTTTAGCTGTGCTAAGATGCTGAATGTGTGGCATGTCTTTGTCACCCACACCAAGCTGTATCATGTGTAGAGCTGTAGCGTTGAGTTGGCTATCGACCACTTCTCTTCTTGTGAGATTGTTGGGGTTTCCAACATGAAGACCATTTTCGATGATCTTCCACAACTCTATGGAGGAACTGCACGCATGAGATTTCATCAAAAATTGCCATTGAGAGAAAGTAGATGCAACAAGTTTGGGTGGATCACCCATATTATGTATATGTGGGTGAGGGATAGGCGGATCAGGGGAATACACATGAGAAACCTCATTGTATCCATCCTTACCGCTATCCTTTTTCGAGGAGGAGCTCTTGCTAGTATCATCACCAACCACTTCGTTATCTTTGGAAACAGTTTTACCCGTTTCCTTGGATTGCGGAGTGGTATCCTCAGAGTTAGATGGAGGTGATGCTGCGGATGTGGAGAGACGCATTATCAATTGACGCATCTCTTCCATCTTAGCCTCCATTGAACTCACCAATGTTGTTTCCAACGTCTTGAGATCGTTCATGGTGACTACCTCTGGAGCATCACTCCCATCTACCTTGGAACCCATACTTCTCTTAGGCGGTTAAGCCCGAAATAAGAGTCGAGGCTCTGATACCAATTGAAATGGATCGTATGGGCACCTAGAGGGGGGGGGGGGGGTGAATAGGTGATAACCAATTTTTAATACTTTTTCAATTTTAGGCTTGACACAAAGTAAATTCTCTAGATATGCAACTACGAGAATTTCCCTATATGTAACCCTAACTACTAAGCACGTAAAAGAGGAGCGAGGAAACCGTAGTGGAGCCTTGGAGACACAGTGGATTTGTTTTACATGTTCCTTCCTTGTTAAGGGAAGTACATCTGCGTTGGAGGGGTGGGAGGTTCTAAGACCACCACGCCACAATAGGCCTCACCCTATTCTCCGATGGATCTCGCCACGAGAGGCCTGATCCACCATCTCCACTATTGGATCCCTTCGAGGCGGGAACCGGTGCCTTTTACAACACTATCGGGGCACACACCCACAACCGAATTGGGGGCTCCCGAGATGACAACAAGCTGCCACAAGAACAATGTTTATCAATATAAAAAAACAAGGATCTAGGTATTTGCAAGAAATACTAGATCGGGGGTTCTCCAAATGAATGGAGAGGAGATGAAGCGCTTGATTGCTGATGATGAAGATCGAGTTCTCCTCCTTCGATTCCCCAAGGGATGGGGCCTTTGGGTGGATCTAGGTGGAGCACTCTTGGATGAAGCTTTCAGATCTGATCTGGTCTTTTTCGAGATGAATCAAGAGATCTGGCAGGAGGAGGAAGGCGGGCTTAAATACCCCCTCCCCAGATCTGGCCGTTGCACAACTTTGGGGGCGGATTATCCGCCCCTAGGAAAACTCTGCCCCAAGGGCGGATTATCCGGGGAAAACTCCGCCCCCTCTCTGGGGCTTGCGCCATGGTGAAGCTTGGTGAAGATCTTGGGGGCGGATAATCCGGCCCCCCTGAGGGGCAGATTATCCGGCCAGGCCGGAAAGTCCGGCCAATACTCCGCCCCCTCTCTGGGGCTTGCGCCTTGGCGATGAACAGGGGGGGCAGATTATCCGGCCCCCCTGAGGGGCGGATTATCCGGCTGGGCCGGAAAATCTGGCCAAAATTCCGCGCCCCTTCTGGGGCTTGCGCCAACTTGGTAAGAGGGAGGGCCGATTATCCGCCCCAAAAACAGAATCCTTTCCCTTTTTCTCATAGGTGGCTGCAACACTTCAACACACATTAAATAATCCTTGATATCGTTATCTAACACACAAAACACTAGGGATTATAAAATGTTCTTTCAGGCTCCACTTTCGTGGCCCATTCACTAAAGCCCATATAACATTAGTCATCGCGAGTTTGACTCACTGACTCAGTCCTAATCCGGCTTGGGTCCAACCCAACCAGATTTCCGATCCAGATCCAATCCGAACTTGCTCCCGCTCTTAAGTGTGTGACCCCGCAGGCTCTTGGCAACTTGGACACGATTAGAGTCTGACTCTCAATCGATCAGCCGGTAGCGGCTCCTAGCAGAACGTGCCGACTCCCAAGTACCAAAGAGTCATGATGACTTGCCTTTCCAATGCGACTTACGTCCGAGTCCCTTTTGCCTCACGATATACCTTGTCAGACTATAGACGAATATTTGCCATCCCTTAAATAGTCCAACTCTCTTCTCGATCCGAGATAAGTGATTCACCTCACTAACTCTTAGTCGATCGCTTTGTTTAACACTTAACCTAGTCGTGCATGACTATGCTTTCCGAATCATATCATCCGAGAGGGCCCAGAGAATATCTCTCCAAGTGGAGGGGAAAAATCCCATCTTGGTTATTCACATCACGCAGCTTGATTCTCAGTCGACCCGAACTCTACCTTTATGACTGCCCAGTTACGGACCAACGTTTGACAGAACCTAAGTCGGTGATCCTCAACTCGGACTATGCAACAACCTCAGGTCTAAGGATTACATTGATTGAGATATACAAATGACAACTTGTTTGTTGTACCTCAATATGGGTCATTCCGACTCGCTAAACTCTTTAGCCGAATCTATGTAAGTCGGAATAGCATCACCATGCCCATGCCAAGTGGAACCGATTCATCAAGCCGACTTTCACATTGGTCTAAGTTGTGTGTCCAGCACAACCTCAATGACCAAGAATATTTAGTACAAACAACATGAATGTATAGTTCCACAACCGAATCACATATTCAATATACACATCAGATGTTTATACAAGGACAACTTAATAAATTTATGAATACAATGGGAAATATCATTATACATGATTGCTTCTAGGGCATATTCCCAACAATGGGAGTACCCCCGAGTCCGTAATGGAGTCATAGACTCGAAGGAGGACTCGAAGCTTGTGAATTTCTTCGAATGTCCCAGGGACTTTACCAAATTTTCAAGTGCGTGACCAGCGCTCCTGATAGGAGTAGACCCCGAGTAGTTGGTTGAGTCACAGACTCGAGTAAGTACTTTTGACTTGATTCGAAAGATTAGAAGCGTTGCTGGCCTTTTCTTTTGCAAGTTGCTGACGCCTGGTGAACTCAATCGTTTGCGGCAGCAGAGACGATGGGACTATACAAGCGTGGGTCCCACTTTCTGACTAGGATTTGACGAGTCATGCATAATTTATGCGAAAGTTACTACATCGCCTCGATTTCCACGCGTAGTGGATGGCGGGCTCGCAAGGGTTTGGGGCGGTGCCCACCACGTGTACAATGTTGAAAGGATACGGATGTACCCTAGAGGGGGGGTGAATAGGCGATTAAAACTTTTCCTAGAGTGGCTCAACAAAGGCGGAATAAAACTAGTGTTTACTTTGTTAAGCACAACCTAGAACAACTAAGGTTCACCTATGTGCACCAACAACTTATGCTAAGCAATACAAGCAACAAAGTGATAGCAAGATATATATTACTTCAAGCACGAAGGCTATCACAATGTAAAGTGCATAAGTAAAGAGCTCGGGTATAGAGATAACCGTGGCACGCAGGGACACCGATATTTTACCGAGTTCCTCCCAACATGGAGTACGTCTCGCTTGGAGAGGGGGTGGTATAAAACCACCAACGCCACAAAAGGCCTCCCTTATTCTCCGGTGAATCTCACCCCAACGGGATCAATCCATGCTTCCACTATCGGTGCACTTTTCGGTGGCAACCGGAACCTCTCACAAGGTTGGGGCACTTCTCCACAACTTAATTGGAGGCTCCCAACAAATGCCACAAAAGGCCACAATGCCACCAAGGCCATAAAACCGTCTAGGGTTCCAAGAACCCAAGAGGGACAAGCTCCAATGAGTAATTCAAACAAAATCCTCCGACGAGAACTCAAACCGATGCACCAAATGCAAATGGCAAGAACACCACAAAGATGCTCAAATTCCTCACTCTCAAGTTTCAACAAAGCTACTAAAGCTATTGGGGGAACAAGAGAGGAGGAATCAAAGAGAGACACAAAATCCCCCAAAATCTAGATCCCCAAAGATACACTCACAAAGAGATGTTTTGGTTTGGTCAAAACATGGATCTAGATCTCCTCTATATTTCTCTCAAATATTGGCATGAATCATTGGAGAGAAATCATAGAATCAAGCTCAAGAGAGAATAAGAATATGGGGCAAAGCTTGAGTAAGAATGGAGAGAGAAGAAGCTCTTTTTTAAGACAAAGGGACAAAGATATTTAAAGGGAGGGACAAAACCTGGCCGTTGGGGTGTTTTTCTAGACTGACCGGTAGTACCGGATCGGACCGGTACTACCGGACCGAACAGATAAAAAAGCCAGACGGGTCCAGTCAACAGAGCAACCAGCGAGAAAAACAGCGCACGGAAAACGGAGCGAGCGAGCAGCCTGGGCATCGCGTTGAGGCACGCGCGAGCATCAAGCGCAGCGTAGCGCGGGACCAGGCAGCAGCTGCGTGTGCGGGGGTCGCTGCATGCATGTAGCAGCAGCAGCGGCACATCGAGCGGCAGCAAGACAGGCCAGCGCCAAGTGAGTGGGTGGCGCGTGAGAGAAGCGGCAGCGAGCCCAGTGGAGCGGGCTAGACGCGGCAGCAACTAGCCATGCAGCGAGCTCATGGTGGGGCGGCCGCTGGTCAACAGACGGGCAGGGCTGTGCTGAATCTAGATCTCGATCTGAAAAATATCTGGGAAAGAAAAACTGGGCCGGGCGGTAGTACCGGCCCACCCAGGCGGTACTACCGGGCTGGCCGGTACTACCGCAAAAAGGTACCTAGCGAGGCAGAAAGAAAATGGGCCATTTTTAGGCCCGGGCGGTACTACCGCTCGGCCCAGAAAACAGATTGACAGGCAAATATTCAAACGGCAATAACTTTTGATTGGAAGCTCCGATTGACCCGATTCAAATTGCGTTGGATAGAGGACGACAAGGGCTTCTGAAGGAAATATTGATTATCAACAAGTGAGAAAGTATCAAGTAGAATAATGTGATATACCTCACTTGGTGAGAAACCGAAAAGCCGCATAAATCAAAATCGCAACAAGATACATATGGGAGATCCGATTTTGATGAACAAGAGATTGTTATGGAGATTACCACAAGCTCTCTATCCTCACATGGATAAGACCAAATAACAACCAAATACGATGATGCAAGTATGCAAAGGTTTGAGCTCTCTCCGAACGATGTGACCGAATTACTCATACGAGAGCCCCTCTTGATAGTACGGTTATCTATCCTAAACCCGGTCTCACACACACAACGTGAGACCGGCAAAAGGGAAAAACTATGAAGATTATACCTTTGCCTTGAGCATTCCACTTGAGCTCGATGTAGATGGTATTGCCCTTCTTAAGATGGAACGCCTTTCTTAATTCCTCATCATCGACCTCGCATATTGAGCTTGCACAACATATCTTCTTTGCATTTCATCGACCTTGAAGCCAACACATGCTCCAAGCGATGCCAATGGACAAATCCTACAAGTATAACTTAATACACACATTAGTCCATAAAGATTGTCATTAATTACCAAAACCACACATGGGGGCCCAACATGTTCTTTCAAATGTGATGACTAACTAGTGTTAGGTTTAGCAAATCAACGGTTCAACATAGTCGTCTTCATGCCTTTTATACCTCCAGGGGCTACGATAATTCTCTACTTTTCCATTTGCTGTCTTCGCACTGCCTTTGCCAATTTTGCCTACGCCATTTCCAAAGCTCGCGCTTTCTTCTGCACTGGACATTCTTCGCACCTTCCCCTCTTCCTTTATTCGTGCACACCACTCACGTCGTTCTAGAAAGATGGGAAAGCCGAGGAAGGTTTCCACCGTCGCTAGGAAGAGCACCTACGGTGCCTCCAAGAAGACCACCACCGCCGGTCGTGTCAACAATGGTGGCTGGCGGCGGTCGATGACGAGGGAGGTGGATCTGTGCCGCATGCGTGAGGCCCATATGATTCCACAGGAGAAGGGCGACACCAAGCTTCCCAAGTCGGAGGTAATCCTAGATCCACCGAAAGGTTTTCGGGTAATGTTCTATGCCTTTGTCATCCGGGGCCTTTTGCTTCCTGCCCACGAATTTCTTTGTGGGATCCTTTTTCTTTATGGGCTTCAACTTCACCAGTTATCGCCCAATTCTCTTTTGCACATTGCGTGCTTCATCACGCTGTGCAAGTGCTGGCTCGGAATCGAGCCACACTTTGGCCTCTTCAAGAAGCTTTATTCCTTGAAGAGGCAATATGGCCATGGAGGCGCGGTGTATGATCTGGGCGGGTGCGGAAAATACATCCACCCCAATCAATAGTACTCCTTCCACCTCTGCGAATCCGTCCAAGGATGGAGGAACAAGTGGTCCTACATCCGTGACTCCAAGCTGGGCGGTCAACATTACGGGTTGCCCCCCTTCGACCAGCAAGATTATCACCCGGAAGCGTTCGTGGTTGAACGAAATTCCTGTGGGTGAAACCGAAGTGGTCGAGAAGTTGTACAAGCGGGTGGAGGATCCACAGTTGGTGCGAGGAAAAGAGGTCTCCGGTGTCGACATCAACCGCACCTTTTTTAAGCGTTGGATGTAGCCCTTCCAAGCAAGGGCTTACCCGATGTTCCTATATGCCGGCGTCCATGACCCAATGAGAGTTTCGGATGAGGAGTGGTCCTCATCCGATCTTTACAAGACTCTTCGACCATTGATGTGCTTCAAGGCCGCCGACGAGCTTCTAGCGGAGTCATCGACTACACCGTTCAACGCAAAGAATGAAGTTCCTCAGGTGAACATTTTACTTGCATGAAATGCGTTTTTGTTTTGTGTCCACTGTACTTTGTTTTGACTTGTGTTTTTGGGTGTTCCGTAGGAACTTAAGGTGGAGAACATGACGACTCCCCTTCCTGAGGAGTTTGAGGTTGCACCAGATGGCGGGGACATGGAGTCGGAGTCCATGATCCCTGCTTCTCACTTGCCGGTGGAAGAGGAAGCCCCCGAGCCTAGCGAGAGAGCATGAAGCAAAACTTCGGATGCCACGACGCCTCCAATGCCGAAGGGGCCTACTTTCTTGCAGCAGCATGCTGCTGGTGAAGGTGCTACCTCCCCCATTCCCGTGGTGCCCATTCGGGTTGTGTATTCTCATCCGAAGGCCAAGAAGATGAAGAAGACGGCGCTATTCCTGAACCTTTCCGACATCCCCTCGTGAGTATCTGATCGCTTCTGTATTTTGACTTTGCTGAGTTTGCCTTTCTTGTTGCTTTATATGAATCTCCTGCTATGCTATACCAGGAGGTCCTCTTCAGGTGAATCCATGAAGGATGAGACTGAAGAGATGGCTGTGGAGTCAAAGATGGTGAGCGCCGAAGCTGCGGCGCCCTCCCCGAAGATAACAACCAACTTCAGTGATGGCGCGTCGAGTTCCTCCAAGCCGGCAACTCATGCGCTTGTTACCGGAAGACACAGGCTGCACCTTCGGAGTCTTCAGGTGGTCATGTAAGTATTACTTGATAGCTGCGGGTGAGCCCATGAGCCTTTTATTCCTCTGACTGCCGCTTTCTTGTTGTAGCCCTTCATGCGTGACCTGCAGTGTTGATACGTTGAAAACGTATCTATAATTTTTGATGTTCAATTCCATGCTTGTGTAGTATCTACTTTGCTTTGCTTTGTCTATACTTTGAGGTGTTTTTATATGTTTTTCTGTACTAACCTATTAATAAGATGCCACAGTGCCGGTTGCCTGTTTTCTTCTTTTTTGGTTCCAGAAAAGACAGAAAATCGATATTCTCGGAATTGGATGGGACAAAAGCCAAAGTCAATATTTTACCATGGGGAACACGGAGCCAGAATACGAGACGGAGGGGAGCCACCAGGGGGCCACACCCCCTGGCCACACGGGGTAGGCCCAACCGCGCCTGGGGGGGGTGCCGCTGCCCTGGCTGCCCCTGCCTCGTCTCTTCGCCTATAAAGACCCCCCCGATACCAAAACCCTAAGTACCCAATCAATCTTCCATGAAACAGTCTCTAGACACCGCCACCATCGTCCCTAGATCGGGGGATCTGAAGCTCTTCCCGGCACCCTGCCAGAGGGGAGATCATCCCGGAGGCCTTCTTCTTCATCATGCCAGCCTCCGGTATGAAGCGTGAGTAGTTCCACCTTGTACTACGGGTCCATGTAGTAGCTAGATGGTTGTATCTCCTCCTTTGTGCTACCATGTTTAGATCTTGTGAGATCTATTCATGATCAAGATCATCTATTTGTATTCATGCATGTTGTGTTTGCGGGGATCCGATGGATACTGAGATTACTATTTCAGATTTATTAATGGTTTTGTCTTATTGATTCTATCATGTCTGTGTTTTTTGTGATCTTGCATGCTCTCCGTTTCTAGTAGCTATCTTGGCCAAGTAGATGCTAGTGAATCCAAGAGGGGGTATTTATGCTCGATAGTGGGTCCATGCCTCTATTAAATCTAAGGGAAGTGACAAAAATCTCTAAGGTTGTAGAAGTGTTGTTGCTACTAGGGGGAAAACAACGGTCTCTTGTTCATGGAACAAGTGGATTGTTTACCTTACACACTTTGCTTAAAGCAGTTATCCGTTGCTTAAAACTTAATACTGGAGGGGGCTTGGATGATAACCTGAAGGTGGATTACTATTCATAGATGCAGTTGGATGGCGGTCTATGTATCTTGTTGTGTTGCCCAATCAAATCTCATAGGATCATGAATGTCTAGTATTGCATTGTTATGCCTTGCTCAGTCCTGTCAATTGCCATGTTGTAATTTTTTTACCCAGCATGCCATGTTTATTTATCTTAAGGAGAACACCTCTAGTGAACTATGGACCCCGGTCCAATCTTTACCATTAATACATTTTCCACTGTTACTGTTTACTTTCTGCAAACCACCATTACCTTCTACACCATATAGTTAATCCTTTGTTTTCAGCAAACCGGTGAGATTGACAGCCTTACTGTTCGTTGGGGCAAAGTCTTGAGTTTGTGTTGTGCAGGTTTCCAAGTTGCTAGCAACACCTTTGAGTCGTTTCCTTCCTCCTACTGGTTCGATAAACTTGGTTTCTTACTGAGGGAAGACTTGTTATTGTGCTCATCGCACCTTCCTCTTGGGGACTCCCAACGAAGCTCTACATTGATCTGAGCCACCATCAAGATTTTCTGGCGCCGTTGCCAGGGAGGCTAAGGACATCTTCACAAGGGGAGTCCTTCACAACCCTTCTCTCTACTTTGTTTTTGTTTTGCTTAGTTTCTTTTGCTTGGTTTTGTTTGCCTCTTTTTTATCAAAAAACTCCAAAAAAATAGTTAGTTTGGTTTGCTTTCTCTTATCAAAACACAAAAAATTAGTTCCTGTTGCTGTTGGGTTGCTCCACTTTTGCAAAAATGAACTCTGCTGAGAACACCAAGTTGTGTGACTTCACTAGCACAAACAACAATGATTTCCTAAGTACACCTATTGCTCCACCTGCTCCCGATGCTACCTTTTATGAAATTAAGCCTGATTTGTTGAATCTTGTGATGAGAGAGCAATTTTCCGGTGCTAGTTCTGATGATGCTGCTGCCCACCTCAATAATTTTGTTGAAACTTGTGAGATGCAAAAATATAAGGATGTAGATGGAGATATTATTAATCTCAAGTTGTTTCCTTTCTCCTTGAGAGGAAAAGCTAAAGAATGGTTGCTATCCTTGCCTAGAAATAGTATTAATTCTTGGATTAAGTGCAAAGATGCTTTTATTGGAAAATACTATCCTCCTTCTAAGATTATATCTATGAGAAGTGAAATAATGAAATTTAAACAACTTGATAATGAACATGTTGCTCAAGATTGGGAAAGAATGAAATATTTGGTTAAGAATTGTCCCACTCATGGACTTACTGCTTGGATGATTATCCAGACTTTTTATGCAGGTTTAAACTTCTCCTCAAGAAACCTGTTGGATTCAGCTGCTGGAGGTACCTTTATGACCATTACCTTGTGTGCTGCAACAAAGCTCCTTGATAATATGACGGTCAACTATTCTGAATGGCACACTGAGAGAGCTCCTCATTGTAAGAAGGTAAATTCTATTGAAGAAACCTCCTCTCTGAGTGATAAGATTGATGTTATAATGGCTATGCTTGTTAATGTAAAAGCTCCTATAGATCCTAATAATGTTCCCTTAGCCTCTTTGGTTTCTCAAGAAGAGCAAGTTGATGTGAACTTCATTAGAAACAACAATTTCAACAACAATGCCTATATGAATAATTTTTGTAGTAACAACAATTATAGGCCTTATCCTCCTAATAATGGCAATACCTATGGAAAATCCTACAAAAATATTAGAAGTGCTCCCTCTGAACTTGAAGTCATGCTCAAAGACTTTATTAGTAAACAAACCACTTTCAACAAGACTATGGAGGAAAAGCTTTTGAATGCTGAGAAAAATATTTCCTCTTTGTCTGAAGCACGGTCCTCTTTTATTAACAAAATAGCTGCTAAACCTGAAACTTTGGAAAGTACCTTTGCTGCTACTCATGATATACAAGTTACTATTGATGAAAATGTTAGACTGTTAGCCCAACTACATGCTAAGTGGGAAATAGAAGCTAAAATTGCTAGAAACCATAGTGTGTGCACTATCACCACCACCAATATGGATGCCATTAAACCATAAGAAGTCCCTATTCCTCCTACCACAATGCCTAAATCCAATGAGTCTACTACTAGTGATGCTAAGTTTGATTTTGATCTTGATGGTTGCAATATTTATGATGTGATTATGCTCCAACAAAAGCTTGCTAGAAGTCCTGATGCTAGCGATATGAATATAGCTTTCACCAAACACATTACTGATGCTCTTATTAAAATTAAGGAAGAGAAGTTGAAACACAAAGCCCCTATTCCTAGGAAAGTAGAAGATAGTTGGGAACCCATTATTAATATGCAAATGAATGACTTTGATCTCAAAGATTCATGTGACCTTGGTTCTAGTGTCTCTATTATGCCTAGAAAGATTTATGAAATGCTTGATCTACCACCTTTGGAAGATTGTTATTTGGATGTCCCACTTAATGATAATGCTAAAAAGAAACTCATCGGGATTGTTAATGATGTTCTTATTATGGTTAACAATGCTTATGTCCCTGCTGATTTCTATGTTTTGGATGTTGAATACAATTCTTCTTGTACTATTACTTTGGGAAGACCATTTCTTAGAACTGTTGGTGCCATCATTGATATGAAAGAAGGCACCATTAAATATCAATTTCCATTCAAGAAAGGTATTGAACACTTCCCTATGAGGAGAGAGAAGTTGCTTTTTGCTCCTCCTTTGAAAGCAAGGTTTGATGTTTGATGACCCACAAGTATAGGGGATCACAACAGTCTTCGAGGGTAGTATTACCCAATTTATTGATTCGACACAAGGGGAGCCAAAGAATACTTATAAGCCTTAATAACTGAGTTGTCAATTCAGCTGCACATGGAAATAATCTTGCTCACGGTAGTTTATCATTAGCAACAGTTTTGTAGTAGCAATAGCAAAGTAACAGCAATAGTAAAACAAAGGCAATAGTAACAATAGTAGCAAACAGTAGGATATGAGTGCGGTAGGAATAGGGATGGATGGGCGTTGCATGGATGATACTATTCATATAACTTCAAGATCTAGGGCAATTGTAGATAAATAATATAAAGCATCCAAGTACTAAACAATCATAGGCATGTGCTCCATATATAGTCATACATGCTCGCAGTGAGAACTTGCACAACATCTTTTGTCCTGCCAGCCCGTTGCAGCGAGACCTCAAGAAAATCTACTGGCAATTAAGGTACTCCTTTTAATAGAGCACCGGGGCAAAGCATTAACACTCCGTGAACACATGTGATCCTCACATCACATCCATCCCCTTCGGCTGTCTCAATTTCTGTCACTTCGGGGCCTTTGGATCCGGATAATGATATGTGTACACAACTTGCATATAAGATCACAAACAATACTATCATCATGAATCAATAATAAGTTCAGATCTGATATCACGGCACTCGGGCTCTAGTGACAAGCATTAAGCACAACAAGTTGCAACAAAGTCAAATAGCACTAATAGAGATACTAGGCACCATTCCCTAACAATCTTATTCGATTACATGATAGAACTCATCCAATCCCTACCATCCCCATAGCCTACAGCGGGCGATTACTCACTCATGGATGGGGAAACATGGATGGTTGATGGAGAGGCGTCGGTGATGATGATGGCGATGATCCTCTCCAAATTCCTCGTCCCGGCAGGGTGCCATAACGGAGTTTCTGGTTCCGAATCACGGTTTCTGGTGGTGGCAGCGCAGCGGAACTCTTTCTAGAAAAACATCAAACCCTCCTGAGTTTTTAGGTCAGAAGGCAACTTATAGGCGAAGAGGGAGGCCGAGGGGGTGCCCGAGGCAGCCACACCCCTCCTAGGCACGGCCAGGCCTGGCCTGCGCGGCCAGGGGGTGTGGGCCCCTCATGGCCCTCCTCCGTCTTGTCTTCTGGCTCCACGAGTCTTTTGGTGAAATAGGGTTCTTGGCATATTTTCCGGGATTTTTCCTGATAGTTGATTTTCTACACAAAAAGTAGACACCAAGGTAATTCTGCTGAAAAAAGCGTCAGTCCGTGTTAGTTGTATCCAAATCACACAAGTTTAGAGGAGAAACAATAGCAAAAGTGTTCAGGGAAAGTAGATACGTTTTGGACGTATCAACTCCCACCAAGCTTAGCTTATTACTTGTCCTCAAGCAGTTCAGTTGAAAACTGAGTGCGATAAAATAACTTTCACGAACACATTTGCTTCATATGATGTAAATATTCTAAGCACATGAGTAGATACTTAGACAATTCATAATAAAGAGTATGCAACTAAGTCTACTTAATAGTCATTTCAAGCTATGAAGAGATTCCAACTCAATAATAATAAGTAGCATGAACATAAACATAAGCAACATTGCAATGCTCATAAAAAGGTATTGATAGAGTGGTATCTCGCTTGCCTTTGATGGTGGAGAAAAACATACATGCCAAGGCACCTCTGAAGTTCAAGTGAAGACCAGAAGTAAAGATATCAGAGATACAAGCATCAAAGTTATGACATAATTAACCAAGTTTTGAGACAAACACATTACACTAAGAATGACAACTTTGCTCTCAAGAAGTTGCTCATATAATAAGTTGCGACTCAACAAGGAAGTGAAAAGGTTTTGAAAAGTTTGAAAGGCTTCCAAATGCTGAAAGTATGATACTCATTAGCTTTGAGCTCTCATTGCCCCTATGATAGGCATATTTAGATGGTTAAGGTGAAAGTGAGGTCCAATATGAGTTATATGCTTGACAGACCATAAGCTGGAAATCTCATGTCCCTTGTCTCATAGAGAACCACCAACGTGGTACCCCTTGCACATGACACAGGAGCTATCCCATAATCAAAATGACAAGGCAAGCAGACAATGAGCATCTCAGCAATATTCTTATTTACCATGGGAAAATGGTACTTTTTTCTCTCTTTCCTCTTTTCAATATGTCTATTTTTTCTTTTTTTCTCAATCTCTATCTCTTTTTTAATAAGAAGAATGCTTTATAGATTGCTCACTATGGTTATGCTGCAAGTTTCCACCATGATTAGGCATGACTTAGGCTAGCGGCCCAGACATTTCTCTAACACACATAACTTCATGGACTTACAAGCTCCCCTTTTATTTCACACCGACGACATCCGTAAATAAAAGAGCATGATATCAATTGGGTATATATTTACAGGTGTTGAAAGCGTTCCCCGTGACAGCATGATTCTGCTAACTCCCAGCCTATAATTTGCAAGCATATAACTTTCATGGACAGTCACAATGGTTCAGGTTTATTAAGTGCAAGAAATAAAGTGTGCCATCAAGTTCGTGAGAGCTTTACTAACTAACTTTCTCATAACAAGCAAACATTTTATTTGGAAGAAAACGAGGCATAGTGAATATGCATGGAATAGCAAATGATGCTAGTAGGTAGGTATGGTGGACACTTCTGACAACATTGGTTTTGGGGAGTTGGAAACACGAGTAGAGCTCATACTCAGTGCAAGTGAAGGCTAGCAATAGATAGGGAGCGACAAACGAGAGAGCAATAACTGTCATAATCATGCTTGCAACAAAAAAGGACTAATTATGGCATGCAAGTGATACAAGAACTCTAAGGAAAAATAAATTATCAAGGCTTACTGACTATTGTTCAGTCATATGCATGCGTGAGCATGTGCCAAGTCGATTCAAATGAAACATTCAAAGGAGGATGCCACAATATCATACCAGGTTATGAATAGAACAATGCAAGAAAACATTCATATGACATGCTACAAACTATTAGCAAGCTGGAGCTAATCATAAGAGAGCAAGAACTACTAAACATCCATAAATAACATAGACATTACATGAACAGACTAAGCATGCCCACAATGATGAGTATATGTACAAAAATGAAAAAAATAGAGTTTGTTACCAGCCTCTTACCACACCTCAAGTTGTCTTAATATTCATTATTGCCTTTCAGTTGTGTGTCTTGAATAATAACATGAAACCAAACTCCACTGAGGACTGCTGAACCCTGCAAAGAACTTCACAAAACCAAAGAAGAACAACAAATATTTTTGGTGTTCTCGATTTTTTAAAGCAATCACACAAAGCCAAAACAAATAAAGCAAAATATTTTTGGATTTTTCTTAAGGCAAACCAAATCTAAAAAGGCAAAGAAACAAGGGATTTCTATTTTCGTGCCCCTGGTTCGTTAGTTGTACTCACTTTTCCCTAGCCACTTAGTTTTTCCTCACTTTCCCCCTTGCCATGTTAAGAAACCCTCACGGGCTCTCACAGGCGCTCGGACGGAGGGATGCCGTCAGTTCAAAGGCTTGACCGTTACATGCTGACTGGTGGGACCGTGTTGGGGCGGGTCGGGCGTTGAGCATTACGTTACAAGGCCTCGACCGTTACATGCATGACTGGTGGGACCGCGTTGGGATGGGTCATGCATACGTGGTGAAGGGTGGGGCCATGTTGGGACGGGTCTTGCATACGTGGTGAAGAGTGGGGCCGCATGGAGACACGTCGGACCAGCCATTCTCGCTCACCCAAAGCATTCGCTTCCCCCGAGCCTGGAACAGCTCCCACACCGCCGCTCCGGTGCGCCGCCGTCGTGCCCTCCTACCTTATGTCATCCTCGGCCCTAGCCATGGAGCCCACTCCACCTCAGGCTCTGCTCCCTCCCTTGCTAGATCTACCCCTTTCGCGGAACAATATGCAATGCCGGCTGGTGCACCGTCCATCCCCGTCGAGCACGAAGAAGATTGGGTGGAATCGCAGGGATCTAACGCATGGATTCCATCTGGGTAAGCATCGTTTCCCTTTTGTGGGTTGATTATTGGCAGTATTTGAACACGAATCGCTGGTGCTCAAATAACTGCCTTGATTTTCGAATAGGATTGATCCAGTGCTGGCGTAATTCGTGGTTGTGAACAATATCTCTCTATATTTTACTTTCCAGCGGTGGTTTCAACCTCTATAACTGTCAGAGATAGATAAGATCTCCCTAAAATCTATTGTAAATTCCCCTGGAGCAGTGGTGTCACATCCCAAGATTTTCCAAATCTTGTAATGTGAAAGTAACTAAACAAAATAAAATTTTGTTGAAATTTAGGGTGATAAGAAACTTTTTGATTCCAATTGGAAACATCAAAACCTATTTTGATAAAATAAAATCCTAAAAGGATCTCAAAAGATAAACAATTAATAAATAAGTTAAAATAGTTGGAATTACTATTTTTGGATCTTTAAATAAAAAGATATGGTTTTTATAAAGCAAAGGTAGAAATATAATAAGGATTATTTTATAGAGCCAAATTAAATCTTGGACAAGCTTTTGAAATAAAATATTTCTATTTGATAAAAAGAGTAAAGGTTTATTTAAATAAAATAATGAGAATTTATTAATATCCAATTTTATTAAAGTAAAGGCTTTTCCATTTTAAATAAACACTAAAACTTGTTAAATTATTTTAAATAAGATTTCCAAGTGTTTTATATTTTCAAATAAAACCTACTGAAATGATTTTGATATTATTTAGATTTTAAATAGAGTTTTTTTAAAATAAATTAAAACCTATTTGAAATAGTGACTAAGGTCTATTTATTTAATTATTAATGGATCCTAAAAAGAATAAAAAAATTATTTTGTTTTGGACCTTGGAATGTGTTGTTACACAGAATTAAAATCAATACAAAGTTTGGTGGTGGTTTGAATTGATTTGTTGTTTGAATTATTTGTTTGAAAATCAAAACAGAAATTCAAAAAGAAAAAGAAAAAAGCATTCTGTATAAAAAAAGAGTGAAACAAACAGCCCACTAAGCATGGCCCAGCAAGCCCAACTCGCAGCCCATGCCCCTGGAGCCACCAGGCTGCCTCGCGACTACGCCTTCTTAACCGCCACTCCTTTCTCTCCAAATTCCCCCAGACCCCATGCCCCTGGAGCCACCAGGCTGCCTCGAATCGGCTTTGCACCGCCGCTGCTCCGGCAAGCTTCTCCAGCAAATTCCGGCGCCGACCAGCCGCCCCTCGCCTCCTCAACCACACTAGCATGCTCCCCATTCCTTGACACTTCTCTCTGCCCCCACAGCTTGCCCGCGCGAGCACCGTAGCGTCAACAACCTCGACACCGAGCGCCACCGTCTTCTTCCATTTCTCCGGCGAGCTCCCCCTGGTAAGATCAGACCGCCCTAGCACCTCCCGATGATGCTCCTCTACTCCCCACGCTCGCCCGCGTCTAACCATATGCTCCGCTTGACTTAGGGTGACCTGTAGCCCCATCCCCGACGACGCCTGAGCACACCCGTCGCCAGGAACAACTCCGGCGAGCGATTGCCGCCCACCCTGAGCGCCCCTTCGACGGAGAAGACAACGTTGAGCTTCAGCATCGCCCTGCGAACCCTGTGAGCATCTCCTCTCCCTCCCTTCCTTCCTGCTTCGCCAGAACCATCATGTAGCAGCAGCTAGCGCCGCCCACTCTTGGTCAAGCGCATAGCATCCGTTGGATCTGAATCTTGCGGCTAAGAATAGATTTAGGCGAAGGGGTATGCGTCAATCTGAGCCATGCGATTTAAGTGAAATCCTGCGGTCCAGAGAGGCTGATCCGCATGAAGCGGTATCGTCCAGTTAGACTGCGCCACGTGGCCAGTCTGTTTGAATAAAACCAGAAAATGTTCTATTTGATTTGCAAACTTGTAAAATTCATAACTTTAATTCTACATGTCCAAATTTTGCAAATTTTATATCAATGGATTCAGCAGAACAAGTACTTTGCAACCATGCACTTTTTTTAATGTTTTGCTTCTGGAAAATTGGTTGAATTTGCAGAAACTTGTGTAGGCTTATTTTGAATATAAAAATTGTTCTAGATATAGTTTTGAGATGAAATCTTTGCAAAATGATTTGTTGTGAACCTACTGACCATAGGAACCAACTTATGGATTTAAAAATGTATTATGTGAAGTTAAGGAATAAATATTAGAGTTAGAGCATTTCCTAGTCAAATAAAAATATTGTTTTTGGTTTAGAAATGAATTTTGAGTAAAACCTTTGGGAAATGATTTGATTCAAACCTTCTGATCCTAAACACCAAGTTTTGAGAATTAAAATATATTTGGTGAAGTCTTTAAAGAATATTGCTTTGCTAAAAGCATTTTCAACCACATAAAATAATGAATTGATTTAAAAATGGTTTATAGATAGAACCTTTTGCAAATGGTTTTACCACTTTAGTAAATGACCACTTTTGAACTTTATAATGTTTAAAGCCTAGTGGAAACCACTTTTGCAAATAAAACTATCTTTTGCATGCTCGCATGCATGACCTTGTTTCTATTATTTTATGTGATGTTTGCTTGAATGCTAGTTGAATTTGTGTTTGCTTGATTGAATTGTAGTGGAACTTGAAGAGTGTGATTGTTGCAAGATCAAGGAGTGAACTTATATTCTCTACCAAAAAGGCAAGTGATGCTCCATACTTTTGTCCCATTATTTTCACTATGGATTAGTGATAATTCTAAGTAAGACTTGCATGGAATTTTTGCTAAGTATAAACTATGCCATGGGAAATCCTAGTAGATGAAACCTTAGTAGAAATTTCCTAAGTTAAGGTTCCTACTACTATCATGCTTAGATTAGCTAGTAGAAAACAAGGGTGGATTATATTTCATGCTATGGAATATTTCAAAGTCAAGGACTTGTGTTTAGTTTAATAAAACAACTAAGTGAATGAATCACCTGGGTGGAATGGAAGGAATGGTTTGTGTTGAGTGGTTCACAAGGCCCATTTTTATGGTTTACCTTGTGTATCTCACTTGTGGATGGCCACCCAGGAACAAAGAGATTTGAGATGTCAAATGTTGAGAAGCTTCAAGTGCAGCCACTTGGCATTATGGGCTCTGTCTGGATCATATAGGTTGCAATAACTTAGCCAAATGGACAGTTGGTGGTAGGGGAATGATAGGTTGGAAAGCGTCCATTCTGGTATAAGGGAAGGCTTCTGAAAGATCATGTCTTGGTGAAACCAAGTCTTGTGGGGAAAGTGCACCACCTCTGCAGAGTGAAAAATCTAAGTACTTAGCCATGTCCCTGGCAAAGGACAATTTGAGCATCAAGACATGGAAGCTATCAAGAATCTCCTCATCCCAATTTCTAAGTTAAAAACTTGTGGTTGAACAAGGGTTGAAGGATCACCAATTTCTATTGGGAGATGCCTTGGGAAAGATTTTGTCAAGCAAAAACGTAGTGTTTTCAAATGATAAGGAAAATCTATTTTGAGCAAAGCAAGCCTAAGCTCCACTTAGCCAAATGCATATAGATGATAGACTCCACTATACTACCATAGTATCACTTGCCAATACAATTCAAATGTATTGACCCTTGTGGCTGTAACTTGTTATGTTGCAGGTTTGTTTGATATTAGTGAAGTGTGTTGAAATAGGATTACAAGTCTACAACCAACATGTTTGCCTGTGGCACTTTGAAGATGAAGGACCCCATGCTATTGTTAAATTCTGCTGCATTATAATGAGATAGCCAAATGAGCTATGTAAGATGTAATAAATTATTTTATTCCTGGTTATAAATTTGTATTATGACCTTTGTTTCTTGATATTACATCTTAACTGTGGATGATAGCTATTGATCCAGGGACTTGCATTGTAAACACAGGGATCTCTACCTTATTAAAGGTTGGGAACCTTACAGATGGTATCAGAGCATTGTGTTGCCTGTAGAATTGCAACCCTAGGAATGGACAAAACCCCTTAGAAAAATAGGAGTTGTATTTGTTCCAAAAACTTATTTACAAACAATCTTGTAAATTCTTTCCTCAACCATTTTTGGTTTTGACTCTACATCTCCTCTATTTCAACTTGATGGATAAAGCCTTTCCATGGCCAAAGACTTCACCATGTGCAAAGGACTTCATCAACTCTAATGACTTCAACTTCTTCAAGTGATTTCAACCTTATTCTCAACAAGGACTTTGTAAGATCCCTCCTTTATAAAAGAAAAGGATCCCTATGATTGCAATGCTAGTCCCTGGATCATTGCTAGCATCCACAGTTTAAGATGAAGTACACAGATACAAAGGTCACATCCATTCCAGAGATAAACATAGTTTTTACAATTCCAAGGCCACATGCCTAATACGAGAGTTTGATTAAGTAAATAAACAAAAGTCTTCATCTTCATGTGCCACAGGCAAACATGTTGAGTGTAGACTCATGACACCTAATCCTCATCAGAGTAACCTGCAACATCACAAGTTACAACCATAGTGGGTCAATACTTTGGAATAGTATTGGCAAGTGATACCTTAGTAAAATTTTAAGTGGACTAGATACTATATGCAATTTGGCTAAGTGTAGCTTGGCTTGCTTTGCTCAAAATAGGTTTTTCCTATTAGTTGAAATCACTAAGTTTTTCTTTGTCAAAACTTTTCCCAAGGAACCACCAATAGACATTGAGGTCCTTCACCCTTGTTCACCCACAAATTTTTACTTAGAAATTGTAGGGTTCGCAGCATAGAAAATAAAAAATTTCCTACGATGTGAACTATGTACCAAGATCTATCTACTAGATACAAACAACGGGCGGATGTATATCCGTAGAGAACATACCCTTGAAGACCGACAAAGCTTAACGAGTTCAACTCGTGGTTGATGTAGACGTTCTCTTGCCGATCTCAAGATCGAGAGGAAGTCCTAGCGCCGCAAATCAGCAGCGCATCCGTGCTCGCACACACGTTCGAGGCACCTCCGCCTCCTCGCTCCAGCGATGCAGCGGAAGCACAACTCTTTCTTGCCGAATATCCACCGGGAACATGTATCTCGCTAGTCCGAGACCATGGGGGATAAATTCTAGAGGGGGAGAGAGATCCTTCACGAGGAGGTGTGAGAGACAAGTGAGGAGGGGGGCTCCTTTTATAGGAGGAGAGGGGGAACCCCAAGGGGGTGGCCGGCGCATGGGGCTGCCCCCTTGCCCTCCCCTCTTCATGTGGGTGGACACTCCACTCACAAATCTCCTTTAAATTCCCTCCACTCAAAAGTCCACTCAAATTCCCATTAAATTTCCACCAAATTTAATGCAAACTCTCATTAAATAAAACTCTTTTATTTTATTCAGAATTTTGTCAATTACTTTAATGACAAACATTCACAAATAACCCCTTGCTAGAATTCCATTTCACATGCATAACCACTTTATGCAATTTCACCCGAAAACCTGTTTCGGTATCTAGTGAAATAAATTCCTGCGCTTGTTCATTCTTTCGGCATGAAACATTTGCTCCAATTGGATGTCGGTGTCTCTTAAGTGTGTCACCCTACGGTTCATGAATAATGCGGATATGATAGAGACCCCTCTCGGATCAATAATCAGAAGCGGGATCTGGAGACCCATACTGACTCCCACACATTCAACGATGACTTTCTTGTGATCGTCGGAACCTTTTACGCTAGTATCTTAATCCCTTTGTTTCACGATATATTACATGTCCGAGATTCGATCATCGGTATCTCCATACCTAGTTTGATCTCGTTACCGACATGCACTCTTTTCTCGTTCCTGTGATATAACATTCTAGTGATCAAATTACTTGCTTGCAAGCTAATCAATGTGATATCACCGAGAGGGCCCAGAGTATATCTATCCGTCATCGGGATGAACAAATTCCACTCTCGATCCATGAGCCTCAACATAACACTTTATTAGTTCTGAATCCATCTTTATAATCACCCTGTTACGGTGTGACGTTTGATGTTATCAAGAAACTCTTCCGGTGTTAGTGATTGACATGATCTCATGGTCTAAGGATTAGGATCACTTCGTAAGTTGTTATAGCAATATAAACTCAATGACTTTGATCGTAATGCTATACTTGGGATGAATGTTCATCACACCATTACACTAATGTTGTGAACCGTTATTAACAACATCCAATGTCCATGATCAGGAAACCTTGATCATCTTGTTAATCAACGAGCTAGTTTATGAGAGAGGCATAACTAGGAACTTTCTGTTTGTTTATTAAACACACATGTATTAACGTTTCCGTATTAATACAATTATAGCATGCAAAATAAACATCTATCATATACTTGGAATACACATAATAAACACTTTATTATTGCCTCTCAGGGCATATTCCCTTCAGTCTCCCACTTGCACTAGAGACAATAATCTAGTTACATAGTGATAAATCTAACACCCATTGAGTTCTAGTGTTGATCATGTTTTGCTCTAGGGAGAGTTTTAGTCAACGGATCTGCTACATTGAGATCCGTATGTACTTCTAAATCTTTATATCTCCATCCTTGACATGCTCGCGGATGGAGTGAAACCGGCGCTTAATATGCTTGGAATGCTTGTGAGACCTTGGCTCTTTGGCATTGGCAATGGCACCATTGTTGTCACAATAGATCACCATTGGGTCCAACGCGTTTGCCACCACTCCTAGTTCGGATATGAACTCCTTCATCCAAACTGCTTCGAGCCGCTCAAGCAGCAACATATTCGGCCTCCGTTGTTGATCCCGCTACCATAGGTTGTTTGGAGCTCCTCCAACTAACCGCTCCGCCATTCATGAGAAATACGTATCCGGATTGAGACTTAGAGTCATCCGGATCGGTGTCAAAGCTAGCGTCGACATAACACTTAGCGACGAGCTCTTCTTCACCTCCGTATACAAGAAACATATCCTTAGTTCTTCGTAAGTACTTAAGGATATTCTTGACCGCTATCCAGTGTTCCGAACCTGGATCCGATTGGTACCTACTAGTCAAACTAATAGCATGTGCCACATCCGGTCTTGTACATAGCATGGCGTACATTATAGAGCCTATGGCTGAAGCATAGGGGACTTTGTCCATTATCTCTCTTTCTTCCGGAGCGGACTTTGAGTCTTACTCAATGTCTTGCCTTGCAACATAGGTAAGAACCCCTTCTTACTTCCGTCCATTTTAAACTTCTTTAAAATCTTATCAAGGTATGTACTTTGCGATAGCCCTATTAGGCGCCTAGATCTATCTCTATAGATCTTTATGCCTAATATGTATGATGCTTCACCTAGGTCCTTCATTGAAAATTTGCTGTTTAGATAACTTTTAACACTGTTTAAAAGATCTATATCATTTCCGATCAATAATATGTCATCCACATATAATATCAGAAATGCCACATTGCTCCCACTCACTTTCTTGTAAATACAAGCTTCTCCATAAGTTTGGACAAATCCAAACTCTTTGATCACCTCATCAAAGTGGAGATTCCAACTTCGTGATGCTTGCTTCAATCCATAGATGGATCGCTGAAGCTTGCACACCTTGTTAGCATCCTTAGGATCGACAAAACCCTTTGGTTGTATCATATACAACTCTTCTTCAATATTACCATTGAGAAACGCGGTTTTGACATCCATCTGCCATAATCGAAATATGCAGCAATTGCTAACATAATCCTAACTGACTTTAGCATCGCTACGGGAGAGAAAGTCTCATCGTAGTCAACTCCTTGAATTTGTCGAAACCCCTTTGCGACAAGTCGAGCTTTATAGACGGTCACATTACCATCAGCATCAGTTTTCCTTTTGAAAATCCATTTGTTCTCCACGGCCTTTCGGTCGTGAGGTAATTCCACCAAGTTCCAAACTTGATTTTCATACATGGATTCCATCTCGGATTTCATGGCTTCTAACCATTTGTTGGAATCCGGGCTCATCATCGCTTCTTCATACGTCGCAGGGTCATCATTTTCATCAACCATGAAATTCATGACAGGATTTCCGTCCTGTTTGACCTGCGAGGTTCGGTAGTACTCTCTTTCGGAGTTTCATGATTATTATCATTAGTTCCCTCTTCAAGGTGGAGCCAACTCCGGAACAACTTCTCCGCGCTTACTCGCCATACTTTGAAGAGAAGGTTCCACAACCTCTTCGAGTTCTACCTTCCGACTACTCACACCTTTCGCGAGAAACTCTTTCTCTAGAAAGGATCCATTCTTGGCAACAAAAACCTTGCCCTCGGATCTGTGAGAGAAGGAATACCCAATAGTTTCTTTAGGGTATCCTATGAAGACGCATATTTCCGCTTTGGGTTCGAGTTTATCCGGTTGAAGTTTCTTCACATAAACATCGCATCCCCAAACTTTAAGAAATGACAGCTTAGGTTTGTTTCCAAACCACAATTCATACGGTGTCTTTTCAACGGATTTAGATGGTGCCCGATTTAAAGTGAATGCAGCAGTTTCTAGTGCATAACCCCAAAATGACAACGGCAAGTCCGTCAGAGACATCATAGATCGAACCATATCTAATAAAGTACGATTACGACGTTAACACACCATTTATTTGTGGTGTTCCGGCAGGTGTGAGTTGTGAAACAATTCCACACTCTTTCATGTGAGTGCTAAACTCGTAACTTAGATACTCACCTCCACGGTCGGACCGTAGAAATTTGATCTTTCTATTATGATGATTTTCCACTTCATTCTGAAATTCCTTGAACTTTTCAAAGGTTTCAGACTTGTGTTTCATCAAGTAGATATAACCGTATCTACTAAAATCATCCGTGAAAGTAACAAAATAACGATATCCACCTCGTGCCGACACACTCATTGGAGCACATACATCAGAATGTATGATTTCCAATAAATCTGTCGCCCATTCCATTGAACCGGAAAACGGCGTTCTAGTCATCTTGCCCATAAGGAATGGCTCACATGTATCAAATGATTCATAATCAAGTGATTCCAAAAGTCCATCCGAATGGAGCTTCTTCATGCGTTTAACGCCAATATGACCTAGACGGCGATTACCACATATATGCGGATATATCATCATTAAGTTTAATCCTTTTAGCATCAACATTATGAATATGTGTAACATTATCATCGAGATTTAATAGAAATAAACCATTCATCATCGGTGCATGACCATAAAAGATTTCATTCATATAAATGGAACAACCATTGTTCTCGGATTTAAATGAATAACCACTTCGCATCAAACACGCATCAAACACGATCCAGATACAATGTTCATGCTCAGTGCAGGCACCAGATAACATTTATTCAAGTTTATAACTAATCCTGACGGCAAGTGGAGAGGCAGCGTTCCGACGGCGATCACATCAACGCTTGATCCATTGCCGACACGCATCTTGACCTCACCCCTTGCTAGCGGTCGCTTGTTCTGCAGCCCCTGATTCGAGTTACAAATATTAGCAACTGAACGGTATCAAATACCTGGTGCTCTGCGAGCACTAGTCAAGTACACATCAATACCATGTATATCATATATACCTTTTTTTGCCTTGGCCTTCTTGTCCGCGGATACTTGGGGGCGATTGCGCTTCGATGGCAGTCCCTTACAATAGTAGCACTCGGAATCAGACTTAGGTCCAACTCGGGGTTTCTTTTCAGCGCAACAACAGGCTTGCCGCCTTACTTCCCTTTCCGCTTCTTGTCTTTCTTGAAACCAGTGTTCCTATTGATCATCAACACTTGATGTTCCTTTTTGATCTCCACTTCTGCAGTTTTAAGCATTGACAGAAGCTCGGGGAGAGACTTCTTCATGCCTTGCATATTATAGTTCATCACGAAGCTCTTATAGCTAGGTGGTAGAGAATGCAGAACACGATGGATGCCTAAGTCAATGGGAATCGATATTCCCAAGGACACAAGCTTATCGGCGTAACCCGACATCTTGAGTACATGCTCACTAACGGAGCTGTGCTCTTCCATCATGCAGCTAAAGAACTTTTCTAAAGCGTTGTAGCTCTCTACAAAGAGCATGTGTGTCGAAAATCATTTTCAACTCACCCATTGTATCAAATGCATTGCCGTTTTCGAAACGCTTTCGAAGTTCCGGCTCTAGCCCATACAATATGCCGCAATGAACTAAGTTGTGGTCCTCCTGACGAGTCTGATAGACATTCTTCTCCTCCTCAGGGGCATCATCAAAAGGTGGGGGGCCTAACGGCGCTTCTAGCACATATTGCTTTTGTGCAGCAGAGAGGAGAATCCTCAAATTCATGGCCCATTCGGTAATGTTGCTACCGTCGTTGCTAGTTTCTCTTTCTCCATGAACACATTGAAATTAAAAGCAGGTGGTGCCATCTACAACAGAATTTGTAAAGTTTAGACTAAGTGTATGATAGATTGAGTTCAACTAATCCATATTACGAATGAACTCCCACTCAAAAACGACATCCCTCGTGCCTTTTTGGTGATTACATGAACCAAATCCACTACACCAAGTCCGATCATCACGTGAGTCGGTATAGCTTCAAAGGAGAGCATCAAATGGGCATCATATCAACTATATGACTCATGCTTAACCTTTCGGTCCGTGTTCCGAGGCCATGTCTGTACATGCTAGGCTCGCCAAGTTAGAACCTTAGTATTCGCGTGTGTAACTGTTTTACACCCGAAATATGGTCGTGGATCCAAGAACACCCGATCACCACGTGATGTCTTGGAGCGACGAAAACATAATCGGTGCATACTAAAGGAAGAACACATTCTTATCTTGATATTTAAATGAGGGATCATCTTATTATGCTAACAAAGCGCTAAACAAGCAATATAAGATGCTATCAAACATCATATGTTTATTAGTGAAATGATATGGTTCCCGCAGATGATCTCTATCATGTGCATCGTGGTATGATCACTATCATACCTATATGTGTAAATCCAAGGTCTATGGATTTTACACGCTATGTGTGTTGTAAGAGTATCATCTCATACTTCTACTTACAACACTACCATATCATAACACTAGCCCAGCAACAATCTAAACTAGACGCCTCTAATTTATCCATTGCAAGTTTTACGTGGCTTAGGGCTTTCGAGATAGAACCATTCTTACCTATGAACATGAACCACAACGAGGATAATAAAATTGTTGACAACTCGCTTGCAAAATAGATATTGACTATAGTAGGAGAGACAGACACCCGCTAGCCACTTATGCAAACTAGTTGCATGTCAAGCGTGGAACAGGTCTCATGTGCGAGGACATGTAAAGTTTGTCCGGGCCGCTTCATCCCACTATGCCACCAATATCCAAAATTACAACAAAGGAGCAACAACATGATAATCATCGCCCACATACTCATATGTGTACTTCCCGTGTAAAGTATCTACGCATAGATCCGGCTCTGATACCACTGTAGGGTTCGCAGCATAGAAAACAAAAAATTTCCTACGATGTGAACTATGTACCAAGATCTATCTACTAGATACAAACAACGGGAAGATGTATATCCGTAGAGAACATACCCTTGAAGACCGACAAAGCTTAACGAGTTCAACTCGTGGTTGATGTAGACGTTCTCTTGCCGATCTCAAGATCGAGAGGAAGTCCTAGCGCCGCAAATCAGCAGCGCATCCGTGCTCGCACACACGTTCGAGGCACCGAGCAACCTCCGCCTCCTCGCTCCAGCGGTGCAGCAGAAGAACAACTCTTTCTTGCCGAATAGCCACCGGGAACATGTATCTCGCTAGTCCGAGACCATGGGGGATAAATTCTAGAGGGGGAGAGAGATCCTTCACGAGGAGGTGTGAGAGACAAGTGAGGAGGGGGGATCCTTTTATAGGAGGAGGGGGGAACCCCAAGGGGGTGGATGGCGCATGGGGCTGCCCCCTTGCCCTCCCCTCTTCATGTGGGTGGACACTCCACTCACAAATCTCCTTTAAATTCCCTCCACTCAAAAGTCCACTCAAATTCCCATTAAATTTCCACCAAATTTAATGCAAACTCTCATTAAATAAAACTCTTTTATTTTATTCAGAATTTTGTCAATTACTTTAATGACAAACATTCACAATAACCCTTGCTAGAATTCCATTTCACATGCATAACCACTTTATGCAATTTCACCAAAAACCTGTTTCGTATCTAGTGAAATAAATTCCTGCGCTTGTTCATTCTTTCGGCATGAAACATTTGCTCCAATTGGATGTCGGTGTCTCTTAAGTGTGTCACCCTATGGTTCGTGAATAATGCGGACATGATCGAGACCCCTCTCGGATCAATAATAACAAGCGGGATCTGGAGACCCATACTGACTCCCACACATTCAACGATGACTTTCTTGTGATCGTCGGAACCTTTTATGCTAGTATCTTAATCCCTTTGTTTCACGATATATTACATGTCCGAGATTCGATCATCGGTATCTCCATACCTAGTTTGATCTCGTTACCGACATGCACTCTTTTCTCGTTCCCGTGATATAACATTCTAGTGATCAAATCACTTGCTTGCAAGCTAATCAATGTGATATCACCGAGAGGGCCCAGAGTATATCTATCCGTCATCGGGATGAACAAATTCAACTCTCGATCCATGAGCCTCAACATAACACTTTATTAGTTCTGAATCCATCTTTATAATTACCCTGTTACGGTGTGACGTTTGATGTTATCAAGAAACTCTTCCGGTGTTAGCGATTGACATGATCTCATGGTCTAAGGATTAGGATCACTTCGTAAGTTGTTATAGCAATATAAACTCAATGACTTTGATCGTAATGCTATACTTCGGATGAATGTTCATCACACCATTACACTAATGTTGTGATCCCGTTATTAACAACATCCAATGTCCATGATCAGGAAACCTTGATCATCTTGTTAATCAACGAGCTAGTTTATGAGAGAGGCATAACTAGGAACTTTCTGTTTGTTTATTAAACACACATGTATTAATGTTTCCGTATTAATACAATTATAGCATGCAAAATAAACATCTATCATATACTTGGAATACACATAATAAACACTTTATTATTGCCTCTCAGGGCATATTCCCTTCAGAAATTGGGATGAGGAGATTCTTGATAGATTCCATGCCTTGATGCTCAAGTTGTCCATTGCCATGGACTTGGCTAAGTACTTAGATTTTTCCATCTGTAGAGGTTGTGCACTTTCCCCACCAAACTTGGTTTCACCAAGACAGGACCTTTCAGAAGCCTTCCCTTAGACCAAATGGACGCGCTCTAACCTATCATACCCACTACGACCAACTGTCCAAATGGCTAAGTTCTAGCAACTTATGTGATCCAGGCAGAGCCCATATTGCCAAGTGGCTGCACTAGAAGCTTCTTAACACTTGGCCTCTAAAATCTCTTTGTTCCTGGGTGGCTTACCACAAGTGAGATACACAAGGTAAACCATAGAAATGGGCCTTGTGTAACCACTCAACATAAACCTTTCCTTCCATTCCACCCAGGTGTTTCATTAACTTAGTTGTTTTATTAGGCAAAACACAAGTCCAAAGGACTTAGAAATATTTTCATCATAGCATGTATATTTTTACCATCCCTTGTTTGCTACTAGCTAGGCTAAGCATGGCATAGATAGTAACTTAACTTAGAAATTACCTAGCATTTCTACAACTACTAGGATTTCCCAACATGGCATATAAGCAAAAATATAGCATGCAAGCCTAACAAAATATTTCTAATGCTTAGTAGAAAACATAGGATAAAAATATTCATGAGTACCACTTGCCTTAGTAGTTGGGAGAGTAGCACTCCTCACAATCACAATCACTAGCACCAAAATCTACACAAAGATTGGTAGCAACAAATTACACACAAAACATATACAATCAAAAATATATGCATGCATGCAAGATGGTATATGATGATTTTTAAAATTCAACCAAGAAAGTAAACAGTACTGATTTACTAACAAGTTAAAAACTTGCCAAACAACCAATATTTATACTCTAAATTATTTCCTAAACATTTCATAAACTCTAATTAGTCCTACATAAGTTTCTGCAAATAAAACCTTTTTAACAGAAGCTAAACATTAAACACATTGCATATTTAGAAAGATCTTGCTCTCCTGATTCCAACGGTATAAAATTTGTCAAATTCTAACGTGGGGATCAAAAGTTATAGCTAAATCAAATTTGAACATAAATCAGATTCAAAATCCAGTTTTAAATCTAAACCTAGCCACTGCATTTTACGATTGGGTCTGCATTCAAGCGGATCGATCTCTTCGAGCCGTAGGATTTAAGTTAGATCTAGTGGCTCGATGTGCTCGCACTCTTCGCTTAAGTTCTAATCTAAACCGCAAGATCTACATCTAACGCCACGATCCGATTAACCACAGACAAAGCGGCAATGGCGTGAGGTTGATTCAAGTACTGGTGGCGGAGAGGTGGTGCTAAGTTAGGGGAAATGGTCGCGAGGGGGAGAGGTTTATATAGCCGGATCTGGGTGTGGAGTTACTCGCGGAATCAATGGGAATCAACACGGCAGTGACTGCAGCGAGTAACGGCGGCGTGAGCGTCGCAGGCGCGCTAGATTGACAAAGACGACGACGTGGTCACGGGTCCACTTGTCAGCGAATAAATCAGAGAGGGGTGGGGTCTCAAGGCGTCGTGACTGTGTGGCGTCATGAGTGAAAGAGAGAGAGAGGGGACCCGGGTGGGCTAAATGGGCTGGATCCGTCATTGGGCTAGAAGTCTGGCGACGACCCTTTTCTATTTCCTTTCTCTTTTTCTTTTTCTGTTTTGATTTTCTGGAATGAATTTCAAATGGTTTCAAAAGCTTTTGAATTCAAACTTTTTCCAGGATTTTGTAGGGTGCAACATTCACACTTCTGGGCATAAAATCAAGTGGTCACTTTGAATTGGCTTGGTCATTTGGAATAAAATAAAATAAACAGTGTCATAGCACTTGTTTAATATTGGTTTTGAAATTGGTTTTCAAATTGTATTTGCTTTTGAAATTTTGGTTTAAACCTTGGCAATCTAGCAAAACAACCTGGGATCAATAAGACAACAAAGTTTGGTTTCATGAACAACAATCTCTATTAAAGAGTATCATTTGTTTCAAATGTTGATCACATAAAATAATGAGCTCATATGCTCCTGTTTTTGAAGTGTTTTGTTTGAAATGAAAAACATATGATCATGGATGCATGGATGATATGCATAAGTTTGAAACATGATTTTAGGGATGTTACAAATCTAACCCCCTTAAGGTGAATCTCGCCCTCGAGATTCGGATTGGCTAGCAAATAGGTGAGGGTGGTCTTTCCGAAGATCATCTTCTCTTTCCCATGCTGCTTCCTCTTCGGAATGATGATTCCACTGCACTTTGTAGAACTTGATAGTCTTAGTCCGTGTGACTCTTTCTGCAGTCTCAAGAATCTTGATAGGTTTCTCTTCATAAGTGAGATCACTTTCCAATTGAACTTCCTCCAAAGGTATAGTATCCTTCAAAGAAGTTTCTTCCATTTTTGGATGACATTTCTTAAGTTGACTCACATGAAACACATTATGGACAAATGCGAGATTACGCAGTTCTATTTCATAGGCAACTTCTCCTTTACGACTCAGAATCTTGAATGGTCCAACATATCTTGGTGCCAATTTTCCTTTGACTCCGAATCCCTTCACTCCACGAAGTGGTGACACTCTAAGATAGGCTCTATCACCAACTTCGTAGGTGACTTCTCTACGCTTAGGATCTGCGTAGCTTTTCTGTCGGGACTGTGCTATCTTCAACCTGTCCTTGACCAACTTGACCTTCTCTTCGGCTTCTTTGATGAGATCTGGTCTGAATAAAATTCTTTCTCCCACACCATTCCATAACAATGGGGTGGTACACTTCCTTCCGTAGAGAAATTCAAATGGTGCCATCTCAATGCTGGCTTGATAGCTGTTGTTATAAGAAAATTCTGCGTAAGGCAGACTTTCATCCCAACTGGCTCCATAGTCTAAGGCACATGCCCTCAACATGTCTTCAAGAATCTGATTAGTCCTTTCTGTTTGTCCATCGGTTTGAGGATGAAAAGCAGTACTGAATTCCAACCTCGTTCCCAATGACTCATGTAGCTGTCTCCAAAAATGGGAAGTAAATTGAGTTCCCCTATCAGACACAATGCTCTTGGGCACTCCATGTAGACATACAATTCTGCTCATGTAGATTTTGGCTAACTTAGCACTTGTATAAGTTGTCTTCACGGGTATGAAATGAGCCACTTTAGTTAGGCGATCCACTACTACCCAAATAGAATCGTATCCTGACCGGGTCCTTGGTAATCCGGTAATGAAATCCATACCAATCTTGTCCCACTTCCGATCAGGAATAGATAGTGGCTGAAGCAAACCTGCTGGTTTCTGATGTTCCGCCTTCACTCTACTACACACATCACACAAAGCAATATGTTCGGCGATGTCTTTCTTGAGATTATTCCACCAAAATCTTTCCTTCATGTCCATGTACATTTTGGTGTTACCCGGATGAATATAATACGGTGAGTTGTGTGCTTCTTGCAAAATCAGTTTCCGAAGCTCCGGATCTTGTGGAACACAAATACGTTTCCCATGCCATAAAGTACCCTGTTCGTCTTCATGGAACCCTTTGGCTTTTCCTTTGCCAATCTTTTCTTTGATCTCTTCGATTTCCTTATCAATCTTCTGGGCTTCTTTGATCTTGTCCAACAAAGTTGGTTGAACATCCAAAGTCATGAGATGTCCTTCAGGCACAATCTCCAATCTGAGTTTTCTAAATTGGGCACACAAATCATCTGGCAATTCTCCTTTGGTAAGGCCATTCACAAAAACCTTACGACTTAGAGCATCTGCTACAACATTTGCTTTACCGGGGTGGTATTGCAAACTTATGTCATAGTCCTTGATAAGTTCTAACCATCTTCTTTGTCCCATATTAATTTCCTTCTAGGTGAAGATATACTTCAAACTCTTGTGATCTGTAAACACTTCACAACGTTTTCCCAAAAGATAGTGCCTCCATGTTTTGAGTGCATGGACAACAGAGGCTAACTCTAAATCATGAGTGGGATAGTTCACTTCCTGAGTTTTGAGTTGTCTCGAGGCATAAGCTACAACTTTACCGTCTTGCATAAGTACTGCACCCAAACCCTGATGAGATGCATCACAATATACTTGGAAATATTTTTCCAAATCTGGCAGACACAAGACGGGTGCTATCACAAGTCTCTTCTTCAGTTCCTGAAAGCTGAGTTCACAATCTTCAGACCAAGCAAACTTCTTGTCTTTCTTTAGTAATTCAGTCATAGGCTTAGCAACCTTAGAGAAATTCTCAATGAACCTTCTATAGTAACCTGCTAAGCCAAGGAAACTACGAACTTCTTTCACGGACTTGGGAGATTCCCATTCAGTTACAGCTGAAACTTTAGCAGGATCAACTGCTACACCATCCTTTGTCATAACATGTCCAAGAAATCCAACTTCATTCAACCAGAATTCACACTTGCTGAATTTGGCATAAAGTTTATGTTCTCTTAATTTTTCAAGTATTAAACGCAAATGTCCTTCATGCTCTTCTTTGCTCTTGGAGTAGACTAAAATTGAAGGGAATATGCCCTGAGAGGCAATAATAAAGTGTTTATTATGTGTATTCCAAGTATATGATAGATGTTTATTTTGCATGCTATAATTGTATTAATACGGAAACATTAATACATGTGTGTTTAATAAACAAACAGAAAGTTCCTAGTTATGCCTCTCTCATAAACTAGCTCGTTGATTAACAAGATGATCAAGGTTTCCTGATCATGGACATTGGATGTTGTTAATAACGGGATCACAACATTAGTGTAATGGTGTGATGAACATTCATCCGAAGTATAACGCTACGATCAAAGTCATTTAGTTTATATTGCTATAACAACTTACGAAGTGATCCTAATCCTTAGACCATGAGATCATGTCAATCACTAACACCGGAAGAGTTTCTTGATAACATCAAACGTCACACCATAACAGGGTGATTATAAAGATGGATTCAGAACTAATAAAGTGTTATGTTGAGGCTCATGGATCGAGAGTGGAATTTGTTCATCCCGATGACGGATAGATATACTCTGGGCCCTCTCGGTGACATCACATTGATTAGCTTGCAAGCAAGTGATTTGATCACTAGAATGTTATATCACAGGAACGAGAAAAGAGTGCATGTCAGTAACGAGATCAAACTAGGTATGGAGATACCGATGATCGAATCTCGGACATGTAATATATCGTGAAACAAAGGGATTAAGATACTAGCGTAAAAGGTTCCGACGATCACAAGAAAGTCATCGTTGAATGTGTGGAGTCGAGATGGGTCTCAGATCCCGCTTCTGATTATTGATCCGAGAGGGGTCTCGATCATGTCTGCATTATTCACGAACCGTAGGGTGACACACTTAAGATACACCGACATCCAATTGGAGCAAATGTTTCATGCCGAAAGAATGAACAAGCGCAGGAATTTATTTCACTATATACCGAAACAGGTTTTCGGGTGAAATTGCATAAAGTGGTTATGCATGTGAAATGGAATTCTAGCAAGGGGTTATTTGTGAATGTTTGTCATTAAAGTAATTGACAAAATTCTGAATAAAATAAAAGAGTTTTATTTAATGAGAGTTTGCATTAAATTTGGTGGAAATTTAATGGGAATTTGAGGACTTTTGAGTGGAGGGAATTTAAAGGAGATTTGTGAGTGGAGTGTCCACCCATGAAGAGGGGAGGGCAAGGGGCAGCCCATGCGCCGCCACCCCTTGGGGTTCCCCCTCCTATAAAGGAGCCCTCCTCACTTGTCTCTCACACCTCCTCGTGAAGGATCTCTCTCCTCTAGAATTTATCCCCCATGGTCTCGGACTAGCGAGATACATGTTCCCGTGGCTATTCGGCAAGAAAGAGTTGTGCTTCGCTGCATCGCTGGAGCGAGGAGCAGAGGTTGCTCGGTGCCTCGAACGTGTGTGTGAGCACGGATGCGCTGCTGATTTGGCGCTTAGGACTTCCTCTCGATCTTGAGATCGGCAAGAGAACGTCTACATCAACCACGAGTTGAACTCGTTAAGCTTTGTCGGTCTTCAAGGGTATGTTCTCTACGGATATACATCCGCCCGTTGTTTGTATCTAGTAGATAGATCTTGGTACATAGTTCACATCGTAGGAAATTTTTTGTTTTCTATGCTGCGAACCCTACAGTGGTATCAGAGCCGGATCTATGCGTAGATACTTTACACGGGTAGTACACGTATGAGTATGTGGGCGATGATGATCATGTTGTTGCTCCTTTGTTGTAATTTTGGATATTGGTGGCATAGTGGGATGAAGCGGCCCGGACAAACTTTACATGTCCTCGCACATGAGACCTGTTCCACGCTTGACATGCAACTAGTTTGCATAAGTGGCTAGCGGGTGTCTGTCTCTCCTACTATAGTCAATATCTATTTTGCAATCGAGTTGTCAACAATTTGATTATCCTCGTTGTGGTTCATGTTTGTAGGTAAGAACAGTTCTATCTCGAAAGCCCTAAGCCACGTAAAACTTGCAATGGATAAATTAGAGGTGTCTAGTTTAGATTGTTGCTGGGCTAGTGTTATGATATGGTAGTGTTGTAAGTAGAAGTATGAGATGATACTCTTACAACACACATAGCGTGTAAAATCCATAGACCTTGGATTTACACATATAGGTATGATAGTGATCATACCACGATGCACATGATAGAGATCATCTGCGGGAGCCATATCATTTCACTAATAAACATATGATGTTTGATAGCATCTTATATTGCTTGTTTAGCGCTTTGTTAGCATAATAAGATGATCCCTCATTTAAATATCAAGATAAGAATGTGTTCTTCCTTTAGTATGCACTTATTATGTTTTCGTCGCTCCAAGACATCACGTGATGATCGGGTGTTCTTGGATCCACGACCATATTTCGGGTGTAAAACAGTTACACACGCGAATACTAAGGTTCTAACTTGGCGAGCCTAGCATGTACAGACATGGCCTCGGAACACGGACCGAAAGGTTAAGCATGAGTCATATAGTTGATATGATGCCCATTTGATGCTCGCCTTTGAAGCTATACCGACTCACGTGATGATCGGACTTGGTGTAGTGGATTTGGTTCATGTAATCACCAAAAAGGCACGAGGGATGTCGTTTTTGAGTGGGAGTTCATTCGTAATATGGATTAGTTGAACTCAATCTATCATACACTTAGTCTAAACTTTATAAATTCTGTTGTAGATGGCACCACCTACTTTTAATTTCAATGTGTTCATGGAGAAAGAGAAACTAGCAACAAACGGTAGCAACTTTACCGAATGGGCAATGAATTTGAGGATTCTCCTCTCTGCTGCACAAAAGCAATATGTGCTAGAAGCGCCGTTAGGCCCCCCACCTTTAGATGATGCCCCTGATGAGGAGAAGAATGTCTATCAGACTCCGAGGACCACAACTTAGTTCATTGCGGCATATTGTATGGGCTAGAGCCGGAACTTCGAAAGCGTTTCGAAAACGGCAATGCATTTGATACAATGGGTGAGTTGAAAATGATTTTCGACACACATGCTGCTGTAGAGAGCTACAACGCTTCAGAAAAGTTCTTTAGCTGCATGATGGAAGAGCACAGCTCCGTTAGTGAGCATGTACTCAAGATGTCGGGTTACGCCGATAAGCTTGTGTCCTTGGGAATATCGATTCCCATTGACTTAGGCATCCATCGTGTTCTCGGTCTACGCCACCTAGCTATAAGAGCTTCGTGATGAACTATAATATGCAAGGCATGAAGAAGTCTCTCCCGAGCTTACACAATGCTTAAAACTGCAGAAGTGGAGATCAAAAAGGAACATCAAGTGTTGATGATCAATAGGAACACTGGTTTCAAGAAAGACAAGAAGGGAAAATGGAAGGGAAGTAAGGGCGGCAAGGCTGTTGCCGCGCCTGAAAAGAAACCCCGAGTTGGACCTAAGTCTGATTCCGAGTGCTACTATTGTAAGGGATCGCCATCGAAGCGCATAACGCCCCAAGTATCTGGCAGACAAGAAGGCCGGCAAGGCAAACAAAGGTATATATGATATACATGTTATTGATGTGTACTTGACTAGTGCTCGTAGTAGCACCTGGGTATTTGATACCGGTTCAGTTGCTAATATTTGTAACTCGAATCAGGGGCTGCGGAACAAGCGACCGCTAGCAAGGGGTGAGGTCAAGATGCGTGTCGGCAATGGATCAAGCGTTGATGTGATCGCCGTCGGAACGCTGCCTCTCCACTTGCCGTCGGGATTAGTTATAAACTTGACTAAATGTTATCTAGTGCTTGCACTGAGCATGAACATTGTATCTGCACGGAAAAATGCGTCTTCATAGGATACCCTAAAGAAACTATTGGGCATTCCTTCTATCACAGATCCGAGGGCAAGGTTTTTGTTGCCAAGAATGGATCCTTTCTAGAGAAAGAGTTTCTCGCGAAAGGTGTGAGTAGTCGGAAGGTAGAACTCGAAGAGGTTGTGGAACCTTCTCTTCAAAGTATGGCAGTAGCGCGGCCGGAAGTTGTTCCGAGTTGGCTCCACCTTTTGAAGAGGGAACTAATGATAATGATCATGAAACTCGAAGAGAGTACTACCGAACCTCAGAGGTCAAACAGACGCCAGTGCGGCTCCCGAGCTGTACGGAAATCCTGTCATGAATTTCATGGTTGATGAAAATGATGACCCTGCGACGTATGAAGAAGCGATGATGAGCCCGGATTCCAACAAATGGTTAGAAGCCATGAAATCCGAGATGGAATCCATGTATGAAAATCAAGTTTGGAACTTGGTGGAATTACCTCACGACCGAAAGGCCGTGGAGAACAAATGGATTTTCAAAAGGAAAACTGATGCTGATGGTAATGTGACCGTCTATAAAGCTCGACTTGTCGCAAAGGGGTTTCGACAAATTCAAGGAGTTGACTACGATGAGACTTTCTCTCCCGTAGCGATGTTAAAGTCAGTTAGGATTATGTTAGCAATTGCTGCATATTTCGATTATGGCAGATGGATGTCAAAACCGCGTTTCTCAATGGTAATATTGAAGAAGAGTTGTATATGATACAACCAAAGGGTTTTGTCGATCCTAAGGATGCTAACAAGGTGTGCAAGCTTCAGCGATCCATCTATGGATTGAAGCAAGCATCACGAAGTTGGAATCTCCGCTTTGATGAGGTGATCAAAGAGTTTGGATTTGTCCAAACTTATGGAGAAGCTTGTATTTACAAGAAAGTGAGTGGGAGCAATGTGGCATTTTTGATATTATATGTGGATGACATATTATTGATTGGAAATGATATAGATCTTTTAAACAGTGTTAAAATTTATCTAAACAGCAAATTTTCAATGAAGGACCTAGGTGAAGCATCATACATATTAGGCATAAAGATCTATAGAGATAGATCTAGGCGCCTAATAGGGCTATTGCAAAGTACATACCTTGATAAGATTTTAAAGAAGTTTAAAATGGACGGAAGTAAGAAGGGGTTCTTACCTATGTTGCAAGGCAAGATATTGAGTAAGACTCAAAGTCCGGCTTCGGCGGAAGAAAGAGAGATAATGGACAAAGTCCCCTATGCTTCAGCCATAGGCTCTATAATGTACGCCATGCTATGTACAAGACCGGATGTGGCACATGCTATTAGTTTGACTAGTAGGTACCAATCGGATCCAGGTTCGGAACACTGGATAGCGGTCAAGAATATCCTTAAGTACTTACGAAGAACTAAGGATATGTTTCTTGTATACGGAGGTGAAGAAGAGCTCGTCGCTAAGTGTTATGTCGACGCTAGCTTTGACACCGATCCGGATGACTCTAAGTCTCAATCCGGATACGTATTTCTCATGAATGGAGGAGCGGTTAGTTGGAGGAGCTCCAAACAACCTGTGGTAGCGGGATCAACAACGGAGGCCGAATATGTTGTCAGCTGGCGGCTCAGGAAGCAGTTTGGATGAAGGAGTTCATATCCGAACTAGGAGTGGTGGCAAACGCGTTGGACCCAATGGTGATCTATTGTGACAACAATGGTGCCATTGCCAATGCCAAAGAGCCAAGGTCTCACAAGCATTCCAAGCATATTAAGAGCCGGTTTCACTCCATCCGCGAGCATGTCAAGGATGGAGATATAAAGATTTGTAAAGTACATACGGATCTCAATGTAGCAGATCCGTTGACTAAAATTCTCCCTAGAGCAAAACATGATCAACACCAGAACTCAATGGGTGTTAGATTTATCACTATGTAACTAGATTATTGTCTCTAGTGCAAGTGGGAGACTGAAGGGAATATGCCCTGAGAGGCAATAATAAAGTGTTTATTATGTGTATTCCAAGTATATGATAGATGTTTATTTTGCATGCTACAATTGTATTAATACGGAAACGTTAATACATGTGTATTTAATAAACAAACAGAAAGTTCCTAGTTATGCCTCTCTCATAAACTAGCTCGGTGATTAACAAGATGATCAAGGTTTCCTGATCATGGACATTGGATGTTGTTAATAACGGGATCACAACATTAGTGTAATGGTGTGATGAACATTCATCCGAAGTATAGCATTACGATCAAAGTCATTGAGTTTATATTGCTATAACAACTTACGAAGTGATCCTAATCCTTAGACCATGAGATCATGTCAATCACTAACACCGGAAGAGTTTCTTGATAACATCAAACGTCACACCGTAACAGGGTGATTATAAAGATGGATTCAGAACTAATAAAGTGTTATGTTGAGGCTCATGGATCGAGAGTGGAATTTGTTCATCCCGAGCAGCCCAGCTCCCCCTCTCCCCGAAAGAAAACGATTCGCACCTCGTTTCTGACCCGTACAGAGTATGACCAGTGGACCTTCCCTCCTTTCTTTTTCCACTGACCAGTAGGCCCACTTTCCTCTGTTCATCCTCCTCACCCGCGCGACCCCTTCTCCCTCCCTCGACACCGTTCCTGCCGATGATTTCGCGGCTTTAATTCGCTTTAACTCGACCACCGTTACCAGCTTTGATCACGCAGGTTTAAACGCCCATGTCTCCTCTATATTTCCCCTCTGACACACCGCGCTGGCACGCCCCAGACCTCCCTAATTTCCTCCCCGAGCACCCTCTGTTCCGACGAAGTCCGGTGCCGATTCCGGCAACTCGACACCGCCCCGAGCCTCCCTGAGCATGCTTGCAGACTCCCCACTCCTAGACGCATCTCCCAGCACTTTTAGTTCGACCGCGGGCGCCCCAGAGCAACGTCTGCAACGAGCTCTGAACGACGCCGCCGTCCGCTCCAACTCCGTCGAGCCCACAGGTAGATTCCGACCACCCCGTGTCTCCTCGATCACGCAAACATCTTTGCCACGGCCTTGCGCAGCTAACCTAGTCCTCCGTTTGTCTTCTCGTGGACCACAACACCGTCCCTGACCACGTCCAGAGCCGTCTGTCGTTGTAGCAAGCTCCGGCGAGGAATTGCAGCAGACAACGAGCGCCCCTTGACCCAAGAAAATCACGTCGAGTTTCCCCAGCCTTCTGCGATCATGGTGAGCCACTCCTCCTCTTCTCTCGCTTCCTAGACCGCCGGCACCATCCACATCTGACCGCGCCACCAGTCGCCGCCGCGTCAGCGCCGCCCGAATATGGTCAACCAACCCTACACCGTTAGATTTAGATCCTGCGGTTAGAAATAGAACCAGAGCGAAAGGGTACGAGCGAATCTGTGCCGTGTGATCAAGTTGGATCCTACGGTCCGCGTCTATCAATCCGCACGAAGCGGTACCGTCCAATGAAATCCTGCCGCGTGGCACTAGATCTGTTTAAAAGAATTTTTGAATCAGATTTATTTGCAAACTTCAAACCCCTATAACTTTGGATCCACACGTCCAAAAATTACAAATTTTATGTTGTTGGATTCAGGAGAGCAAGACCTAGCCAACCATGCCCTTGGTTTAGAAAATAGTATCTGTTAGTTTGCTTGTTTTTGCAGATTCATTTGTGAGCTTGTTTAGAGTAGAACATTATTTAAAAATGATTTTAGGGTTAAAACCTTTGCAAAATGGTTTGTTGTGACCTTGCTGACCCTAGGAACCAACCCATGGTTTTGAAAATGGATTTGGAAAAGTTTAGGATGGATTAAATGAATTAGTCCATTTCTAGCCAAGTGAAAATAATGGTTTTATTATGAGAATGATTTTGGAATAAAAACTTTGGGAAAATATTTTGATTCAAAGCTACTGACCCAAAACACCAAGTCTTGAGAGTAGAAACTTTGGGTGAAGACTTAAAAGTTTTAGATTTGATAAAACTAATTTCCACCACATAAAATGATGAATGGATTTAAAAATGGTTTTAGGACAAAGCCCCTTGCTAATGACTTTGCCACTTTGGTAAATGACCAAATTGGATCTTACAAAGTTTAGAAATCCAATAGAGACCCTCTTTGCAAAATAAAACTATCTTGTGCATGCTCCCATGCATGAATTAGTTTCCATTGTCTTGTGTGTGTGAATTTGTTTGAGTGATTATTGGTTTGGAATGTTAGTTGATTTTGTGTTTGCTTGATTGACTTGTAGTGAAGTTAGAGAAGTGTGAGACTAGCAAGATCAAGGAGTGAACCACCATTCCCTACCAAAAAGGCAAGTTACACTATCATCTAAAGTCCTACTATTTTCTTATACTTAGTGGATTTTTGAAAACATGCATGAAAGGAATTTCTATACTTATACTATGCTAAATCCTAATAGGATACCCTATACATTCCTTAGTGAAAACAATGTAGTTGATACATGCTTAGCCATGCTATATTTTGAAAAGAGATACATGTTGAGATTTTATGAGATTGAGAAAAGACTTATGTTTATTTACTTATTCCTTAAACTCTTGTATTAGACCTATGGCCCTGAGTTGTAAAGACTATGTTTTATCTCTGGAATGAATGTAATAAACGACCTTTGTATCTGTGTACTTCATCTTAAACTGTGGATGCTAGCATTGATCCAGGGACTAACATTGCAATCACAGGGATCCTTTTCCTTTACAAAGGAGGGTCTACAGATGGTATCAGAGCATTGTGTTGCCTTTAGGATTGTAAACCTAGGATTGGACAAAAACCCTTAGAAATATAGGAGTTGTATTTGTTCCAAAACTTATTTACAAAACAATCTTGTAAAACTCTTTCCTCAACCATTTTAGTTTCAACTCTACATCTCTTCTACTTCAAACTTAATGGAAGAACCTACCCATGGCCAAAAACTACACCATGTGCATAGGACTTCTTCAACACTTTCAACCCTAATGACTTCAACTTCTTCAACTCTAATTACTTCAACTTCTTCAGCATGTACACCAAGGACTTCCAACTTGGATAACACTAAGGACTACATGTGAGACAAGGAAATCTTGCTCAAAATATAGAGACCGAGGGAATGCAAAATAAAGGAGAAGGCCACTCTACTTGAAGTTTAGTAACCAAGGAGTTTTTCCAAAGAAAAGCATGATCTCATGTAGGAAGAAGCAACCAAGAAGGATGGAAAGATCACAAGTAAACCATATAGATGGACCACCATATTTTAGTTAAGTCAAATCCACCAACTTAAGTGGTGTAACAAAAATATTTTTGTTGCCTAAGTATGTGCTTGAACATTGTTGTTGAGTGAAATGTTTGGTTTGTGATTGCATGTACATTGCTTGTGTGTATAGTGATGTGTGTGATTAAGGATTGTTTCCTTAGAAAGTAATTTTGTCTATTCTAATCTCCCTTCAACTCAAAAACAGATGACTACTCCAAGAGACTCCAACATCAAGGTTGATGACACCAACACCAACCAAGCCGACAGCATGAAAGAGCTCATAGCAACCCAACACCAGTTGAACCAACTAACAGCTCAGTTCATCGCCAGCAATAGTGATAAAGATCCAGCACTGCAAAAGTTTTTGGAGGAACAATCCCAACTGATGCTTAAAGTGACTAATCAAATGATCAGTATGGAAGAAAACTATCCCAAAAGAGTGTATGATAACAAGGATGACAAGAATGTTATTCTAGATGGAGCCCCAGCTTGCATTATTTGTGGAGACAAGGACCATACTTCCAAGGAGCATGAAGATCAATGCCCTAACTGTGAAGAGAAACATCCTATTGGACAATGTCCTACCTCTCAAGCTACTTGCTACCTATGTGAAGGAAGCGATCATACTCCTATCCAATGCCCTATCTACTCCATGGTAGAACAAAGGAAACAAGAAGGATCCAAGTTTACCAAAGGAAAAGGACCATTCATACCTCCAAACAAGACAACCCAATTCAAAGGATCAAAGAAACCCAAGAAACCAAGACCAGACATGAACCTTGTGCAATGTCGTAAATGTAAGGAAATGGGACACTACTCCAGTGAGTGCCCAGAGAACCAGAAAAATAAGGGGATTGACCAAGTGGTGTGCAACAACTGCAAAGAGCCAGGCCATTATGTAGCAACTTGTCCACAAGAGCAACGTAAAGAACTCCAAGATATCCACTCTTTCAATTGCAAGAACCCAGGACATTATGCAAGCAACTGTCCCGAAAAGATGAAGAACAAGTTGAACAAGCCTATGGAGAAACTCAACCTTGGCCCATGAGTCAAGCATGAAAACTAAGGACACAAATGCAACTGTTGCTTAGAGAAAGTTTTTCCAGGATCCCAAGAAGGACAATATGTAATTTTTGTTAGAAAATTTTTAAGGGTGGTAGTACCCTAGTTGTTTTGAACCGGCTTGTAACCCTAACCTTCCCAAATCTCGGGACGAGATTTATTTTAAGGGTGGTAGCCTATCACATCCCAAGATTTTCCAAATCATGTAATGTGAAAATAAATAAATAAAAATAAAACTTTGTTTGATTTTCTGGACTAGAAGAAACTTTTGAATCCAATTGGAAACATTCAAACCAATTTGTATTAAATAATTCCTAAGGGATTAAAAAGATAAATACTTAGCAAATAAAAATAATAATATTCTATTACTACTTGAAATTTTTAATAAAAAGGTTTTAGCTTTCAAAATGAAAAGGAAGGTTTTTAAATAAAGATTATTTTATAAAGCCAAATTAAACCTTGGCCAAAGTTGTGAAAACTATAAAGGTTTTGCTTTGAATAAAATAATAAAGATTTATTTAAAACAATAAGGATTTAATATCCAAGTCTATTAATAAAAGTTCTATTATTTTACTTAACCATCAAAACTTGTTAATTCAATTTAAATAAGTTTTTCCAAATTATTTATATTTCCAAATAAAACCTACTGAATTGGTTTTGAAAATATTTGGATTTCAAATAGAAATTTTATTAAATAAATCCAAACCCTATTTGATTTAATAACATTGGACTATTTACTTAATTAAAAATGGACCCTATTATTAAAATTATTATTTTGAATTTGGATTTTGGTTCATATTACTAAACAGAACTAATTTCAAAATTTCAAGGATTGGTGTTGTTTGGATTGATTTGGTTGATGTTTGTTTGTTTGGAAATTCAAAACAGGAAATAGAATTAGAAAAAGGAAAAAGATTCATAAACAGAAAAAAATAAGAAAAGGTCGACCCAACCCATCAGCCCACTAAAGCCCAGAAGCAGCCCAGCTCCCCCTCTCCCCGAAAGAAAACGATTCGCACCTCGTTTCTGACCCGTACAGAGTATGACCAGTGGACCTTCCCTCCTTTATTTTTCCACTGACCAGTAGGCCCACTTTCCTCTGTTCATCCTCCTCACCCGCGCGACCCCTTCTCCCTCCCTCGACACCGTTCCTACCGATGATTTCGCGGCTTTAATTCGCTTTAACTCGACCACCGTTACCAGCTTTGATCACGCAGGTTTAAACGCCCATGTCTCCTCTATATTTCCCCTCTGACACACCGCGCTGGCACGCCCCAGACCTCCCCAATTTCCTCCCCGAGCACCCTCTGTTCCGACGAAGTCCGGTGCCGATTCCGGCGACTCGACACCGCCCCGAGCCTCCCTGAGCACGCTAGCAGACTCCCCACTCCTAGACGCATCTCCCAGCACTTTTAGTTCGACCGCGGGCGCCCCAGAGCAACGTCTGCAACGAGCTCTGAACGACGCCGCCGTCCGCTCCAACTCCGTCGAGCCCACAGGTAGATTCCGACCACCCCGTGTCTCCTCGATCACGCAAACATCTTTGCCATGGCCTTGCGCAGCTAACCCAGTCCTCCGTTTGTCTTCTCGTGGACCACAGCACCGTCCCCGACCACGTCCAGAGCCGTCTGTCGCTGTAGCAAGCTCCGGCGAGGAATTGCAGCAGACCCCGAGCGCCCCTTGACCCAAGAAAATCACGTCGAGTTTCCCCAGCCTTCTGCGATCACGGTGAGCCACTCCTCCTCTTCGCTCGCTTCCTAGACCGCCGGCACCGTCCACATCTGACCGTGCCACCAGTCGTCGCCGCGTCAGCGCCGCCCGAATATGGTCAACCAACCCTACACCGTTAGATTTAGATCCTGCGGTTAGAAATAGAACCAGAGCGAAAGGGTACGAGCGAATCTGTGCCGTGCGATCAAGTTGGATCCTACGGTCCGCGTCTGTCAATCCGCACGAAGCGGTACCGTCCAATGAAATCCTGCCGCGTGGCACTAGATCTGTTTAAAAGAATTTTTGAATCAGATTTATATGCAAACTTCAAACCCCTATAACTTTGGATCCAAACGTCCCAAAATTACAAATTTTATGTTGTTGGATTCACGAGAGCAAGACCTAGCCAACCATGCCCTTGGTTTAGAAAATAGTATCTATTAGTTTGCTTGTTTTTGCAGATTCATTTGTGAGCTTGTTTAGAGTAGAACATTATTTAAAAATGATTTTAGGGTTAAAACCTTTGCAAAATGGTTTGTTGTGACCTTGCTGACCCTAGGAACCAACCCATGGTTTTGAAAATGGATTTGGAAAAGTTTAGGATGGATTAAATGAATTAGTCCATTTCTAGCCAAGTGAAAATAATGGTTTTATTATGAGAATGATTTTGGAATAAAAACTTTGGGAAAATATTTTGATTCAAAGCTACTGACCCAAAACACCAAGTCTTGAGAGTAGAAACTTTGGGTGAAGACTTAAAAGTTTTAGATTTGATAAAACTAATTTCCACCACATAAAATGATGAATGGATTTAAAAATGGTTTTTGGACAAAGCCCCTTGCTAATGACTTTGCCACTTTGGTAAATGACCAAATTGGATCTTACAAAGTTTAGAAATCCAATAGAGACCCTCTTTGCAAAATAAAACTATCTTGTGCATGCTCCCATGCATGAATTAGTTTCCATTGTCTTGTGTGTGTGAATTTGTTTGAGTGATTATTGGTTTGGAATGTTAGTTGATTTTGTGTTTGCTTGATTGACTTGTAGTGAAGTTAGAGAAGTGTGAGACTAGCAAGATCAAGGAGTGAACCACCATTCCCTACCAAAAAGGCAAGTTACACTATCATCTAAAGTCCTACTATTTTCTTATACTTAGTGGATTTTTGAAAACATGCATGAAAGGAATTTCTATACTTATGCTATGCTAAATCCTAATAGGATACCCTATACATTCCTTAGTGAAAACAATGTAGTTGATACATGCTTAGCCATGCTATATTTTGAAAAGAGATACATGTTGAGATTTTATGAGATTGAGAAAAGACTTATGTTTATTTACTTATTCCTTAAACTCTTGTATTAGACCTATGGCCCTGAGTTGTAAAGACTATGTTTTATCTCTGGAATGAATGTAATAAACGACCTTTGTATCTGTGTACTTCATCTTAAACTATGGATGCTAGCATTGATCCAGGGACTAACATTGCAATCACAGGGATCCTTTTCCTTTACAAAGGAGGGGTCTAACAGATGGTATCAGAGCATTGTGTTGCCTGTAGGATTGTAAACCTAGGATTGGACAAAAACCCTTAGAAATATAGGAGTTGTATTTGTTCCAAAACTTATTTACAAAACAATCTTGTAAAACTCTTTCCTCAACCATTTTGGTTTCAACTCTACATCTCTTCTACTTCAAACTTAATGGAAGAACCTACCCATGGCCAAAAACTACACCATGTGCAAAGGACTTCTTAAACACTTTCAACCCTAATGACTTCAACTTCTTCAACTCTAATTACTTCAACTTCTTCAGCATGTACACCAAGGACTTCCAACTTGGATAACACTAAGGACTACATGTGAGACAAGGAAATCTTGCTCAAAATATAGAGACCGAGGGAATGCAAAATAAAGGAGAAGGCCACTCTACTTGAAGTTTAGTAACCAAGGAGTTTTTCCAAAGAAAAGCATGATCTCATGTAGGAAGAAGCAACCAAGAAGGATGGAAAGATCACAAGTAAACCATATAGATGGACCACCATATTTTAGTTAAGTCAAATCCACCAACTTAAGTGGTGTAACAAAAATATTTTTGTTGCCTAAGTATGTGCTTGAACATTGTTGTTGAGTGAAATGTTTGGTTTGTGATTGCATGTACATTGCTTGTGTGTATAGTGATGTGTGTGATTAAGGATTGTTTCCTTAGAAAGTAATTTTGTCTATTCTAATCACCCTTCAACTCAAAAACAGATGACTACTCCAAGAGACTCCAACATCAAGGTTGATGACACCAACAACAACCAAGCCGACAGCATGAAAGAGCTCATAGCAACCCAACACCAGTTGAACCAACTAACAGCTCAGTTCATCGCCAGCAATAGTGATAAAGATCCAGCACTGTAAAAGTTTTTGGAGGAACAATCCCAACTGATGCTTAAAGTGACTAATCAAATGATCAGTATGGAAGAAAACTATCCCAAAAGAGTGTATAATAACAAGGATGACAAGAATGTTATTCTAGATGGAGCCCCAACTTGCATTATTTGTGGAGACAAGGACCATACTTCCAAGGAGCATGAAGATCAATGCCCTAACTGTGAAGAGAAACATCCTATTGGACAATGTCCTACCTCTCAAGCTACTTGCTACCTATGTGAAGGAAGCGATCATACTCCTATCCAATGCCCTATCTACTCCATGGTAGAACAAAGGAAACAAGAAGGATCCAAGTTTACCAAAGGAAAAGGACCATTCATACCTCCAAACAAGACAACCCAATTCAAAGGATCAAAGAAACCCAAGAAACCAAGACCAGACATGAACCTTGTGCAATGTCGTAAATGTAAGGAAATGGGACACTACTCCAGTGAGTGCCCAAAGAACCAGAAAAATAAGGGGATTGACCAAGTGGTGTGCAACAACTGCAAAGAGCCAGGCCATTATGTAGCAACTTGTCCACAAGAGCAACGTAAAGAACTCCAAGATATCCACTCTTTCAATTGCAAGAACCCAGGACATTATGCAAGCAACTGTTCCGAAAAGATGAAGAACAAGTTGAACAAGCCTATGGAGAAACTCAACCTTGGCCCATGAGTCAAGCATGAAAACTAAGGACACAAATGCAACTGTTGCTTAGAGAAAGTTTTTCCAGGATCCCAAGAAGGACAATATGTAATTTTTGTTAGAAAATTTTTAAGGGTGGTAGTACCCTAGTTGTTTTGAACCGGCTTGTAACCCTAACCTTCCCAAATATCGGGACGAGATTTATTTTAAGGGTGGTAGCCTGTCACATCCCAAGATTTTCCAAATCTTGTATTGTGAAAATAAATAAATAAAAATAAAACTTTGTTTGATTTTCTGGACTAGAAGAAACTTTTGAATCCAATTGGAAACCTTCAAACCAATTTGTATTAAATAAATCCTAAGGGATTAAAAAGATAAATACTTAGCAAATGAATAATAATAATATTCTATTACTACTTGAAATTTTTAATAAAAAGGTTTTAGCTTTCAAAATGAAAAGGAAGGTTTTTAAATAAAGATTATTTTATAAAGCCAAATTAAACCTTGGCCAAAGTTGTGAAAACAATAAAGGTTTTGCTTTGAATAAAATAATAAAGATTTATTTAAAACAATAAGGATTTAATATCCAAGTCTATTAATAAAAGTTCTATTATTTTACTTAACCATCAAAACTTGTTAATTCAATTTAAATAAGTTTTTCCAAATTATTTATATTTCCAAATAAAACCTACTGAATTGGTTTTGAAAATATTTGGATTTCAAATAGAAATTTTATTAAATAAATACAAACCCTATTTGATTTAATAACATTGGACTATTTACTTAATTAAAAATGGACCCTATTATTAAAATTATTATTTTGAATTTGGATTTTGGTTCATATTACTAAACAGAACTAATTTCAAAATTTCAAGGATTGGTGTTGTTTGGATTGATTTGGTTGATGTTTGTTTGTTTGGAAATTCAAAACAGGAAATAGAATTAGAAAAAGGAAAAAGATTCAGAAACAGAAAAAATAAGAAAAGGTCGACCCAACCCATTAGCCCACTAAAGCCCAGAAGCAGCCCAGCTCCCCCTCTCTCCTAAAGAAAACGATTCGCACCTCGTTTGACCGTCTGAATATGACCAGTGGACCTTCCCTCCTTTATTTTCCTTGACCCGGTGGGCCCACTTTCCTCTGTTCATCCTCCTCCTTGTGACCCCTTCTCCCTCCCTCGAACCGTTCCTACCGATGATTTGCGGCTTTGGTCGCTAACTCGACCACCGTTACCAGCTTTGATCACGCAGGTTGAAACGCCCATGTCTCCTCTATATTTCCCCTCTGACACACCATGTTGCCCCAGACCTCCCAATTTCCTCCCGAACAGCGTCGCAACGAGCTCGAACAGCCTTGCCGTCCGGCTCCAACTCCGTCGAGCCCACAGTAGATCCGACCACCCGTGTCTCCTCGATCACGCAAACATCTTTGCCATGGCCTTGTGCAGCTTCTTGATCCCTCAGTTTGTCTTCTCGTGGACCACAGCACCGTCCCCGACCACGTCCAGAGCCGTCTGTCGTTGTAGCAAGCTCCGGCGAGGAATTGCAGCAGACCCCGAGCGCCCCTTGACCCCAAGAAAATCACGTCGAGTTTCCCCAGCCCTCTGCGATCATGGTGAGCCACTCCTCCTCTTCTCTACTTCCTAGACCGCGGCACCATCCACATCTGACGCGCCACCGATCAGCTTGGCGTCGTGCCGAATATGGTCAACCAACCCTACACCGTTAGATTTAGATCATGCGGTTAGAAATAGAACCGAGGCGAAAGTGCGGCGAATCTGTAAATGCGATGAAGTTGGATCCTACGGTCTGCGTCTGTCAATCCGCACGAAGCGGTACCGTCCAATGAAATCCTGCCGCGTGGCACTAGATCTGTTTAAAAGAATTTTTGAATCAGATTTATTTGCAAACTTGAAATCCCTATAACTTTGGATCCACACGTCCAAAAATTACAAATTTTATGTCGTTGGATTCAGGAGAGCAAGACCTAGCCAACCATGCCCTTGGTTTAGAAAATAGTATCTGTTAGTTTGCTTGTTTTTGCAGATTCATTTGTGAGCTTGTTTAGAGTAGAAAAATTATTTAAAAATGATTTTAGGGTTAAAACCTTTCCCAGAGGGTGCTCGGGGAGGAAATTGGGGAGGTCTGGGGCGTGCCAGCGTGGTGTGTCAGAGGGGAAATATAGAGGAGACATGGGCGTTTAAACCTGCGTGATCAAAGCTGGTAATGGTGGTCGAGTTAAAGCGAATTAAAGCCGCGAAATCATCGGCAGGAACGATTGTCGGGGAGGGAGAAGTGCAGGAGAAGGAGGACGAACAGAGGAAAGTGGGCCTACTGGTCAGTGGGAAAGAAAGGAGGAAGGTCCACCTTTGGTCATACTACATGCAGATCGACGAGGTGAATCGTTTTCTTTAGGAGAGAGGGATGAGGTGCTACGGGCTTTAGTGGGCTAATGGGTTGGGTCGACCTTTTCTTATTTTTTCTGTTTCTGAATCTTTTTCCTTTTTCTAATTCTATTTCCTGTTTTGAATTTCCAAACAAACAAACATCAACCAAATCAATCCAAACAACACCAATCCTTGTAATTTTGAAATTAGTTCTGTTTAGTAATATGAACCAAAATCCAAATTCAAAATAATAATTTTAATAATAGGGTCCATTTTTAATTAAGTAAATAGTCCAATGTTATTATATCAAATAGGGTTTGGATTTATTTAATAAAATTTCTATTTGAAATCCAAATATTTTCAAAACCAATTAGTAGGTTTTATTTGGACATATAAATCTTTTTTAAAATATTATTTTAATTGAATTAACATGTATTGATTGTTAATTTAATTATTAGAAATTTTATTAATTGACTTGTATATTAAATCCTTATTGTTTTAAATAAATCTTTATTATTTTATTCAAAGCAAAACCTTTATTGTTTTCACAACTTTGGCCAAGGTTTAATTTGGCTTTATAAAATAATCTTTATTTAAAAACCTTCCTTTTCATTTTGAAAGCTAAAACCTTTTTATTAAAAATTTCAAGTAGTAATAGAATATTATTATTTGTCATTTGCTAAGTATTTATCTTTTTAATCCCTTAGGATTTATTTAATACAAATTGGTTTGAAGGTTTCCAATTGGATTCAAAAGTTTCTTCTAGTCCTAAAAATAAACAAAGTTTTATTTTATTTATTTATTTCATACAAGATTTGGAAAATCTTGGGGATGTGACATTTACCTTGCTCGTCTAGGTCCGATTTGGGAAGGTTAGGGTTACAAGCAGTTCAAAACAACTAGGGTACTACCTTAAAAATTTCTAACAAAATTACATATTGTCCTTCTTGGGATCCTGGAAAACTTTTCAGTAAGAAACAGTTGCATTTGTGTCCTTAGTTTTCATGCTTGACTCATGGGCCAAGGTTGAGTTTCCATAGGCTTGTTCAACTTGTTCTTCATCTTTTCGGGATGCTTGCATAATGTCTGGGTTTCTTGCAATTGAAACGATGGATATCTTGGAGTTCTTTACGTTGCTCTTGTGGACAAGTTGCTACATAATGGCTGGCTCTTTGCAGGTTGTTGCACACCACTTGGTCAATCCTTATTTTCTGGTTCTCTGGGCACTCCTTTGAGTAGTGTCCCATTTCCTTACATTTACGACATTGCACAAGGTTCATGTCTTGGTTTCTTGGGTTTCTTTGATCCTTTGAATTGGGTTGTCTTGTTTGGAGGTATGAATGGTCCTTTTCCTTTTGGTAAACTTGGATCCTTCTTGTTTCCTTTGTTCTACCATGGAGTAGATAGGGGCATTGGATAGGAGTATGATCGCTTCCTTCCATAGGTAGCAGTAGCTTGGTAGGACATTGTCCAATAGGATGTTTCTTTCACAGTTAGGGCATTGATCTTCATGCTCCTTGGAAGTATGGTCCTTGTCTCCACAAATAATGCAAGTTGGGGATCCATCTAGAATAACATTCTTGTCATCCTTGTTATCATACACTCTTTTGGGATAGTTTTCTTCCCAGTCATTTGATTAGTCACTTTAAGCATCAGTTGGGATTGTTCTCCAAAAACTTTACAGTCTTTGGATCTTTATCACTATTGCTGGCGATGAGCGGTGTTAGTTGGTTCAACTGGTGTTGGGTTGCTATGAGCTCTTTCATCTTTGTCGGCTTATTTGGTGTTGGTGTCATCAACCTTGATGTTGGAGTCTTGGAGTAGTCATCTGTTTTTGAGTTGAAGGGAGATTAGAATAGACAAAATTACTTTCTAAGGAAACAATCATAATCACACATCACTATACACACAAGCAATGTACATGCAATCACAAACCAAACATTTCACTCAACAACAATGTTCAAGCACATACTTAGGCAACAAAAATATTTTTTGTTACCACTTAAGTTGGTGGATTTGACTTAACTAAAATGGGTGGTCCATCTATATGGTTTTACTTGTGATCTTTCCATCCTTCTTGGTTGCTTCTTCCTACATGAGATCATGCTTTTCTTTGGAAAAACTCCTTGGTTACTAAACTTCAAGTAAAGTATTCTCCTTTATTTTGCATTCCCTCGGTCTCTATATTTTGAGCAAGATTTCCTTGTCTCACATGTAGTCCTTAGTGTTATCCAAGTTGGAAGTCCTTGGTGTACATGCTGAAGAAGTTGAAGTCATTAGAGTTGAAGAAGTTGAAGTCATTAGGGTTGAAAGTGTTGAAGAAGTCCTATGCACATGGTGTAGTTTTTGGCCATGGGTAGGTTCTTCCATTAAGTTTGAAGTAGAAGAGATGTAGAGTTGAAACTAAAATGGTTGAGGAAAGAGTTTTACAAGATTGTTTTGTAAATAAGTTTTGGAACAAATACAACTCCTATATTTCTAAGGGTTTTTGTCCAATCCTAGGTTTACAATCCTAAAGGCAACACAATGCTCTGATACCATCTGTAGAGGTCTCAACCTAATAAGGTAGATTCCTCCTGTGTTTGCAATGCTAGTCCCTGGATCAATAGCTAGCACCCACAGTTTAGATGTAATATCAAGAAACAAAGGTCATAATATAACTTTATAACCAGGAATAACATAATTTTATTACATCAATACATAGCTCATTTGGCTATTACATTACATTGCAGCGGAATAACTTTAGTCATGGGGTCCTTCATCTTCAAAGTGCCACAGGCAGATGTTGGTTGTAGACTTTGTAATCCTAATCAAACAATCTTCGCTAAAATCAATCAAACCTGCAACATTACAAGTTAAAGCCACAAGGGTCAATACATTTGAATTGTATTGGCAAGTCTCACTTTTATGTAGAATATGAGTGGATCCTATCATTACATGCAAATTTGGCTAAGTAGGGTTTAGGCCTATTTGCATAAAGCAGTATTTTATCCTATCCTTTCAAAATGGTTTTAGTTCTTTGTCAAATCTCTTTTACAAGAATCCCTTGAACTCCTTGGTAGACACTCAAGTGTTCAAGTCCTTGTCAAAATTCCTTGAGCTCCTTGGTAACCCCAAGTGCACCAAGTTTTATAAAACCTCATGAGTTCCTTGGTAACCCCAAGTGTTCATGTTTTCATCATAGTCTCTTGAGCACCTTGGTAACCCCAAGTGCATCAAGTTTTATAAAATCTCTTTGAATTCCTTGGTAGACACTCAAGGGCATCAAGTTTTTATTTTAGAAGTTGGAATGTCGAGATCTCCCATAGTTCAAACTTTAGCTGCTTAGTATTGTCCATAACCGGGGACATGGCTAAGTACTTAGATTTTATTATCTTCTGCAGAAGGAGTACACTTTACCCACATGACACAATCCCATCTTGTTGCCACCAGTGGCCTACTGGATTAGTGCTCACCAAGATGGAGTACTGGCAGATTGAGAATGTGACGAAGTCTTTCCAAAAGGTCCTCCCATACACCATTGCTAGCTTGTCTTCAGCCCCCATGAAGCATTCCAGATCCCCATGTCCGGTAACTAAAGACAATGTATGGGTCTCCCTAATGTAATTGACTAAGCCAGAGCCATAATAGCATGTGGTTGCACACGAAAGCCACAATTGGAGAAGCATGTTCAATCTCTAAGTTTCCTAGGTGGGTTTTCTTTTGGAGCGCAACATAAAGAGATCACCATAGACATGGTTCCTTTTGTTGCCACCTTCTCCAAACTTAAAGTATCCTCCACCTAGGTGGTTCATTGAGTCCTTGTTTTATTATATAAAACACAAGTCCTTTTCTCAACTTTGTAAAATCTCAACATGTATCTCCTTTCAAAATATAGCATGGCTAAGCATGTACAACAAAAATATTTCTCTAAGGAATGTAAGGGCATCCTATTAGGTTTTAGCATAGCATAAGTATAAGTCATTTTCATGCATGTTACAAAATCCACTAAGTATAATGAAAATAGTAGGACTTTTGTATGATAGTGTAACTTGCCTTTTTGGTAGGGAATGGTGGTTCACTCCTTGATCTTGCTAGTCTCACACTTCTCTAACTTCACTACAAGTCAATAAAGCAAACACAAAATCAACTAACATTCCAAACCAATAATCACTCAAACAAATTCACACACACAAGACAATGGAAACTAATTCATGCATGGGAGCATGCACAAGATAGTTTTATTTTGCAAAGAGGGTCTCTATTGGATTTCTAAACTTTGTAAGATCCAATTTGGTCATTTACCAAAGTGGCAAAGTCATTAGCAAGGGGCTTTGTCCAAAAACCATTTTTAAATCCATTCATCATTTCATGTGGTGGAAATTAGTTTTATCAAATCTAAAACTTTTAAGTCTTCACCCAAAGTTTCTACTCTCAAGACTTGGTGTTTTGGGTCAGTAGCTTTGAATCAAAATATTTTCCCAAAGTTTTTATTCCAAAATCATTCTCATAATAAAACCATTATTTTCACTTGGCTAAAAATGGACTTATTCATTTAATCCATCCTAAACTTTTCCAAATCCATTTTCAAAACCATGGGTTGGTTCCTAGGGTCAGCAAGGTCACAACAAACCATTTTGCAAAGGTTTTAACCCTAAAATCATTTTTAAATAATTTTTCTACTCTAAACAAGCTCACAGATGAATCTGCAAAAACAAGCAAACTAACAGATACTATTTTCTAAACCAAGGGCATGGTTGGCTAGGTCCTGCTCTCCTGAATCCAACGACATAAAATTTGTAATTTTTGGACGTGTGGATCGAAAGTTATAGGGGTTTCAAGTTTGCAAATTAATCTGATTCAAAATTCTTTTAAATGTATCTAGTGCCACGTAGCAGGATTTCATTTGACGGTCGTCATCGCCTCAGTATGGATTGATAGACGCGAGACCGTAGGATCCAACTTGATCAAGACGCACAGATCATTGCATTCGCCGACTTTTCGCCGTTCTATTTCTAATCACAGATTCAAACGACCCGTGTAGGGTTATCGATTTGCTCAGCGGAGGCCGACGCCAAGCGTATCGACTGCATGTCAGATGTGGATTGCATGGCGTGTCTAGGAAGCGAGATAAGAGGAGGAGTGGCTCCAACGTGCTGTGCAACCACATGTATTTGCTCGTGGTGGGGAGAAGACAAACGGAGGACAATGGTGGCTGGCAAAGATGATATCCATCGGGTGGCCACCTAGGTGGTTCATTGAGTCCTTGTTTTATTATATAAAACACAAGTCCTTTTCTCAACTTTGTAAAATCTCAACATGTATCTCCTTTCAAAATATAGCATGGCTAAGCATGTACAACAAAAATATTTCTCTAAGGAATGTAAGGGCATCCTATTAGGTTTTAGCATAGCATAAGTATAAGTCATTTTCATGCATGTTACAAAATCCACTAAGTATAATGAAAATAGTAGGACTTTTGTATGATAGTGTAACTTGCCTTTTTGGTAGGGAATGGTGGTTCACCTTGATCTTGCTAGTCTCACACTTCTCTAACTTCACTACAAGTCAATAAAGCAAACACAAAATCAACTAACATTCCAAACCAATAATCACTCAAACAAATTCACACACACAAGACAATGGAAACTAATTCATGCATGGGAGCATGCACAAGATAGTTTTATTTTGCAAAGAGGGTCTCTATTGGATTTCTAAACTTTGTAAGATCCAATTTGGTCATTTACCAAAGTGGCAAAGTCATTAGCAAGGGGCTTTGTCCAAAAACCATTTTTAAATCCATTCATCATTTCATGTGGTGGAAATTAGTTTTATCAAATCTAAAACTTTTAAGTCTTCACCCAAAGTTTCTACTCTCAAGACTTGGTGTTTTGGGTCAGTAGCTTTGAATCAAAATATTTTCCCAAAGTTTTTATTCCAAAATCATTCTCATAATAAAACCATTATTTTCACTTGGCTAAAAATGGACTTATTCATTTAATCCATCCTAAACTTTTCCAAATCCATTTTCAAAACCATGGGTTGGTTCCTAGGGTCAGCAAGGTCACAACAAACCATTTTGCAAAGGTTTTAACCCTAAAATCATTTTTAAATAATTTTTCTACTCTAAACAAGCTCACAGATGAATCTGCAAAAACAAGCAAACTAACAGATACTATTTTCTAAACCAAGGGCATGGTTGGCTAGGTCCTGCTCTCCTGAATCCAACGACATAAAATTTGTAATTTTTGGACGTGTGGATCGAAAGTTATAGGGGTTTCAAGTTTGCAAATTAATCTGATTCAAAAATTCTTTTAAACAGATCTAGTGCCACGTGGCAGGATTTCATTTGACGGTACTGCTTCGTGCGGATTGATAGACGCGGACCGTAGGATCCAACTTGATCGCACGGCACAGATTCGCTCGTACCCTTTCGCTCTGGTTCTATTTCTAACCGCAGGATCTAAATCTAACGGTGTAGGGTTGGTTGACCATATTCGGGCGGCGCTGACGCGGCGACGACTGGTGGCGCGGTCAGATGTGGACGGTGCCGGCGGTCTAGGAAGCGAGATAAGAGGAGGAGTGGCTCACCGTGATCGCAGAAGGCTGGGGAAACTCGACGTGATTTTCTTGGGTCAAGGGGCGCTCGGGGTCTGCTGCAATTCCTCGCCGGAGCTTGCTACAGCAGCGACGGCCTCGGGCGTGGTCGGGGACGGTGCTGTGTTCCACGAGAAGACAAACGGAGGACTGGGTTAGCTGCGCAAGGCCATGGCAAAGATGTTTGCGTGATCGAGGAGACACGGGGTGGTCAGAATCTACCTGTGGGCTCGACGGAGTTGGAGCGGACGGCGGCGTCGTTTAGAGCTCGTTGCAGACGTTGCTCTGGGACGCCTGCGGTCGAACTAAAAGTGCTGGGAGATGCGTCTGGGAGTGGGGAGTCTGCTAGCGTGCCCAGGGAGGCTCGGGGCGGTGTCGAGTCGCCGGAATCGGCACCGGACTTCGTCGGAACAGAGGGTGCTCGGGGAGGAAATTGGGGAGGTCTGGGGCGTGCCAGCGCGGTGTGTCAGAGGGGAAATATAGAGGAGACATGGGCGTTTAAACCTGCGTGATCAAAGATGGTAACGGTGGTCGAGTTAAAGCGAATTAAATCCGCGAAATCATCGGCAGGAACGGTGTCGAGGGAGGGAGAAGGGGTCGCGCGGGTGAGGAGGATGAACAGAGGAAAGTGGGCCTACTGGTCAGTGGGAAAAGAAAGGAGGGAAGGTCCACTGGTCATACTCTGTACGGGTCAGAAACGAGGTGCGAATCGTTTTCTTTCGGGGAGAGGGGGAGCTGGGCTGCTTCGGGGCTTTAGTGGGCTGATGGGTTGGGTCGACCTTTTCTTATTTTTTTCTGTTTCTAAATCTTTTTCCTTTTTCTAATTCTATTTCCTGTTTTGAATTTCCAAACAAACAAACATCAACCAAATCACTCCAAACAACACCAATCCTTGTAATTTTGAAATTAGTTCTGTTTAGTAATATGAACCAAAATCCAAATTCAAAATAATAATTTTAATAATAGGGTCCATTTTTAATTAAGTAAATAGTCCAATGTTATTAAATCAAATAGGGTTTGGATTTATTTAATAAAATTTCTATTTGAAATCCAAATATTTTCAAAACCAATTCAGTAGGTTTTATTTGGAAATATAAATCATTTGGAAAAACTTATTTAAATTGAATTAACAAGTTTTGATGGTTAAGTAAAATAATAGAACTTTGATTAATAGACTTGGATATTAAATCCTTATTGTTTTAAATAAATATTTATTATTTTATTCAAAGCAAAACCTTTATTGTTTTCACAACTTTGGCCAAGGTTTAATTTGGCTTTATAAAATAATCTTTATTTAAAAACCTTCCTTTTCATTTTGAAAGCTAAAACCTTTTTATTAAAAATTTCAAGTAGTAATAGATTATTATTATTTTTCATTTGCTAAGTATTTATCTTTTTAATCCCTTAGGATTTATTTAATCCAAATTGGTTTGAAGGTTTCCAATTGGATTCAAAAGTTTCTTCTAGTCCTGAAAATCAAACAAAGTTTTATTTTTATTTATTTATTTTCACATTACAAGATTTGGAAAATCTTGGGATGTGACAATTGGTCAAACCAAAAGGCATTATGGTATACTCATACAATCCATACCTTGTAGTGAACGCTGTCTTAGGTATGTCTTGTTCTCTTATCTTGAGTTGAAAATAGCCTGACCGGAGATCAATTTTTGAGAACACACAAGCTCCTTCTAGCTGATCAAACAAGTCATTGATTCTAGGCAAAGGGTATTTGTTCTTGATAGTTACCTTGTTGAGTGAACGGTAATCTATGCATAACCTTTGACTTCTATCTTTCTTCTCCACGAACAAAACTGGGGCTCCCCAAGATGAAAAACTTGGTTGAATAAATTCTTTCTGCAACTGTTCTCCAAGTTGTTTCTTGAGTTCTTTCAGTTCATCAACTGACATTTTATATGGCCTCTTTGCTATTGGTCCAGATCCTGGTACCAAATCTATAAGAAACTCCACATCTCGATCTAGTGGCATTCCCGGCAAATCTTCCGGAAATACATCCGGATACTCACTCACAATTGGCACACTGTCCATGCTAACCCCCTTAAGAGAATTTGGCTTACTTCCTTTTGATTCAAAGTTGGACTTGAATTTAATCCGTTTTCTTTCTGGGGTTGTGAGTGCAACAGTACGATTAGAAAAATCTAGTACTCCTTCATACTTAGCCATCCAATCCATTCCCAATATTACATCCAGTCCTTGGGAATCTAGGATTATCAGACTCACTGGAAATTTATGCTTTCCAAACTCTATTACTAGATCCCGGCATCCAAGACTTACTATCATATCTCCACCCGGAGAACTAACTTTTATTGGACACCCAATGTTTTCAATTGGAAACCCATTTCTATCAACAAATGCTTTTGATATGAATGAATGCGATGCTCCAGTATCAAAAAGAACAAATGCTGGAATAGAATTGAGTCTGAACTTACCAAAGCAAGACATCGTGCTCCTCATAGACTTCCTCCACACTGATGTGGTTCACCTGTCCCTTCTGAAAAGGGTTGGGCTTGTTGGGTCCTTCAACTTTATTTTCTGGGCATTCATTTGCATAATGCCCCATCTTCTTGCACTTGAAGCATTCAACCTGACTTATGTCCTTCTTGACAGGCTGGCTTCCACTTCCACTTCCATTACCACTGTGGTGGCTCTTGTATCCACCCTTGTGGTTCTTGTACTTGTCATTGTCATGACTACGGTGATGCTTGTTGTCATGAAGGTTGTGGTTGTGGTGCTTGTTGAACTTCCCATGCTTGTGGGATCTTGAGCTTCCACTGTCATCATAATGGGAACGTTTGTGAGACGATCCCGAGCTGTGCTCGTCTGAGTGCTTTCTCTTCCTGCTTTCAACTTGCTTCATTTTGTTCTCCAAAATAGCAGCCTTGTCACAGAGAGACTGATAAGTGGGAACATAGGCCACAACCAACTGTAGATTCAGCTCATCATTCAACCCTTCGAGGAACTTTTCTTTCCTCTTAGCATCTGTGTCAACTTCATCTGGTGCATATCGCACCAGATTGTTGAACTCCTCAATATATTCAGCCACGCTGCGGTGGTGCTGCTTCAGGTTATGGAACTCCTTCTTTTCCAGACTCATCACTCCAGATGAGATATGAGCAGTGCGAAAGCCATCCTCAAAGATAGCCCATGTCACATCTTCTATGGGAGTGGTGATCTGGAAGTTGTCCCACCATGTGGCGGCTGGTCCCTCTAGCAGATGTGTGCTGCAAATCTGACTTTTTCAGCATCAGTACAGCCCACGGTTACCAAGTTCTTGTTCACGGAGCGTAGCCAATCATTGGCCACCATGGGATCAGTCGTTCCTGAGAACTTTGCTGGCCTCAATCTCAAGAACCTGGTAAGCATGTCAAAGCCCGGTGGGTTGTTGTTGTTGTTATTGTTGTTATTGTTGTTGTTTTGGTTCTGGATGAACGTCGTCATCATCTGCATCAGCTGTGTTTGAGCGGTCATCATTTGCTGCATTTCTGGAGTGATGTTGTTGTTGTTGGGGTTGGGTTTTGCACGACGGGGAGGCATCTGTGGTTTGTTCAATAGAGATAAGAATGAGATACCCATAGATGCTTTCATGCACATTACATCACATAAACAAACACAAAGCATGAAACACAAAGATAAAGATTCAACAACAAGATAACAAGTTCGCAAAGTAAAACACACAAGTGGCAAGCCATCCACATGTCGGATGGTCAAATAACAAGTTCTCAAACAACAAGTACGATAATAAATGATAAATGAGTAGCCAAATCTACTCCTCGGCATCAATCTCCTCCTCGACAAAGGTAAGACCTGTGTTCTCCATTGCGGTCTTGTATTCCTCGACACTAGTGGTCAAGGTCTCTATCTTGGCTTTGAGAGCCCTCTTCTGGGAACGAAGCCTCTCAATCACCGTCTCGCATTGCACTCGAGCTCAAGTCCTTGGGCAGTTCTTGATCATGTCCCGGATCTTCTTGTTCCTATCCCGGACACGCTTCTCGACTCTTGAACTTCCTGTCACGGCTCTCGAACTTCGCCTCCATCTCCTTGACTATCTCATCTTGCTCTGAAGAGCTTGTCTTTCTCGCTGGCCGCACTGAGTTCGTCATTGTTGAGCATGACGTTATCCTATCAGTGTCCACGTGCCTAATGAGAGACTCTAAGTCCCGGAGGTACAGCGAATCGGCTCTGCTTGTGTCCCTAATCGTCCTCGAAGTCGATGGACTCTCCGTCCTCATCACGTCTCATCAAGACGTGGAAGTGAGTACCTCTAACCTGTCGGGAGTGTCTCCCTAGCAGACGTCCTATCAGATCCTGCATGACTACCTCAAGGCCTCTCTCCTTGTCATCATGTATGAGCTTGAAGACAATGGCCTCCGTGGTAGGCTCAGTCTGGCGTCCGGGCTGGTTGACCTTGAAGCCCCAGAGGTCCTTCCTCTCAAACTTGGTGAGGGGAAGCACCATGATGGTAGGAAGAGGGAGATTGAGCAAAGTATTAAGCTCAACGATACGAGGACCAAAGCGGGTAACCTGGAACTCCTCAACAGTGCTGATGGTAACAGTAGGCATCTATTTATAAGATAGAAAAGTTAGAACAACACAATTCAAGATAAAACAAAAGACAAAACATCACATACATATCCTTGGAAATCAAATCACACAAGTCATAGCATACATGGATCCATTACAACAACCAAGGTTCAACTTATTTTAAAGCAACATTTTGGAAAATAAGGTGATAAGTGGTGGTCCAACTAACGAAGTACGTTTACAATCCTATCTCACTGGATCTGTTGGCTAACACAATGTTTCTAGAAGCAATCAGCCTATCTTGCTCACATGACTCCATCACTAAGTCTATAATGTCTTCTCTTAAGGTTTGGTTGGTAGCTTCCAACTCTTGGGTATGTTCCTTATCTTTCTTTAGATCATTTTGGAGGTTGAGCATTCTGCACTTGACTCTATCACCAAGTTCTTTGATGGTCTTCCAAGCTGCATCCCTTGTTGATTCAAAGAATGTAGTGTGCACCACTGAATTGGTGAACATGCAGAATCCTTTTTCCTGATGGTTGTCTTCCTTGTTTTTATACAAGTGAAGTTGCACCCACCAGTATTCCACTCCTTCATCCATCACAGGAAAACCTTTGTACACAGCTGCACCTTGTATCTCCAATGCAACCATGAGGTCCTTGAGAGCCTTGGGGAATTCTGTCTCACACTCCAAAGTCATTGTCATGAGTGGTCCCTTCCTTACGGCTTCGTTGATGGAGTTCATCTACAAATAGAGATGAGAAAGAAGATTAGAAAAGTTTACGAGAAGAATAGACAAGTGTAGAAGTTGCTGAAATTTTTTCCTTAGTGGTTTTCCAATCCTAGGGTCATAATCCTACAGGCAACACAGTGCTCTGATACCATCTGTAAGATCCCTCCTTTATAAAAGAAAAGGATCCCTGTGATTGCAATGCTAGTCCCTGGATCATTGCTAGCATCCACAGTTTAAGATGAAGTACACAGATACAAAGGTCATTTATTACATCCATTCCAGAGATAAACATAGTTTTTACAACTCCAGGGCCACAGGCCTAATACAAGAGTTTGATTAAGTAAATAAACAAAAGTCTTCATCTTCATGTGCCACAGGCAAACATGTTGAGTGTAGACTCATGACACCTAATCCTCATCAGAGTAACCTGCAACATCACAAGTTACAGCCACAGTGGGTCAATACTTTGGAATAGTATTGGCAAGTGATACCTTAGTAAAATTTTAAGTGGACTAGATACTATATGCAATTTTGCTAAGTGTAGCTTGGCTTGCTTTGCTCAAAATAGGTTTTGCCTATTAATTGAAATCACTAAGTTTTTCTTTGTCAAAACTTTTCCCAAGGAACCACCAATAGACATTGAGGTCCTTCACCCTTGTTCACCCACAATGAGGAGATTCTTGATAGCTTCCATGCCTTGATGCTCAAGTTGTCCATTGCCATGGACTTGGCTAAGTACTTAGATTTTTCCATCTGCAGAGGTTGTGCACTTTCTCCACCAGACTTGGTTTCACCAAGACAGGACCTTCGAAGCCTTCCTTAGACCAAATGGACGGCTCCAACCTATCATTCCCACTACCACCAACTGTCCAAATGGCTAAGTTCTAGCAACTTATGTGATCCAGTGAGCCCATATTGCCAAGTGGTCACTAGAAGCTTCTTAACACTTGGCCTCTAAAATCTCTTTGTTCCTGGGTGGCTTACCACAAGTGAGATACACAAGGTAAACCATAGAAATGGGCCTTGTGTAACCACTCAACATAAACCTTTCCTTCCATTCCACCTAGGTGTTTCATTAACTTAGTTGTTTTATTAGGCAAAACACAAGTCCAAAGGACTTAAAAATATTTTCATCATAGCATGTATATTTTTACCATCCCTTGTTTGCTACTAGCTAGGCTAAGCATGGCATAGATAGTAACTTAACTTAGAAATTACCTAGCATTTCTACAACTACTAGGATTTCCCAACATGGCATATAAGCAAAAATATAGCATGCAAGCCTAACAAAATATTTCTAATGCTTAGTAGAAAACATAGGATAAAAATATTCATGAGTACCACTTGCCTTGGTAGTTGGGAGAGTAGCACTCCTCACAATCACAATCACTAGCACCAAAATCTACACAAAGATTGGTAGCAACAAATTACACACAAAACATATACAATCAAAAATATATGCATGCATGCATGCAAGATGGTATATGATGATTTTTAAAATTCAACCAAGCAAGTAAATAGTACTGATTTACTAACAAGTTAAAAACTTGCCAAACAACCAATATTTATACTCTAAATTATTTCCTAAACATTTCATAAACTCTAATTAGTCCTACACAAGTTTCTGCAAATAAAACCTTTTTAACCGAAGCTAAACATTAAACACATTGCATATTTAGAAAGAGCTTGCTCTCCTGATTCCAACGGTATAAAATTTGTCAAATTCTAACGTGGGGATCAAAAGTTATAGCTAAATCAAATTTGAACATAAATCAGATTCAAAATCCAGTTTTAAATCTAAACCTAGTCACGCGTCTGTTTCTGATTGGCCCGTACCGGTTTGGGCGGATCGATCTCTGCGAGCCGTAGGATTTAAGTTAGATCTAGTGGCTCAGATGCGCTCGTACCTCTTCGTTTAAGTTCTAATCTAAACCGCAAGATCTACATCTAACGGCCACGATCCAGTTAACCACAGACAGGCGGCGCTGGCGCGGCGGCGTGAGGTTGATTGCGGGAAGCCTAGTGGCGGAGAGGTGGTGCTAAGTGAGGGGAAATGGTCGCGAGGGGGAGAGGTTTATATAGCCGGAGCTGGTCGTGGAGTTACTCGCGGAATCAATGGGAATCAACCCGGCAGTGACTGCGGCGAGTAACGGTGGCGTGAGCATCGCAGGCGCGCGTGATTGACGAAGACGACGACGTGGTCACGGGTCCACTTTTCAGCGAATAAATCAGAGAAGGGGGGGGGGTCCTGGCGTCAGCGACTCTGTGTGTGCGTCTGCGAGTGAAAGAGAGAGAGAGAGGGGACACGGGTAGGCTAAATGGGCTGGATCCGTCATTGGGCTAGAAGTCTGGCGATGGCCCTTTTCTATTTCCTTTCTCTTTTTCTTTTTCTATTTTGATTTTTTGGAATGAATTTCAAATGGTTTCAAAAGATTTTGAATTCAAACTTTTTCCAGGATTTTGTAGGGTGCAACATTCACACTTCTGGGCATAAAATCAAGTGGTCACTTTGAATTGGCTTGGTCATTTGGAATAAAATAAAATAAACAGTGTCATAGTACTTGTTTAATATTGGTTTTGAAATTGGTTTTCAAATTGTATTTGCTTTGAAATTTTGGTTTAAACCTTGGCAATCTAGCAAAACAACCTGGGATCAATAAGACAACAAAGTTTGGTTTCATGAACAACAATCTCTATTAAAGAGTAGCATTTGTTTCAAATGCTGATCACATAAAATAATGAGCTCATATGCTCCTGTTTTTGAAGTGTTTTGTTTGAAATGAAAAACATATGATCATGGATGCATGGATCATATGCATAAGTTTGAAACATGATTTTAGGGATGTTACAGACTTCAACCTTGGATATCACTAAGGACTACAAGTGAGACAAGAAATGTTGCTCAAGACTTGAAGACTAAGGAAACACAACTTGGGAATCATCATCACCTTTGAAGTTTTTGTGACCAAGAATTTTCCCAAGGAAACCATGATCTCATTCAAGAAGAATAAACTAAGAAGGATAGAATGATTTCAAGTGAACCATATAGTTGGACCACCATAATTAGATCAAACCAAATTCACCAACTTATGTGGTGTAACAAAAATATTTTATTGCTTAAAAATGTGCTTGAACTTGTTGTTTGAATGGAATGTTTGTTTGTGATTTCTTGCACATTGCTTGAGTGAATTGTGATGCGTGTGATTAGAATTGATTCCTTAGAAAATCTTTTGCCTATTCTTAGTTCAATCCTACCCAAACAGTTGACTACTCCAAGAAACTCCAACATCAAGGTTAGTGACAACAACAACAACAACCAAGAGGACAACATGAGAGAACTCATAGTAACCCAAACCCAGTTGAACCAAGTGACAGCTCAATTTTTAGCCAACACCAGTGAGTTAGATCCAACCATGCAAAGGTTTTTGGAAACCCAAACCAAATTGCTGCATAAGGTGACAGATCAAATGATCAACATGGGAGACAACTCTTCCCAAGGAGCTTGTGACAACAAGGATGACAAAGATGATATTCTAGAAGGAACCCAAGCTTGCAATATTTGTGGAGACAAGGATCACACTTCCAAAGAGCATGAAGATCAATGCCCCAATTGTCAAGAGAAACATCCAACTAATCAATGCCCCACATCCCAAGCTACTTGTTACCTATGTGAAGGAAATAATCATGTCCCTATCCAATGCCCCATCTATTCCATAGTTCAACAAAGGAAACAAGGTGGAGTGCAACAACTGATTGCAGACTACCATGAGAGAACAAAGTCTACCAAGAAAGATGAAGACAAAGGAAAATCTCAGCTTGCACCTCCATGCAATATGACTCAATTTAAAGGACCAAAGAGGAGACATATGTATTATCCAAAGAAAAGCTCAAGGAGACCAGGAAACTTTCCTACCTTTGAGATAAGATATGAAGAGCATGAACTAGAAGCACTCCTAGCTTTGGAGAAACCCAATAAGAAGAAGGACAAAAGCTAAGTGCAATGTTGCCATTGCAAAGAGATGGGACACTATGCCAATGAATGTCCAGAGAAGAAGAAAAAGTATAAGGAGATTAGCCAAGTGTGGTGTAACAACTGCAAAGAGTTAGGCCATTATGTGTCAACTTGTCCACAGAAGATACGTGAAGAACTCAATCTTATCACATGTTACAATTGTGGAAACCAAGGACATTATGCAAGCAACTGTCCAGAAAAGATGAAGCACAAGATAAAGCCTATGAAGGATCTCAGCCTTGTCACATGTTTCAAGTGTGGAAACAAAGGACACTATGCAGATATTTGCCCAGAGAGATTTCAACAAGATCCCAAGAAATCCAAGATGTATTCTAGTTGGAAACATTTTAAGGGTGGTAGTACCCTAGATGCTTTGAGGCAATCTGTAACCCTAGCCTCCCCAAATCTCGGGACGAGATTTATTTTAAGGGTGGTAGCCTGTCACATCCCAAGATTTTCCAAATCTTATAATGTGAAAAATAAATAAACAAAATAAAATTTTGTTGAAATTTAGGGTGAGAAGAAACTTTTTGATTCCAATTGGAAACATCAAAACCTATTTTGATCAAATAAAATCCTAAAAGAATTTCAAAAGATAAACAATTAATAAATAAAGTTAAAATAGTTGGAATTACTATTTTTGGATCTTTACATAAAAAGATATGGTTTTCATAAAGCAAAGGTAGAAATATAATAAGGATTATTTTATAGAGCCAAATTAAATCTTGGCCAAGCTTTTGAAATAAAATATTTCTATTTGATAAAAAGAGTAAAGGTTTATTTAAATAAAATAATGAGAATTTATTAATATCCAATTTTATTAAAGTAAAGGCTTTTCCATTTTAAATAAACACTAAAACTTGTTAAATTATTTTAAATAAGATTTCCAAGTGTTTTATATTTTCAAATAAAACCTACTGAAATGATTTTGATATTATTTAGATTTCAAATAGAGTTTTTTTAAAAATAAATTAAAACCTATTTGAAATAGTGACTAAGGTCTATTTATTTTATTATTAATGGATCCTAAAAAGAATAAAAAAATTATTTTGTTTTGGACCTTGGAATGTGTTGTTACACAGAATTAAAATCAATACAAAGTTTGGTGGTGGTTTGAATTGATTTGTTGTTTGAATTATTTGTTTGAAAATCAAAACAGAAATTCAAAAAGAAAAAGAAAAAGCATTTTGTATAAAAAAAGAGTGAAACAAACAGCCCACTAAGCATGGCCCAGCAAGCCCAACTCACAGCCCATCTTTCCCTCCCTCAACGAAATGTTTTTCACCCACGCGCGCACCCGCTGAGTCACTGACTGCTGGCCCCATTTTCCCCTCCCTCACTCTCGCTAACAGACGGACCTCACCACGCCAGCACATCGTCTTCAACCCTGCGACCAGCTCCCCCCATTCATCGCTGCAGTTTCTGGCCGCACATTAATTCGTTAAATTTGTGTTGATGGCGCAATAATCCAGCCCCGCGACTACGCCTTCTTAACCGCCACTCCTTTCTCTCCAAATTCCCCCAGACCCCATGCCCCTGGAGCCACCAGGCTTCCTCGAATCGGCTTTGCACCGCCGCTGCTCCGACGAGCTTCTCCAGCAAATTCCGGCGCCGACCAGCCGCCCCTTGCCTCCTCAACCACACTAGCATGCTCCCCATTCCCTGACGCTTCTCTCTGCCCCCACAGCTTGCCCGCGCGAGCACCGTAGCGTCGGCAACCTCGACACCGAGCGCCACCGTCTTCTGCCATTTCTCCGGCGAGCTCCCCCTGGTAAGATCAGACCGCCCCAGCACCTCCCGATGATGCTCCTCTACTCCCCACGCTCGCCCGCGTCTAACCGTATGCTCCGCTTGACTTAGAGTGACCTGTAGCCCCATCCCCGACGACGCCTGAGCACACCTGTCGCCAGGAGCAACTCCGGCGAGCGATTGCCGCCCACCCCGAGCGCCCCTTCGACGGAGAAGACAACGTTGAGCTTCAGCATCGCCCTGCGAACCCTGTGAGCATCTCCTCTCCCTCCCTTCCTTCCTGCTTCGCCAGAACCACCACGAGCAGAGCCCGCGCCGCCACCAGCGCCGCCCACTCTTGGTCAAGCGCATAACATCCGTTGGATCTGAATCTTGCGGCTAAGAATAGATTTAGGCGAAGGGGTATGCGTCAATCTGAGCCATGCGATTTAAGTGAAATCCTGTGGTCCAGAGAGGCTGATCCGCACGAAGCGGTACCATCCAGTTAGACTGCGCCATGTGGCCAGTCTGTTTGAATAAAACCAGAAAATGTTCTATTTGATTTGCAAACTTGTAAAATTCATAACTTTAATTCTACACGTCCAAATTTTGCAAATTTTATATCAATGGATTCAGCAGAACAAGTACTTTGCAACCATGCAATTTGTTTAATGTTTTGCTTCTAGAAAATTGGTTGAATTTGCATAAACTTGTGTAGGCTTATTTTGAATATAAAAATTGTTCTAGATATAGTTTTGAGATGAAATCTTTGCAAAATGATTTGTTGTGAAACTACTGACCATCGGAACCAACTTATGGATTTAAAAATGTATTATGTGAAGTTAAGGAATAAATATTAGAGTTAGAGCATTTCCTAGTCAAATAAAAATATTGTTTTTGGTTTAGAAATGAATTTTGAGTAAAACCTTTGGGAAATGATTTGATTCAAACCTTCTGATCCTAAACACCAAGTTTTGAGAATTAAAATATATTTGGTGAAGTCTTTAAAGAATATTGCTTTGCTAAAAGCATTTTTAACCACATAAAATAATGAATTGATTTAAAAATGGTTTACAGATAAAACCTTTTGCAAATGGTTTTACCACTTTAGTAAATGACCACTTTTGAACTTTATAATGTTTAAAGCCTAGTGGAAACCACTTTTGCAAATAAAACTATCTTTTGCATGCTTGCATGCATGACCTTGTTTCTATTATTTTATGTGATGTTTGCTTGAATGCTAGTTAAATTTGTGTTTGCTTGATTGAATTGTAGTGGAACTTGAAGAGTGTGATTGTTGCAAGATCAAGGAGTGAACTTATATTCTCTAACAAAAAGGCAAGTGATGCTCCATACTTTTGTCCCATTATTTTCACTATGCATTAGTGATAATTCTAAGTAAGACTTGCATGGAATTTTTGCTAAGTATAAACTATGCCATGGGAAATCCTAGTAGATGAAACTTTAGTATAAATTTCCTAAGTTAAGGTTCATACTACTATCATGCTTAGCTTAGCTAGTAGAAAACAAGGGTGGATTATATTTCATGCTATGGAATATTTCAAAGTCAAGGACTTGTGTTTAGTTTAATAAAACAACTAAGTGAATGAATCACCTGGGTGGAATGGAAGGAATGGTTTGTGTTGAGTGGTTCACAAGGCCCATTTCTATGGTTTACCTTGTGTATCTCACTTGTGGATGCCCACCCAGGAACAAAGATATTTGAGATGTCAGATGTTGAGAAGCTTCAAGTGCAGCCACTTGGCATTATGGGCTCTGCCTGGATCATATAGGTTGCAATAACTTAGCCAAATGGACAGTTGGTGGTAGGGGAATGATAGGTTGGAACGCGTCCATTCTGGTCTAAGGGAAGGCTTCTGAAAGATCTTGTCTTGGTGAAACCAAGTCTTGTGGGGAAAGTGCACCACCTCTGCAGAGTGAAAAATCTAAGTACTTAGCCATGTCCCTGGCAAAGGACAATTTGAGCATCAAGACATGGAAGCTATCAAGAATCTCCTCATCCCAATTTCTAAGTTAAAAACTTGTGGTTGAACAAGGGTTGAAGGATCACCAATTTCTATTGGGAGATGCCTTGGGAAAGATTTTGTCAAGCAAAAACTTAGTGTTTTCAAATGATAAGGAAAATATATTTTGAGCAAAGCAAGCCTAAGCTCCACTTAGCCAAATGCATATAGATGATAGACTCCACTATACTACCATAGTATCACTTGCCAATACAATTCAAATGTATTGACCCTTGTGGCTATAACTTGTTATGTTGCAGGTTTGTTTGATATTAGTGAAGTGTGTTGAAATAGGATTACAAGTCTACAACCAACATGTTTGCCTATGGCACTTTGAAGATGAAGGAGCCCATGCTATTGTTAAATTCTGTTGCATTGGAATGAGATAGCCAAATGAGCTGTGTAAGATGTAATAAATTATTTTATTCCTGGTTATAAAGTTGTATTATGACCTTTGTTTCTTGATATTACATCTTAACTGTGGATGCTAGCTATTGATCCAGGGACTAGCATTGTAAACACAGGGATCTCTACCTTATTAAAGGTTGGGAACCTTACAAGTGGCGATTCAGTTGGTTTGCAAGAGTATTTATAATTATGAAACTCTCGCGCGGTCTAAAACTATAATTGACACAACTCTCGCACGGCTAGCGATTCACTTTCAAATTAACAAAATTATACAACTCTCAATGTACAAGAGTGTTTATAATTTACACAACTCTTGAACACTTTAAAATTAAAAAATACAACTCTTAATGTAAAAGTGTGTTTATAATTGACACAACTCTTGAACGCTTTCAAATTTAAAAAAATTATACAACTCTTAATGTAAAAGAGTGTTTATAATTGACGCAACTCTTGAACACTTTCAAATTAAAAAAAACATATAACTCTTAATGTAAAAGAGTGTTTATAATTGACACAACTCTTAAACACTTTCAAATTGAAAAAATTATACAACTCTTAATGTAAAAGAGTGTTTATAATTGACACCACTCTTGAACACTTTCAAACTAAAAAATATATACAACTCTTAATGTACAAGAGTGTTTATAATTGACACAACTCTTGAACACTTTCAAATTGAAAAAAATATACAACTCTTAATGTAAAAGAGTGTTTATAATTGACACAACTCTTGAATGCTTCCAAATTTTAAAAAATTATACAACTCTTAATGTAAAAGAGTGTTTATGTCACATCCCAAAATTTTCCAAATTTTGTAATGTGAAAAAAATAAACAAACAAAATAAATAATTGTTGGAATTTAGGGTGAAAAGAAACTTTTGTTTCTAAATGGAAACTTAAAATCCCATCTTGAACAAACTTTGAATAAAGTTTGAATCCATCTAAATTCAAATCAGGTGAAATGCATTCTTCATAAATGCATCTGGAAATTTAAATACTTGGAAAATAAACCAAAACCCTAAAACCCTAATGGAAGAAAATCATTTCAAAAGATATCTCTAAGACCATGGATTTGATCCAAATAAAAATTTGTCAACAAACATTTATAAATGATCAAGAATGACAAATAGAAATATTATAAAACCATAGAAATTGATTTCAATCAATTTGGAACCAAAGATAAAATCTTATGAACTTAGTAAGATAAAGAAATTGAATTTCCAAAGCTAATAAAGCACCTATCTAAAAATCCATACCAAATGGTGAGAAAATAATACTAAAGAGATTTAAATGGATAAAAAAATATTAAATAAGATTTTACCAATTGGAATCACCAAGTTTGGATCTTTAAATAAAAAGATATGGATTTTATAAGATAAATAAAGAAATATTAAATGAGGAATATTTAAAGGCCAAATTAAATCTTGACCTAATCCTTAAGAAAATGGAATAAATATAATCCAAATCCAAATAAAATAATGGATAAAGAATTTTCAAATGGCATTAACCAAATTCCATTTCTATTTTCAATAAAGATAAAATCCCTATTAGAAATGATTAATTAAATCATGGGAAAATAATATTTGGAATTTACCCAAGTGGAATAAAATTTGTTTAACTAAACTTAAATAAGATCAAAGAAATCTTCCAAATAAAATTTATGGAATTAAAACTATATTTAATTTCATTAGAATAAAGACAAATACCCAATTTTAAATGATTAATAAATCATATTAAAAACATTCCTAATAATCCAAGGTGAATTATTTGACACCCAAATAAACAAATAAAACCTACTGAAAAGATTTGGAAGGATTTAGATTTCAAATGGAGTTTGAAAAACATTATTAAATCATATTTGAATAAATGTAAGGGCCTATTTTAAATAATTAAAAGCCCCTAAAAAGAATAAAAGAAATATTCTAAATTCGACTTTAAAATATACTAATAATCAGTATTAAAATCTACACAAAGTTTTGTTGAAGTTTGAATTCAAATGAATGTTTGAATTAGTTAATCAAAATCAAAACAGAATAAAAGAAATGGAAAAAGAAAAAGAAACAGATCAAAAAAAAAGAGAATAGAATCCAGCCCAGCCCACTGGCCCAGCAACCCACTTCTTCTCACCCCGAGCAAACCGTTTTCTCACCACTGCTCTCACCCGCAAAGCCGCTGACGTTTGGACCCCACCTCTCCTGTTTCTCCTTCGCTGACGAAGCGACCCCACTACCACCTCATCGTCGTTCTCACCCGCGCGTAGACCACGCTCTCCTTCCCCGGTCGTTCTGCCGACAGTTTCTTCGATTGATTGCACGGTAATGACACCATTTAACAGCCCCGTGACCTCGCCCTCTTAAGCGCATCTCCCTCCTCTCCATTTCCCCCTCTCGCCCCTCACTTTCCGCCTCCAGGCCGTCCCAATTCGTCCTTACACCGCCTCTGCCTCCGACGTCTTCCGGTGAGAATTCCGGCCAGCCGCCATCGCCCCTCGCCCCCTCGACCACACGAGAACGCTCCCCATTGTCCTGCGAACCTCCCAGTACCGCTCGTTTAGCCGCGCACGCCTCAAACGCTCGGCAACGACGATTACCTCTCGCCACCGTCCACTGCCTCTACTCCGTCGAGCTCTCCAGGTAAAATCCGACCAAGCCTTTCCCTCTCACTGATGCTCCTAGACTCGCGACCCTCGTGCGCACCTAACAGCGCCTCTACTTTGTCTTAGCATGGTCCGAAACGTCGCCATCGACGACAGCCCGAGAGCACCTACGTCAGACGCAACTACGACGAGCAATAGCCAGTAACATTGTGCGCCCCTGATGCTAAAACGACCACGTCGAGCTTCTCTAACCTCCTACGAACCTGGTGAGCCATCTCTCCTCCTCCCTTGCTTCCTGCTCCTCCAGAACCGCCGCCAGCAGAGCCGCGCCGCCGCTCGTCGCTGGATTGCGCCGCCAATCTTTGGTCAGAACACCGCAGCCATCAGATCTCGATCGCACGGTTAGGATAGGTTGACTTAAACAAAAGGGTACGCGCTCATCTGCACCGTTCATCCTCACTTAGATCCAACGCCTCGCATCTATTGATCCACGGGAAACGGTATGGGCGAATAGAAACACGCCACGTGGCTTAGACTTCGTTTTAAAAACAGAAACAATTCTATTAGATATGAGATTTTGTAAAATCTATAACTTTTGGTCCACACGTCCACATTTTGCAAATTTTATATCAATGGAATCAGCAAGACAAGTACTTTCTAACCATGCACTTTGTTTAGTAAATTGCTTCTGTTAAATTGATTGTTTTTGCAGAAACTTGTGTAGACATATTTTGGATATAAAATTTGTTGTAAAATCATTTTTGTGATAAAACCTTTGGCAAATGGATTGTTTTGAACCTACTGACCATATAAACCAAACTGTGGTTTCAAAAACATATTTTGTAAAGCAAAAGTATAAATCTTTGATTTAGAACATTTCTAGTCAAATAAAAATAATGTTTATTTATTAAAAATGCTTTTTGAGGAAACCCTTTGGGAAATGTTTTGATTTAAACTCTCTGACCCTAAACACAAGATTTTATGATTTAAAAATATATTTTGTGAGCCCTATAAAAATTATTGCTTTGCTAAAGGCATTTTCAACCACATAAAATAATGCTTTTGTTTAAAAAGGGGTTTATAAGTGAAATCTTTTGCAAATGATTTTGCCATTTATATAAAATGACCAATAGGTGTTTTAGAATGTTTATAACATGTTAGCAACCACTTTTCCAAATAAAACAATCTTTAGCATGCTTAAATGCATTGCTTTGTTTCTATTATTTTATGTGATGTTTTGTTGAATGGTAAATTGAAATGTTGCTTGCTTGATTGTATTGTAGTGGAATTTGAAGAGTGTTAATATTGCAAGATCAAGGAGTGAACTTATATTCTCTACCAAAAAGGCAAGTGATGCTTCATACTTTTGTCCCATTATCTTCACTATGCATTAGTGATATTTCTAAGTAGGACTTGCATGGAATTTTGCTAAGTATAAAACCTTAGTAGAAATTTCCTAAGTTAAGATTCCTACTACTATCATGCTTATCTTAGCTAGTAGAAAACGAGGGTGGAATATATTCATACTATGGAATATTTCTAAGTCAAGGACTTGTGTTTTGTTTAATAAAACAACTAAGTGAATGAATCGCCTGGGTGGAATGGAAGGAATTGTTTGTGTTGAGTGGTTATACAAGGCCCATTTCTATGGTTTACCTTGTGTATCTCACTTGTGGATGGCCACCCAGGAACAAAGAGATTTGAGATGTCAAATGTTGAGAAGCTTCAAGTGCAGCCACTTGGCATTATGGGCTCTGCCTGGATCATATAGGTTGCAATAACTTAGCCAAATGGACAGTTGGTGGTAGGGGATGATAGGTTGGAACACGTCCATTCTGGTCTAAGGGAAGGCTTCTGAAAGATCTTGTCTTGGTGAAACCAAGTCTTGTGGGGAAAGTGCACCACCTCTGTAGAGTGTAAAATCTAAATACTTAGCCATGTCCCTGGTAAAGGACAATTTGAGCATCAAGACATGGAAGCTATCAAGAATCTCCTCATCCGAATTTCTAAGTTAAAAACTTGTGGTTGAACAAGGGTTGAAGGATCACCAATTTCTTTTGGGAGATTCCTTGGGTGATTTTGACAAACAAAAACTTAGTGTTTTCAAATAATAGGGAAAAATCTATTTTGAGCAAAGCAAGCCTAAGCTCCACTTAGCCAAATGCATATAGATGATAGACTCCACTATACTACCATAGTATCACTTGCCAATACAATTCAAATGTATTGACCCTTGTGGATGTAACTTATTATGTTGCAGGTTTGTTTGATGTTAGTGAAGTTTATTGATTAGGATTACAAGTCTACAACCAACATGACTGCCTGTGGCACTTTGAAGATGAAGGACCCCATGCTATTGTTATATTCTGCTGCATTGTAATGAGATAGCCAAATGAGCTATGTAAGATGTAATAAATTATTTTATTCCAGGTTATAAAGTTGTATTATGACCTTTGTTTCTTGATATTACATCTTAACTGTGGATGCTAGCTATTGATCCAGGGACTAGCATTGTAAACACAGGGATCTCTACCTTATTAAAGGTTGGGACCTCTACAGTTTATAATTGACACTACTCTTGAACACTTTCAAATTGAAAAATTATACAACTCTTAATGTGAAAGAGTGTTTATAATTGACACTACTCTTGAACACTTTCAAATTGAAAAATTATGCAACTCTTAATGTAAAAGAGTGTTTATAATTGACACTACTCTTGAACACTTTAAAATTGAAAAAATTATACAACTCTTAATGTAAAGGAAAAGGATGTTTACCTTTGAACTCTATGAAATCGCACTTAATACGTGATAATGATGTGCTAAGAAAATCTTGAGAGATTATCATTTTCATAGAATGTAGGGATGTAATGCATAAACTTGCATATGGCAAAAATTATACACCTTTGAACTCTTTGAAATCGCACTTAGAACATGGAGTGAAATATAATGCAAAAATTATACACCTTTGAACACTTTCCCTTCAAATTATATTCAAAATCATTTGTTTATGGAGTTAAAGCATCGGTGGCAAACTCGTTATTTTGCATGGATAAAGAGTGCCCCCCCGACATATATATGGGTATCATGTCCGCTAGATCACAGAGGATCAACGGTTGGTGGGTACGATCGGCGTGACAACTGTCTCGACCAATCAAAACGTAGCAACCAAGATGAGCACATGTGTGAGTGTTTGTCACTAAGAGGGAGGGGAAACTGAGTAGAACTTGAAAACCAAGGGAAAAACTGACGAGGGGGTTCAAATATAAAACAAAAAGATATTTAAAAAATGGAAAATGCTTCTTTTATACAATAAAATACATATTGGCATACATAAAACTATTTGAAATTCAAATATACATCAGTTTGACAATTATTGCCTCATTCAGACAAATTATGTTTTTGGGAGGGATGTTTTGGGAGAGGCTTGAGTAGAAAGCCATGAACCTTCATAGATAGTAGGTGATTCGAGAAGTGGTGATTTAGGTTAAAACTTGATTTATATACATTTCTTATGGTGGCAGGACACATAATAAGACTCCCTGGGTAGATGACACTATGTTTTTGAATTTTTTTGTGCATAAAATGACTCAATTAGCTAGCTAGAACCCATTATTTGACTCTCTATTGACCAACCACCGGAGGGTAAAAGTGAGTATATTGCACATGGCAGTATTAGTAATGGAGGGCAAAACTGAGTACAGCCAAACTGCTAGTGCTACACTCGAGGGTATAACTAAGCACAACTAAGTGGCCAAGGTTAGACATGAGGGGGAAAATGTGACGCACGGTATGAGTGTCGCGGTGCATGAGGCGGTAGCAGTGTGTGGCGTGCAGTGCAGTGATGGCTGAGCACATGGTTACAGTGCAGGTGGTGTGCAAACGTCTCGTCCCTTCACCTTTATAGAGGCCTCCTCACTCTCACTCATCACTCACTCGCTCACTCACTCAAGCAACCATATCCACTGTCCCATCACCTTCTGTAAACCCCCAAGAAAACCCCAACCACGCTGGCGATGGAGAATAACGGCGCGGTGGCCATCATCGCCTCCAAGGCGGCTAACGAGGAGGCCCCCGTCCCCATACTAGCCCCCGTCGAGGCATTGAAGGCAGTCGCCATCTCTGTCCATACCCCCGTCCCCGCTTCCGTCATAACAGCTGGCGAGGAGGCCCCCATCCCCGTACAAGCCCCCGCCGTTCTCCTGCAGATCCCGCACGGCTAGGACCCCTACAGGGACAACGATTACATCAGGCTGGAGAACCCCTTCGACACCAGCTTAGCCGACCTATGGTCGGAGGTAACTAGGGTTTTCTCCCCTTCCTTTGTTCTTCCCCCATTCCCATCGATGGATGCTAGATCGTGTGTTATTAGGGCTAGGCTAATCGGTGGATGCTAGATATTTTTATAGTAGCTAATCCTCTTGTGTTTGATCTCGTATTTTGATGAATGCCCCTAGTTGGGATCAGTACTAGCACCGATCTATAGTTGGGATCAGTACTAGCACCGATCTGTAGTTGGGATTAGTATTCGATTTGGTTTGAGATTTGGGATTAGGGAATAACCAGGGGATCTCAATCGGTTAATTTATGCAAGTAATCAATCCTGATAATCATGGTATCTCAATCATGTCCTTATTGCACGCTACTGTTTTTGTAATAGGTGGATAGCTGCGATGTCTACAGCAACGACGAGTCCATGTACACCAAGACTCATCAGGTTCCGAGGAAGATGATGTCCGGCCAGTTCAACGGCTTCTTCACCGGCAATGTCTACAGGTGCCCCTTCTGCACCAGGAGCCTCGCTAACGACTTCAACTCCCTCGTGATGCATGCCGAGGACGTAAAGACCTGCGGCCCGTCAAAGAACGCCAACGCCTTTAGAGCCCAGCACAAGGCGCTCGGTTTTCACCTCCGCAACCTCTAGAAGGTGGCCATCAAGGAAGGTCGCATGCCCCCGATCAAGCCCAAGGAACCCAAGGTCAAGGGACTAGGCAGCAGGAAGTGGAGGAAGCGCCATAGGGAGAAGGCGGAGGCCCTCCTAGTGCAGGCCATGAGGGGCCACTGATCCTGTTGAAAGTACAAAGGAAGTCGCCTAGAGGGGGGTGAATAGGCTTTTAAAATTATTACGGTTTAGGATCAAGTAAATGCAGAATAAAACTAACGTTTAATTTATTCAGCACAAAACCTAGCCACTAAGTTCACCTAGGTGCACCAACAACCTATGCTAAGCAATACAAGAAACAAGGTGATAGGAAGGTATAAATGAAGGGAATATGCCCTGAGAGGCAATAATAAAGTGTTTATTATGTGTATTCCAAGTATATGATAGATGTTTATTTTGCATGCTATAATTGTATTAATACGGAAACGTTAATACATGTGTGTTTAATAAACAAACAGAAAGTTCCTAGTTATGCCTCTCTCATAAACTAGCTTGTTGATTAACAAGATGATCAAGGTTTCCTGATCATGGACATTGGATGTTGTTAATAACGGGATCACAACATTAGTGTAATGGTGTGATGAACATTCATCCGAAGTATAGCATTATGATCAAAGTCATTGAGTTTATATTGCTATAACAACTTACGAAGTGATCCTAATCCTTAGACCATGAGATCATGTCAATCACTAACACCGAAAGAGTTTCTTGATAACATCAAACGTCACACCGTAACAGGGTGATTATAAAGATGGATTCCGAACTAATAAAGTGTTATGTTGAGGATCATGGATCGAGAGTGGAATTTGTTCATCCCGATGACGGATAGATATACTCTGGGCCCTCTCGGTGATATCACATTGATTAGCTTGCAAGCAAGTGATTTGATCACTAGAATGTTATATCACAGGAACGAGAAAAGAGTGCATGTCGGTAACGAGATCAAACTAGGTATGGAGATACCGATGATCGAATCTCGGACATGTAATATATCGTGAAACAAAGGGATTAAGATACTAGCATAAAGGTTGACGATCACAAGAAAGTCATCGTTGAATGTGTGGGAGTCAGTATGGGTCTCCAGATCCCGCTTCTGATTATTGATCCGAGAGGGGTCTCGATCATGTCCGCATTATTCATGAACCGTAGGGTGACACACTTAAGATACACCGACATCCAATTGGAGCAAATGTTTCATGCCGAAAGAATGAACAAGCGCAGGAATTTATTTCACTAGATACCGAAACAGGTTTTCGGGTGAAATTGCATAAAGTGGTTATGCATGTGAAATGGAATTCTAGCAAGGGGTTATTTGTGAATGTTTGTCATTAAAGTAATTGACAAAATTCTGAATAAAGTAAAAGAGTTTTATTTAATAAGAGTTTGCATTAAATTTGGTGGAAATTTAATGGGAATTTGAGTGGACTTTTGAGTGGAGGAAATTTAAAGGGCATTTTGTGAGTGGAGTGTCCACCCACATGAATGAAGGAGGGGAGGGGGCAGCCCCCATGGCCGGCCACCCCTTGGTGCCCCCTCCTATAAAAGGAGCCCCCCTCCTCACTTGTCTCTCACACCTCCTCGTGAAGGATCTCTCTCCCCCTCTAGAATTTATCCCCCATGGTCTCGGACTAGCGAGATACATGTTCCCGGTGGCTATTCGGCAAGAAAGAGTTGTGCTTCCGCTGCATCGCTGGAGCGAGGAGGCGGAGGTTGCTCGGTGCCTCGAACGTGTGTGCGAGCACGGATGAGCTGCTGATTTGCGGCGCTAGGACTTCCTCTCGATCTTGAGATCGGCAAGAGAACGTCTACATCAACCACGAGTTGAACTCGTTAAGCTTTGTCGGTCTTCAAGGGTATGTTCTCTACGGATATACATCCGCCCGTTGTTTGCATCTAGTAGATAGATCTTGGTACATAGTTCACATCGTAGGAATTTTTTTTTCTATGCTGCGAACCCTACAATAAATACTTCAAACACGATGGCTATCACAATGTAAAGTGCATAAGTAAAGGGTTCGGTTGAGAGATAACCGATGGACGCGGAGACGAAGATTTTTTTCCCGAAGTTCACTTCCAAAGAAGCTACGTCTCCGTTGGAGAGGTGCGATGGCGCAATGCTCTCCGAATGCCACAAATGGCTCACCTCGAGGTGTGGTGGCTCGATGCTCACCCAATGCCACACAAGGCCTCACCCCGGATTTGGAAGCACGCAACTCACCGAGGCCACAAAAGGCTCACCCTATTCTCCCAAGTGCGCACCACAAAAGGCGGGCACTTGCTCCACTACGGGACACTTGAGGGCGGTCACCGAACCCATACAAGATTAGGGCTAACTCCACAACTCAATTGGAGGCTCCCAACAACAAAGCCACAAAAGGCCAACAATGCCACAAAAGGCCAACAATGCCACAAAAGGCTACAAGACCATAAAAGGTCAACAATCCAACCACACAACCATCTAGGGTTCCAAGGAACCCAAGAGAAACAAGCTCACAAGCTTGAACTCGTCGAATCTCCGAGGAGAACTCAAACCTATGCACCAAATGCAAGGGCAAGTCCTTCTCTCCCAAATTCCAACAAAGCTACAAAAGCTATTGGGGGAATAAGGGAGGAAGAACACAAGAGGAGAACTCAAACCTATGCACCAAATGCAAGGGCAAGTCCTTCTCTCCCAAATTCCAACAAAGCTACAAAAGCTATTGGGGGAATAAGGGAGGAAGAACACAAGACTCTCCAAGATCTAGATCCCAATGATTCCTTCACAAAGAAGGGATTTGACTTGGGGGGATTGTAGATCTAGATCTCCTCTTTCAAATCCCTCAAAAAGATGCAAGAATCATAGGAGGGGGAAGGGGGAGGGGAAGCTTCTTCAAGGTTGATAATGGAGGAGAGAGAGAAAGCCAAGAACCAAGGAGAAAAGCTAGTACCCACGAAGGGGAAGAGGAGCCCCTTTTAAAGGGCTCCCAGATCTGCCCGTTATGGGCATTCGCGACACCTGGCCGGAACTTCCGGTGGCACCCAGCCAACGGTCGAAAACTGCGGAGCGAGAAACTGAAAAAACGAATCATGGCCGGAACTTCTGGCTCTGGGCGGAAGTTCCACCCAGCCTGGCTCCAACGGTCATCAGACCGTTGACGCCCACTCCAGAAGCGCAACCGGAAGTTCCGGTCAAAACAGACTGGAAGTTCTGGTGAACTTCCGATGCAAGTTCCGACAAAGTTCCGGCAAATAGAACGCTTCAAAACAGAAGGTTACTGAGCGTGAGCGAAAGAAGACCCGGAACTTCCACCGGAACTTTCGGTGGCAAAGATGCCCTAGCGGAACTTCCGATGGGAAGCCGGAACATCCGGTCAGGGAAATTCCAGAAACCAGAAAACTAGAAACGCAATAACTTTTGCATTCGAACTCCAAATGGGATGAAACCAATTTTGTTGGAAAGATAACGACGAATAGAATCCAACAAGGTGTGGAGAAAATATCATGAATATATATGTGATCTATCCCCCAAGGTGTGGAGCCAGAAAACTCGCAAGATAAAAAACCGCAATAAGATATGCAAGTGAAATCCTTAGATGATGAGCTAGAGCTTGTTATGATGGTGACCACAAGCTCTAGATCCTCTCATGGACAGGAACCAAATAATAACCAAGAAAGATGATGATATGAATGCAAAGGTTTGAGCTCTCTCTGAACGATGCAAACGAGACACCCGCTTGAGAGCCCCTCTTGATAGTACGGCTATCTATCCTAAACCCGGTCTCCCAACTAACAACACGAGACCGGCAAAAGAGAAGCCCTATCAACATACCTTTGCCTTGAGCGTCCCACTTGAACTTGATGTAGACCGTCTTGTTCTTCTATAGTGGGACCACCTTGCTTGATGAATACTTGCAAAATGCTCCCCCATACTCCATGGGGAAACCTCTTCTTTGAACTTGTCTTCATCATTCCATGAGCACGAGGATGGCAAGCTTCAAGCATGAGTTCTTCTAGAGATGGCACATCTTGAGCTCGTCCTTCTTCATCCTTAATTGAGGTTGATCCATCTTGATGCAACTCTTTGCACATGCCTTGATCGACCTTCAAGCTCCTTCTTTCTTCATGATTCCAATGGGCACAAAGCCGTTGGACATTTCTTCATCTTCCAACCTTGAGACCAACACATGGCCCAAGCGATGCCAATGGACAAACCTACAAGTGAAACTCAATTTACACATTAGTCCATAGAGATTGTCATTAATTACCAAAACCACACATGGGGGCATACATGCCCTTTCACCTGTGCTAATGCTGCTGCTGCTGTAAATCCTTTATAATCCTAATTGTTTTGTTGTCTATGTTGAACTTGTAAGCTACTGCTGAGCAGCCTAATTGTTGAACCTGGTTTAAGTATCATACTATATAATCCTTTATTAGCTGCTTTATCTACATCGGCTCTATTCATCTAAATATTTATGGTGCTGGTTAGACTTGCTGCCAGATTGGGAAAATACGAGGGCCAAAAGGAACCATGAATGAAGAGAGAAGCTACTCTAGATTCGTTGCCTTTTTGGGCAAAAATAACAACTATTAGCGACATAAAGGGGAAAAGGCGCTCTTAAAAAGGCCAATCATAAAAATAACAAAATAGAAATCTTCCAATTTAGGCGACAGGGAGCATGTAACTATCATACGCACCCCACATGGTCCCACATCACATCCCCCAAAACACGTTCCCAACAAGCCGGCCCCACACCATGGGGGGTCCTACTACGGAACCCGACTAAACGTGGCCCCACCTCTCATCACACAATGGAGGTGGGTCCTACTTGTCAGCATGTAACGGCGAGGGTCCACTACGGGACCCACCTAATGCGGCCCCACTTGTCAGCACGTAATAGCTAGGGTCCACTAACGGGACCCGACGGAGAGCGAGTTTCAGACCGATGTGAGAGTTCCATAATAGGAGCTGGACAAAAGTGATGAAAAACCAAGCGAATGGGGAAAAGTGAGTACAGCTAACGAACCAGGGGCACGAAAATAGAAATCCCAAGAAACAAACCAAGAGAAACAACGATTTTTTTGGTCTTTTTGTGTTTCGGGAAAGCAAAAGCAGAACTAAAAAGAAAGCAAAACATGGATATACAAAGAACCAACGAAACATGATATATAGATGAGTATGATGTTGGTATACCTCCCCCCAAGCTTAGGCTTTTGGCCTAAATGGGGCTCAATACCATGGTGACCAAGAAGGTGCACCTCCATAATGCAACGAAGAGGCCCCTTCGTCCTGGTACGTTCTCGAGGAAGCCCTCGTGTAGTGCATAGAGTGGTCATAGGAGGGTGTGTCCCCTTGGTAGTGTCCGTGGAAACCACGAATGCGCAGCTGCTCGTCCATCTCCTCCTTGGAGCATGACCAAGATCCCTGGCAAATATTGAACAAAGTGGTTTGCGGCAAAGGAATTTCTCTCTCTTCCCCGTCAGTAAACATCATCATGTAAACCAAACTCTCAATGGTAGAGCTAGCAGTGACAAAGTGATGCGCTTTCATGGCAGCAAGATCAAGCCTCTGAGGAGCCAAAATTGTATCCTTTGGATCAATAGAAAGTTCTAAAGCAGCAACTACATGTGCAGCAATAATACCCCCCATAAATGGGTCCTCTAGCAGCTAAGCGACGAGCAATGAGAGAACCAAGATTATACCTGGTTTCATTGTTGAGTGCAGCAGCTAGAAAGGCCAAATGATAGTTGGAAATATTGCTAGTGTTCTCCCTAACAAGAATACTAGTGGCAAGACAATAAGCAAAATATCTGATAGCTGGGAGTTGAATATTTCTTATCTATCCGCGCTAGGCTCTGCGGTCATCATTATTAGTCACCCCGCGGTAGAGCTCCAACAAATCAGCAGGTTGAGATGGAATCTTCTTCACCATCCCAGCCATGCCAATACCCAAAATTTTGCAAAATTTCTTCAATGTCATGGTGATAGGCCTATTATAGATTTTGAATGACACCTCTGACCTAAAAGGGTTGTTAGAAAAAGAGAAACTCCCCACAAAAGTTTAGATGAGCAAAGCATATTGCTCACTCTCATCCTGCATAGAACTAGTTAGACCAATCCTCGTAATAAGAGTTAGGAAATCATTGAGAATCCCTGCAGCCTGCAAAAAGGTAAAACAAGGGAAGGCAGAAGGGTGCGCATCCCCCTCATCTCCCTAGTTGCCAAAACGTAGTGTAATAAGATCCTCATTGTAAGATGGCCTAGCTCTGGAGGATGATCTCGAAGGCCTTGTCCTCCTAGGTGCATCACTCTCAAAAACTTCTCCAAAGGTGTGGTTATCCATGACCCTTTTTCTGAAATTTTTAGACAAACATCAAACCAAGTAATTTCCAAGTTGATAAATGATGAGGAACTACTATAGGAACTTGCTAGGAGGGATAAACATGCATAAAAATGAAATTTCCAAACATAGAACAAGCATGCAAGCTCACACAACCTATCACCTATAGCAGAAAAATACTCAAGATACAATCTAGCAATCAAAAATCTAATTGGACAAGCGGAGGAGGCACATACCGGAGAGAAATCCCTCCAAAAATCAGCAGCAAAGATGGGCTGAGCAAGGAGATCAAAAATCGGAAAGATTAGAAAGATTATGAAAAGCAAACCAAAACGAAAACTACAGATCGAAAATCGAAAATCAGGCTATGAAAATTGATTTTCTCGCAGAAAAAGATTTTTTTAGAAGAAGCAAAAAGCAAACCAAAACCAAAACTACAGAAGTTACAAGACACTCCAAAAAACAAAGAACTAGCAAAACTAAGATGAACAAGACGAAGAGCAAAGATTAGAAAGGAGAAAAATAAAAGTGAGCAAGTATAACCACTGTGAAAGCATTGTTTTGTTCATTAAAATCCTTTATTAACAAGGTTGATCAAGTCTTGTTACCAAAACAATATTATATGAAGCAAAACTTTGCATTACACAAAGTGATTATGTTACCTCAATCTTGATAGCAATAGTCCCAATCATAATAGTTTCAAAAACATCTTGTGCAATGGGACAATATATTTCTCCAACTTTGATGCTCTCAGTATTTTTAATGGAATTCAGGCAATAGCTCTTATCAATCTTCTTGGGGAATTAGACAATATGCTCTTTGTCATTAAGATGAAAAGTTACTTTTCCTTGATTACAACTGATGACAGCACCTGCAGTATTAAGGAAAGGTCTCCCAAGAATAATAGACATATTATCATCTTCATGCATCTCAATCACAACAAAATCAGTTAAAACCAAGCAATTATGATCCACATCTACAGGAACATCCTCACATATACCAACAGTAATGGTAGTAGAATTATCAACCATTTGCAAATATATATCATTTGGTATCAAATTTTCTAACCAGAGTCTTTTGTAGAGAGAAAAAGGCATAACACTAAATCCAGCTCCTAAATCATACAAAGCAGTTCTAACATAATTATTTTTAATAGAGCAAGGAATAGTTGGTATACCTGGATCACCAAGTTTCTTTGTAACCTTACCATTGAAGGAATAATTAGCAAGAAAAGTAGAAATTTCCTCATTAGGAATCTTCCTTTTATTAGAGACAATAACCTTCATATACTTTGAATGAGGAGGCAACTTAATAACATCAGTCAAAGGAATTTGCAAAAATAAAGGTTTCATCCACTCACAAAACTTTTTATAGTGTTCTTCCTTCTTTGACTTGTGTTTCTTATTGGGAAAAGGCATAGGTTTCTGCACCCAAGGTTCTCTTTCACTACCATGTTTATTATCAATAAAATCTTCCTTAGTGTACCTAGTGTTCTTAGTGTGCTTCTCAGGTTCTTCCTCAACTTCCTCCTTATCAGGAGCATCATTGTTATTATTACCACTCTCAGTTTTAGCATCAGAGACAAATATACTATTAAGATCTATAGCAGGTTCAGATGGTTCCTCAAGTGTTTTGAGTTTCTTTTTCTTTATCTTATGAGGACTACCACTACTTTCACATTGTTGAGAATCATGCTCAATTCTTTTAGGATGTCCTTCAGGATATAAATGATCTTGAGTGGCTATACCACTCCTAGTTCTAATTCCATAAGCATGTTTATCTCCAGAAGCATTAACTAGCATATCCTTTTGTACCTTAGCAAGTTGATCAATTTGGGTTTGAAACATTTGGAAGTGTTTACAAAACATTTTAACATCTTTAGCAGTTGTTTCCGCAATATCTTTCAACTCATTAATAGCTCTAGAGTTTTCCAATAAATGATTCTAAACTTGTTTATTAAAATTACCTTGTTTAACAATAAAAATGTCAAGTTCTTCTAAGCATTGATCAGGAGGTTTACCATAAGGAATATCACCTTCATCAAAGTGTTGGAGAGAATGTACCTCAATAGTAGATGAGTGGGGAATTGTCTTACATAATTCTTCTATAGGAGGTAGATTCTTCACATCTCCAGTTCTAATACCTTTCTCCTTAAAACATTTCTTAGATTCTTTCATCACTTCATCATTTAATGCACTAATTCCCCTCTTCTTTGGTGTTGGTGTTGGAGTTGGTTCAGGTGTAATTATCTCAGTTGAAGTCCAATCATCATAATTCTTGCTTATTTTATCCATTAATTCTTCTGATTCTGCAGGAGTTCTTTTCCTGAAAACACAATCAGCAAAACTATCTAGATATGTCCTAGAATCATCAGTTAGTCCATTATAATAAATATCAAGAATCTCATTTTTAGGTAATGGACATCCAGGATCACTAGTGGAAAAAGGGCTATCCGTTCGCGACCCCTCAGAGCATTTGTCCCGGTTGCGCCACCAACCGGGACTAATGCTGTCACGCGTCCCGGTTGGAGCGGGCACGGGGCCAGGGGGCATGCGTCCCGGTTGGTAGGAATCGTCGGTTGAGCCACCAACCGGGACTAAAGGTTTGGCCACAGCCACGTGGCGTGGCATCACCTTTAGTCCCGGTTCTTTGGCTCCAACCGGACGATTCTCCGTCTCTATAAATGCCTCTATGACCCCTCTGCCTCCACTCTGTTTTTTCGAATGGTGGAAGGTGTGAGGGGTGTGCTAGTTTTTTCTCTTCTATGCATGCATTGAAGGTGTTTAATGAAATGTTTGAGTGAATAATCCCGTTGAATTTCTCATAGAACAAAAATATAGAAGGTGTCCGAGACGCACTTGAGCTTTCTCCTCTATATTTCCCTCGATCAAGGTTAGCAATCTTATCTTTTCTAGGTCATTGATACAATTCATGTGTCGGTGTGAATTGGTTATTTCACTATTTATGATGTCCTGTTTTTTGATAAACATACTTATATGATGCAGATGAATGGTCGGGAATGGATGTACGGTGACTGGCGCGTAGCCGGGTATATCAAAGGCGTGGATAAATTTATCGATGTGGCTACGGCAAACAAAGAGAATGGATTTATACGTTGTTAGATGGCATGTTAGAAGATCACAAGAAATTGTTGTACCCAAATTGTGAAGATGGCAGCACAAAGCTTGGTACCACACTGGAATTGTTGCGATGGAAGGCAGAGTGTGGTCTAACTGAGTCCTCATTTGAAAAGATGCTGAAAATAATGAAGCCGAAGTTTCCAAAACATAACGAACTTCCCGAGAGTACCTACGAAGCAAAGAAGACTCTCATCTCGGGATTAGATGTGCAAAAGATACATGCATGCATTAATGACTGCATCCTCTACATGTAAGGAGTATGAGAATTTAGATAAATGTCCGGTATGCAATGCGTTGCGGTATAAGATCGACGAGATGACCCGGTGATGTTGAGGAGAGCCCCTCGAAGAGGGTTCCTGCTAAGGTTATGTGGTATGCTCCTATAATACCAAGGTTGAAACGCATGTTCGAAACAAAGAGCATGCCAGGTTGTTGCGATGGCACAAAGAAGACCGTAAGAAAGGCGGGAAGTTGAGACACCTGCTGATGGGTCACAGTGGAGAAAAATCGAGAGAGACTTCCCAGACTTTGCAGGTGACGCAAGGAACTTATGGTTTGGTCTAAGTACGGATGGCATGAATCCTTTTGGGGAGTAGAGCTGCAGTCATAGCACCTGGCCCGTGACTCTATGTATCTACAACCTGCCTCCTTGGTTGTGCATGAAGCATAAGTTCATTATGATGTCAGTGCTCATCCAAGGCCCGAAGAAACCGGGCAACGACATTGATGTGTACCTTAGGCCATTAGTTGAAGAACTCTTACAGTTGTGGGGCAAACCAGGTGTACGTGCGTGGGATGAGAACAAACAGGAGCCATTTGATCTACGAGGGTTGTTATTCGTAACCATCAATGATTGGCCTGCTCTTAGTAACCTTTCGTGACGACAAACAAGGGATATAAGGCATGCACCCACTGTTTAGATAAGACCGAAGGTACATATTTGCATAAATGCAAGAAGGTTGTGTACTGGCGAATCGGCGATTTCTTCCGACCAATCATCCGAAGAAAGAAAGGCAAGCATTTCAAAGGTGAGGCGGATCACCGGAAGAAGCCTGAACTCCTACGGTGATGATGTATTTGGTATGGTCAAGGACATAGAAGTAATCTTTGGAAAGGGTCGGCGGTCAATCAGTTCGAACGACGTCGCTACAGGACACGCACCCATGTGGAAGAAGAAATCTATATTTTGGGAGCTGCCATATTGGAAAGTCCTGCGTGTCCGCTCTTCAATCGACATGATGCACGTGACGAAGAATCTCTGCGTGAACCTGCTAGGATTCCTAGGCGTGTATGGGAAGACAAAAGATACACACAAGCAGGAGGACCAACAAATTATGAAAGACCCAAAGAACATGCATACACATAACAAGACGGATAAAGGCGTCACTTAAGTCATGCTAGCTATGCTCTTACCAAAGCAGAAGGAAATCTTTTTGAAGTCCTACGGTATCAAGGTGCCGTCGGGCTTCTCATCTAATATAAAGGGATAATAAATATGGCAGAAAAATTTCCAAAACCTAAAGTCTCATGATATCACGTGATTATGACGTGATTGCTTCCGATTGCATTGAGGGGCTTCTACCGGAAAATGTTAAGTACCCATTGTGAAGCTGTGTTCATTCCTCAATGCAATATCTCGGTAATCAATCCAGATATTCTGCCAAGGTTACAGAAGTATGTGGTAAAATGTCTTGTTAGTTTTGAACTGGTGTTCCCACCATCCTTCTTCAATATTATGACGCATCTCTGGTTCATCTAGTGGAAGAGATTGCCATTCTCGGTCCGGTATTTCGCACAATATGTTCCCCTTTGAGAGGTTCATGGAGTCTTAAAGAAATATGTTCATAACCGTGCTAGACCAGAAGGAAGCATCTCCAAGGGATATGGAGCAGAGGAGGTCATTGAGTTTTGTGTTGACTTTATTCGACCTTAAGCCGATTGGTGTTTGACTCGCGGCATGAGGAAGACTAAGTGGAAAAAACGCTGGGAAAGAAAGCAATGATATGTAGGGACGGGATTCTTTCACTAAAGCACACTACAGTTCTACATAATTCCACCTTGGCAACTCGTATCGAGGAACAGAAGAATATTGTACGCTCCAAAAACCCGGGGAAGCCTGAATCATGGATTACAGATGAACACATGAAGTCTTTCAGTGGTTGGATGCGGACACATCTCTTGAATGACACCACTATTGGAGATCAGCTATACTTGTTGGCCGCGTCACCATCTTCTACTGTATTGAATTTCCAAGGGTACGAAATAAATAGGAATACACTCTACACGATCGCCCAAGATAAAAAGAGCACCAACCAAAATAGTGGGACCTGCTTTGATGCAATAGACGAGAATGGACAAAAGGACACATATTATGGTTACATAGAGGAGATATGGGAACTAGACTATGGAGTCTCTTTTAAGGTTCCTTTGTTTCGCTGCAAATGGGTCAACCTGAATGGGGAAGGGGTAAAGATAGAACAGTTGTACGGAATGACAACAGTGGATCTCAACAATCTTGGTTATAGAGATGAACCATTCGTCCTAGCCAATGATGTGTCTCAGGCTTTCTATGTGAAGGACATGTCCTCCAGACCGAAAAAAAGAAAAAATATGCAAACGAATACATCATATGATGAGCCAAAGCGTCACATAGTTCTTTCAGGGAAAAGAAACATCGTGGGAATCGAGGACAAGACAGACATGTCAGAAGATTATAATAAGTTTGATGAAATTCTGCCCTTCACAGTGAAAACTGACCCAAGCATTCCGTTAAGTAAAGAAGATGCTCCATGGTTACGTCTGAAGCGATCATAAGGAAGGAAATATGCCAAGAAGTTCATGCTCATATTATGTAACTCTAGTTCATGTCTTTCGCGGTTTGTGGCTTCACGAAGGATATCTTTCGTGGTTTGTGGCCTTTAGTCCCGGTTTTGTGGTCTCAGTTTTTAATATTAATAAATGTCTTGAGTGTTAGTCCCGTTTGGTGGCTGGACCAAGAGTGCCTCTATGACCAGTTTCTTGGAGATGCCGGAGGACTGGGATCCGGCGGCATCTCCTTGAAACTGGCCGCAGTGGTGTCCCTGCTCTCGAAAACCATCTTGCAGCTTGTAACTTCTCTAACTAGATCAATACGCCTCGGAGCTAACTAATTTCACATATTAGGGAGTGCCTCTATGACCAGTTTCTCGGAGATGCCAGAGGAGGGCCCGTCGGCATCTCCACTAAACTGGCATGATGGTGTCCTCGCTCTCGAAAACCATCTTGCTGCTTGTAACTTCTCTAACTAGATCAATACGCCTCGGAGCTAACTAATTTCACATATTAGGGAGTGCCTCTATGACCAGTTTCTCGGAGATGCCGAGGAGGGCCCAGGCTCTGTCGGCATCTCCACGAAACTAGCATGATGGTGTCCCTGCTCTCGAAAACCATCTTCCAGCTTGTAACTTCTCTAACTAGATCAATACGCCTCGGAGCTAACTAATTTCACATATTAGGGAGTGCCTCTATGACCAGTTTCTCGGAGATGCCGGAGGACTGGGCTCTGTCGGCATCTCCCCAAATGGCCGTAGTGGTGTCCCTCGCTCAAAACTGGCTGGAGGATCTGGACTCAAGGATGCCTATTTATAGTACAAGCAGCTCGGCATAGTGTCGACACTTACGAAATAATGTCGACACTCACCCCTATCATTAGTGCTGACTCGTGTTTTGTCCCGGTTGGTGTCTCCAACCGGGACTACAGGTTGATCTTTAGTCCTGGTTGGTGACACCATCCGGGACAAGGTACACGCCGCACGACATAATGTCGACACTCACCCCTATCATTAGTGCTGCCTGGCCCAGCCTGCCGAAATCGTCCATCCCGGGTAAAAAGGACAAATGTCGCGAATCGGCAGGAAGTGGGTCCGGTTTGTACTACAGGTACATGATCCATCGCCCGTGATTTTTTGAAAAAAATCATTTTTAGACTCGCAATATGTGGTTTCTTCAGAGATCCAATGCAAGTTCTAACGATGCTCGTCCCCTATCTTCATGCACACCGGTTCGACCATAGTTAGAAATTCAGATAATTCAAAACGGGCATAATAAATTCAAAAAAAATCCGAACAATGAAAATCCTTCGCGTGGTGTCATATTTTGTTACATAGTTGAAAGGAAAAATACCAGACTTGGTATATTGATCATGTTTCAAAAAAACCTTCACAAAATGACCTATCATGTTCGAGGTTTCATGGCTTTCGGTCCAAATGACCGATGTTATGTGCTGAATCACGGCATAGTTTGTGATGTTGTGCCCATATTATGCATGTGTGTGGACATTGGTATGGAGAACAATGTTGCACGAGGAAGTTTTCCTTTTTGTCGCACGGAAAAGCCCTTTTTCCATTTTCCGAGCGCAAAAAACGGGTCGTTTTGTGAAGTAACCACCAAAATGCCGTTTCAAAATTCTACCGTCCCATTTTCCTAAAATACTAGACCACCTTACATGGACTATCTCCCAACCGGTATATCTCAAACCTTTTCGTCCATCCCGGGTAAAAAGGACAAATGTCTGCCGAATCGGCAGGAAGTGGGCACGATTTGTACTACAGTTACATGATCTACCGCCCGTGATTATTAGAAAAAATCATTTTAAGACACTCAAAATGTGGTTTCTTCAGAGATCCAGTGCAAGTTCTAACGATGCTCGTCCCCTATCTTCATGCACACCGGTTCGACCATAGTTAGAAATTCAGATAATTCAAAACGGGCATAATAAATTCAAAAAAAATCCGAACAATGAAAATCCTTCGCGTGGTGTCATATTTTGTTACATAGTTGAAAGGAAAAATATCAGACTTGGTATGTTGATCATGTTTCGAAAAAACCTTCACAAAATGACCTATCATGTTCGAGGTTTCATGGCTTTCGGTCCAAATGACCGATGTTATGTGCTGAATCACGGCATAGTTTGTGATGTTGTGCCCATATTATGAATGTGTGTGGAAATTGGTATGGAGAACAATGTTGCAGGAGGAAGTTTTCCTTTTTGTCGCACGGAAAAGCCTATTTCCATTTTCCGAGCGCAAAAAACGGGTCGTTTTGTGAAGTAACCACCAAAATGCCGTTTCAGAATTCTACCATCCCATTTTCCTAAAATAGTAGACCACGTTACATGGACTATCTCCCAACCGGTACATCTCAAACCTTTTCGTCCATCCCGGGTAAAAAGGACAAATGTCTGCCGAATCGGTAGGAAGTGGGTCCGGTTTGTACTACAGGTACATGATCTATCGCCCATGATTTTTTGAAAAAAATCATTTTTAGACTCGCAATATATGGTTTCTTCAGAGATCCAATGCAAGTTCTAACGATGCTCGTCCCCTATCTTCATGCACACTGGTTCGACCATAGTTAGAAATTCAGATAATTCAAAACGAGCATAATAAATTCAAAAAAAAATCCGAACAATGAAAATCCTTCGCGTGGTGTCATATTTTGTTACATAGTTGAAAGGAAAAATACCAGACTTGGTATATTGATTATGTTTCGAAAAAACCTTCACAAAATGACCTATCATGTTCCAGGTTTATTTCATGGCTTTCGGTCCAAATGACCGATGTTATATGCTGAATCACGGCATAGTTTGTGATGTTGTGCCCATATTATGCATGTGTGTGGACATTGGTATGGAGAACAATGTTGCAGGAGGAAGTTTTCCTTTTTGTCACACGGAAAAGCCCTTTTCCATTTTCCGAGCGCAAAAAATGGGTCGTTTTATGAAGTAACCACCAAAATGCCGTTTCAGAATGCTACCGTCCCATTTTCCTAAAATACTAGACCACCTTACATGGACTATCTCCCAACAGGTACATCTCAAACCTTTTCGTCCATCCCGGGTAAAAAGAACAAATCTCTGCCAAATCGGTAGGAAGTGGGTCCGGTTTGTACTATAGGTACATGATCTATCGCCCGTGATTTTTTGAAAAAATCATTTTTAGACTCGCAATATGTGGTTTCTTCAGAGATCCAATGCAAGTTCTAACGATGCTCGTCCCCTATTAGTATGCATGTGTGTGGACGCGCCATATTATGCATGTGTGTGGACGCGCCATTTTTCATCTTTAGTCCCGGTTGGTGACACCATCCGGGACAAGGTACACTCCGCACGACATAATGTCGACACGCCATTTTCCCGCCATTTTTCCCGCCATTTTTCTTCCCGCCATTTTTTCCCGCCAGTTCTTCACTATATATATATGTAGGGTTGGCCTCCATTATCATTGCACATCTCTAGACTCATATCTGCAACCTCATCACTCTTTCCCATGGCTTCCACCATAGCACTAACTCCCAGGGAGGCGGAGGCGCTTTGCGCCTCGAACTACCTCGCTCGCCGCCATCGTGTCCCCGTCGGCTGGATCTCGAGCGCCGAGGCGTGCAGTTCCTCCCCTCTAGGTGTGGCGCGTCGGATGGCCATCACGAACCACTACTACTTCGAGCTCACGCCGGAGCAGCGGAGGAATCCCATATGGCATCCCGACTATTTCCCGACTTGGGAAGCCTTCTTCGTGGATCGGCGTGAGAGGGCACTCGCCAGGCACGAGGAGGAGGGCCCACCTCCTCCGAACTTCAACGAGGCCGGCCGTCGGCTGTGGTGGCGCGGCCGGACTCTCCAGAGCGTCATGGCCTACGACACGGCCGCCGACTCTAGCCCCCGCCTGCGCTACCCTCAAGTCCAGCCCACCCGTACTCAACCTTCAAGGTTCAACTACGGCGACCCCGACGACGACGGCCGCGGCGAGTACGACGACTACAGTGGCGAGTATTACAGGTGTAGGTGTCACATCCCAAGATTTTCCAAATCTTGTAATGAGAAAAATAAATTAAACAAAATAATTTTTTTTTTGAAAATCAGGGTGAAAAGAAACTTTTGTTTCTAAAAGGAAAACTTTAGCCAAAGTTTGTTAAAAATGGGATTTTGAAGTTTGAATTCAACAAAAATCCAAATCAAGGGAAATGCATTCCTCAAAGAATGTATCTGGAAATTTGAACATTTGGAAAGTAATCCAAAACCCTAAACCCTAATGGAAGGAAATCATTTTCCAAAGTATCTCCAAATCCATGGATTTGATCCATACCAAATTTGATCAACAAATAATCACAAAGGATCAAGAAAGACCTTGGAGATTGGTTTCACTTAGTTTGGAACCATAGACAAAATCTTGTGGATACAATAAGATAAGGAAATTGAATTTCCAAAAGCTAATAAAGCCCTTACCAAAGCCCATACCAATTGGTGATCAAATAATCCTAAAGGGATTTATAAAGTTAAAACATTTATCAAAGGAAAGTGAATTGTTTTGGAAATACCATTTTGGATCTTTTAATAAAAGACTTTGTTTTCAAATGAAAAGGTAAGCCAAATTAATTTTGGCCAAACTTTTGAAATAAAATATTTTGTTTTGATAAAGTGAGTAAAGGTTTATTTAAATAAAATAAAGGATTTAAATATCCAATTTTATTTAAGTAAAAACTTTTCCCATTTTAAATGAACACCAGGTATTTTATTACTACTTTGAAATCTTTTATTAAAAGGTTTTGCTTTGATTAAAATGAGTAAAGGATTATTTAAATAAAATAATGAGGATTTAAATATCCAATTTTATTTAAGTAAAGGCTTTCCCATTTTAATTAAAACACCAAAACTTATTTATTTATTTAAATAAGTTTCCAAGTATTCTTTTATTTTTCAAATAAAACCTTCTGGTTTGGTTTTGAAAATAATTGGATTTCATATGGAAATTTTATTTAAATAAATCAAACATATTAAACAACTAAAGATCCATTTTATTTAATTATTAAATGGATCCTAAAAAGAATAAAAATATTATTTCATTTTGAGACTTGGATTATGTTGCCAAACAGAACCAAATTCAAAGTGAAGTTGTGTGATTGTTTGAATTGTTTGAATTTGTTTGAATGTTTGAAAAATTGATTGAAATTCAAAACAGAAAAGAATTAGAAAAAGAAAAAGAAAACAGACAGAAAAAAATAGTGCATTGGACCCAGCCCAGCCGGCCAGCCCACTAGGCCCAGCAGCAGCCCAGTTCTTCTCTCCCTCGGCGAATCGTTTTTCACCTGTTAAATGACCCACAGAGCCAATGACAAGTGGACCCCTCCTTCCTTTCTTTTTCCACTGACCAGAGGACCCCACCGCCACCTCCTTCTTCTTCCCCGCGCGACGACCACGCCCTCTCCCCCACTGCCGTTTCTGCCGTTGATCTCTCGCGCTTAATTCACCTTAACACCGAGCCTTTACCTCGCCTTGATCACGCAGATGAAAACGCCAGGGCATCCTCTATAAATCCCCTCTGACGACTCGCGCTGACACGCTTTAGACTGCCCCAATTTCGAGCTCAAGCTCCACTGCTCCGACGATGTTCCGGTGACAATTCTGACGAAACCCCACTGCCCCTTGCCTCATTGACCACGCACCCCTACTCCACACTCCCTGGCGCTTCTGCCCGTGCCTTCCATTCATCCGCGGGAGCACCAGAACCCCGACTCCAACAAGCCCCGAGCCAGCGCCGCCGTCTGCTCCAACTGCGGCGACATCTCCCCGGTAAACCTGACCTCCCCTCTCATCCTCGTTGACCCGATGATGATCTACAAGCTCATACGAACCTAACGACACCTTCTGTTTGACCTAGGGCGCCCCCTATCCTCGCCTCCGTCGTCGACAGTGAGCACCACCGTCTGCTTCCTCTCCGACGAGCCCCACCGGTAAGACCAGACCGCCCCTTCACTCCTCCTTCACGCTCGCATCACCGCTGTACCCTTGCGCGTCTTACAGTGCTTTCCGTTTGTCTTCTCGTGATCCACAGCGACGCCAACGACGACAACCCGAGAGCCCTGCCGCTGCAGCAACTCCGGTGAGCAATCAAGCTCACTCCAGTACGCCCCGCGATAGGAAGACACTACCTCGAGCTTCCCCACGATCTTGCGAACTCGGTGAGCATGCCCTCTTTCTCTCTCGCTTTCTGCATCGCCGGCACCGTCATCGACCGACGACTCCGCCGCCGGTAGCCACCGCAGCGCCGCTCGCAATTGGTCGAGCACGCTAGAACCGTAAGATCTCGATCTGACGAACGCGATAGATTGACTAAACGAACCGGTACGCGTTGATCTGAGCCACACCTGCCCCTTTAGATCCAACGGCCTGCATCGCTTGATCCGGCCGAAGCGGTACCGACGAATAGAATTACGCCGCGTGTCCAGTATTCTGTTTAAAAACAGATTTGAAAACAGAAACTTTTGCAAACTTCAAACCTTTGTATCTTTTGATCCACACGTCCAAATTTTACAAATTTGATGTCGTTGGAATCAGCAAGACAAACCCTAGCCAATCCAGCCCTTAGTTTAGCAAATAGTATTTGTTAGCTTGTTTGATTTTGCAGATTCTTTTGTGTGCTTGCTAACATTAGAAAAATCATTTAAAGATGATTCTTAGGTTAAAACCTTTGCAATTTAGTTTGTTGTGACCTTACTGACCCTAGGAACCAACCCATAGATTGGAAAATGATTTTGGAAAAGAATAGGATGGATTAATTAGTTTAGTCCATTTCTAGCTAACTAAAACTATTTGTTTTGTTTATGAAAATGCTTTCATAAAGAAAACTTTGGAGAAAATGTTTTGAACCAAACCTACTGACCCAAAACACCAAGTTTTGCAATAGCAACTCATTTGGTGAAACCTATAGGTTAGTGCCCTAGTAAAAATATTTCTACACCACATAGAATGACACTTTGTTTTGAAAATGGTTTTATAGTGAAACCTTTTGCAAATGACTTAGCCACTTCACAAAATGACCAATAGGTGTGCCCAAATGTCTATGACCCATTAGGAACCCCTTTTTCAAACAAATCAAAGGTTGGCATGCTTGCATGCATTACTTGAACTTTGCCACTTTGGTAAATGACCAATTTGGATCTTACAAAGTTTAGGAATCTAATAGAGACCCTCTTTGCAAATGACTTTGCCATTTTGGTAAATGACCAATTTGGAACTTACAAAGTGAGAAGCCTAGTGAAGACCATCCTTACAATAGAACCAACCTTTGCATGCTTATGCATGACTTAGATCCCATTACTTTGTGTGTGAAAAATTGTTTGTTTGACTTTGTTATTTTATGTGTGTAGTTTTGCTTGATTGGTAGATTAAGTTTGTGCCTTGCTTGATTGAATTGTAGTGACTTGAAGAGTGTGAGTGTTGCAAGGACAAGGAGTGGACCTATACCCTCTACCAAAAAGGCAAGTGATATCTTCATGAATATTCCATACCTATATTTTATACTTGCATTAGATATATTTTGTTAGGACTTGCATGCTACTTTTGTCAATTGATGATGGGAAATCCTATTTAGAATAGAATGATAGAATTGCTAGGAAAATTCCCTAAGGATAAGTTGCCATGCCATGCTTAGCCTAGCTACTAGAAAACAAGGGTGGTTTATATATTCACACTATGGAAAAATATTCTAAGTCTTTGGACTTGTGTTTTATTTTAACAAAACAACTAAGTTAATGAATCACCTGGGTGGATTGGAAGGAATGGTTTATGTTGAGTGGTTACACAAGGCCAGGGGTACTGGTGAACCTTGTGTATCTCACTTGTGGATGGCCACCCAGGAACAAAGAGATTTGAGTTGTCAAATGTTGAGAAGCTTCAAGTGCAACCACTTGGTAATATGGGCTCTGCCATGATCTTAGGATGCTGGAACTTAGTCTCTTGGAAAGTGGGTGGTAGATGGGTTGATAGGTTGGAGCGCGTCCATTTGACTAAGGAAAGGCTACTGAAGGATCATGTCTTGGGAAACCAAGGCTTGTGGGGAAAGTGCACCACCTCTGCAGAGTGTAAAACCTAAGTACTTAGCCATGTCCCTAGTAAAGGACAATTTGAGCATCAAGACATGGAAACTTCAAGAATCTCATCACTCCAATTTCTAAATTAAAACTTGTGGGTGAACAAGGGTTAAAAGGATCTTCAGTCATTGATTGGTAGATGCCCTGAGTGGATCTGGAGTCTTTGATTGATAGATGCCTTGGGTGTTTTGCCTTACAAAAACTTAGTGTTTTTCAAAAGTTAGGGAAAAATCTATTTTGAGCAAAGCAAGCCTAAGCTCCACCAGCCAAATGCATATAGTATTATAGTCCACTTCAAATATACTAAGGTATCACTTGCCAATACTATTCCAAACTATTGACCCTCTGTGGCTGTAACTTATGATGTTGCAGGTTTGATTGATTTAGTGAAGATTGATTGATTAGGATTACAAAGTCTACAACCAACATCTGCCTGTGGCACTTTGAAGATGAAGGACCCATGACTATAGTTATTCCGCTGCAATGTAATGTAAATAGCCAATGAGCTATGTTTGATGTAATAAAATTATGTTATTCCTGGTTATAAAGTTGTATTATGACCTTTGTTTCTCGATATTACATCTGAACTGTGGATGCTAGCTATTGATCCAGGGACTAGCATTGTAAACACAGGGGACTCAATCTTATTAAAGGTTGGGGACGCTACAGAATGGTATCAGAGCATTGTGTTGCCTGTAGGATTTGTAACCCTAGGAATGGACAAAAACCCTTAGACAATAGGAGTTGTCTTATTCCAAAACTTATTTACAAAACAATCTTGTAAACTATTTCCTCAACCATTTTGGTTTCAACTCTACTTCTCTTCTACTTCAAAACTTGATGGAAAAGCCTACCCCATGACCAAAGACTACACCATGTGCAAAGGACTTCTTCAACTTCATCAACTCTAATGACTTCAACTTCTTCAACATCTTCAACATGTACACCAAGGACTTCAACTTGGATATCACTAAAGACTACAAGTCTTGAGTAACATTTCACTTGAAGACTAGGGAAACACAACTTAGAAGAAGCCATCACCACCTTTGAAGATTTGTGAACAAAAGACAAGAATTCTCCAAGGATACAAAGATCTCATTCAAGAAGAATCAACCAAGAAGAATGGAAAGATCACAAGTGAACCATATAGATGGACCACCATATTTTAGTTAAGTCAAACCCACCAACTTATGTGGTGTAACAAAAATATTTTGTTGCCTAAGTATGTGCCTGAAACTGTTGTTTGAGTGGAGTGTTTGTTTGTGATTGCTTGCACATTGCTTGTGTGAAATGTGAAGTGTGTGAATAGAATTGACTTCTTAGAAAATCTGTTGCCTATTCTAATCCCCCTTCAACCCCAAACAGATGACTTCTCCAAGAGACTCCAGCATCAAGGATGATGACAACAACAACAACCAAGAGGACAACATGAGAGAACTCCTAGCAACCCAACACCAATTGAGCCAAGAAACAACTCAGCTTTTAGCCAACAACAATGGATTAGACCCATCCATATAAAGGATTTTGAAGCTTCAATCCCAATTGATGCAAGGATTGGTTACTCAAATGATCAACATGAGAGGAAACTCTTCCAAAGGAGCTAATGACAACAAGGATGGCCAAGATGTTATTCTAGAAGGAACCCAAGTGAGCATTATCTATGAAGTCAAGGATCATGCAACCAAGGAGCATGAAGATCAATGCCCCAAGAAGAGAGGAAGATCTCCCATTTATGAAGAGCATGAACTAGAAGAACTCCTAGCTTTGGAGAAACCCAAAAAGAAGAAGAAGAAATGCCTCAACACTAGCAAGAAAGATATTACACAAGAGCAATGTTACACTTGCAAAGAGATGGGACACTATTACAATGAATGCCCAGAAAAGAAAAAGAGCCAAGAAGACAAACAAAAGCTAGTGAAACCCAAGATGAGGAAGGATATTAGCCAAGTGATGTGCAAACACTGCAAGGAGTTAGGACATTATGCATCATACTGTCCAGAGAAGCCACCTCAAGACCTCAAACTTATAACCTGTTTCAAATGCAAGGAACTAGGCCATTATGCAAACAATTGTCCAGAAAAGTTGAACAAGCCTATGGAAAATCTCAACCTTGGCCCATGAGTCAAGCATGGAAACAAAGGACACTAAGCAGAAGTTTTCCAAGAAGAAGTTTTCCTCAAGATTCCAAGCAAGCCAAGATGTAGTTTAGTTGGAAAAATTTTAAGGGTGGTAGTACCCTAGTTGTTTTGAACCTGCTTGTAACCCTAGCCTCCCCAAATCTTGGGACGAGATTTATTTTAAGGGTGGTAGCCTGTCACATCCCAAGATTTTCCAAATCTTGTAATGAGAAAAATAAATTAAACAAAATAAATTCTTTTTTTGAAAATCAGGGTGAAAAGAAACTTTTGTTTCTAAAAGGAAAACTTTAGCCAAAGTTTGTTAAAAATGGGATTTTGAAGTTTGAATTCAACAAAAATCCAAATCAAGGGAAATGCATTCCTCAATGAATGTATGTGGAAATTTGAACATTTGGAAAGTAATCCAAAACCCTAAACCCTAATGGAAGGAAATCATTTTCCAAAGTATCTCCAAATCCATGGATTTGATCCATACCAAATTTGATCAACAAATAATCACAAAGGATCAAGAAAGACCTTGGAGATTGGTTTCACTTAGTTTGGAACCATAGACAAAATCTTGTGGATACAATAAGATAAGGAAATTGAATTTCCAAAAGCTAATAAAGCCCTTACCAAAGCCCATACCAATTGGTGATCAAATAATCCTAAAGGGATTTATAAAGATAAAACATTTATCAAAGGAAAGTGAATTGTTTTGGAAATACCATTTTGGATCTTTTAATAAAAGACTTTGTTTTCAAATGAAAAGGTAAGCCAAATTAATTTTGGCCAAACTTTTGAAATAAAATATTTCGTTTTGATAAAGTGAGTAAAGGTTTATTTAAATAAAATAAAGGATTTAAATATCCAATTTTATTTAAGTAAAAACTTTTCCCATTTTAAATGAACACCAGGTATTTTATTACTACTTTGAAATCTTTTATTAAAAGGTTTTGCTTTGATTAAAATGAGTAAAGGATTATTTAAATAAAATAATGAGGATTTAAATATCCAATTTTATTTAAGTAAAGGCTTTCCCATTTTAATTAAAACACCAAAACTTATTTATTTATTTAAATAAGTTTCCAAGTATTCTTTTATTTTTCAAATAAAACCTTCTGGTTTGGTTTTGAAAATAATTGGATTTCATATGGAAATTTTATTTAAATAAATCAAACACTATTAAACAACTAAAGATCCATTTTATTTAATTATTAAATGGATCCTAAAAAGAATAAAAATATTATTTCATTTTGAGACTTGGATTATGTTGCCAAACAGAACCAAATTCAAAGTGAAGTTGAGTGATTGTTTGAATTGTTTGAATTTGTTTGAATGTTTGAAAAATTGATTGAAATTCAAAACAGAAAAGAATTAGGAAAAGAAAACAGACAGAAAAAAATAGTGCATTGGACCCAGCCCAGCCGGCCAGCCCACTAGGCCCAGCAGCAGCCCAGTTCTTCTCTCCCTCGGCGAATCGTTTTTCACCTGTTAAATGACCCACAGAGCCAATGACAAGTGGACCCCTCCTTCCTTTATTTTTCCACGACCAGGACCCCACCGCCACCTCCTTCTTCTTCCCCGCGCGACGACCACGCCCTCTCCCCCACTGCCGTTTCTGCCGTTGATCTCTCGCGCTTAATTCACCTTAACACCGAGCCTTTACCTCGCCTTGATCACGCAGATGAAAACGCCAGGGCATCCTCTATAAATCCCCTCTGACGACTCGCGCTGACACGCTTTAGACTGCCCCAATTTCGAGCTCAAGCTCCACTGCTCCGACGATGTTCCGGTGACAATTCTGACGAAACCCCACGCCTTGCCTCATTGACCACGCACCCTACTCCACACTCCTGGCGCTTCGCCCGTTTTCCATTCATCCGCTGGGAGCACCGTAACCCCGACTCCAACAAGCCCCGAGCCAGCGCCGCTGCTCCAATCTGGCGACATCTCCCGTAAACTGACCTCCCCTCTCATCCTCGTTGACCCGATGATGATCTACAAGCTCATACTGAACCTAACGACACCTTCATTTTGACCTAGGGCGCTTTATCCTCGCCTCCCGTCATCGACGGTGAGCACCACCGTCGCTTCCTCTCCGACGAGCCCCACCGGTAAGACCAGACCGCCCTTCACTCCTCCTTCACGCCGCATCACGCTGTACCTTGCGCGTCTTCTGATGCTTTCCGTTTGTCTTCTCGTGATCCACAGCGCCTAACGACGACAACCCGAGAGCCCCGCCGCTGCGGCAACTCCGGTGAGCAATCAAGCTCACTCGAAAGACGCCCGCGATAGGAAGACACTACCTCGAGCTTCCCCACGATCTTGCGAACTCGGTGAGCATGCCCTCTTTCTCTCGCTTCGCATCGCTGCACCGTCATCGATCGACTCCGCCGGTAGCCACCGCAGCCCGCCGCAATTGGTCGAAAGCACGCTAGAACCGTAAGATCTCGATCCGATTTAACGCGATAGATTGACTAAACGAACCGATGCTGATGATCTGAGCCACACCTGCCCTTTAGATCCAACGGCCTGCATCGCTTGATCCGGTCGGCGGTACATTTAATAGAATTACGCCGCGTGTCCAGTATTCTGTTTAAAAACAGATTTGAAAACAGAAACTTTTGCAAACTTCAAACCTTTGTATCTTTTGATACACACGTCCAAATTTTACAAATTTGATGTCGTTGGAATCAGCAAGACAAACCCTAGCCAATCCAGCCCTTAGTTTAGCAAATAGTATTTGTTAGCTTGTTTGATTTTGCAGATTCTTTTGTGTGCTTGCTAACATTAGAAAAATCATTTAAAGATGATTCTTAGGTTAAAACCTTTGCAATTTAGTTTGTTGTGACCTTACTGACCCTAGGAACCAACCCATAGATTGGAAAATGATTTTGGAAAAGATTAGGATGGATTAATTAGTTTAGTCCATTTCTAGCTAACTAAAACTATTTGTTTTGTTTATGAAAATGCTTTCATAAAGAAAACTTTGGAGAAAATGTTTTGAACCAAACCCATCAATTCAAACACCAAGTTTTGCAATAGAAACTCATTTGGTGAAACCTATAGGTTAGTGCCCTAGTAAAAATATTTCTACACCACATAGAATGACACTTTGTTTTGAAAATGGTTTTATAGTGAAACCTTTTGCAAATGACTTAGCCACTTCACAAAATGACCAATAGGTGTGCCCAAATGTCTATGACCCATTAGGAACCCCTTTTTCAAACAAATCAAAGGTTGGCATGCTTGCATGCATTACTTGAACTTTGCCACTTTGGTAAATGACCAATTTGGATCTTACAAAGTTTAGGAATCTAATAGAGACCCTCTTTGCAAATGACTTTGCCATTTTGGTAAATGACCAATTTGGAACTTACAAAGTGAGAAGCCTAGTGAAGACCATCCTTACAATAGAACCAACCTTTGCATGCTTATGCATGACTTAGATCCCATTACTTTGTGTGTGAAAAATTGTTTGTTTGACTTTGTTATTTTATGTGTGTAGTTTTGCTTGATTGGTAGATTAAGTTTGTGCCTTGCTTGATTGAATTGTAGTGACTTGAAGAGTGTGAGTGTTGCAAGGACAAGGAGTGAACCTATACCCTCTACCAAAAAGGCAAGTGATATCTTCATGAATATTCCATACCTATATTTTATACTTGCATTAGATATATTTTGTTAGGACTTGCATGCTACTTTTGTCAATTGATGATGGGAAATCCTATTTAGAATAGAATGCTAGAATTGCTAGGAAAATTCCCTAAGGATAAGTTGCCATGCCATGCTTAGCCTAGCTACTAGAAAACAAGGGTGGTTTATATATTCACACTATGGAAAAATATTCTAAGTCTTTGGACTTGTGTTTTATTTTAACAAAACAACTAAGTTAATGAATCACCTGGGTGGATTGGAAGGAATGGTTTATGTTGAGTGGTTACACACGGCCAGGGTACTGTGAACCTTGTGTATCTCACTTGTGGATGGCCACCCAGGAACAAAGAGATTTGAGTTGTCAAATGTTGAGAAGCTTCAAGTGCAACCACTTGGTAATATGGGCTCTGCCATGATCTTAGGATGCTGGAACTTAGTCTCTTGGACAGTGGGTGGTAGATGGGTTGATAGGTTGGAGCGCGTCCATTTGACTAAGGAAAGGCTATCAAGGATCATGTCTTGGGAAACCAAGGCTTGTGGGGAAAGTGCACCACCTCTGCAGAGTGTAAAACCTAAGTACTTAGCCATGTCCCTAGTAAAGGACAATTTGAGCATCAAGACATGGAAACTTCAAGAATCTCATCACTCCAATTTCTAAATTAAAACTTGTGGGTGAACAAGGGTTAAAAGGATCTTCAGTCATTGATTGGTAGATGCCCTGAGTGGATCTAGAGTCTTTGATTGATAGATGCCTTGGGTGTTTTGCCTTACAAAAACTTAGTGTTTTTCAAAAGTTAGGGAAAAATCTATTTTGAGCAAAGCAAGCCTAAGCTCCACCAGCCAAATGCATATAGTATTATAGTCCACTTCAAATATACTAAGGTATCACTTGCCAATACTATTCCAAACTATTGACCCTCTGTGGCTGTAACTTATGATGTTGCAGGTTTGATTGATTTAGTGAAGATTGATTGATTAGGATTACAAAGTCTACAACCAACATCTGCCTGTGGCACTTTGAAGATGAAGGACCCATGACTATAGTTATTCCGCTGCAATGTAATGTAAATAGCCAATGAGCTATGTTTGATGTAATAAAATTATGTTATTCCTGGTTATAAAGTTGTATTATGACCTTTGTTTCTCGATATTACATCTGAACTGTGGATGCTAGCTATTGATCCAGGGACTAGCATTGTAAACACAGGGGACTCAATCTTATTAAAGGTTGGGGACGCTACAGTAGGCAGGAGAATGACTGAATTATTCCAACATTGCAAAACAAGTTCGGCCGATTGTGGCTTAATCTGTCCATGTATCTTAATTTTCAGTTCTTCTATGTAACTTTGTGTTAGTTGTGTTATGTACTTTAATTCCAGTTCTATCCTAATCAATTTTTCTTTCCGCCCATTATTTTTCGTCCTCTTTTTTCCGCCCATTAAAAACAGAAAATGGTTTTGAATTACTTATAAGTTAATTCTTTTTAATTGTAAATGGTTCATATTTTAAATGGTTACATTAATTATTTTTTAAAACAGAAAATGGTTTTGAATTATTTATTCAAATCCAAACACTTTTTATGTTTAAAGTTTTTGTAAATTCCAAATTAATATTTAAAAAATATAAGTTAATTCATTTTTAATTTTAAATGGTTACATTAATTATTTTTTAAAAATAGAAAATGGTTTTGGATTATTTATTCAAATCCATACACTTTTTATGTTTAAAGTTTTACTAAATTCCAAATTAATATTTAAAAAATATAAGTTATTTCATTATTAATTTTAAATGGTTACATTAATTTTTTTTTAAACATAGAAAATGGTTTTGGATTATTTTTTCAAATCCATACACTTTTTATGTTTAAAGTTTTTCTAAATTCCAAATTAATATTTAAAAAATATAAGTTATTTCATTATTAATTTTAAATGGTTACATTAATTATTTTTTAAAACAGAAAATGGTTTTGAATTATTTATTCAAATCCAAACACTTTTTATGTTTAAAGTTTTTCTAAATTCCAAATTAATATTTAAAAAATATAAGTTAATTCATTTTTAATTTTAAATGGTTACATTAATTATTTTTTAAAAATAGAAAATGGTTTTGGATTATTTATTCAAATACATACACTTTTTATGTTTAAAGTTTTTCTAAATTCCAAATTAATATTTAAAAAATATAAGTTAATTCATTTTTAATTTTAAATGGTTACATTAATTATTTTTTAAAAATCGAAAATGGTTTTGGATTATTTATTCAAATCCATACACTTTTTATGTTTAAAGTTTTTCTAAATTCCAAATTAATATTTAAAAAATATAAGTTATTTCATTATTAATTTTAAATGGTTCAGAGTTTAAATGGTTACATTAATTATTTTTCAAAACAGAAAATGGATTCGAATTAGTTATTCAAATTTAAACACTTTTTATGTTTAAATTTTTTCTAAATTCCAAAGTAATTATCATTTAAAAAACATTACAAATTTAAACCCCAAAATAAAAAATAAGGCGGGAACAGACAGAAAATACCTGAAATTTTTTTGAAAACAGGGGAATATGTCCCGGTTGGAGCCACCAACCGGGACTAAAGACCCCATGCACGCCCGCCCCTTTAGCTGCTAAAAATTGGAGTATACGTCCCGGTTGGTGGCTCCAACCGGGACGGATGCCCTTTTAGTCCCGGGTGGAGCCACCAACCGACGATACTCTCCCTTTATAACTTCTCTTCTTCTTCTGCTTCTCTCGACAGCCTTCATGCCCGCGCCCTCCGTCGTCGTCAACGCCTCCGCCTCCGGCCGCCACCGCCGCGCTCTCCTCCTCCAGCCGCCACCGCCGCGCGCTCCGTAGCGGCTCCTCCTCCCGCGCGCGTCTCCTTCCCCGACGACCGCCGCCCGCGTCTCCTTCCCCGACGACCGCGCCGCCCGCGCCCTTCCCCGACGACCGCACCGCCCGCGCCCTTCCCCCACCGCCGCGCGTCATCGCCTCCAGAAGAGGTACGCCCCTCTGCCTCTGTCCTCCCCCTCCCTCTGCTGCTGCTGGTGGGCGGCGGCGGCTGCTGCTGGTGGGCTTCGGGTGGTGGGCGGCGGCTGCTTTTTTTTGAGTGGAGGTGGGCGGCGGCTGTCATTGCTAGGTGTCAGCGTGAAGGCAGGGAAGAGAGGAGATGGGCCTCGGCCCAGGGAAAGCTAATTTTGCCCCTGTTTGAAAAAAAAGGTTGTGCATCATCGCATCTAGGGATGGCACCCGTCGGGTTTGGGGCCGGGTCCGGTCCCCCCATACCCGCCCCATTTAAGTTGTCGGGTTTCATTTCTTACCATACCCGTGACCCGGCCGGGTTCGGGGCCCCGGCGGGTACCCACCAGCGCATGAGACGGGAGCGACGCTGACGCATTTAAGGCGGGTCTAACTTGGAGGGTCTAACTTTTTACCAAACCCTCCCCATTTATGGCGGGTATCCATCGGGTTTGTGGGTTTCGAGACCCCATTGCCATACCTAATCGCATCCTTATCATCGGACTATCCTCGTTTGCTATAGGAGTATCACATTTACTCAATGATAGATTTATACTCCCTCATGTCGGGTTTGTAAGGATCAGGAAAAGGGGATGTCGGTGGCCGGTTCCGCAGGACATGGGAGGCGTCTTGAGGACGCATGGCGGGTGTATTGTGGCAAGAGAGAGGAAGCTGCTTGTTTGGGAAGGTGAGGAGAGGAGGGAGGAGGCGGCCGATGGAGTTCCCTGTTGGCCACGCTGGGAGAGACATGGGCGAAGGGGTCGCGCGGTCAAAACCATTGTGTTCGACGTAGGAAAGCTCGGTCTGGCTCGGTCGCGCGTAAATCTTGCCATGAAATTGCATGCCCCTTAGGTGCATGTGGGTTCGACGATGTGCCTTTGCCAGGGAATTCCGAACCCTCTTAAATCGATTCCAATATGGTATTTTGTTAGTATCTAGTGTTACCTATCTGCTGGATAGTTTCCCTTTTGTAGCCTTATACTCATGTTCCCCTCTCATATGCATCCGAGGTTTCTCCGAACTAGGTTTTACACCTCGGAACTACGGAATATTGATTTTAGTTGATTTTAGCTAGAGTTACCTATCTACTACACGGTTTCCTTTTGTAGCTAGGTTTAGGGTTTAGGTTTCTCTTCATTTTTATTAGTGTGTATGTATATATTAGGGTTTCTCTGAATTAGGGTTTATATCTCTCAACACCGTACCTAACTTTCTCCTTTAGCCGCTTTGACTTATTCGTTTTTCCACCTATGCAGAAAATGTGGACCCACACGTCAGAGACGAAGAAAAGGAAGAGTTGATCCAAGGTGTGATCCGTGGGGAAGAAAATTTAGACGTATCAACGTTTGTGAACAACTCCGGTGAGGGTGATCCTCTTTTTACCGGAATAGACGACTTGTTTGAGGTTGAAGGTGTTGCCTTTCCATGAGGGAGAAGGCGATGCCTTGTGTAATCGAGAAGACGCATCATCGACGAGGTGCATGTAATATAATCAATTCATTAATTAATCATCTGCTATCTATATAGAAATAGTAACGACGATCTTTCTTCTTTTAGCCCTCCGGATTGAAGGAATCTACTGAAAAGAGCAGACGAGGCCGAACCAAAAAGTTGCAAGACCATGAGAGGTTCAGGATCGAAGATGTCGCTGAAGACGGCAAACCGACAGCTCCCGAAGTTGTCGCAACCAAATTTGTGGCACAATGCGGAGTAATCGTTAGGGACTTAATCCCGATCACCATTAGAAATTGGAATAGGCCTGCTAATGCGGATGAAGAGGGAACATGTTTATTTGTCCCTAACCACGCCAAAGATTTACTGTGGAAGAGGCTCATGGTTAATTTCAAACTACCGAAGATAGAGCTGGATCCAAATGCGGAGGATCCAGTTGAGGACGCCTTACAACATGGGAGAGCCATGGAGGCTAAGGTCAGGGAGTGGGCTTTGAAGAAGATGGCCCAGTGTTTCACCAACTGGAAGAAAATATTGCACCTTGACTATGTCGTGAAAAAGAAGACTCCCGATTTCAAGAATATTCAGTTTGAGAAGATAAAACCATTCTGGGCTGAGTTTGTGGAATACAAGAAATCAGAAAAAGCCAAGAAAATGTCTGAAACGCATAAGCTGAATGCTGCTAACAAGAAGTATCACCATACTATGGGGCAAGGTGGCTACAGGGCTGGCATTCCTAAGTGGGAGAAACTTGAGAATGAACTGCGTGCTAAAAAGATCACCCCAGACGTATTTATTGGGTAGAACATGCAAGTAATTGGTTTTACGGGCATGGGGGCACGTTGGACTCGGAAGGGAGGTGTATATATAACATACGACATAAAGAAGACCCCTTGCCAATCGAGAGGATGAGAAAAGCAGTACAGGCTGTTAAATATGGGGACTTCATTCCCGATAGAGAGAATGATGAGCTCACACTCACCCTTGGAAATAAGGAACATGATGGACGAAGACGAGGCACAAGAGGCTCCCAACCATGGAGGACTGGGTTTCCCGAAGAGAGGAAGAAATATCCTGATAGAAGCCGTTAGAGGAGAAAGGACAGGGTGGAAGTTGAAGCAAATAGTCAGAAAGAGCGAATGCGTTTAATTGAAGAACGATTAAAGCAACAACAAGATGAAATTAACGCACTTAAAGAGCAAAGTACTACCGGCCCATCTCAGCAGCACACTGCATTCGATGCTACCGGCCTATCGAATAATCGAAAAAGTAGTGTGGCTTCCACCGAGGTCCCGGGTGATGACAATGGAGATGACGATGATGCACCGACGATGGCTCCTGTTGGCTACCCAGTGGATGATATCACAGAGATGACACACTGCGAGCTACATGTCAAAGTTGTGAACATATCAATGAAGGTGGCGGTCGGCTATGCCTTACCAACTGTACCCACACCAACTTATCACTGCCGTCCGGTTCCAGAGGGCTACGCTGTTGTCGGTGTGGATGAAATCATGCCCACCTTTGAAGTTATGGATCTTCACTACCCTCCAGGTGAAGGGGATGTGACTGTACTGGGAGACACAAAAAACGTCACCATTCTATGGCCGAAGGAATGTATCGTGCTTCGAAATCACACGCCAAGGCCATCTTCGCCGCCGCCTCACCCGTCTCCAGCAAGGTCGTCGCCGCCGCGGCAGCCGTCTTTGTCGCCTCAACCGCTCGCCTCCACGAATCTCCGCAGCCATATCGCTGTGGGAGCCATCGCCGCGCCTCGGTAAAAAGCATAAGCGCATGCCATCATGCCTCATGGTAGCGATCGCCAAACGTAAACAAGAGCCTCTTCCAAAAGTACCAAAGGTTCCTCCCAAGAGAGCTTATGATCAGATCAAGAGGAGATCGGCGATCGTTGATGCAGAAATGACAGCATTTTTCGCTAAGCTGAGGCGGCCGAAAGAGCCAATGTTCCCCAGCACCAAAGAAGAAAAATCCAAAGTGTTGAAAATGCTAAAGACTCTTCATCAACCCGAGCCAAAGCTGTCATCAGACTATGAGCGTTCTATTCTCAAGTCACATGCACAAAAAGCCTCGAAGAGCAAGATCGATGCAAGCGAGAAATCTGTTGCCCACGAAGAACAAGCAAAACAGACTTACGCCCTCTCAAGGTGATTTCCCAAACCAATGTGGGTCGAGCAAATATGGGGTCAAGAGCAAGTATGATCCAGAGGTAGTTGCACAACTGGAGAAGTCAGCTGCCCAAGGTATGAGTATTGCCCAAGACTTATCCCGGTTAGAGTTCTTTCCATGAGTGAAATAGCATACAAATACCAAGACGGCAAACCTCTCAAAACCTGAGGAGGTAAACAATCTTCCAACAAAATGAAGATTGCATAATCGGTACTTGCATGCCACAAAGGCCGGGGCTAACTGGATAGTGCTGAAGGTTACAAAAAAGCATTATGGGAAAGATATGGATGACATGATATCCATTGAATTTGATGAATTATTTCAATTATTCAATCAAGACGCCTTGGACAAATCAATCATCAGTGCCTATTGTCTGTAAGTACTAATTCTGTAATTAATTTAGTCTCCAGCTATCTCACCTTGTTTATTGCATGTATATAATCATCTTTGTAATATGCAGAATGAAGATTCTCGAATGCAGCAGAGGACAAATCTATGACATTGGCTTCATTGACCCATATTGGGTTCATCAAGCTAATCTCAAAACAAACCCCCAGGATACGGAGGATAATATAGTACATGCGTTAAGGTTTCAAGAAACCAAAAGGGAAATACTATTTCCTTACAACTTCGAGTGAGTGTTATTGTCTTGTATACACTTTCTATTTCGCTTACTCGATGTTAAGTATATAATTGATTAGTTATGCATTCGCATCTACCACTATATTCTGTTAATCATTCAACTTGACAAAGGGCGTGTACTAGTCATGGACTCGAAACATAAACCCCTTGAGACGTGGAAGGACATGCAGATACTTCTCCAGCGGTAATTCTAATCATTACGACACTATATCGGCAACGTTCGTGAATTTTATGATATCAAGTACTTAATAACTTATTTTATTCGTTTTCTACGCCGGGCAGCGCTTGGAAACGGTTCACCAACAAGGCTAGGGGTGCTTGGAAAGAGGAGCTTACATTTCAACCACTAAATGTAAGCACCACTAGCTATATCCGTGCATCTCTTTGATTCTAGTTTTGATACAGTTATTATCATGCTTGATTATTATTTTGACTGAACTCTGTTCTCGTAAAGTGCCTGACGCAGGGACCAGGTAACAATCTATGTGGATACTATGTTTGCGAGTTCATCCGACAGACGTGCGATGAGAAGGGCAGAAATTTAGAGCAACTCCACGTACGTAAAAAATTTCTATAGTTTTTAATTACAATCAAATTGTGTTTAGTTTCATTCATATAGGCTGACTCCTTTTTTAAATCAGATCGAATGTCTACGGGACGGTCTTCTGCCAAAGGATCGCGTACGAGCAATTCAGGAGGAATTGGCGGGATTCTTGGATGCAGAAGTCCTAGACCCAAAAGGGGAATACTACTCGGCTGTGTATAGACAATAGGGATTGTAAAAATAGCAACTTTGAAGGAATTGGCCAGTAGCATCGAATAGCAACTTTTGTATGTAGTGCATGAACTCGATCAGTGTATTAAATGTAATATTGTCATGATATTCATGATGTAATATAAGGTTCCTTCATTGATAAGTGCAAATCACTAAATAAACAATAAAACAACCTAAATGAATTCTCTGCCGCAGCACAAAAAGTGGCGAAAATGCTGTCGCGGCAACAAAATGTGCCAAAATGAATTCTCTGCCGCGGCAGAGAAATGGGCCAAATCTCTGCCGTGGCAGAAGGTTATTAGTCCCGGTTCGTGTTACAAACCGGGACTAATGCTCCACCCCCCCTCGCCCTCTACCGCTGCCATGTGTGCACCCTTTAGTCCCGGTTGGTGGGGCAACCGAGACTAAAGGTTAGGGCTTTAGTCCCGATTGCCCCGTCCCGGTTGGGCAACCGGGACTAAAGCCCCGTACCAACCGGGACCTATAGCTCTGTTTCCACCAGTGGATGTGCATGAATCAAGGCAGAGAACCTTGTCCATGACTCAGGCAATTTCTCTTCTTCTCCCTGTTTAAAATCAAAAAGTTCCTGCAAAGCAGCATGTCTAGCACTAGGAGGAAAATATTTCTGGAAGAAAGAAGCAATCAAACAATCAGGGTTATCAATGGATCCAGGAGGTAATCTATTAAACCAAGCTTTAGCTTCTCCTTTTAGTAAAAAGGGGAAGATCTTAGTAACAAAGTACTTGCGCATCTTCAAATCATCAAAGAATAAGGCACTCATAGTGGAAAGATCATTCATATGTGCCACAACACTCTCATTCTCAGTCCCACAAAAAGGTTCTTTCTCAACAATGTCTATATAGGATAAATCAAGAGAAAAATCATAATCTTTACCTTTAATATCTTTGGTAGAAGTAGCAAACTTAGCATCAGAAGACAGTTTAGGAATAATGGTACGTCTCTCAAGGAGACTCCTAATAGCACTAGCACCACGTGTGTTTTGGTACTCTTCAATAAATTCATCAGTCATTTCAATGTAACCATAACTAATATCATATCTCTCTCTAGACTCAGGTGAGCTAACAGGTGTAATAGTGTCTTCACTAGGAGTTTCAGTGTTTCCCAAAATAGTTCTAGCAATTGTAGCATCTAGGAAAGTACCTAATGAACCACTCGTATCAAGCATAATAGAAGTAACATCATGAGTATCAGAAGCAATTTCAGATTCAGCAGTATTAGCAGTGTGTGTAGCATGTGTATGTGGTGGTGGTGTGACAAGCTTACTTATAACAGACGGTGAATCAAGAACATCAGAGGTGTTTAGGACTGTACCTCTTCTTGTAGTGGATGGTAAAATAGGAAACTTTCCATCACGAGACTTCCACATGATGAAAGGAATAGCAGTGAATAATAATAGATCCAAGTGAACTTACAAATAAAGCTATGCTCCCCGACAATGGCACCAGAAAATAGTCTTGATGATCCACAATTATAGGGGATCGCAACAGTCTTTGAGGGTAGTATTACCCAATTTATTGATTCGACACAAGAGGAGCCAAAGAATACTTATAAGCTTTAACAACTAAGTTTTCAATTCAGCTGCACCTAGAAATAATCTTGATCACAGAAGTTTATCAGTAGCAATAGTTTTCTAGTAGCAATAGCAAAGTAACAACAACAGTAAAACAAAGGCAATAGTAACAATAGTATCAAATAGTAGGATATGAGTGCGACAGGCATATGGATGGATGGATGGGCATTGCATGGATGTGACGACTGTCTACGCACAGCCGGTTGGGAACCCCAAGAGAAAGGTGTGAAGAAGCAAGAAACAAGTTTTCCCTTAGTTGAGACCGAGGTTATCGAACCAGAAGGAGGAAGGAAACGTCACACATGTGTTGCAAGAAAACCGAAGACCTGCACAACACAAACTCAAGACTTTGCCCCAATGATTGTCAAGCTCACCGGTTTGCTGTAACAAAGGATTAAACGTATTGTGTGGAAGGTAATGGTTTGTAGCAAGTAAACAAGTATCAATGGTCAATATTGGATCGGGGTCCATAGTTCACTAGAGGTGCTCTCCTTAGATAAACAACATGGCATGAAGGGTAAACAAATTACAACAGGGCAATTAACAGGAACTGAGCAAGGCATAACAATGCAATTACTAGTCAGAAAGATCCTATGAGGTTGATTGGGCAATACAACAAGATACATAGACCACCATCCAACTGCATCTATGACTAGAAGTCCACCTTCAGGTTATCATCCGAACACCCTCCAGTATTAAGTTGCAAGCAACATACAACTGCTTTAAGCAAAGTGTGTAAGGTAAATAGTCCACATGTTCCATGAACAAGAGTCCGTTGTTTTCTCCCTAGTAGCAACAACACATTAACAACCGGAGAGATTATTCTCACTTCCCTTGGAAACTAGAGGCATGAACCCACTATCGACCATAAATACCCTCTCTTGGAGACACTAGCAACTACTTGGGAAAGATAGCTACTAACAACAGAGAGCATGCAAGATCACAAACAACACAGACTTGATAGAATCATAAAGACAAAACCATTAATCAAACCAACATAATAATATCAATATCCATCGGATCCCCGCAAACACAACATGCATGATTACAAATAGATTAGATCTTGATCATGAACAAAGATCACAAGATCTATACATGAAAGCACAAAGGAGGAGATACAACCATCTAGCTACTACATGGACCCATAGCCAGGGCGACCAAACCCTAGCCAGGCGCGGGGTGGGGCCCACCCGTGCCTGGGTTGGGTCTGGCCCCCCTGGCCGGCCTCCCGGGCTCTCCTCTGGAATTCTTGTTCCCCACGGAAAGTAATTGACTTTGTCCTTTGTCCCATCCAATTCCGAGGATATTTCTTTACTAACTTTTCTGAAATCAAAAACAGCAGAAAACAGGCATCTGGCACTGTTGCAACTTGTTAGTAGGCTAGTACCAGAAAACATGTAAAAAGCACCTCAAAGTGTGGACAAGTAAAGCAAAGTAGATACTAAACAAGCCTAGAGCATAAAAAATTATAGATACGTTTCCAACGTATCAACATCTCCAAGCTTAACTCCGGCTCGTCCTCGAGTAGGTAAGTGATAAACAGAATATTTTTTAGGTGACATGCACCCTCACAATAAAGATCCAACCATTTGCAAGCATTGAAAGATGGGATCAAAGAACTCTAAACATGTGCATGAAAGATGGAGTTCTAACAATAGGACATAGTAACTATGCATGCAACATGACAAGCTACAAACAAAGATCATGAATAACATGCATTGAAAAACGTTTGTTTGTTTCACATGCAGAAAACATAGCATAGTGGTAATCAGCTTGTCCCTAATAGAGTAGCAATTAAATGCATAGGACACCTGCAAAGTTCACAAGGGTGACTAGAAACAAGTAGCACAAGAACAAGTAATAACACAATATGCATCAATTAATAAGCTTTGGAACAATGCACACAGAATGACAACTATGGTCTCTTAATGGTGCCTAAAGGTAGAAGGTGGAGACTCAATAGTGGTGGAAGAAAGGCCTTTTTGTAAAGGAAGCAGGGATTACAAGTTTCAAAAAGAGCTTCCAAAAATTATGGTACTTGTTAGCTTTCAACGCTCATCGCCCCTATCATAAGCATCTTGAAGTGGTTAAGTTTAAAGTGGCAAAGCTGGAGTATATGCTTGACGAAGTATAAGATGGCAATCTCAAGTCCCTTGAATACGAGGGCCACACCTCATGCATACTCAACTTTGGGTCCAGGTAAGTTCTTGTCATTGTAAGTATTTGCATATCATTTAGAACCTCCAATGGGGTACCCCTTGCACATGGTACAGGAGCTTTCCCATAACCAAAATGACAAGGCAAGCAGACAATGAGCATCTCAGCAAACTTTTTATTTACCATATGCATAGCTTTTTATTGAGGATGCTTCATAGATAGCTCATTATGGTGATGCTGCAAGTTTCCATCATGATTAGGCATGGCTTAGGCTAGCGGCCCAGGCGTTTCTCTAACATAGAATACAAACTCCATGGACTTACAAGTCCCCTCTTTATTTCACACGGGTGACATCCATAGACAAATGGACATGATATCAACTGAGTACAACAAGGTACAAGTGCAATGTTGAAAACGTTCCCCGTGACAGCACGATTCTGCTAATTCCAACTTATAAGTGCAAGCATATACAACAAAGTTGTCACAATGGTTCAAGTTTATTAGGGGCAAAGAATAAAGTGTGCCATCAAGTTAGTGAGGGATTTAATCACTAAGTTTTCACATAACAAAATAGTTTTAGTTGGAAGATAGTTTAAAACAAGAATATACTTGGAATGGTGTAACACACCATGCATAGGAATTTGTAGTGGACACTTTGGAAAAACTTGGTTTCTTGGGAGTTGGAGGCATGAGTAGAACTTACTCATATAAGTGGAGGCTAGCAAAAGACTGGGAGCAACCAACTAAGAGAGCAATAATGGCCAAAATCATGTAGTGCAACAAAACATACTAATCAAAGCAAAGAGTGGTACTACAAGTCAAGGACTAAATGATCATAGAGGATAATGGTGACTTTTCATAGTCATAACATGGTGTGAGCATGTGCCAAGTCAACCCAAGCAAAACATCAAAGGAGAATACCACAATACTATGCTTTTGCATGCTAAAACAACGCATAATTTCTTCAAGGCACACTAAGCAATCCCAATTATTTGGAACAAGACATGCTACAGCAATAATCACTAAGCATAAGGTCAAAACAACACCTAGCATGTCATGCTAAAGTCTAAGTCACAGTCAATGCAAGCTCCTCTTGCACATCAAGCAAGAACTTACTACTCCTTTCCAAACACCAAGCAAACTTATTTGCAAAACAACACAGCGAGAGCAGGGGTCCAAACTACTTAAGAAAACTAAACAAACTAAGCAAAGCAAACGAAAACTAAGACGCTCCAAGAACAACAAAATTGTACATGAAACAATAAAAACGAAGTGTCTAGACAGACCTGAGCTTTTTATTGATGAAGAAGGGGATGCCTTGGGCATCCCCAAGCTTTGACGCTTGTACCTCTTGGATATTTCTCGGGGCGACACCATGGTGTCATCCCCAAGCTTGAGCTTTTGTCCATTCTTCATCTCATTGCATCATTCTCCCTCTACACCTGAAATTTGTCCTTCATACAAAACTTCACACAATCTTCATTAGCAACATTAGTGTATTCAAAAGATATTAGACCACTGGCAAAGCTTTGGAACAACAAGGCTTTTCACTAAAAACACAAGCTACTGTATTAACTCCTTCAAAAAGCTCAATTTACCTGAAGAGAACTCAAAAAGGAATCAATAAGAAGCAAATGCAAATAATGGCAGAAATCTGTCAAAACAGACCAGCAGGTAGAAACCGATTTTTTCGAGCATCTTATGTTGCTCAAATCAAAAAGTGTTGAACTAACGAAAGTTAGCTAACATACTGTGGGATTTATTCGTAAATTTTGAGCTCAATAAGAGTTAGAGAGCCTCCTCACGAATTTGTTTGGTGGAGGAAAGAAATCTGTTTCGGGACAGCAACTCCCCAAATCTTACTTCCCTCTGATTAGAGGTCATTCTTGGCACAAAAAGCAAACAAAAAGGATAAGGAGAGGTCATTACTGAAGTAATAACTTCCAAGACTCAAGGAAACTCTTGGGTTATCTCCCAACAAGTACTTTTCTTTAACGCCTTTAAGTTAGGCTTGATAGCTTGAGAAGATGCTCACATAAGAATTATGAATTGAAGTCAAAAAGAGCATCAAGAAGAAAATTCAAAACACATTTAAGTCTAACCCTCTTCCTATGCATCGGAATCTTGTTCACAAATAAATTCATGAAGAACAAAGTGACATGCATAGGAAGATAAGACAAGAGTAACTTCAAAACTTTCAGCAACTGAGAGGCATTTCAATACCATCAAAACTTCTACAACCAAACTTTCCTCTCTCATAATAATTTTCAGTAGCATCATGAATAAACTCAACAATATATCTATCACATAAAGCATGCTTTTCATGATCTACAAATACATAATTTCTATCAAGCTCAAAAACAGTGGGATAAAAACCTTCACAGGTTTTATCCAAAGTAGATATTTCAAAAGGATCCACAAGAACATAACATTCATCCTCCTTTGGTAAGCATGGGGGACAATAAAATAATTTAAGGGATAAAGAGTTACTCTCATTAGAAGGTAGGCATGGGCAGATCCATTCTTCCTCCTTTTGTTCATCACTCTCCTCTTCTTTTTCATCTAATGAGCTTCCCGTTTCAACAATTTCTTCTTCCATAGGCTCATGCAAGGCATTAGTCTCTTCCATTTGTGGAAAGCATCTATTAAAATATTCAAGAATATAGACATTTGCTTCCTTGTAAGTATCAAAGAATAATTTAAGTATCTCATAAACCTCAGATTCATAAGCTGAATCATCAGTATTTTCAAGCAAACTGGCAAGTTCAAATGCACCCTTGAAGGCAATAAATTCTTCAATTTGTTCCACATCATAAAAGTCATATTTTCCTTTAACATAAGAGGATATGGTAACATTGTCATTATACTCACATTGAAAGGGTAGGTGTTTATACCTCCTTCGACAACAAGCTTTATCAAAGCAATAAGTAACATTATAAGTAGAGCACACGTCTCTAGCAATAGTATTCAACTTATCAATTTGTTCCCATAAGTGTTTCCCTTTTTGTGACAAACGGTGTTCCTTATAATAATACTTTTGTTCTTCCGTGAACCCACCTTTCCAATAAGAACTAGTTTCAAAGAAACCATCCATTGATAGAAAGCATGACCAAGCAAGGCAATAACAGACCAGCAACTAGAGTGGAAACTAATTTTTTTTGTGTTTTTTGAAAAGAGACAAACAAAACCAAGCAAAAGAAACAAAGAAAACTAAAACAAAGTATAGAGAAAGGAAGTGAAGGACTCCCCTTGTGAAGACGCCCTTAGCCTCTCGGGCAATGGCGCCAGAAAAGCTTGACGACTGTCTACGCATAGCCTGTTGGGAACCCCAAGAGCAAGGTGTGAAGCAGCAATCAGCAAGATTTCCCTTAGTTGAGACCGAGGTTATCGAATCAAAAGGAGGAAGGAAACGTCACACAGGTGTTGCAAGCAACACGAAGACCTGCACAACACAAACTCAAGACTTTGCCCCAACAAACAGTGAGGTTGTCAAGCTCACCAGTTTGCTATAACAAAGGATTAAACGTATTGTGTGGAAGGTAATGGTTTGCAGCAAGTAAACAGGTAACAGTGGAAGATGTGTCAATGGTAAAGATTGGACCGGGGTCCATAGTTCACTAGAGGTTCTCTCCTTAGATAAACAACATGGCATGAAGGGTAAACAAATTACAGTAGGGAAATTGACAGGAACTGAGCAAGGCATAACAATGCAATTACTAGTCAGAAAGATCCTATGAGGTTGATTGGGCAATACAACAAGATACATAGACCGCCATCCAACTGCATCTATGACTAGAAGTCCACCTTCAGGTTATCATCCGAAACCCCTCCAGTATTAAGTTGCAAGCAATAGACAACTGTTTTAAGCAAAGTGTGTAAGGTAAACAGTCCACATGTTCGATGAACAAGAGACCGTTGTTTTATCCCTAGTAGCAACAACACATCTACAACCGAAGAGATTACGGTCACTTCCCTTGGAAACTGGAGTCATGAACTCACTATCGAGCATAAATACCCCCTCTTGGAGTCACTAGCAACTACTTGGCCAAGATAGCTACTAACAACGGAGAGCATGCAAGATCACAAACAACACAGACATGATAGAATCATAAAGACAAAAGCATTAATCAAACCAACATAATAATCTCAATATCCATCGGATCCCCACAAACACAACATGCATGATTACAAATAGATTAGATCTTGATCATGAAGGGAGATCACAAGATCTATACATGAAAGCACAAAGGTGGAGATACAACCATCTAGCTACTACATGGACCCATAGTACAAGGTGGAACTACTCACGCATCATACCGGAGAGAAGGCCTCCGGGATGATCTCCCCTCCGGCAGGGTGCCGGGAAGAACTTAAGATCCCCCCCCCCCCGATCTAGGGACGATGGTGGCGGCGGCTACAGACGTTTCGTGGATATTTGATCGGGTGCTCAGGGTTTTTGCATCGGGGGCTTCTTATAGGTGAAGGGGGAGACCAAGGCGGCTGCCAGGGCGACCAAACCCTAGCCAGGTGCGGGGTGCGTCTGGCCCCTCTGTCCGGCCTCCTAGGATCTCCTTTGGACTTCTTGTTCCCCACGGAAAGTAATTGACTTTGTCCTTTGTCCCGTCCAATTCCGAGAATATTTCTTTACTAACTTTTCTGAAACCAAAGATAGAAGAAAACAGGCATCTGACACTGTTGCAACTTTTTAGTAGGTTAGTACCAGAAAACATGAAAAAAAGACCTCAAAGTGTGGACAAGTAAAGCAAAGTAGATACTAAACAAGCATGGAGCATCAAAAATTAAAGATACATTTCCAACATATCAGGATGATATTATTCATATAACTTCAAGATCTAGGGCAATTGTAGATAAATAAGATAAAGAATCCAAGTACTAAACAATCATAGGCATGTGCTCCATATATAGTCATAGGTGCTCGCAATGAGAACTTGCACATCTTTTGTCCAGCCAGCCCGTTGCAGCGGGGACTCAAGGGAATCTACTGGCAATTAAGGTACTCCTTTTAATAGAGCACCGGAGCAAAGCATTAACACTCTGTGAACACATGTGATCCTCACATCACATCCATCCCCTCCAGCTGTCCCAATTTCTGTCACTTCGGGGCCATTGGATCCGGACAATGATATGTGTACACAACTTGCAGATAAGATCACAAACAATACTATCATCATGAATCAATAATATGTTCAGATCTGAGATCATGGCACTCGGGCCCTAGTGACAAGCATTAAGCACAACAAGTTGCAACAAAGTCAAATAGCACTAATAGAGATACTAGGCACCATGCCCTAACAATCTTATTTGATTACATGATAGAACTCATCCAATCCCTACCACCCCGATAGCCTACATCGGGGGATTACTCACTCATGGATGGGGGAAACATGGATGGTTGATGGAGAGGCGTCGGTGATGATGATGGCGATGATCCTCTCCAAATTCCCCGTCCCCAAATAGGTGCGAACGGAGTTTCGGGTTCCAATCATGTTTCGTGGTGGCACAATGAACTCTTTCTGAAAAAACCTCGAACCCCCCTAAGTTTTTAGGTCAGAAGGCAACTTATAGGCGAAGAGGGAGGCCGAGGGGGTGCCCGAGGTGGCCACACCCCTCCCATGCGCGGCCAGGGGTGTGGGCCCCTCGTGGCCCTCCTCCGTCTCTTCTTCTGGCTCCGTGAGTCTTCTGGTGAAATAGGGTTTTTGGCATATTTTCCGGGATTTTTCCTGTTAGTTGATTTTCTGCACAAAAACTAGACACTAAGGTAATTACTGAAATGGCGTCGAAAGTTAGTTGTATCCAAATCACACAAGTTTAGAGGAGAAACAATAGCAAAAGTGTTTGGGAAAGTAGATATGTTTTGGACGTATCAATGTTAATGCTTTGAGCAACAGAAGGTCTTCGAAAAAATCGGTTTCTACCTGCTGGTCCGTTTTGACAGATTTCTGCAATTATTTACATTTGCTTCTTATTAATTCCTTTTTGGGTTCTTTTTTGGGAAATTGAGATTTTTGAGGGAATTGCTACAGTAGCTTGTGTTTTTAGTGAAAGTTTTGCTGTTTTAAAACTAAACCCCAAGGGTCTATTATCTTTTGAATACACTAATGTTGCTAATGAAGATTGTGTGAAGTTTTGTATGAAGGAAAATTTGCAGGTGTAGAGTAAGAATGATGTAATGGGATGAAGAATGGACAAAAGCTCAAGCTTGGGGATGCCACCCCATGTCACCCCAATAAATATTCAAGAGGTACAAGCGTCAAAGCTTGGGGATGCCCAAGGCATCCCCTTATTTATCAATAAAAACTCAAGTCTTTCTAGACACTTTGTTTTTATTGTTTCATGCACTATTGTGTTGTTCTTGGAGCGTCTTAGTTTTCATTTTTGGTTTTTGTTTCCTTTGTTTGATTGAATAAAGTAGTTTGGACCCCTGTTCTCGCTGTGTTGTTTCAAATAAGTTGATTGGTGTTGGAGAGGAGTAGAAAGTTCTTGCTTGAAAAGTACAAAAGGAGCTTGCTTTGACTATGACTTAGACTTTATCATGTCATGCTAGATGTTGTTTTGATCTTATGCTTAGTGATTATTGTTGTAGCATGACTTGTTCCAAACAATTAGGATTGCTTAATATGCCTTGAAGGAATCATGCGTTGTTTTAGCATACAAAAGCATAGTATTGTGGTAATATCCTTTGATGCTTTGTTTGGGTTGACTTGGAACATGCGCACACCATGTTATGACTATGAACCAGTCACCATAGCCTCTATGATCATTGAGTCCTTGACTTGTATTACCACTTTATGCTTTGATTAGTAATGTTTTGTCGCTCTACATGATTATGGTCATTATTGCTCTCTTAGTTGGTCGCTCCCAGTCTTTTGCTAGCCTCCACTTGTATGCGTAAGCTCTACTCATGCATCCAACTCCCAATAAACCAAGTTATTCCAAAGTGTCCACTATAAATTCCTATGCATGGTGTGTTACACCATTCCAAGTATATTCTTGTTTTCATCTATCTTCCAATTAAAAAAGTATTTTGTTATATGAAAACTTAGTGATTAAAGCTCTCATGAACTTGATGTCACACTTTATTTTTCTTGCCCCTAATAAACTTGAACCATTGTGTCATCTATACTGTATATGCTTGCACTTATACGTTGGGATTAGAAGAACCGTGTTGTCACGGGGAACACTTTCAACATTGCACTTGTACATTGTACACAGTTTATATCATGCTCTTTTGTTTATGGATGTCATCGGTGTGAAATGAAAGGGGAGCTTCTAAGTCCATGGAGTTATGTATGTGTGTTAAAGAAACGCCCGGGCCGCTAGCCTAAGTCATGCCTAATCATGGTGAAAACTTGTAGCATCACCATAGTGAGCAATCTATGAAGCATTCTTCTTATAAAAAATAAATAGAAAAAGACATTGAGAAAAAGAAAAAAATATGAGAAAAGAGGAAAGAGATAAAAAACACCATTTTCCCATGGTAAATAAGAAGATTGCTGAAATGCTCATTGTCTGCTTGCCTTGTCATTTTGATTATTGGATAGCTCCTGTATCATGTGCAAGGGGTACCCCGTTGGCGGTGATACGTCGGAAATGTATCTATAATCTTTTATGTTCCATGCTTGTTTAGTATCTACTTTGCTTTGCTTTGTCCAAACTTTGAGGTGCTTTTCATATGTTTTCTCGTACTAACCTATTAACTAGTTGCCACAGTGCCAGTTGCTTGTTTTCTTCTATTTTTGGTTCCAAAAAAGCTAGTAAGGAAATATTCTCGGAATTGGACGGGACAAAATCCAAAGTCAATATTTCACCGAGGAGAACACGGAGTCCAGAGGAGAGACGGAGGGACGCCACAGGGCGGCTGCACCCCCAGTCGCGGCCTAGGGTGGGCCGGCGCCTAGGCAGGGTGTGGGCCCCCTGGCCGCCTCCTAGCCTCGCCTCTTCTCCTATAAGAAGCCCCCGATGCCTAAACCTAAGTACCCGATCAATATTCCAGGAAACCGTTTGTAGCCGCCGCCACCATCGTCCCTAGATCGGGGGGATCTGAAGCTCTTCCCGACAACCTGCCGGAGGGGAGATCATCCCAGAGGCCTTCTTCTTCATCATGCCAGCCTCCAGTATGAAGCGTGAGAAGTTCCACCTTGGACTACGGGTCCATGTAGTAGCTAGATGGTTGTATCTCCTCCTTGTGCTTTCATGTCTAGATCTTGTGAGCACCGTTCATGATCAAGATCTCATCTATTTGTAATCATGCATGTTGTGTTTGCAGGGATCCGATGGATATTGAGATTACTATGTCAGATTGATTAATGGTTTTGTCTTATTGATTCTATCATGTTTGTGTTGTTTGTGATTTTGCATGCTCTCCGTTTTTTAGTAGCTATCTTGGCCAAGTAGTTGCTAGTGACTCCAAGAGGGGGTATTTATGCTCGATAGTGGGTTCATGCCTCCACTTAATCAAGGGAAGTGACACAAATATCTACGGTTGTAGATGTGTTGTTGCCACTAGGGAGAAAACAACGGTCTCTTGTTCACGGAACAAGTGGATTGTTTACCTTACACACTTTGCTTAAAGCAGTTGTCTGTTGCTTGCAACTTAATACTGGAGGGGGTTCAGATGATAACCCAAAGGTGCACTTCTAGTCATAGATGCAGTTGTATGGCGGTCTATGTATATTGTTGTATTGTCCAATCGAATCTCATAGGATCTTTATGTCTAGTATTGCATTGTTATGCCTTGCTTAGCCATGTCAATTGCCCTGCTGTAATTTGTTTCAACATGCCATGTTTTTTTCTAAGGAGAACACCTCTAGTGAACTATGGACCCCGTTCCAATCTTTACCATTGATACATCTTCCACTGTTACTGTTTACTTGCTTTAAACTATCATCACCTTCCACACTATACAGTTAATCCTTAGTTACAGCAACTGGTGAGATTGACAACCTCACTATTAGTTGGGCCAAAGTCTTGAGTTTGTGTTGTGTAGGTTTCCATGTTGTTTGCAACACCTTTGAGACGTTTCCTTCCTCCTACTGGTTCGATAACCTCAGTTTCTTATCGAGGGAAAACTTGCTGTTGTGCTGCATCATACATTGCTCTTGGGGTTTCACGATGAGGTGTCAACACGCATCAAGACTTTCTGGCGCTGTTGCCGGGGAGGCTAAGGATGTCTTCACAAGGGGAGTCCTTCTCAACCTTTATCTTTACTTTGTTTTTGGTTTCCTTAGTTTCTTTTGCTTGATTTTGTTTGTCAAAAACTACAAAAAAATTAGTTTAGTTTGGTTTGCTTTCTCTTATCAAAAACACAAAAAAATTAATTCATGCTCTAGTTGCTGGTCTATTATTGCCTTGTTTTGGCATGCTTTCTATCAATGGATGGTTTCTTTGAAACTAGTTTTTATTGGCAAGGTGGGTTCACGGAAGAAGAAAAGTATTATCATAAGGAACACCTTTTATCACAAAAAGGGAAACACTTATGGGCACAAATTGATAAATTGAATACTATTGCTAGAGAGGTGTGCTCTACTTATAATGTTACTTTTTGCTTTGATAAAGCTTGTTGCTGTATGAGGTATAAACACCTCCCTTTTCAATGTGAGTATAATGATAATGTTACCATATCCTCTTATGTTAAAGGAAATTATGACCTTTATGATGTGGAATAAACTGAAGAATTTATTGCTTTCAAGGGTGCATTTGAACTTGCCAGTTTGCTTGAAAATACTAATGATGCACCTTATGAATATGAGGTTTATGAGATACTTAAATTCTTCTTTGATAGTTACAAGGAAGAAAATGGATATATTCTTGAATATTTTAATAGGTGCTTTCCACAAACGGAAGAGACTAATGCCTTGCAGGAGCCTATGGAAGAAGAAATTGCTGAAACAGGAAGCTCATTAGATGAAAAAGAGGAGGATGAATGTTATGCTCTTGTGGATTCTTTTGAAATATCTACTATGGGTAAAACTTTTGATGATGTTCCTATGCCTGTTACATATAGTAGTGATCATGATTGGGAAAAGCACACTACTTTTGATATTGAAAATCTCTTTGGTACCAATTCTGAAAATTCTATTGCCTATGATGATACTTTACCTCCAATTTATGATGATTACAATGATGATATTGATATTTTCAGTCCACCTACTATTGAGGAGAAAATTGATTGTGATTACAATATGCCTCCTATATTTGACGATTATGGTGATGAGAATAATAATGATAGCTATTTTGTTGAATTTGCTCCCACTACTTATGTGGAGAGTAATAATCATTTTATGCATGTGGCTCATGATAAGAATGTTTTATGTGATAGTTATATTGTTAATTTTATTCATGATTCTACTGAAATTTATTATGAGAGAGGGAAACATGGTCTTATGTATCTCAACAATATTAAGTTTCCCCTCTTTATGTTGAAAATCTTGAAGTTGCACTTGTTTTGCTTTCCTATGCTTGTTGCTTTGTGCTTTCATGACTTGTTTTCTTATAAGATTACTATGCATAGGAAGTGGGTTAGACTTAAATGTGTTTCATATTTGCTCCTTGATGCTCTCTTTTACTTCAATTCATATTTCTTATGTGAGCATCTTCTCAAATTATCATGCCTAACTTAAAGGCGTTAAAGAAAAGTACTTGTTGGGAGATAACCCAAGAGTTTTCTTGAGTTTTGGAAGTTATTACTTCAGTAATGACCTCTCCTTATCCTTTTTGTTTGATTTTTTGTGCCAAGAATGACCTCTAATGAGAGTGAAGTAAGATTTGGGGAGTTGCTGTCCCGAAACAGACTTTTGTGCTCCACCATAAAACTCCGTGAGGAGTCTCTGTAAGTCGGATTGAGTTGAAAATTTACGAATACATCCCCCAGTATGTTAGCTAACTTTCTTAGTTAAATATTTTTTTGATTTGAGCAACAAAAGGTCTTCGGAAAAATTGGTTTCTACCTGCTGGTCTGTTTTGACAGATTTCAGCCATTATTTGCATTTGCTTCTTATTGATTCCTTTTTGGGAAATTGAGCTTTTTGAAGGAGTTGCTACAGTAGCTTGTGTTTTTAGTGAAAAGTTTTCTGTTCTAAAGCTAAACCCAAGGGTCTATTATCTTTTGAATACACTAATGTTGCTAATGAAGATTGTGTGAAGGAAAAATTTCAGGTGTAAAGAGAGGATGATATAATGAGATGAAGAATGGACAAGAGCTCAAGCTTGGGGATGCCACCCCGGTGTCAACCCAAGAAATATCCAAGAGGTACAAGCGTAAATTCTTGGCGATGCCCAAGGCATCCCCTTCTTCATCAATAAAAACCCTAGGTCTTTGTAGACACTTCGTTTATATTATTTCATGCACTGTTGTGTTGTTCTTGGAGTGTCTTTGTTTTCGTTTGCTTTGATTAGTTGTTTAGTTTGATTGAATAAAGTAGTTTGGACCCCCGTTTTCGCTTTGTTATTTCAGATAAGTTGATTGGTGTTGGAAAGGAGTAGAAAGTTCTTGCTTGAAAGTGCAATAGGAGCTTGCATTGACTATGACTTAGACTTTAGCATGTCATGCTAGGTGTTGTTTTGACGTTATGCTTAGTGATTATTGCTGTAGCATGACTTGTTCCAAACAATTAGGATTGCTTAGTGTGCCTTGAAATAATTATGCGTTGTTTTAGCATGCAAAATCATAATATTATGGTATTCTCCTTTGATGCTTTGTTTGGGTTGACTTGGCACATGCTCACACCATGTTATGACTATGAACAAGTCATCATAGCCTATATGATCATTTAGTCCTTGACTTGTAGTAGCACTCTATGCTTTGATTAGTAATGTTTTGTCGCTCTACATGATTATGGCCATTATTGCTCTCTTAGTTGGTTGCTCCCAGTCTTTTGCTAGCCTCCACTTGTATGAGTAAGCTCTACTCATGCTTCCAACTCCCAAGAAACCAAGTTATTCCAATGTGTCCACTATAAATTCCTATGCATGGTGTGTTACACCATTCCAAGTATATTCTTGTTTTCAGCTATCTTCCAATTAAAAAGTATTTTTGTTTTGTGAAAACTTAGTGATTAAAGCTCTCACGAACTTGATGGCACACTTTATATTCCTTGCCCCTAATAAACTTGAACCATTTTGTCATCTATGTTGTATATGCTTGCACTTATACGTTGGAATTAGCAGAACCATGTTGTCATGGGGAACGCTTTCAGCATTGCACTTATACTATGTACACAGTTGATATCATGCTCTTTTATCTATGGATGTCGTTGGTGCGAAATGAAAAGGGAGCTTGTAAGTCCATGGAGTTATGTATTTTGTGTTAGAGAAACTCCTGGGCCGCTAGCATCAGCCATGCCTAATCATGGTGGAAACTTGCAGCATCACCATAGTGACATCTATGAAGCATTCTTCTTATAAAAAGGAGAGATTGAGAAAAAAAAGAGACATATGAGAAAAGAGGAAAGAGAGAAAAAGGCACCATATTCCCATGGTAAATAAGAAGAATGCTGAGATGCTCATTGTCTGCTTGCCTTGTCATTTTTGTTATGGGAAAGCTCCTGTACGATGTGCAAGGGGTACCCCATTGGCGGTTCTCTATGATACACATGTACTTACTATGACAAGAACTTGAAAGTAACTAAACTTGAGTAGCATGAGAAGCGGCCCTCGTATTCAAGGGACATGAGATTGCCAACTTATACTTTGTCAAGCATATACTCCATAGTTTGTTCAGTTTAACCTTAATCACTTCAAGATGCTTATGATAGGGCAATGAGGGCTGAAAGCTAACAAGTACCATAATTTGTGGAAGCTCTTTTTGAAACTTGAAATCCCTGCTTCCCTTTATGAAGGGCCTTTCTTCCACTATTATATTGAGTCTCCACCTTCTACCTTTAGGCACCAGTAAGAGAGCATAGTTGACATTCTTAGTTCTATGTGAGTGTCCCAAAACTTATTGATTGATGCATATTGTTGATATTGCTTGCTCTTGTGCTATTTGTATCCAGTCACTCTTATGAACTTTGAAGGTGTCCTATGCATCTATTTGCTACTCTATAAGGGACAAGCTGAATGCCACTATGCCATGTTTTCTGTATGTGAACAAGCAAACGTTTTTCAATGCATGTTATTCATGATCTTTGTTTGTAGCCTTTCATGTTGCATTCATAGTTGCTTTGTCTTATTGTTAGAACTCCATCTTTTGTGCTCATGTTTAGAGTTCTTTGATCCCAGCTTTCAATGCTTGCAAATGGCTTGATCTTGGTTTTGATGGTGCATATCACCTCAAAAATTATTCTTTTTATCACTTACCTACTCGAGGACGAGCAGGTGTTAAGCTTGGGGGTGCTTGATACGTCGGAAACGTATCTATAATTTTTGATGTTCCATGCTTGTTTAGTATCTACTTTGCTTTGCTTTCTCCACACTTTGAGGTACTTTTCATATGTTTTCTGGTACTAACCTATTAACAAGTTGCCACAGTGCCAGTTGCCTGTTTTCTGCTGTTTTTGGTTCCAAAAAAGCTAGTAAGGAAATATTCTCGGAATTGGACGGGACAAAAGACAAAGTCAATATTTCACCGAGGAGAACACGGAGTCCAGAGGAGAGACGGAGGGGCATTGCAGACCTCCCAGGCGCGCCTAGGGTGGGCTCGCTCAAGGTGGTGTGGGCCCCCTGGCCGCCTCCCAGCCTCGCCTCTTCGCCTATAATAAGCTCCCAATGCCTAAACCCTACATACCGGATAAATATTCTACAAAATAGTCTGTAGCCGCCGCCACCATCGTCCCTAGATCGGGGGGATCTGAAGCTCTTCCGGCACCCTGCCGGAAGGAACATCATCTCGGAGGCCTTCTTCTTCATCATGCCATCCTCCGGTATGAAGCGTGAGTAGTTCCACCTTGGACTATGGGTCCATGTAGTATCTAGATGGTTGGATCTCCTCCTTGTGCTTTCCTGTCTAGATCTTGTGAGCTCCGTTCATGATCAAGATCTCATCTATTTGTAATCATGCATGTTGTGTTTGCAGGAATCCGATGGATATTGAGATTACTATGTCAGATTGATTAATGATTTTGTCTTATTGATTCTATCATGTCTGTGTTGTTTGTGATTTTGCATGCTCTCCATTGTTAGTAGCTATCTTGGCCAATTAGTTGCTAGTGACTCCAAGAGGGGGTATTGATGCTCGATAGTGGGTTCATGCCTCTACTTAATCAAGGGAAGTGACAGAAATATCTACGGTTGTAGATGTGTTGTTGCCACTAGGGATAAAACAACGGTCTCTTGTTCATGGAACAAGTGGATTGTTTACCTTACACACTTTGCTTAAAGTAGTTGTCTGTTTCTTGCAACTTAATACTGGAGGGTGTTCGGATGATAACCCAAAGGTGGACTTCTAGTCATAGATGCAGTTGGATGGCGGTCTATATATATTGTTGTATTGCCTAATCGAATCTCATAGGATCTTTATGTCTAGTATTGCATTGTTATGCCTTGCTCAGTCCTGTCAATTGCCCTGCTGTAATTTATTTACCCAACATGCCATGTTTATTTCTAAGGAGAACACCTCTAGTGAACTATGCACCCTGGTCTAATATTTACCATTGATACATCTTCCACTGTTACTGTTTACTTGCTGCAAACCATCATCACCTTCCACACCATACAGTTAATCCTTTGTTACAGCAACCGGTGAGATTGACAACCTCATTGTTAGTTGGGTCAAAGTCTTGAGTTTGTAGTGCAGGTTTCCATGTTGCTTGCAACACCTTTGAGACATTTCGTTCCTCCTACTGGTTCGATAACCTCGGTTTCTTACTAAGGGAAAACTTGATGTTGTGCTTCATCATACCTTGCTCTTGGGGTTTCCTGACGAGGCGTCAACAGGCATCAGGCGGTTCTCTATTATACACATGTACTTACTATGACAAGAACTTGCAAGTAACTAAACTTGAGTAGCATGAGGAGCGACCCTCGTATTCAAGGGACATGAGATTGCCAACTTATACTTTTTCAAGCATATACTCCATAGTTTGTTCACTTTAACCTTAATCACTTCAAGATGCTTATGATAGGGGCAATGAGAGCTGAAAGCTAACACATACCATAATTTTTGGAAGCTCTTTATGAAACTTAAAATCCCTGCTTCGGTTTATGAAGGGCCTTTCTTACACCATTTTATTGAGTCTCCACGTTCTATCCTTAGGCACCAATTAAGAGAGCATAGTTGCCATTCTTAATTATATTTGCATTGTCCCAAAACTTATTGATTGATTCATATTGTTGATATTGCTTGTTCTTGAACTATTTGTATCTAGTCACTCTTATGAACTTTGAAGGTGTCCTATGCATCTATTTGCTACTCCGTGAGGGACAAGATGAATACCACTATGCTATGTTTTCTATATGTGAAACAAACAAACATTTTTCAATGCATGTTATTCATGAATCTTTGTTTGTAACCTTTCATGTTGCATGCATAGTTACTTTGTCTTACTGTTAGAACTCCATCTTTCATGCTCATGTTTAGAGTTCTTTGATCCCAGCTTTCAATGCTTACAAATGGTTTGATCTTGATTTTGATGGTGCATGTCACCTCAAAAATTATTATTTTTATCACTTACCTACTCGAGGACGAGCAGGAGTTAAGCTTGGGGATGCTTGATACGTTGAAAAAGTATCTATAATTTTTGATGTTCCATGCTTGTTTAGTATCTACTTTGCTTTGCTTTGTCTACACTTTGAGGTGTTTTTATATGTTTTTTTGGACTAACCTATTAACAAGATGCCACAGTTCCAGTTGCCTGTTTTCTTCTGTTTTTGGTTCCAGAAAAGGCAGAAAATCAATATTCTCGGAATTGGACGGGACAAAAGCCAAAGTCAATATTTTACCATGGGGAACACAGAGCCAAAATACGAGACAGAGGGGAGCCACCAGGGGGCCACACCCTCTGGCCGCGCGGGCTGGGCCCAGCCGTGCTGCGGTGACCCAGCATACCACTACATGTGTATTACACTATAGTCGTTGACATGACATCCACATAACACCGTTCCGTAAATATCACATCTCTCAGAGTGCTACAACAGAAACATTGTGGGCCATATTACAAACATACACACATTATTATTATTACAATACCGGAAGATCAAGACTTCCCAAAGGATTCAACTTACAAACCAAAATATAAGTGTTTCAGCGGATGTTTCAAACTTAAAACTTAAACTCCAAATTGATCTCAACAACTTATTTCCATGTATTGTTCATGTTGCTCGGCTCAAGTGGCTACTAGAACTATAGTAATTATTCAGACTCTTGGAACTCTCCTCCGTAGACAATATCGTAATCCTCCCCTTCTACGGCTCCATACAGGTTGGGCTCTTCATAGAAGACCTCCTCATGGCTTTCAGTTGCATACATTGGAGTATCTTCGAAATTCTCGGAGTCTAAGCAAGGATTCAAAGGAAAGGATGAGTAACAACGGTACTCAGCAAATTCATTATATGCAAGGTAGGAAGTTTGATGCTCTAACAACCACCTCGGACTATAAGTCCTTGGCACTATGCAATTTTTGTAAATCTTTCTTCAAAGATTGATTTTATTATAAAAATCTATGACCATCAGCCTTTACAGGTTGACCAGAACTTTCATGGAGTTCCTTTCCTGCCGCGTTCGTAGCTCCTTCCCGGAACAGGGAGTAACAAGTTACAATTCTTACACTCTGCAGAGGTGCGTTACTTTTCCCATGAGAGATCAACTCCTTGTTGCACAACCGGGCGTACTTTCCCGTCCACAATTCCATGATGTGGGGCCCAGTAGTTGGTCCAATCACTACCCTCTCCGTGACCTCATATATCTGCACGATCCTTCGGGGCTATCTCACCTCCGTTAAGCCCCCTTTCGGGCAGGCTAAAACCCTGATGAGTCCCCGGAGACTCTATGACCTGGTGATGCCCGGAATAGTACCATTTACATGGACTATATCCCTAAACACCGTTCATGGATAATCTAGACACCAAAAGTGTGGGGAGTAAGGGTGCCCACCCATATGTTGGATCCGCACAAGGAATCACAATGTCACGTTAAGGTCGTCTTGACTCCATACAAGAGGAAAAGGATACAGCTGACTTCTCCGTCCCATTCCAAATATCATGGTTAACGCGTAATATACGGCGCTAGAATCACTGATATCATGGGTTATTAATCCCTAATTGTTCATCATTATTGCAATTAGAAACCTAAGTTCTATTGCTCCATCATATCATCACTTAGGATGATATCTAGGATTTATTATCTTGAGAAAATAACATTTTCTCTTTCTATAATATAGATGATAACACACAATTTGCAAATACTTTGATAAAGACACTTCAAAGGACATGAGCAAGTGATGATCTTGCCTTGTGATGGCAAGGTAGTGAAGTCGGATGCTTTGCACTGGACCTTGAGCTTCTATGTCTACAAAGTCATCATTATTGCCCGGTAAGGATAATATTTAAAGAAGCAAAATGATTATGCAAAATAATGTAATGAATTATTTAGCTTTATGTGTATTCTTCCCCATTATTTAAGTTATAAAATTTCTTTTAATCATAAAGAATTTATAGATATTAATTTCTTAACATTTATTGAATATTGTATTCTTTTATTTTATTTCATTTTATTTGCATTTTATTAATTTAATAATTCCTTTAAGAATTATCATTTAAATACCAAGAAATATTTATTTAGTATTTTTCTAAAATACTATAATATTAATCTATAATGAAAGTGATTTTTATTTATTTTTATCAACTATCAATAATTTTGTAAAATTCCATAAGTAATATTTATATTATAAAATTCTTAATAAAATTTATATGTCTAAAAATTTATTTATTAATTTATTTGGATAGTTTGGATTATTGTGAATCCAAAAATATTTTATTTATAATTTTTGGATTTTTATTTTATTTTCTAGAATTTATTTAAGTTCAGTGCATTTTGGTCTTTTCCTATTTATTAAAAAATTGCCTTTAGGTAAATGGGCTGCCTGTGTTGGTTTATTGGGCCCTTGTGGCCCAATAGGACAGAACCAAAACCACACCCCAAAGGGGTTTTGGCCCAGTCCAGCCCACTCCCTCTGTCACTCGCTTGACCTCATCTCTATCTTCTCCTCCTCGACCCCGTGGTCGATGGCGCCGCCGCCGTGCTCGGCTTGCCGCCGTGGCCCTCCCTGGTCGTTGCCGTGGTGCAGGGCTAGGTTGTCAACCACGTGCTACCCTCCTGTCCAACTCGATTTGGCTCTGGAGATTTCCCGTGGCCAGACTAGCTCCATCCCGAACCCTAGGGTTTGGGGTGACGCTGGTGCTGTCGCCGCCGCTGCTGCCGTGCGTTGTGGTGGTGTTCCTTGCCTTCAGGCGAGGCTATGGTCGCCGCCTCGGTGTGGTGTGGGTCGCAGCGCCTGTAGGGTTTGTAGCATAGAAAACAAAAAATTTCCTACGATGGGAACAACTATATGCCAAGATCTATCTAATAGATACAAAAAACGAGCGGATGTATATCCGTAGAGAACATACCCTTGAAGACCGACAAAGCTTAACGAGTCCAAACTCATGGTTGATGTATACGATCTCTTGCCGATCTCAAGATCGAGAGGAAGTCCTAGCGCCGCAAATCAGCAGCGCATCCGTGCTCGCACACACGTTCGAGGCACCGAGCAACCTCCGCCTCCTCGCTCCAGCGATGCAGCGGAAGCACAACTCTTTCTTGCTGAAAATCCACCGGGAACATGTATCTCGCTAGTCCGAGACCACGGGGGATAAATTCTAGAGGGGGAGAGAGATCCTTCACGAGGAGGTGTGAGTGAGAGAGAGGGAGGGGGGCTCCTTTTATAGGGAGAGGGGGCACCCAAGGGGCCATGCGCCCAGCCATGGGGCTGCCCCCACCTATTCCACATTCATGTGGGTGGACACTCCACTCACTCAAATGCCTTTCAATTCCCTCCACTCAAAAACCCACTCAAATTCCCATTAAATTTCCACCAAATTTAATGCAAACTCTCATTAAATAAAACTCCTTTTCTTTATTCAGAATTTTGTCAATTACTTTAATGACAAACATTCACATATAACCCCTTGCTAGTATTTCATTTCACATGCAGAAACACTTTCTGCAATTTCACCCGAAAACCCGTTTCGGTATCTGGTGAAATAAATTCCTGCGCTTGTTATTCTTTTAGGCATGAAACTTTTGCTCCAAATGGATGTTGGTGTCTCTTAAGTGTGTCACCCTACGGTTCGCGAATAATGTGGACATGATCGAGACCCCTCTCAGATCAATAATCAGAAGCGGGATCTGGAGACCCATACTGACTCCCACACATTCAACGATGACTTTCTTGTGATCGTCGGAACCTTTTACGCTAGTATCTTAATCATTTTGTTTCGCGATATATTACATGTCCGAGATTCAATCATCGGTATCTCCATACCTAGTTTGATCTCGTTACTGACATGTACTCTTTTCTCGTTCCCGTGATATAACATTCTTGTGATCAAATCACTTGCTTGGAAGCTAATCAAGGTGATATCACCGAGAGGGCCCAAAGCATATCTATCCGTCATCGGGATGAACAAATTCCACTCTCGATCCATGGGCCTCAACATAACACTTTATTAGTTCTGAATCCATCTTTATAATCACCCAGTTATGATGTGACGTTTGATGTTATCAAGAAACTCTTCCGGTGTTAGTGATTGACATGATCTCATGGTCTAAGGAATAGGATCACTTCGTAAGTTGTTATAGCAATATAAACCCAATGACTTTGATCGTAATGCTATACTTTGGATGAATGTTCATCACATCATTACACTAATGTTGTGATCCCGTTATTAACAACATCCAATGTCCATGATCAGGAAACCTTGATCATCTTGTTAATCAACGAGCTAGTTTATGAGAGAGGCATAACTAGGAACTTTATGTTTGTTTATTAAACACACATGTATTAACGTTTCCGTATTAATACAATTATAGCATGCAAAATAAACATTTACCATAAATAAGGAATACGATAATAACCACTTTATTATTGCCTCTCGGGCATATTCCCTTCAGTCTCCCACTTGCACTAGAGACAATAATCTAGTTTGAAAACTTTGCGTATTGAACACTTATGGATTTCCGGTGTTCCATATACGCGATTGCAAGTGGTTAACATAATCTACGGATCTGATGCTTTCAGGTCCGTGTGTATTTGCATGTCTTTGCGTCTTCACACATCACTCATTCTCCAATGAGATGGCATTGTATAAATTTGGTCTTTCGGTGAGACCTTTAGTTCCTTCGGGTTAAAACACGTCGATACTATTGTCATACAATATATATTTAGTGTTAGCCCGTTGCGAACCACACCTTAGTTTGATAACAAACTTCTTGACACAAATTCCCTCGTTTGCTGCTACTATAGCAGTCATATACTTAGCCTTTTGTTGTAGTATCTGTCACAATGTCTTAACTTTGGAATTCATCCAAATCCACCATGGAAACTTTCTTTCCATTTCATTGTGCCACCCATAGTTTAAATTGGGATAAACTTAATTTGTATCTTGTGACAAAACTAGTATCAATGTAACGCTTTACAATGAACTATTTGTAATTGTGTGTCACCTCTACACAAATATATTCTTAGTTCTTCCAAAAGATCATAAGAATATCCTTACTATCGTCCAATGATCATTTTATGATTCATTTTGGTATAACACTTAGAGCATAGGACATATCTGGATGTGTAAATATCATGGTATGATTGATCAAAACATTCTCGTGATTTCACTCATCGAGTGTCAAAGCACTTGAATCTTGTTTCACTTATCAAGTGTGGATACACTTGAATCTTGATTCAATTCCTTTCCATGTGACAAGAACCGATTCTTGTTGTTTCTATATTGAACTCCTTCAATATCTCATATATGTACGTTTGGCACAACCATATTAGCGTCACAGTCTATCCACTATAGACATTCATGCTAAATATTCGGGTTTTGCCTAAGTTTTTCATCGAAAAGAAATTTTTAACCTTTGTCAATAGAAGATACATCATTTCTAATCAACAAGATGTCCTCCACATAATGTATTAGAAATATGTCTTAGCGCTCCCACTTAATTTCTTGAAATGCAAGCATCTTCATCTTCTCCTGATGAAAACTCTTTTTCATCACGGTGAAGATTCCAACTCCACGATGCTTACTTCAACCATTGAAGTTTGCATGCCCTTTTAGCATCCTTTGAATTAACAAAACCCTTTGGATCGTGTCATGTACACGTCCTAGGTAACCATTCTATTAGAAGAACTTTGTTTTGTTTATTCATCTACCATATAACAAATTATACGTAGTGGTTGCTACTTTAATCTGTCTAGACTAAATATCACTATGAAAGATCAAATCTTGTCATAGTCAACTCCTTGAACATTGTTGTAAAATACTTTACAACATGTCGACTATTTCATAGATGTGAAACATCCATGTCTGTTTATTTATAGATCCAAATACGACCGATAGGTTTTTACACCTTTCCAGAGGGTCTTCCAAGTTCAAAACTTGATTTCTCGTATATGGAACTATCACGGATTTTATGGCTTCAAGCCATTTGACAGAGTCAGGGCCCATCATCGCTTCTTTGCATATAGTCGGTTCATCATTGTCAAACAATAATGATTTAATCTCAAATCTTATTATTTGATTGTTTATTCGACCGACTTGGTTCAATAAGAACTTAGATCTTCGTGACCGCAACCTTTGAGGCACATAAGCTATGAGCATTATGGCATCCTCCAGAACAATTTCCGACGCTGCGCAACTCAGCACATTTAGCTAAGGTTCATTAACTTTATCAAAGTTCTATTGTCCTCCCACTTAACTTTTGCGAAAAATTCCTTTTTCAAGAAACTTCACATTTCAAGCGACAAACCCTTTTGTCCTCGGTGTTATGGAGGAATAACCAGTTTTTATTCAAAATAACCTACAAAGACATGCTCATCCGACTTTGGTTGTAAACATCTTACTTATGTTTAGCATAACAAAATTTAAGAAAGGACAACTTGGGTTTTACCCCAAACCATAACTCATATGGTGTCATTTCAATGGATCAAGATGGAGCTCTTTTCAGTGTAAAAGCGGTAGTCTCTAAAGCTTTAATCTTTTAAAACATAATGGCAGTTTTATAAATAACACCTTTGATCCAACCATGTCAAACAAGGTTTCATTACAAATCTCAAACACTCCATACTCCTATGGTGTTTCGAGAGATGTAAATCTAGGTGTTTTGCTAAACTTGCAACTCAAATAAATCCCTTTATGATAAAATCATAATTCATTTATTTTTCTTGTTACACTTGTAACTCAAATAAATCCCTTTATGATCAAATCATAATTCATTTATTTTTCTTGTTACAATGATTTTCCACTTCATCTTGAAAGTCTTTGAAACGTTTTTCAAATATTTCATACTTCTTTCTCATTAAGTGAATATTCACTCAAATTTCCGAAGAAAGCATATGAAGTTTAAATCCATCGCTTACGACTATACATAATGGACTACATACATCGATATGTATAAATTCCAATAATTTAGTCGTTCGTTCTTCTTTGGCCTTTGAACGAAGTTTTAATTATCCCGAGGAAAGTCTCACAAGCGTCACTTGATCAAATCAAAGACTCCAAAAATCCATGAATATGGAGATTCTTCAAATTTTCTTTCCAATATAATTTAAACGTCGATGTCACTTCGTAAGTGATCTTTCAATCATTTGTCTTGCGACATTTTAGCATTAGGCTTTATGGATGTGATTTCTCCAACTAGATTTGCAAATCATCCATCTTATATGGAATACGGTAATTATTTGAACAACCTTTGTTCTCATAATACCTGATTCAAATAACAATTATTAAAAAAAAATCTTGAAGTCAAGCTTTGATGTCAACGAGAAATACAAACAACGGTTTGTTTGTTTGTTTTCGATGAACATCATCACATATTCTCTTGCTAGTTACTTAGGCCATTGTGGTTCATGAATTGCGTTGTTACGTATGAATTTTCATACCAACCAATTCGGTATCCAATACCCAAGAACCACTTTGTTTAACAAGCAAAGAATACAACCATAACATGTATATCATATATATACCTAAATTGGATATTTCCAATCTTTTCTTTTCTGCCAAATATATTTTATAGATTCTCTTTCAGCATTTCCTTTTCCTTTTTAAAAGAATCTATCAACATCAAAAGTGGCGCCATATACATGACACATAGTCCAAAGCGTGTATATTCAAATAATAATACCTTTGGACTTGCACTTTGAAGTAGATCACCATCATCAAAATGATCGGCATTCTTTCAAAATCCATTCTATACTAATATTTTAGTGTAGTAAACACTTTACATACATCTTCTATTCACCCTTATCATGACGACTTTCATGATCAAGCTACTGTAGCTTATAAAGGCGAATCGTGAGTATAACATTACTTTCCAAAACCCTTTTGGATGATTAGGATGTCTAGCATCTCCAACCTTCCTAAATTCTCATCCAATATGAGAACATATATTATACTCTATCATATTGCAACCAAAACATTATTTCAGATATCATTATATCTGCCACACATGATGGTTTCTAAAACAATTCTTTCAGCTCCTAGATAAACTTGATATTAAAACAATCAAGAATCATGGAGGCAAACATGATACTTAAGATACTAACACTGGAATTGTTACTCTCGATTTAATACCAACTATTAAATTTCACGGAGTAAATAGAGTTTGCTGAAAGTTTGCAATAGGACTTTAAAATTTAGATTGACACTCAACACAATACGATACCAGTTCGTAAAGTATATATCCAGAATTCTATAGTTCTATTATCTCAATTACAACTATGCATAAGGTGGTGAACGAATGCCAATGACTACAACAAATTATGCAAATTCACTTTGATTTAATTTATGATAAATTGAGTTCTACTAATCCAAATTAGAAATAAACTCTCACTCAAAAACGACATCCCTCGTGTCTTTTTGGTGATTACATGAACCAAATCCACTACACCAAGTCCGATCATCACGTGAGTCGGTGTAGCTTCAAAGGCGAGCATCCATATGGTCATCATATCAAAACATATGACTCATGCTTAACCTTTCGGTCCGTGTTCCGAGGCCATGTCTGTACATGCTAGGCTCGCCAAGTAAGAATCTTAGTATTCGCGTGTGTAACTGTCTTACACCCGAGATATGCTAATGGATTCAAGTACACCCGATCATCACGTGATGTCTTGAAGCGACGAAACATTGTCGGTGCATACTTAAGGAAGAACACATTCTTATCTTGATATCTAAATGAGGAATCATCTTATTATGCTAATAAAACACCAAACAAGCAATATAAGATGCAATCAAACATCACATGTTTATTAGTGGAATGATATGGTTCCCGCATATGATCTCTATCATGTGCACCGTGGTATGATCACTATCATACCTATATGTGTAAGTCCAAGGTCTATGGAGATTACATGTTATGTGTGTTGTAAGAGTATCATCTCATAATTCTACTTACAACATCACCATATCATAACACTAGCCCAGCAAAAATCTAAACTAGGCGCCTCTAATTTATCCATTGCAAGTTTTACGTGGCTTAGGGATTTCGAAGATAGAACCGTTCTTACCTACGAACATGTACCACAACAAGGATAACCAAATTGTTGACAACTCGTTGCAAATTATATATGGACTATATTAGGAGAGACAGACACCCGCTAGCCACTTATGCAAAACTAGTTGCATGTCAAGCGTGGAACAGGTCTCATGTGCGAGGACATGTAAAGTTTGTCCGGGCCGCTTCATACCACTATGCCACCAATATCCAAAGTACAACTAAGAAGCAATAAAATGATCATCATCGCCCACATACTCATATGTGTAATACCCGTGCAAAGTATCTACGCATAGATCTGGCTCTGATACCACTGTAGGGTTCACAGCATAGAAAACAAAAAAATTCCTACGATGGGAACAACTATGTACCAAGATCTATCTACTAGATACAAACAACGGGCAGATGTATATTCGTAGAGAATATACCCTTGAAGACCGACAAATATTAACGAGTCCAAACTCGTTGTTGATGTAGACGATCTCTTGCCGATCTCAAGATCGAGAGGAAGTCCTAACGCCGCAAATCAGCAGCGCATCCGTGCTCGCACACACGTTCGAGGCACCGAGCAACCTCCGCCTCCTTGCTCTAGCGATGCAGCAGAAGCACAACTCTTTCTTGCCGAAAAGCCACCGGGAACATGTATCTCGCTAGTCCGAGGCCATGGGGGATAAATTCTAGAGGGGGAGAGAGATCCTTCACGAGGAGGTGTGAGTGAGAGAGAGGGAGGGGGGCTCCTTTTATAGGGAGAGGGGGGGCACCCAAGGGTCCATACGCCCAGCCATGGGGCTGCCCCCACCTCTTCCACATTCATGTGGGTGGACACTCCACTCACTCAAATGCCTTTCAATTCCCTCCACTCAAAAACCCACTCAAATTCCCATTAAATTTCCACCAAATTTAATGCAAACTCTCATTAAATAAAACTCCTTTTATTTATTCAGAATTTTGTCAATTAATTTAATGACAAACATTCACATATAACTCCTTGCTAGTATTTCATTTCACATGCAGAAACACTTTCTGCAATTTCACCCGAAAACCCATTTCGGTATCTAGTGAAATAAATTCCTGGGCTTGTTATTCTTTTCGGCATGAAACTTTTGCTCCAAATGGATGTTGGTGTCTCTTAAGTGTGTCACCCTACGGTTCGCGAATAATGTGGACATGATCGAGACCCCTCTCAGATCAATAATCAGAAGCGGGATCTGGAGACCCATACTGACTCCCACACATTCAACGATGACTTTCTTGTGATCGCTGGAACCTTTTACGCTAGTATCTTAATCCTTTTGTTTCGCGATATATTACATGTCCGAGATTCGATCATCGGTATCTCCATACCTAGTTTGATCTCGTTACTGACATGTAATCTTTTCTCGTTCCCGTGATATAACATTCTAGTGATCAAATCACTTGCTTGCAAGCTAATCAATGTGATATCACCGAGAGGGCCCAGAGCATATCTATCCATCATCGGGATGAACAAATTCCACACTCGATCCATGGGCCTCAACATAACACTTTATTAGTTCTGAATCCATCTTTATAATCTCCCAGTTATGGTGTGACGTTTGATGTTATCAAGAAACTCTTTCGGTGTTAGTGATTGACATGATCTCATGGTCTAAGGATTAGGATCACTTCGTAAGTTGTTATATCAATATAAACTCAATGACTTTGATCGTAATGTTATACTTTGGATGAATGTTCATCACATCATTACACTAATGTTGTGATCCCGTTATTAACAACATCCAATGTCCATGATCAGGAAACCTTGTCCATCTTGTTAATCAACGAGCTAGTTTATGAGAGAGGCATAACTAGGAACTTTCTGTTTGTCTATTAAACACACGTGTATTAACGTTTCCGTATTAATACAATTATAGCATGCAAAATAAACATTTACCATAATAAGGAATACGATAATAACCACTTTATTATTGCCTCTCGGGCATATTCCCTTCAGCGCCCCCTTGGGGGTGCTCCCCATGCCGCCGTGTTCGTCAGCCTCCTCTGCTTCCTCTTATATTCTTCAGCGAGGACCATAGGTGAGATGTTCTTCTTCCCCTCGTCTCCTATGTGCTAGGCCAACCTATTCTATGTGTTGATAGTGGCCATCCCTCATTCGGTTCATATTTGTTCTAGGGTTCTTCCCTGGTTCTAGGATTCATCCCTCTTTGTGCTTGTAAGATGATGGTTCGATTTGGTAGTGATGCCTAGTGAGGATTGTGCTCACTGCACTTCAGTACTTTCAGTCATGTTTTGATTTACTGATGATATTCTTGATCTGATACTGGTGGTTCAGTAGTGTTACCTCTAACTGGTGATAAAGCTTAGTTAAGCTGATGGTATAACTCTGAAACCTAGTTGGTTAGGTTGATGCTTAGTGAGTTTCTCTACTGTTAGTACTCCAGTACCGATAGTAGCACTATCAATGGAGATGTGCAGATTGAAGTTACTTAGTTTCTTACAGTAAAACTTTGCACATATAAACCTGATCCTGATTCCTGGTTATTCTTTCCAGGAAAATGACAGTGATTATTTTGTTGGTTTATTTATGAAAGCTCAATGATTGTTGGCTTGTTTTAGAATTGGTTCTTGTGACACCATCCTAGGATGGCACACAAGTAGTGATTCTACTGCTGGGCTTTTATTAAAGCAGTGCTTAAGGTTGGATATCTGTTAAAGATAAATTGTAATTTTTTGTCTTTAAAAGATCAATGCCTGATGCTGGTCCGAGGCTTAGGAATTAAATTCCTATCCTACTTCCCCTCATAGATATGCTTAGGTATCAAGGTTGTTTACGTAACCTTGGATCCTAGTGGGCTAAAATGATTGGTTTGCTTGTAGCTTAATGTTGGTGCATATAGTTTATAAAATCTGAGGTTCTACTCCATCATGAGATGTGCCCAAATTTTATAGATATTTGAGAACATTTTGGAATATATGAGTTGTTTATGATTACCAGGACCTATGATGCTGGTCTGAGGTCCTGGTGGATTTGGTAGAGCTTACTACTTCCTTTATATTTCAAATTTCCTCTAGGATAGGTTCACCCCACTTGGGTGATCACTTAGAGGATTAACTTGTAAAACATCACATGCTTTTCTATTGGACTAAGATGAACATAATATATGGGTGTTTTATGATACTCACCACACTTGGGAGTTGTTGGGGTTGCAAGTTGTGGATCTTGTGGTTGTGTGTCTAGCTTGATCTGGTGCTCCTCCTGATACTTCCAGCTCCTATGCTTGTCCTTGATCTAGCTTTTCACCTCTTGGTCCTGGTGGCTTGATCATGATCTTGCTATCCACCTGATCTACACCCTCCTTATGTCACCATTTTGGTGATGTGATCTAGGGTTTGGTTGGTGTGATCTAGTTTGGTTTATCTGGGCTGCTGTTCTTGGTGTGTATGAACAAGGAAATGGTGTGGGGTTGGCTTGCCCACGGTTGTGTTGTGTAGTTTTGTGTGTTGGAGCTGTTGCTGTTGTGCTGACAGCACACACCATGCAGTTTGGTGTGTGTGCTGCCTGTGTGCCTGCTGCACACCTTGTGGATATGCTCTGGATATGAAGTTACTTTTATCTGGTTACATTTACTTGGCTGGTGAAACTTGCCCCTCCTTTCTTTTTATTTGTCTTATGGCTTGAAATTATGAAAGATATATTCTTTCATATTGGTGAAACTTGCCCCTTAAAAGATTACTCAATGATGAACCTTGAACAATGCAGCTCACTGTCAAGTCTGAGAGTAAAACATTTTTAATCCCTAACTTTCTTTATTTTTGTTTGTGTTTGTTTTGCAGGTACCAGAATTGGAAATTCAAGACTTAGATTAGATTTTCCTTTTCTTTATAGTTAGTTACTTGTAATATTTCTTTTATCTTTTTGTAATTTTTTTATTTTAATCTTGTTGTAATAAAGACTGTAATATTACTCAAGATATATAAAGGTTCTTTTATTTCATTATCTATTGTAAAGTTTCTTGATCATGTTTATAAGTTACACTTTTGTAACTTATTTATTGAATAAATTATAAAATAAATATTCATTTATTGATTATGTTCTTTATTTAATGTTTGAATAACTAATTGTTAACTCTTGGCTAAATCATAATACTCAAACATAATTCTAAATCCTTTTGAATTATAAATCCAACACTCAAGTTTGAATTCAAATTTCATTTCCCCAAAACACACTAACCCACAAAGATCATATCAAAGTTTATAACAATCATCCTCCAAGACTATACCTAATCCCAAAGCATGAAAAAAACTTTGATCACTTTAGGTTTTTATTTGGAGAAAAATTTACCCACAATTTCACAAGTGAATGCATGCTTAGTTCACAGATTTCTAAATCTACCCTTAGTTGTACGAATGTAAATTTGCATAAGGAAAATATATATTGGCTAAGAAACTAAGCTTTTATTCATCGCATAGTAGGGAGTACAGGTTTTGGCTGAGTAGCCTGGCTGGAAAGCCTTATTGTAAATAAATACAACTCAAGGTAGAAGCGCCACAGTTGTACGATATTCCAGGGGTTGGAGTATGCTACTCCTCGACGTCCTTGAGGCGGTAGGTGCCACCTGGGATTATTTCAGTGACCATGTAGGGGCCTTCCCAGGGTGACTCGAGCTTCAGGTGTCCTTTCTGCTTGATTCGTAGGACTACGTCTCCTTCGACGAAGGACCTTGGACACATTCGTTGGTCATGGTAGTTGCAAAGGCTTTGCTGGTACACCATCGAACAGGCCACGACGATGTCGCAGGCCTTATCCAACAGGTCGACCGCATCTTCGAGTGCGGCCGTTGATTCGGCCTCGCTGTAAGCGATGACCCGTGGGGCCTTATAGCGTACCTCAGCAGGTAGCATTGCTTCGGCTCCATGCACCATGAAAAAAAGCCTGTATCCCGAGGCGCTGTTTGGCGTTGTGCGTAGGCTCTAGGACAGAGGGTAATTCGTCTGCCCAGACTCCCACCAATCGTTCGAGAGGGTGTAGGATCCGCTTCTTGATCCTATTGCAGACGAGGCCTTTGGCCTTTTAGACATGCCTGTTGGTCTGCGGTGCGCCACCAAGGCATACGTGATATTGATGCCGAGCCCTTCGCAGAAGTCTTGAAACTCCTTCGAGGTGAAGTTCGTGCCATTATCGGTGCTGATGTTGTGGGGCACCCCAAACCTATAGACAATGCATTGTATGGAAGAAGAATTACATCAAGTTTCAAGTGTCGGTGCCAAGGCCACCGACTTCGAGGAATCCAAGTCCACCCCACCCCGATGATCATCAACTTCCAAGTCCACCCCGTCCTGACGATCGTCAACCTCCAAGTCCACCCCACCCCGTGTCGATTTCCACAGCACGAGTACATCAACTCGATCTCCGCCTCTGCCTCCGTGCAATACTACCTCGGTGAAAAAACGGAAGGTCGCCGCTCCCCCGAGAGCCACATCGAAGATAGGTAAAACGGCGAAGATAGTCGACATTCCGCCGGCTCTTCCCAAGAAACCTTATGACAAGACTGATGAGGAAAACACCACGGATGTGGATGCCCAAGTTAAGGCTTTTTTGCACCCAAAAAGCCCGAGACAAACCGGTATTTGATGGAAAAACCAAAAAGTGGTCTAAGTCGTTTCTTGAGAAACCATCCCAAATATCGATGAATCTGGAATCAGACTATGACCGCAAAATTATTAAGTAAGAAAAACAGAAAAAATAACAAGTGCAAAATGTGCGAAACAAATTGCGTAGCTCGGACAACAGAAGATTCAATCGGTCCCCCGCTCATAGTGATTTCATATACCGACAAGGCCTTCAGGACCGATATGGATAAGAACATGCAATTAATGGACCCCAGAGCCAAGGCTGATGCTGGACTAATTGGCATCACTGTAGCGAGGGTCAAAGAACTTGCTACCGACACAGGTATGTCTCTTGGTCAATATTTAAGCAATAAAGATCTGCCAATGGGTGAGATAGTACAGAGTTATGTCAAAGGGGATCCTCTAGTCAGTCATGAGGAGCTCGCGCATCTATCAACACATATGCGAAATCTGCACGAATGGTACACTATGCAAACAAAATAAAAGCATAAAAAGAATGGCTTTTGGTGGATGTTAGAAATGAGCATCACTTCAAAGAATACTCGATACAGATTCAAATGACTGAACTATTTCAGTTATACAATCAGCGCACCCTCGACAAATCTATCCTCGGTTTCTATTGTCTGTAAGTGATTTATTTTTGTAAATAAGTTTCTAGCTCAGCTCGTTCATGGCATGTAATATATTATCCTGACTATATATCCTTTTGTACATTATTATATTCTATAGAATGAAGATGTTTGAATGGAAAAGAGCTAGTAGATATGACGTTGGGTTTATTGACCCATATATCATTAATGAATATACATTACGCAATAGCCCCAAGGATGTGGAGGAAGACCTGTGCATATTTTTAATCGAGCATAAGTACGTTAATGTAACACCCTAGTTTTAGTTAATCTATATTAGGGTTTGTTTTGTGCATCATGAGCATCATGCCTAAAATTTGCATGCAAAGAAAATAAAGTGAAAACCCTAATATCTTCCCTCTCTTCAAAAATCATTCAAAAGGTTTTGAATATTTCGAAAAGTATCAAAATAGTTGGAACCCAAATTGAATACAAGGGTCCCTCATTAATTTATATATTTTGTAAATCTTCTAGTACTTTTGAAATAATTCAAAACAGATTTGAAATGTTTTTGTAAAAGGAGAAATGAAAACAAAATTAGAAAAAGCTTTTGAAAATAAAAAAACAGAGCCGCAGCCGTGCAGGCCCAGCCCAGCTTGCCCAGTTTCTCTCCTCTCCTCTCGCACCTCTATGCCGCACAGCGTAGCTCCTGCGGCCCACGCGCGGCCCAGCCAGCCCAGTACCGCTTCGGCCTCTCCTTTCCTCGTCGTCTTCGTTGACGACGCCAAGCTGCTGCCTGGCAGCGCCTCCGCCACCCGATGCCGCCGCGTTACGATGCCCGCCACCGCCGATGGTTGAGAGGATAAGAACTCCAACGACGTGCTCTCTCTTCCCATACCAGTATCATCCTCTCTCGCCCTCTCTCGCAGAATCCCCTGTCTGCCCGAAACCCTAGCTCGCCGGCAACCGTTTCTCGCCGATGTTCTGGGCCTCCCCGAGCCAAGTTGAGATGCCTAGGAGCTCCGCCATGCTCGACTGCGTCTTCCCGTTGAAGGAATCGGGCCGAGGCGCCCTCTATCGCCACCGACTACCTCGTCTACCCGAGCTCCGGCCGCCGCGTTCATCGTCGATTCCGGTGGCCTCTGTGCTCGCCTCGCCTCCCCGACCCCTCGGCGAGCTTCCTGGTGAGCTCATGGTCCTCGTGGCCCTATTTGTTTCCCCTCTCCATCTTTGTATCATTGTCATCACAACCATCTGCAAGCGCCACCGTCGGCCGTCGTCGTGGATGTCGCTCCGGCGACCATTTCTTGGCGGTGCTGCCCTTGTTCGACTCAGTGCACACGTCCGCGTCCAGCGCGCCTAGCCCCGCGACGTCCCCAGCGCCCGCCCCACACTCGATCTGAGGATCAAGCTCCATGGCTGACGTCATCATTGCGTCATGCTGATGCAGTATTTTCTTTTCTTTTCTTTTAATGTTTTTCTAAAATAATTTCTGTAATTAACAAATACCTGACAGGTGGGTCCACCCTGTAAGAGAGATAAACATTTTCTGATTAAGTAAAAATGTATAAGTATTTCCAAAATGGAAATTATTTTATAATATTCTAAAAATGATTTAAAATGGATTAAAATGGAGAAATTCATAACTAATTCATTTTAAATCAGAAAAATACAAATAGTATATCAAAATGTTTAGAAAAATGAGAGCAATCTCTTTAAGCTATAATCATGCATTGTTCAACAACTTACATAGCAAGTTTATTTAGAACAACCTAGTAACCCCTAATAGGTCATTCCGGAGTTTCCCCGAGTTATGGTTTTCTCCCCTCGGAACCCCGATTAAGTTGTCGAGCATGCTTTAGGGTTTCATATCAATACAATTTAACTTGTCATATCATCATACTTGCTTGAGCATTGCATCGATGCCATGCGTTGATTGTTTCCCTCTCTTTCTGGTGTTTGGTTCTTTCCGGTAGAATATGATACCGAGATCGAGATCGAAGACAGAGAGCAAGACCGTCGAAGATCGAAGATCGACGAACAATACTTGACCAACTATAACAAGTCAAGTACAAGGCTCCCGAAGATCTGCTTATGTGTTATCAACTGGCAAAGGCAAGCATAGCCCCACCATGATATAAACCTATGATTTCGAAAGCATTTCAATTCTGCCATGTTGCATACGATTCTACTATGGTGTTTTATCGATAGATAGAGTATCCTATCTATTGCATACTCCCTTTGAGCTTATATTATATGATACACTGCTCCTAGCATAACTAGGTTTGCTTGTGTGCAATGCTAGAGCTTTTATCTGTGTCTTGCTTAGCCATGCTTAGATGTTGAGTCTAGTTCATCCAGATGATGTATCAGATGCAGAGAATCTAGTATGACAGGAGAACGTGATAAGATGAGATCAGTGAGATGAGATTAAACATGCTAAGGCTTGTATGGGAGGCCACGGTGGGATGTGGTTTTTATAGTCCCATGCTCGCCACTCTTAGGACCCTAGGTTATTACCTCTTGAACCAAGACGAGCGTACAACCACATGGGGTAAATGGGGACCCCATGATTGACTAACTTGCCTAGTAGATTCCATGAGTCACATAGTTCGGGCGTTCCATTTGACACACGCATTGAAAACGTTTTCGAAAGAGAGGGTGAAGGAGGTGCATTCATACAGGTAGGGAAGCGTGGACCGGATTGCTTGGGGTTGATGGCGCCCCTGGTAAACCAACCTCGCCACACATCTTTAAGTACCAGCTTCGGGATTTGACCCATTACGGTGGAACCATACTTATTACGTGACTCATGGTCTCGGCGAAAGCAAGGTAAAGGTCGTGTCCAACCACACCCTCTGCCAGCACACCAAGGAAGTGTGTCAAGTGGCATTAAGAGTCGGTTGGTACGTGTGGGTAAAGTTGTACACCCCTGAAGGGTAATAATCTTTCGGAAAGCCGTGTCCACGGTTATGGACGACTAGGGAATGGACGGGAGATCATAGAGAACATGAACCTAATCGTAAAACTTGGCAACTAATGTTTGGTAAGGATTCTTCCTCATGGGTACGAGGGGGTGATCCTGGTTCAGATGACGATGACTCGGTGGATATCAAAAGATGATGATCAATACTTTGGAGATGTCGCTCTCTTATCTTTTTTAAAACACTCTCATTAGACGAGCTTCTTCTTCTCTCTCTTGTTTTATAAACAAAGTATGACTTTATGCAAAACAACTCCACCAGCCATTAGTCTTGCGGAGTACACCCTGTACTCACCCTTGCTTTGTTGATACTTTTGGCAGAGTAAGTGTTCCTGGAAGATCAGTTTGGTACTACATCGACATCGACAAGTAGCTTGGGGTTCCTGGCCGGCAGCCTGGAATCTATGGGCTAGGACGTCATCGTTATGCTTCAGGCCTCTTAGGCCATTTGTTAAGTTTACTATACTTAATAGCATAATTTGCCTTCTGTTGTTTGATGTTTGTGGTCAGTGACCTCTGCTTGTAATAATTTGGTTCTCTACTAAGTTATGAGCTTGCTGTAATAAATTTTGCGTCGTAGGGTCACTGTTGTGTTACCGATTCTTCACTGAATATTCTCGAGCTCAAGGTTAAGCTTATGTCAGACGGAGGTCTGGGATTTGTTTAGCCCTGATTCCGGGGGTGTCACAGTTAAGGAAATACTATTAAATTACAACTTCAATTGAGTGTTTTTGTCTTGTACACATTCTGTTTTTGCTTACTCGATGTTAAGTGTAATTTATGAGTTATGCATGTCTGCTTATATGAACGTCCGCAGGTTTCACTGGATCCCGCTAAACATTCAAGTTGACAAGTCCCTAGTTGAAGTCCACGGCTCATTAAGTTGGGACCAAGAGAAGTGCAGTGATATGAAAGCAATGCTCCAGAAGTAATTTCAATCATTATCATATTATATCGGCCTCTTTCGTTCATTTCCTGATATCAAATAACTAATAACTCCTTTAATCATTTTTTTTGTCAAGCAAGTGTTGGACACGGTTTAAACAGAAAATAGTAGGTCCATTCAAAGATGAGCTAACTTATAAAATGGTAAAAGGTTTGCAGAAGCCACCGGGGACTTATTTATGTGGATTCTACGTTTGTGACTACATTCATGAGTTGACCAGTGAACGGAGAGTTGATTCACATTATATTCACGGTTTACATGAGAATCTTGAGCCAGATCAACAGCGCGTGCGAGCAATTCAAGAGGAATTGGCGAGATTTCTGATGAAGGAGGTCCTTGATATAAAGGGAGAATATTATGTGGAACTCGATATGGTTTAGTTATCTCCATGTAATTGATATGATATATCATCAATGACCATGTAATTTCAAACATTTCCTCCTTTTGATATGATTGAATATTGTATATGTATGCTCGCAATATAGATCGAATATGCATCAACGTGTACTGTGTATGTAGTAGCGTAGAATAAGTGTACGGAAATATGTGTGAAATTATAATGAAACACAAATTAAAAAAGAACGAAATAGTAAAAACAAAATGATTCTGTATAGATCGTGCCGCGGCAGAGAAACAGACGAATCTCTGCCACGGTAGAAACCCGCTTAGGCGGTGTTACGACCCGGAACAGAAGTCCTCCGGCCTCCGTCGCGCTGAAACTGCCACGTGGTGGACTCTAGTCCCGTGCCGTAACAAACCGGTACTAGAGGTAAGGGCCTCTAGTCCCGATTTGGTTATCCTGGGTCCGAAACCGGGACAAGAGCCCATTACAGCACGGGGTTAGAGGCCCGTTTTTCACGCGTGCTATGAAACAATCCCATTCAAAAAATTGGGATGTTACAATCTGTAGTTAAACATCTTCAGAATTTGTTCTGTAATGTTCACATCATATTTAGACAAGTAGACCTGATGCTTGAACAAACAATATAATCATTACACGAAAAAACCTTTTTTATTGTTACTACAAATGATAATAAAATGAATTTATCATCCGGCAAGTTGGAACAGGCTTATAGCAATATGGCCATCTTAGCTACTCCCTCCGTTTCAAAATATAAGATGTTTTAGATTTATAAAAAAAAGTATGTAGACTTATTTTAATACGTAGGTTCACTCGTGTTTGAAGTGAATCTAGACAGTCTAAATACATTTACTTTATAAAACTAAAATATCTTATATTCTGAAACGGAGGGAGTAGATCCTCGGCAAGAAGTACCTGGAACTCGTCAAACATATAACCTAGGGACCTGTGGTGCTTTGAACCATGACTGCTTGTGCACAACGGATCGACATACTTGCAAGAATATCCCGGCCATTCAACGAGCCTCGTGGTGCTAGGATTATTTGTGCAGAGATTTTGCTAACATATTCAAAAATGGATCCTCTTGCCTGAGATAAAACGTACCAATTGGTGTCTTCCAGTGATTGACTAATATTACTATTATGTTTATGACTTCATTTGAAGAATTTACTTCACAAGAGAAAACAGTTCATTTAACGCTATTTACATATGTGCTAGTCATCCGTAGCAACGTATTGGCATTTTACTAGTTCATAACAAACTTCTAAGAGCAACTTTAACCGATCCTTTTTATTTTAGAGGACTTTTGGTCAGACTAAAGCTTAAAATCATATATTTAGTCCTCTAAACTTAGCACCACAGATCCCATCCCCAATAACTAAGAGGACTTAAATTTTGTTTTTTGCAAATCAATCTATTTGAACTAAAGTATCAATATTACAATCCATATAAAATGTAAATAAGTGTAATTATTCATTATTACACACCGAATTAATGAATAAAATAAATTGCTTCAAATCAAACAATTGAAAAAACATAATTAGGCGTCGCCGTGTAGACGCCAGTGGTGCTTAACAAGGTCATCTTGCAGCTTGTTGTGTTCAGCTTTGTCCTCGATTTTTTCATGCATTTCGAGGAACTGGTTGACAATCCTCGTTCACAATCATCAATAAAGCAATCTCCAAATCTTCGTCATCTTCTTATTCCTCCTCCGACGAAGAGTAGTCAAAGGACATCTCTCTCAACCTCTTCATCTACAACCAAATGTGCTCTTGATCAAGCCGGTTGCCAACAAACCAAAAAGAAAAATCGTTGTGCAATATCGTCATATACCTTGAGGGCGGCGGAGGTGGAGTCCGCAACCGGGATGATTGAGCCGGAAAAAGGGCCGAGGATGCCACTGGGGCTCCGCGACGACCTTGCTACCCTGCGGTGGTCGTATAAACCCTTCCGCCGGCGCAACGCAATGACCGGACGCCGACGAAGGTCGAGGCCACCGCCGGTTGAAAAGCTCGTCGCAATGAACCTCGTCGGCCGGTGCTGGTCCGCGGCTTTCCGATCTACGAGCCCCCCATGCTCTGACGGACCCTTTTGCTGAAAGAAAAGGCCTCGTCGGGGCCGGAATCGACCTTGAATCGGTTGCGGGCTTCCGGCTTGATGCGGCGGCTATCGGGGTCGATTCCGGTGATGGCTAGCACCGGCGAGTGGGGGGAATGGAGCGGAAACGAGCGGCGGGTGTTCGCATCTATGTGCGGAGGCGGCTAGTGGACGCCGGTGTCAACGCCGGCGCTAGCGGGGCGGTAAAAATATAGTCCAGCGCCCGCGGTCGGGCATATTTAGGGGCCGCGGAGGGGCTGGACTAGAAAAAAAAATCTCCGCTAACGGTCGCTTGGAGATCGGTTCGGTGCGTCCCCAGCCGTTAGCGGCCAAAAAAATTCCTCTAAAGACCGAAAGGGGATCGGCTAGAGTTGCTCTAAGCTACCTTTATAACTACCCTGTCACGGTGTAGCACTCTAAATAGGTCGATCTATATCTGACAATCCCATATCTCAAGACAACGCGTACATATTGTGTACAGATAACTATAAGCAATTTTGGTATGTCTCGTGGTAGGTCAGCCGAACCCCATGTTTCACAATTTGTGTCCATATTATTGGTTTGATATCTTCATGTTCATGACTTGTGAAACATAGTCATCAATGAATAAATGTGTTATTTTAATATTCACACATAAACTATGACTAGGGATAACTTTAGAATAACCAAACAAGTAAAGAGTTATAAACACAATTCACGTAATCAATCATCTCTATGATTGCTTCTAGGACATATTTTTTATAGAAACAACACCTTAAAAATCACAACAATGGAGATGCCAAGACAGATCCAGGGTGGATGAAGATCGCCACGATCGCCATGGCATGTCGTGGTAGAGGATGGAAAATAGGCCATAGTTCAACACCGTGCGACAACACTACCCGACCGATGTTACGTCAGGCGCGACGTACGATTGACCAGTAGATATGAGCGAGCTGTAGGGCCCAGGGGCGGAGCCAGAATTTATCATCGAGGGGGGCAATTAGAGTGTATTAGTGTTATAAGTTTGATTAGGGGGCTAAAATAGATAAAACATCATACAAATAGTACTTTGATGGATAGTTTTAGTTACAAAATCTAAATCATAGGGGGGCGCTTCCCCTGCTCGCCCCTCCCTGTCTCCGCCCCTGGTAGGGCCATGACAAACTAGAAACGCGCTTGGAATTCCACGTACTTCACTAGCGACGGAGCGATCCATGATCTCAGATCTCCTCCCTCCAGATCGACAGGAAGAACGCTAGGGCCAAAAGAACAAAGAATTTCACGGTTACCCCACTCTCGCCGTCCACCAACAGACAACATCCTCCGACGACCGCAAGGTGGCTGGCGAGGCTAGAAGGGGGTCTTCTAGCTGGCGGAGCGGGGGCCTCTACAGTGGCCCAGTTTGTTTGGATGATGCACTTCACTTATAATAACTAGGGAAGTTGACGCGGAGTCACTCCGCCATCAGATGCATCAAATTTGTCGTCTATATGGCTAGATTCGACGTCATTTTGACTTCTGAAAGTATTACTCCCTTCGTCCAGAAATAACTGATTTGGATTTGTCCAATGCAATACATAAAGAATAATACTTCCTCCGATCCAAAATAAGTGTCACGGTTTTGAACTAACTCTAGTTCAAAATGGCGACACTTATTTAGGATCGGAGGTAGTAATATATATGTTTCCTCTTGCTACATGATATATTGCAGTATGCGTATTTTCTGATGTGCATAACAACATAATTTTTTTTACTTGATGATGCAAAATTGCGCACACCCAAAGAGTGACAATATGGCAACCACATAGGAAAACTACGGCTATAAAGTTGTGTAGGAGAAATGCTGTCTAAGAGAAAATTTACCGTTGAAAACTAACGATGAATTATGGCCAAAGAATTACGCACCCTCATTATGCCAAAAAATTACTGGCGAGTAATTAGAAGGATCCGAAAGAATACTCTAGTAGACTTAGGCTAAAAACTATCGTAAAATTATGAGCAGGAGGTATGTCGAAGAAATATCATAACCTTATTGAAAAGCAAGGAGGTTAACAAATATCGACATAGACGCCGATAACTGCCATCGGCAAATTACTGTTAGAAAGTTAAGTCAAAGATTATGGACAAAAAGTTGGGCCAAAAGATTACCATCAGTGAACTAAAATAACATTGTCATACACCATCTAAAATTATGGCTGGAAAAGTGTGTCAAAAATTACCACCAAGTAGTTTTTTAGATAAATTACCACCGAGTAGTTAAAAGTAAGTAACTTTTTGATTGAGAGGTAGACATAGCTAAGTGCCGCCAGAAAAATATTGCAAAAAAGTTGCGTTAAAATCACGGTCAAGAGTCTAAAAGAGAAGAAAAATACACATACATATGCGAACTGTCCAGAGTTGATTTGGACGGAAATCAACTTCTACAGTGCAGCGTAGTGGACCAATGAGAGCTCGCTATTCACACCATTTTTAATATATGTATCTATAGGATATAGAATGTGACTCTTTTTGCATCAACAGTTCATAGCGTTGAAAAAGCAGGTGCAATTTGTATTCTATTGCATGCTGTATAACGTAGATTTTGTAACATGTCTTTTTGTGGTTTGAATGGACATGGGTCCTTTTTTTGTTGTTGTTGTTGTTGTTTTCTAGGGAGGTATCCATGATGATATTCTTCTTTAGTGTTTGTTTGGTTTCATTAGGATTAAGCGTGATTGATAGCAATTGAGGGGGTTAAATCCCATCTAAGTCAAAATCTTTTTGAAAAATCTTTCAAGAGTACGCGACTCGAGACCTTAGGAGGAGGTGGCTGAGAAAAACTCATAAAGGGTTCCGTTCCCCTTGCCGGTGTTGTCGCCAGTTCAATTCGTCTCCAGTGGTCTTGGGGCCTTAGAGTTGTGGCGCACCACGACCTCTCGCTAACACGAGGTTTCTATTCGTTGGTTTGACTGTTTTTTCACGTCTTTTTCAGGATAGTAAGACGATGGCTACATCTTGAAGTCAAAATAAGGTCCTCCCGCCCTATCCTTGCTCCACGGTGCATCTAACACCATCGGAGATCGTGTGGAGTCGTGTGTCTGGCAGATCTCCTGGGACCATGTCAGTTTTTGTATATTGTTGTGTTTTCAAGCCAGTCTCTTTCGATCTACGGATGCCACCATTGGCGATGGTTACTCGTCTATTGCGGTGGTCCTTTGGGGGTTTAGCTCGACGACTTCATGTCTATCTACTATAACAAGATCTACTATGGCAATCTTTACCCAACTCTATTGTTGGAGGAACGAGGATGACAACACGCCTTCGACTCGCAATAGTGTTTCCAATCATCGTTAGGTGGTCAATTGACCTGTTGTTGGTAGATCGATAAGAAATTTTGTAAAAAAAAAATGAAATTTTGGTAGATCGATAAGAAATGTTGTTGGTAGATCTGTAAGCTTTATCGGAGTGGGCCTTGCCACCCTGAGTAGAGGCCCAAACGTTAAATTAACTGAACGGCCCTGGCTAGCGACAATCCCTGCCAACCTCCTGCCATATATATACGTATATGCTCTGCGTGCGCCCTAAGCCTAGGCTAGCCGCAACGAGAATCCATATCAAAACAGATCCGTGAACGATGGTTGCACAAGCAGACATCGAGAACCCCGGTGGCGCCGACGGCCGGAACCCCAATAAGGATGATGTAATAAACACCCCGGTGGCGCCGATGCTCTCCTACTCCCAGTTCGCCGCACGCCTGGCTTATGTCGCGTGCCTGGGCTTCCTGATCGCCTTCCTCGTCGCGTGCCTGGCCTTGGCCTCCCTCATCCTCCTCAGCATGGACTGCTTTTCGGCGCCGAGCCATTCTCCGAGCCATCTGACTTCGTGTGATGCCGTGATTAACATGGCAATTGTTGGTATGGCTGCTGGAGGCGCTCTCATGGGTATTTTCATCCTCATGTATGTCATCTGTCGTATTATCTCTAAACAGCACGGGCCTAGCGAAAGCCTTTCTTTTTAACTAGATTAGATTAGACTAGCTCGACATGCATGCATGTACACACATCTTATACGTACACGATCGATGATAGCTGTGCTCTCGAATTCAATTCAAGGTGTGATTATTTGTTTAAAAGTTTTGTGTCTCAAGCTAGCAGAAGCTAGCGGGTTCATGCCTATATGTACGCCGGCCGCGATTGCCTGTTCTTTATTAGAGCTTCTTGTTGATTTTACCATATATATCCACATCTTTATGTCAACACTCAACATCGGTTGGTTAGCCAAGGTTCTTTAGATCGATCTGGCCGGGGTTCTAATTTTGCTCTCTAATAAGCCGGTTGTTGTCCAAGATTCCGATTTCTAGCGGTGATAATTTTTAGTTGGAAAAGTCAATATTAATCCGCCCCATGATAAGACTAGGCTTCTCAGAGCCAAAGGAAACGGCTAGGCCTCTCAGGCTTCATGGCGAGAGACATGCCGCAGGGAACTCGCTAACAGTACTCGCATGCGGACAGGGCCCGAAGACAATGACTCAAGTGGCATCAATAGCATCCCAAAAATGGCTCCACACACTCCGAAAAATGATGCCTCCAAGGAGGTAACGAAATCCATAAGATGCCTCTGTCATCCAATCCGGCAAGCTAGATTTGGGTTTTCACCCCGGAGTGATGGACGGAGGGGTGTCGGGGCTCCACGACAACGCCCCCAAGAGGGAGAACGGCACCCTCAAGCGCCACCGCTGTCGGCACCGACCAAGTCGAGCTAGACTTTCGTCAGGAGATCCCGACCACCACCTCTAATGGACTATCATCCAGACGGTCCAGGCCACGCGGCGAGCAAGATCGCTGGTGAGATAGACAACATCCCCGCCCACGGAGCCATGTCCCTCCGCCCGCGCGGACAAAGGCATAGCATCACCACCATCTTGATCCAGAGCCTCCGCTCTGGCCTCCTCACGCAGCACCTCATGTCGATCAGTCGCCGACCACGAGACATCGGGTTCGGCGCCTCGCCTGGCAAACTCCATGGCACACTTGTGCCATGGACCTACAAATGTCGGCCAAGTCCACCACACCCCATCCAGACTACCACACGTGCAGGCCCTCCACAACCACCAGGACTCCGACATGACTGGGGGCGGGGCCCACGTCCGCTGGCCTCCACGCAACAACCACATCGACAAACAGCCTGGTCGGCCTCTTCCCAACGCCTACACGTCCCCAGGGCTCCCAGCACCAGCGAGCCGCCAGATCAAACGAATCCAGATCGGACCACGTCTGGCCGTGAGCCCCGGAGTGCCCGACGGACCCTGCCGCTAACTCCGTCCGCCGATGACTGCAACGCCAAGGCCCCTCGCCACAACAGCCAAAGACCCCCGGGGCCGCCGCCCCGGCATCCGTGCGCCCGCCGCTTGGGAGCACCACCGGACAGAGGAATACCTCCGCTGCCCTTTAGGAGTGGGGCATGCCGCCACGGCGGCGGAGGCCAACCGCAGCGACGGCGTGGAGGCAGGGGAGGAGGGGGCGAGTGGCGGCGGCTAGGGTTTCGTCCCGTTGTCGCCCGCGGAGACGATAAGGGACGTGTACCACCCCCCACCCCCAGCCCCGAACCACCAACCCACCCCGACCTTGCTCCACCACACACGCCGCAGAAGTTTGGCGGCGGTGCCGACGAGGATGGATTAGGGGGGGGGTAGGGTTAGGTCCCCCCAAGCTGATATTCCTTGACCTATGGTTGTTTGTTTAGATAATGACAATAGTAGAAGGCCACTCTTTTTTCACCAACAGTTCCACGTCCTAGAAAACGCATGTGCAATTTGTATTCTACTACACGATGTAACGTAAATTCACCAACATGTTTGTTGTGGTCTGCTGTAAAAAAAACATGTTCTTGTGGTCTCATGGATTCTTTTTTTTTTGAGTGGAACGGCAAGCTTTATTACTCAACTATCAGAGAGTTTACAGGAATCCCCATACCGACCGGGGGATGAATAAACCACACATGTCTACCACAATCTAAAGAAGTTGCCGTTCTAGCTAGACTATGTGCATCTCCGTTAGCTTCTCGCCGTTCATGCCTGAAAGTCACCTCCTGAAATTCCTCCTTTCTTGATGCTATCTCTTTGATGATCATGCAGTGTTCTCCTTGCGGCTTCTCCCCTTGAATCTCCTGGACAACATTTGAGCAATCGGATGAGACAAGAATTCTCCTGGTATGTAGATCAGTAGCTAGGCACAACGCCTCGGCACATGCAAACGCTTCGAGAACCTCCGGGCTAGTAATGCCTTCGACTGTCACAGCCGAAGCTCCCAAGAACTGACCATGTTCATCCCTGCAAACAGCTCCATAGGCTCCCCTGCCCTGCGATTTAGCCACTGCTCCATCAACATGGATCTTTACCCATCCCGCTGGCGGCGGATACCAAGGTAATCTCCTTACCGCAGGGGCATTAGGAGGTGCAGTTGATGCTGGTTTGCGCAGCGAGGACAATTCAGACATGTATCGTGTGATAAACAAGTTTGTCGACAGGGGGGATTGGTGCTCATCCTCATGTATCAGTTTTCGTCGAGCCCACAAAATAGCGAACAATGGAAGCATTAGGTAGACATAGCTAAGTGTGGTACTCAGAGAGAACAGCCAGAGCGTTGGGTCTGTTGTTTCGTCAGCAAACAATGGAAGCATTAGGTCATCTTTCTTCATCGCCCAGACCGCTCGTGCCATGTTGCACTCCAGTAGAGAGTGTCTCCAGGTGTCAATCGCGGTGTTACACACTAGACAGATAGGGGAGTTTGCCATGTGCCGATTCGCCCTGACCTCTCCTGTTGGTAGAGAAGATCGAGCAAGCCTCCACGCAAAAATCTTTAGCTTGGAAGGTACTCTAACTTTCCAAAGTTTTTTCCACTTCTCCTCATCCTGGTCGGAGTTTGAAGTAGCTGTTGTTGACTGAAAATAGCTCTCTCGTCGCATCTTTGTATCAATGATCATTCTATAGGCTGACCGAACCGAGAATCTCCCTGATCTCTCATGGTGCCATGCCCAGAAGTCTGCTTGTAGTGTTCTGCTAATTGGAATTTTTTTTATTGCATCAGCGTTCATAGGAAGCATGTGTTCCTCGAGCTTTTGGATATCCCAGGATCTGGTCGCCGTAACAATAAATTCCGAGACCTAAGTAGGCGGGTCATCTGTTAGGCATCCAAATGGTCGCTTACCAAAATCTCTAGGAATCCAATTATCTGTCCACACGTCAGTAGTGCGGCCATCTCCAATTCTCTTAATCAGTCCCATTCTCAGTATATCACGGCCCTCACACAACGATCTCCATATTTGGGACGGGTTTGCACCTACTGCAGCTGAGAGAATATCCGCATTTGGAAAATATACGGCTTTCAAAATACGTGCACTCAAAGTATCGAGCTCCACTAGAATCCTCCATACCTGCCGAGCTAACAGGGCAAGATTAAACAGTTCGATATTCCTGAAACCAAGCCCTCCTCTGTACTTTGGCATTGTCATGTCATCCCATGCCACCCAAGCAGCCTTCCTCTCGCCGTTTTTGCTGCCCCACCAGAACTTCCGAACCATGGATGTGATATGATCACATAGTCCTTTAGGAAGTTTGAATAGGGCCTTTGAGTAGGTGGGAAGAGCCTGCAGTACGGATTTGATTAAAATCTCTTTACCTCCCGCCGAAAGAATCTTCTCAATCCACCCTTGAACACGCTTCCAAATTCGATCTTTAAGATAGCTGAACGTCCCATTCTTTGACCTCCCAACATCTGAAGGTAATCCTAGATATTTGTCCTTCAATGATTCGTTCTCCACCTCAAGAATGCCCTTCATTTGTTGCCGCAATGGTTCTGAACAGCCTTTCCCAAAAAACACCGAAGATTTATCATGATTTATCCTTTGTCCTGAGGCATTACAATAGGTAAGCAGAACACCTTTTAGATTTTCTGCCTCAGCAGCTGTCGCCTTGCAAAACAGAATGCAATCGTCTGCAAATAGGAGATGATTAATGTGAGGTGCGGTAGGCGCAATCTGAATACCTGTGATTATACCGAGTCATCGCATGCTTAAGTAGGCATGATAAACCCTCCGCTGCTAAAAGAAAGAGATATGGGGAGATGGGGTCTCCCTGTCGTATCCCTCAACTCGGTTTAAAATCTTCAGTACACGCTCCATTAAACAAAACAGAGAAAGACACCGAGCTCACTCCCCTCATGACTGTATCAACAAACTGAGTCGAAAATCCCAGCTTCTTCATAATTGACTCCAAGTAATTCTATTCTAGGCGATCATAAGCTTTCCTCATGTCCAACTTAAGAGCACAATGCCCTTTCCTCTTGCTCTTATTTCCTTTCATAAAATGAAGGCATTCGTATGCTGTTATAACATTATCGGTAATAAGGCGACCAGGGACAAAAGCAGACTGCTCTTCTGACACCACCTCGGGGAGAATTTTCTTCAGTCGATTAGCGAGTACCTTTGAAGCGATTTTGAAAATCACGTTGCACAAGCTAATAGGCCTGAATTGAGAGAGATGTAGGGTTTTGTATCTTGGGAATCATAACGATGAACGTCCTGTTTATCTCCTCAAGTGAATCTGTGTTATCTCCTCACCACACATATTCCAATGTTTCTGAAAAAATGAGCAGGAAAGCCATCTGGGCCAAGCGCCTTGGTTGGGAACATTTGAAACAGTGCAACCTTCACCTCTTCCTCTGTGTACAACTCATTGAGGGAGGCGTTCATCTCCTTCGTCACTCTCCTTGGAACATGAGAGAGGACCTCCTCAATGCCGATAGTGCCCTCCGCCTTGTACAAGTCCTCATAAAAATTGTGTGCCATAGCCTCCAATTCCTGCGGGTCTACACAAAAGGAACCATCAGCCCGAATCAGTCGGCTCACAGTATTCTTCTTCCTCCTATTGTTCGCCTTTTGATGGAAAAACCGAGTATTTTTATCGCCCTCATTTAGCCATTGGACTCGCGCCCTTTGCCTCCACATGATCTCCTCTCGATAGCATAGCTCAGCAATTCTTTCCTCCACCTTTATCTCCTCATAGCTGGGTCCGACCCTCTGAACTTCTGACCGCATTGATCTAAGGTGCTTTCTGAGATCACGTAACTCTCTCCTGATCGCCCCAAAATTGTTACTGCCCCATCCAGCCAGGGCCCTTACACTCGAAATAGTCTTTCGCCCCGCTTTATAAATAAAGCACACCGGTGAGACCGCTGCTGGGCCAGACAGCACAACGCCCAAAGGACAACCACGAGACCAACGCTGGGGCAAACAGCACAACAAAGCCCAAAAAGAAAGAAAAACTAAGAGAAAGAAGAAAAGAAAACAATGCCGGCGCGACGAAGTCACGCAATCACGCGCTACGCACGGAGGATGACTACCACACTCCTCATACTCCGGATCGTCCCGTACCAAGCAACACCTCCAAGAAGGGGAGCGACGATGTCGACGCTGCTGCCCGGACGAATCCTAAGGTTTCCCCCGGTACGCAATGGAAGCAGGTAGAGGGAACACCCAACGCCCTTCAAGAAGGATAGTGGCACCCGCAGGCGTCACCGTGTCAGGGCCGGCAAGGCCGGCAGGGATTTCGCCCAATCCCAACAACCACACCCCCGGGCAAGCCGAAGCACACCACCAACCACGCCGCCCACCAACATGCGCCACCACGATCTTGACAACACCATCGCCGCCACACCACGACACTTCCAACGGGGTCGGACGGACCGAAAGGAGGCAACCTAAGGCGCGGGGAAGCGGAACTATCACCACGTGGGAGGGCGCAACCTCCACCACCAGGGACGGTAACCGACCGGACACCGCGGTCCAAGCACACCTAGCCAAAAGCTACTGGAGGGCGGCAGATGCTTATTGTTGGAGATATGCCCTAGAGGCAATAATAAATGTAGTTATTATTATATCTTTGTGTTTATGATAAATGTTTACATTCATGCTATAATAGTATTAACAAGGAAACATTAATACTTGTGTGATTTGTAAACTTATTTTGAAGTCCCTAGTAAAGCCTCTATATATAATACCAGCTTGTTGGTTAATAGATGATTGTGGTTTCCCTATCATGAACATTGAGATGTTATTAACAACAAGATCATATCGTTAGGAGAATGATATGATGGACATACTCCTATAGATAAGCGTAGCATAAAGATCAAGTCATTTTAATAGTTCAATTGCTATATGCTTTCTGATACATAGTAATCTAATTCCTTCGACCATGAGATCATGCATATCACCTTTACCGGATGGATGCTTTGATGACATCAAACACCACACCGTAACTGGGTGGCTATAACGGTGGCATTGAGTGTTCGGAAAGTATTGGTTGAAACACATGGATCAAGAGTGGGATTTGTCCATCCATATGACGGATAGATATACTCTGGGCCCTCTCGGTGAAATGTCATCCAATTAGCTTGCAAGCATGTGAATGGCTCACAAGGGATCACATATCACGGGAACGAGAAAAGAGTACTTATCGGTAACGAGGTTGAACTAGGTATGCAGAGATACCGACGATCATAACCTCGGATAAGTAACATATCGTGAGACAAAGGGAAATTGATATCATATGTAAGTGGTTCATTCGATCGCAAAGTAATCGTAGAAATATGTGGGAGCCATATGAATTTCCAGATTCCTCTATTGGTTATTGTTCGGAGAAGTGTCTCGATCATGTCCGCATAATTCACGAACCGTAGGGAGACACACTTAAGGATTCGACATTGTTTGAGTAGTTATGGAATGATGAGAAAGAGACCGAATGTTGTTCGGAGTCCCGGATGGGATCCGGGATATCACGAGGAGATCCGGAATGGTCCGGAGAATAAGATTCATAAAGGAAAGCCCCGTTTCGGAGTTGGGGAATGTTTCCGGTGTTTTCATCGGGAATGTTCTAGAATGTTCCAGAATGTCCGGCACTCCGGAGGGGAAGGGTACATGGATGTGTTGTATCAAGTTGGTATGATTGCATCATGTACTAAGTGTCATCGCTGTTCCAAATAAAGGATTAATTCAAATCCTAGTTTGAAAAGTCAAATAGCTAAATTGAAAAGTCAAACGACTAAATTTGGAAAGAGGAAAAGAGGAGGAAGGGGAAACCGAGTTGGGGAGGGAGTCCCTCCTCCCCAAACCGGCGCACCACCCAAGCCGAGTTGGGGAGGGACTCCACTCCCTCCCCTTGGCCGGCCGGCCCCTCCACCTATATAAGGAGGGGCAGGGCTCCCTCCTAGGACACACAAGTACCTCTCCTCCAAACCCTAGCTTGGCGCCACCACCTCCTGCAGCTGCCGCCGCCTCCTAGGGTTGCCCTAGCCGCCGACTTGGGGTGCCCCAAATCCTAGCCGCTGGCTCTAGCACCTCCTCCTTGGTGTGTTTAAAACCTAGATCGCCGAGGAGCTCTCTCATACTCCACCATACTCGCTCCGGCTTAAGGCGAAGCCCTGCGAGATCTCCCCTCTACTTCCGGTACCACGCCCGTTGTCTTTGTCGAATCACGAGGAGAGTGCTACAACCTCCGCTGCCTGCTGGAACAAGGAGAGGAAGGTCTTCGTCAGTACCGAACGTGTGACCGATCATGGGAGCGCTGCCGGAACGCAGCGCCGGAAGGATCGTCTATGCGATCTTGAGATCGGGAAGAGTACGACTACATCACCCACGAGAATCCGCTCTCGTTAAACACTTTGGAATCTTCGAGGGTGAGTTATTCCATCGACTCGTTGATACAATCTGGTAGATAGATCTTGGCTTGTTTGTTTGTATGCGGTAGAAATTTTTTGTTTTCCATGCTCTAAACCCTCAAGGTGGTATCAGAGCCGTGTCTATATGTAGATCTGTTGCACGAGTAGAACACAATGGTCATTATGGGCGTTGATGCTTTTATTATCGATTGCTTCTTGTGTACTTTGCATCTTGCGGGATGTTGGGATGAAGCGGCCCGGGCTAACCTTACATGACATCGTTCATGAGAATTGCTCCACACTTGACATGCAACTTGTATTGCATAAGTGGCTTTGCGGGTGCCTGTTTCTCCTAGCATAGTTAAGATCCAATTTACAACGGGTGATTAACAATACTAGTATCAATGTTGTGGTTCTTGTTCGTAAGTTAGAACGACACTTATTGAAAGCCCCAAACCACGTAAAACATGCAAAGAAAGTAGAGGCGTCTAACTTTGTTTTGCAGGGGTGTGCTGTGATGTGATATGGCCATGATTGTGATTATATTTGATGTATGCAATGTTCCTCATCAGAAGTTGGCAACTGGCAGGAGCCATATGGTTGTCTTTAATTTATGTTAAGACCCGCGTGTCTATTCAAAGTAGTTGTAATAGTTGAAGCCGGTGGACGACAACCATGGAGAAGCGTCATTGACCTTGATGCAATACCGATGATGATGGAGATCATGTTCATGCTAGAAGATGGAGATCGGAAGCACAAAGAAGAAAGGCCATATCATATCACATATTATGAATTGCATGTGATGTTAATCCTTTATGCATCTTGTATTGCTTAGTAGACGACGGTAGCATTATAAGATGATCCCTCATGCACATGAATTTCAAGTCATAAAGTGTTCACCCTTAGTTAGCACCGTTGCTAAAGCTTGTTGTTTCGAAGCACCACGTGATGATCGGGTGTGTTAGATTCCGCAAGTGTATACAACGTGAGCAAGCCAGATTTGCTCATGCGGAAACTAAGGTTTGATCTTGACGACCATAGCATGTACAGACATGGTCTCGGAACACGGATCACCGAAAGGTAAAGCATGAATCATATAGTAGATATGATGAACATGTCGATTGTTCACCATTGAAACTATATCAACTCTCATGATGATCGGTGTTGATGTGGTGGATTTGGTTCGTGTGATCACTAAAACAATGTGAGGGATATTGTTTTGAGTGGGAGTTCACCTAGATTAATTTTTAACATTAATTTGAACTCAATTTGTCATAAACTTAGTCTAAACTATTGCAAATATGTTGTAGATCAATGGCAGCCCCTACCATCAATTTTAATGCGTTCCTAGAGAAAGAAAAGTTGAAAAACAATGGAAGCATCTTCACGGATTGGTTCCGCAATTTGAGGATTGTCCTCACAGCTGGTAATTTGACCTATGTCTGGATGCACCATTGGGTGACCCACTGCAGACTCGCTACCGATGAAGTAAAGAATGTTTACCTCACTCGGAAGACTCAGTACTCCACAGTTCAGTGTGCTATCTTGTATGGTTTAGAATCGGAGCTTCAGAAAAGGTTTGAGAATTCAGACCCATATGATATTGTCGAGGATCTCAAATTGATCTTTGAGACTCATGCGGCAATTGAAAGCTATGAGGCTTCAAAAGTTCTTTAAGCGCAAGATGGAAGAGGGCAGCTCGTCGTGAGCATGTGCTTAAGATGTCTGGGCATAAACAAACTTCAAAGCTTGGGTATTGTGATTCCCAATGCTTTGGGGATTTACCGTGTCCTCCAATCACTACCACCAAGTTACAAGAACTTCGTGATGAACTACAACATGCAAAACATGAACAAGACGTTGCCAGAACTCTTTGCCATGTTGAAGTCGTGAAGTGGAGATCAAGAAAGAGCACCAAGTGTTGTTGGTCAATAAGACCACCAAATTCAAGAAAGGCAAGTCTAAGCGAAGGACACTTCAAGAAGGGTGGTAAGAAAGTTACCACATGACGAAGAAGACCAAGGCTGGACCTAAGCACGATCTTGAGTGCTTTACCGCAAGGGAGAAGGTCCTTGAAGCAGAATTGCCCAAAGTACTTGGCGGATTTGAAGAACGCAAACATCAAGAAGAAAGGTATATCTGATATACATGTTATTGATGTGTATCTCACTAGTACTCGTAGTAGTGCTGGGTATTTGATCTGGTTCGGTTGCTCATATTTGTAACTCAAGCAGTCTTTGCGAATAAGCGGAAGCTAGCGAAGAACGAGGTGACGATGCGCGTTGGAAACGGATCAAAGGTTGATGTGATCGCGGTTGGCACGCTACCCCTTCATCTACCATCGGGATTAGTTTTATACTTAAATAATTGTTATTTGGTGCCTGCGTTAAGCATGAACATTATATCAGGATCTTGTTTATTGCGAGACGGTTACTTGTTTAAATCCGAGAATAATGGTTGTTCGATTTATATGAGTAATATGTTCTATGCACATGCACCTTTGATAGATGGTCTATTCTTATTGAATCTCAATAGTGGAAATACACATATTAATAACATTGAAGCTAAACGTTTGAAATCGAGCGATAACTCGACCTATATGTGGCACTGTCGTCTTGGTCACATTGGAGTGAAGCGTATGAAGAAACTCCATTCCGATGGACTTCTTGAATCACTTGATTTCAAATCACTTGAAAGATGCGAAGCATGTCTGATGGGAAAAATGACTAAGACTCCATTTTCTGGTATAATGGAGCAAGCTACGGACTTGTTGGAAATCATACATACCGATGTGTGTGGTCCAATGAGTGTAGCATCGCGCGGTGGTTATCATTATGTTCTTACCTTCACGAATGACTTGAGTAGATATGGGTATATCTATTTCATGGAACATAAGTCCGAAACTTTCGAGAAGTTTAAGGAATTTCAAAGTGAGGTAGAGAATCAACGTAACAAGAAGATTAAATTTCTACGTTCTGATCGTGGAGGTGAATATCTAAGTTACGAGTTTGGCGAGCATTTGAAGAAATGCGGAATACTTTCGCATGATTGACACTGCCGAACACCACAGCGTAATGGTGTGTCCGAACGTCGTAATCGAACTCTCTTAGATATGGTTCGTTCTATGATGTCACTTACAGATTTACCGCTATCATTTTGGGGTTATGCATTAGAAACAGCCGCATTCACTTTAAATAGGGCACCGTCTAAATCCGTTGAAACAACACCGTATGAATTATGGTTTGGGAAGAAACCTAAATTGTCGTTCCTTAAAGTTTGGGGATGCGAAGCCTATGTAAAGAAGTTACAGCCGGACAAGCTTGAACCCAAAGCGGAAAAATGCGTCTTCATAGGATACCCGAAGGAAACTATTGGGTATACCTTCTATCATAGATCCAAGGGCAAAATCTTCGTTGCCAAGAATGGATCCTTTCTAGAGAAGGAATTTCTCTCGAAAGAAGTGACGGGAAGGAAAGTAGAACTCGACGAGGTTGTTGAACCTTCTCTCGAAATTGCGAGTAGCGCAGCACCGGAAGAAGTTCCTGTGGTGCCTGCACCTATAAGATAGGAAGCTAATGATGATGATCATGAAACTTCGGTTGAAGTTGCTACAGAGCCTCGCAGGTCAACGAGAACTCGTACCACTCCAGATTGGTATGATTCCGTTATGAGTGTCATGTTGGTGGACAACACCGATGACCCTGAGACATATGAGGAAGCGATGATGAGCCCAGATTCCAATAAATGGCAAGAAGCCATGAAATCCGAGATTGGATCCATGTACAAAAACCAAGTAAGGACTTTGGTGGACTTACCGGATGGCCGGAAGGCTGTCGAGAACAAATGGATCTTCAAGAAGAAAACAGATGCTGATGGTAATGTTACTGTCTATAAAGCTCGACTTGTCGCAAAAGGGTTTCGACAAATTCAAGGAGTTGACTACGATGAGACTTTCTCACCAGTAGCAAAGCTAAAGTCTGTGAGGATTATGTTAGCAATCGCTGCATATTATGATTATGAGATAAGGCAGATGGATGTCAAAACAGCATTCCTCAATGGAGACATTGATGAAGAGTTGTATATGATGCAACCCAAAGGTTTTGTCGATCCTAAAGATGCTAACAAGGTATGCAAACTTCAACGGTCCATCTATGGATTGAAGCAAGCATCCCGAAGTTGGAATCAACGTTTTGATAAGGTGATCAAAAGTTTTGGTTTTATACAAACTTATGGAGAAGCTTGTATTTACAAGAAAGTGAGTGGGAGCTCTGTAGCATTCTTAATACTATATGTGGATGACATATTATTGATTGGGAATGATGTAGACCTTCTTAATAGTGTCAAGGAATATTTGAATAATAGTTTTTCAATGAAGGATCTTGGCGAAGCAGCTTAAATATTAGGCATAAAGATTTATAGAGATAGATCGAAACGCCAAATATCATTGTCACAGAGTACATATTTGGACAAAGTTCTAAAGAGGTTTGTAATGGAAGATAGCAAGAAAGGGTTCTTGCCCATGTTGCCCAATACGACCTTGAGTAAAACTCAAAGTCCGACATCGGCAGATGATATTGAATAGATGAGTAAGACTCTATGCCTCAGCCATAGGATCTCTGATGTATGCCATGCTATGTACTAGACCCGACATTGCATATGCTGTTAGTTTAACTAGCAGATATCAAAGTGATCCAGGAGTGGATCATTGGACGGCGGTCAAAAACATCCTTAAGTACTTGAGAAGAACTAAGGATATGGTTCTTTCTTATGGAGGTGATGAATTCGTTGTTAATGGTTACACCGATGCTAGTTGGAACACCGATCCGGATGATTCTAAATCACAAACTGGATACGTATTTATTTTGAATGGTGCAGCAGTTAGCTGGAGGAGTGCAAAGCAAAGCGTTGTGGCGAGATCTTCAACTGAATCGGAATACATGGCTGCTTCGGAGGCTTCACAAGAAGCGATATGGATGAAAGAGTTCATTACAGAGCTGGGTGTGGTTCCTAGTGCGCTGGACCCAATGTCTATCTACTGTGATAACATGGGCGCCATAGCCAATGCGCAAGAACCAAGGTCACACAAGAAGCTGAAGCATATCAAGCTACGTTTTCACGCTATTCGAGAACATATCCAAGATGGGGATATAAAGATTTGCAAAGTACACACAGATCTGAATGTGGCGGATCCGTTGACTAAACCTCTCCCGAGGGCAAAACATGACCAGCACCAAACTGCCATGGGTGTTCGGTATATTACCATGTAATCTAGATTAGATGACTCTAGTGCAAGTGGGAGACTATTGGAGATATGCCCTAGAGGCAATAATAAATGTAGTTATTATTATATCTTTGTGTTTATGATAAATGTTTAAATTCATGCTATAATAGTATTAACAAGGAAACATTAATACTTGTGTGATTTGTAAACTTAATTTAAAGTCCCTAGTAAAGCCTCTATATATAATACCAGCTTGTTGGTTAATAGATGATTGTGGTTTCCCTATCATGAACATTGAGATGTTATTAACAACAAGATCATATCGTTAGGAGAATGATATGATGGACATACTCCTATAGATAAGCGTAGCATAAAGATCAAGTCATTTTAATAGTTCAATTGCTATATGCTTTCTGATACATAGTAATCTAATTCCTTCGACCATGAGATCATGCATATCACCTTTACCGGATGGATGCTTTCATGACATCAAACACCACACCGTAACTGGGTGGCTATAAAGGTGGCATTGAGTGTTCGGAAAGTATTGGTTGAAACACATGGATCAAGAGTGGGATTTGTCCATCCATATGACGGATAGATATACTCTGGGCCCTCTCGGTGAAATGTCATCCAATTAGCTTGCAAGCATGTGACTGGCTCACAAGGGATCACATATCACGGGAATGAGAAAAGAGTACTTATCGGTAACGAGGTTGAACTAGGTATGCGGAGATACCGACGATCATAACCGCGGATAAGTAACATATCGTGAGACAAAGGGAAATTGATATCGTATGTAAGTGGTTCATTCGATCGCAAAGTAATCGTAGAAATATGTGGGAGCCATATGAATTTCCAGATTCCTCTATTGATTATTGTTCGGAGAAGTGTCTCGATCATGTCCGCATAATTCACGAACCGTAGGGAGACACACTTAAGGATTCGACGTTGTTTGAGTAGTTATGGAATGATGAGAAAGAGACCGAATGTTGTTCGTAGTCCCGGATGGGATCCGGGATATCACGAGGAGATCCGGAATGGTCCGGAGAATAAGATTCATATAAGGAAAGTCCCGTTTCGGAGTTGGGGAATGTTTCCGGTGTTTTCATCGGGAATGTTCTAGAATGTTCCGGAATGTCCGGCACTCCGGAGGGGAAGGGTACATGGATGTGTTGTATCAAGTTGGTATGATTGCATCATGTACTAAGTGTCATCACTGTTCCAAATAAAGGATTAATTCAAATCCTAGTTTGAAAAGTCAAATAGCTAAATTGAAAAGTCAAACGGCTAAATTTGGAAAGAGGAAAAGAGGAGGAAGGGGAAACCGAGTTGGGGAGGGAGTCCCTCCTCCCCAAGCCGGCGCACCACCCAAGCCGAGTTGGGGAGGGACTCCACTCCCTCCCCTTGGCCGGCCGGCCCCTCCACCTATATAAGGAGGGGCAGGGCTCCCTCCTAGGACACACAAGTACCTCTCCTCCAAACCCTAGCTTGGCGCCACCACCTCCTGCAGCTGCCGCCGCCTCCTAGGGTTGCCCTAGCCGCCGACTTGGGGTGCCCCAAACCCTAGCCGCCAGCTCTAGCACCTCCTCGGTGTGTCTAAAACCTAGATTGCCGAGGAGCTCTCTCATACTCCACCATACTCGCTCCGGCTTAAGGCGAAGCTCATGAGATCTCCCTCTACTTCGGTACCACGCCACAGCTGCGGAATCACGAGGAGAGTGCTACAACCTTCGCTGCCTGCTGGAACAAGGGAGAGGAAGGTCTTCATCGAGTACCGAACATGTGACCGACTGCGGGAGCGCTGCCGGAACGCAGCGCCGGATGGATCGTCTACGCGATCTTGAGATCGGGAAGAGTACGACTACATCACCCACGAGAATCCGCTCTCGTTAAACACTTTGGAATCTTCGAGGGTGAGTTATTCCATCGACTCGATGATACAATCTGGTAGATAGATCTTGGCTTGTTTGTTTGTATGCGGTTGAAATTTTTTGTTTTCCATGCTACGAAACCCTGCACTTATCCCCCCAGAGGACTTCCTCCGCCGCCAATGGAGGGTGCCGGCCGGACGCGGCTGCAAGAACACACCAGGCCGAAGGCCCGGCCGAGCCCTGGAAGGGCTCGTAAAGTTCTCACCGCCACGCTGCAGCACGGAGAACATCGCCACAGCTACCCCCGAAGAAGCCAAAGGTCCGGCCGGGCCGGATGGGCCCGTGAAGCTTTCACCGCGGTGCTGCAGAAGACGTGACATCAGCCCCGCGAGCCCCAGCCCAAGACGCTCCGAAATCCCTCCAAGACACACCGGTTCGCTCCAGCCCGCTCAAACCCAGATCCGGCCCGGAAGGGCCAGATCTGGGCCGAACTCCGGCCATCACGGCAGCCCCGCCGCCAAGGGGAGCGGCCCCGCCACCATGTCGCCCCAGCCACCTCTGAGGACGCCGCCGGCCGACCAACCACGCCGCCTACCGAGGCCCGCTGTGCCCGGTTCGAGCCCGCCTGCCCAGAACTGGGCAAAGCAAAGCCCCAGCCTTGGCAACCACCACGGGCCAGCAGCCCCATGGCCGCCGCCGCCACAGCCCAGACACGCCCGGAGCCGCCGACCAGCCGCCGCCCAGCGCCGGTGAACCGCCGCCATGCTGCTGCCGCCCGCAGATCACGCGCCCAAAGACGCTCGACGTAACGCCGCCGCCCGTCGCACAGACGCCAGACGCTGGCCGCCGCCACCCTGCGCGCCCGGCGAAGGAGAGCTCGACCGGAGAGAGGCCGCGACCCCCACCGCGCAGAGGACGAGCGCCCGCCGCCGCTGCACCGGCTAACCGCTGCGGGCCCATGGCGGCGCGGCGAGAGGAGGAGGAGGAGCTTATGGGGGCATGCGAAGCTAAGTTTTCCCCGGTCGCCGTCTGGCGACGCGGGAGGAGCAGGTCGAGAGTTTGACGTTGTCCGCCCCGGTTCTCCAGCCAGGGCCCTTTCCGTTGCATTGAGCTTTTCTTGAAGCTCACCGATATCGCGTGCACGTGATCTTCCCCATGCCCTATCAAGAGTTTGCTGAAAATCCTCATGCCTTTCCCACATAAGTTCATAACGAAACGGTCTTTCAATTGCAATTCTCTGATTTTGTGATTCCATCTCATTCAAAAGGAGTATAGGCGAATGATCGGATTTAACTGCATGGAGATGATGCACTGTCGCTAGAGGGAAGCGAGCGCACCAGCCACCCGAAGCGAGTACCCGGTCTAACCGCACACGGCAATATTCATTATTAGGGAGTTTCCGCTCAAACGTCCAGTCAAGACCGATGTAGCCAATATCACATAGCTGACACGTATCTACGACTTCTCTGAACTGGTTAATCTGCCACATCTCCCTATCATTTGGCCCCATCTGTTCCTCCCTGCGTAGAACCTCGTTAAAATCCCCTATGCATGCCCATGGTAGATCACAATCTGCCTTGAGGAACCTCATCATCTCCCATGTACGATGCCTCAAGCTCCTATTGGCCTCTCCATACCAGGCTGTTAAACGCCCTGGTTCCTTGCCGTCCTCCTGTACCTCCATATCGATATGATATTTGGAGAAATTCCTCAGCCTAAGCTGCATGGGGTTCTTCCAAAAAATGCACAAACCACCGCTTCGCCCACTGCTTCCAACATCATAAGCATGATCAAAGCCTAGTGTTCCAGCCAGCCCTTCGACTCGTTGCTTGGCGATTTGAGTTTCCATTACACAAAAAATCGCCGGCGAATTTGTACGCGCGAGGTCGCGTAGCTCATAAACTGTCGCGGGGTCGCCCAAACCGCGACAATTCCAGCCCATGGTACTCATTGGGTCTGGCGGTCCTCCGTACTGGAGGCCGCCGAGGTTCCCATAACCATATTAGAGTTTGAGGCACCAATCTTGCGCTGCTTGCTCCTCTCTCTCGGAGACACATAAGTCGGTGGCGGAGGAGGTGTATTGCTTTTAGTACTCGTTGTCTTCCCCTTCATCGCCTTTTCTTTATGCTCCTGCTCCCCATCCATGTCAAGCTTCTTTTTAACACGGAAATCCTCCTCCCTAGCCTCTCCAGGAATGGGCTTATAGCTCCCATGCGACGTCTTTACGTGGAATTGGAAGGAAAACGACATCGTTGAAAAGAATAGCTCGCATGCGACGGTTGTGAGGCAGCTAATATTCCAGGGCCACACGGGCCATAAAACGGTCGTAAGGACACATTTAACTTTGCTCCAAGATTAGGGTTAAGACAAACCGGTTGGTTGGGACAGCCAATCAAGCCAGTCAAACCAACCGCTTCCGACCGAGAGCGCGCGTCACACTGACTGTAGCTTCCCCGACGGCGGCGGCGGACCTCACCCATCGTTCTCGGTGCCGGTGGCGGCGGCACGGCAATTAATTTAGGCGGCGGCGCTTTCGTTCGACGGCGAAGGTGGTGAGTGCCATTTGAAAGCTAATTCCTCTCCCATTCTTCTCAATTTGAGATCTGACCGTGCCCATTAATGCTAGATTGTGGAGGCAAGGGTGTGCTGAATGGGGCGAGGGGGAACGATATGGAGCATGGAGAGGGGACTTCTAATCAGTATATCCCGTATCTCTGCACTTAATTTCTCTAAGGTTGAGCTCTTTGTTCGCTTCCTCTAGCTCACAGTGCTCGCCAAAAACAGGGGAGACGATGTTGCGCGCCAAACCTTCGAATTTCGCATCAATTTCTTTCCCTCTAGGGCTGTTTTAGTTGATGGCAGCACGCAGATCATTGAGAGAGACACGGTTGTTAAATGGGAGGTGGAATTAGAACATGTTGATCCCCAAGAACTAATAAACATGGGAGAGGAGGCGGTGAGGAAAATGGTGGAAAAAATTGGGGATAGTATGGTTTGGGGGCCAGAGCAAGAAGTTTCTTTGTTATGATTTGATGATTACAAATGTGACTATGTTAAGGTTGAGACAGGTGAACATATAGTTGATGAAATCGATGAGCGAAACGATTGGACAAGCAAAACTGTTCTGTTTTTAGCACAACACATTGATCTGGAACCTGATTCGAGGGTTGGATATGTGGCCCCGAAGCTGGCTACTCATATGGTCGAGGATGATTGGGCTGCACAAAGGCAAGTAATGCCTATACTTACTGAGTTGGAAGTGTTAACAGTGGAGGATGATGATGCTAATGCACAAGGGGAGGCTGCAGATGGTAATGCACAAAGGATTGTAACTGTTGACTGGAATTTGGTTGAGATACATGACCGGACTGATTTGGTCATTGCACCAATAGATGACATTGAAATGGCAAAGCTTTTTGGCATTCCTATAGATGACAGAGACAAGGAGAAGAAGAGGGATGAAGCTGCAAATGATGGTGACAACCATTTAAGAGATGAAGAGGCAGATATAGATCTAGAGTTGTTGGAAAATGCTGCAGTTCATGTAGATGATGCACATGATGATGAGCTAGTAACAGTTTATGACAAAGATGACCCAGTTATTGAAGTTGGGAGATTGTTTCCAAGCATGGATGAATTCAGGATGTGTTTCAGGACATATGCAGTATAACGTGAGTTTGCTACCAAGACTATGTGGACTGATAAAAATAAGTTCTATGCAAAATGCATAGGTTATGATGGTGGTTCCAAGCCTTGCAAGTGGTATATATCTGCTAGACGCCAACCTGATGGAAGGACAATAAGAGTGAATCAAATTCCAAAACCTCATACTTGCATTACAAGTTCTCAAACAGTTACAAAGATGACATCACAATTATGGGTTGCAGAAAAGATCAAGCCCATTTTAGCCACAACACCAAAAAGCACTGCAAAGAGACTGAAAATAGACTTGGAAAAGCAGTACCCCATTAAGCTGAATTATACTACAGTGTGGAAGGCAAAGCAAAGGGCAATGAAAGAGCTATATGGTGATTGGGCAAATACCTTTCGAATGCTTTATAACTTCAAAGCAGAAGTAGAGAATAGGTCACCTGTCAGTGTTGTGGAGATAGATACTGAGGTAACAGCTGATGGGAAAGTCTTCTTCTCTAAATTCTTCATGGCTTTAAAGCCTTGCATCGATGGCTTCAAAGCAGGGTGTCGTCCATATTTGAGTATAGACTCATCTTTCTTGACTAGAAAGTGGAATGGTCAACTAGCAGCATACAATGCTTTAGATGGACACAATTGGATGTTCCCTGCAGCTATTGGCATGTTTCAGTCTGAGACAGAGGCATCATGGACATGGTTCATGATGCAGTTGAAAGATGCATAGGGCCTCTCCATTGGCAAGGCACACAGATGCATGTAAAGGTTTAGAAAATGCGGTGAAGATTGTTTTCCACGATGCTGAGCAGAGGGAGTGCTTGACCATATGTGGATGAATTTGATCAAAAATTCGGAGGAGATGATTTTGGACGCATGTGGCGCAAAGACAAGATCTTACACCAGGCAGACACATTCATATCACCTTGAGAAGATTAAGGCGGCATGCTCTGAGGAGGATAGGGTCAAGTTTTGTACATGGTTGGAAACCTACCATTCTCTTTTATGGTATAGGTCGGGTTTTAACACTGCCCTCAAATGTGATCATATCAACAATAATTTGGCAGAAATTTTCAACAACAAAGTGAAGGAGTTAAAAGACTTGCCTGTCCATGACATGGTTGACCAGATCAGGATCATGATCATGAGGTTGTGGGAATTGAGAAGAAGGCTTGGTGATGTTCTTCAAGGAGATAAGCTTCCTGATGTTGTGTAGCAGGTGGTCAACAGGAGCAGAAATCTTGCACATTTGCGTGTTGAGAAATCCTCATTGTGGGGTGTTGAAGTCAGAGATACAAAGACTGGCAGGAGGCATGTTGTTGACACTCAATTGCATGAATGCACATGCCTTGAGTGGAAACACACTGGGAAGCCTTGTGAGCATGCCATACTTTTCTTGGCCTCCAAACACAAGCTAAATATGCACCCATATTTGCATAAGTATTATTCTGTAGCAAAATTCAAGGCTGCATATGGAACACCAATTCCAGCACTTACAGATCAGTCTTAGTGGCCTAAAGTGGACATTCAGTTCTCCTTATGTCCTCCTTTAATGAAAAGAAAGGCTGGCTGGCCCAAGCAGAGTAGATTCAAGGCTTGGTTTGAGAAAGGTGGCAGCAGCAAGAAGGGAAAGAAAGATGAAAAGAAAGATGCCAAGCCAAAAAGGGCGCAAAAAGGTAACAAGAATAGATGCAAACTCTGTGAAGAACTTGGACACCGAGTTGGCTCTACCAAGTGCAGATACACTGCTGAAAAGCCAAAGTATGTTCATCCAAAATCTATCCCATTTCTTGTTGATGATTTTTCTCCCCCAGCTAACTTGCTTGTTTTCAGGAGGAAGCGTGGAGAAAAAGGCCCACCTATTGTTGTTGACGAATGCTGGCCAGTGAAAAGGGCAAGAATCAATGGCCAAAAAATAAGAGAACTAACCAGATCATGTTTGGTGCTGCTGAGGTGCAATCTAAACTTGTTTTGGAGGATGATGTGCAAACTGTTGAGGCTTTAGGGCACACCGTTTCTGATTTGGAAGCTCTGGTGCAAAATGAGCCTGTTGTTGAGGCTCTAGTGCAAAATGAGCCTGTTGTTGAGGCTCTAGTGCCAAATGAGCCTGTTGTTGAGGCTCTGGTGCAAAATGAGCCTGTTGTTGAGGCTCTGGTGCAAACTGACCATATTGTTGAGGATTTGGTGCAAAGTGACCATGTTGATGAGGCTCTGGATCATGATCATGAGGTTGTTGAGGAGGTGCAGGAGGTGAAGGAGACTCTTGGACGTGCTGTGGGGAGGCCAGATGGTAATGGTAATAAAAAGAAGAACATAAACCTGTTGTGTGGTGTGAAACTTGTGAAGGAGAAGAAAACAAGGGGTAAGAAGAGCCAAAAGAAATAGACTTTGAATTTGGCACTTGTTGTTGTAAACATTTGTTATTGTAATAATTTGACAGTTGTTGTTGTTGTAAACATTTGTTATTATAATAATTTGTCACTTGTTGATAATTTGGACAAAATTCAAATATGATGGTAAATTTGAATTTCAACAAATGTAGCTATGTCACTTTTCTATGTTTGTTTGAGCTTCCAACGTTTTTCTCATATGTACAATACAACTCATCCTCACCCTGATCCCTTTTGTGAAGTACAACTCACCCTCACCCAAAATGTGGTAGAAATGGGCTCCAAAGCTAGGATAAACCACCCCATTTCTAAGCAAGTTTTTTTTCGACCATTTCTAAAACCAAGTTTGATATTTTTCCTCAGAACTATGTCACTTAACATGACACCATGCGAAGGTTTTGTATTTTTTTGATTTTTTTGAATTAGTTATGCACATTTGAATGTCTGGTCAAACTTTTTGAAGGATTTTCACAAATATTCTTAGCTAGGGGCTGAGGCTCACAAAACTAGCATTGGATCTCTGATGAAATAGCATGTTTTGAACCTAAAAATGATTTTTACAACAAATCATCAGCATGAAATCATGTACCTGTAGTTCATATCTTACCCACTTCCAGCCGATTCAGCAGGATTTGTCTTTTTCACCAGGGATGGAATAAAAGGTTTGAGATACTCAAGTTGGGAAATTGTACATGCTAGGTGGTCTAGTATTTTTGAAAAATAGGATGTTACCATTTTGAAACTTCAATTTGGTGGCTGCTTCATAAATCCCCCCCTCTTTCGGCACTCAGAAAATAGAAAATGGATTTTCTGTGCGTCGAAAAGGAAAACTTTGTGCTACAACATTGTTAGTCATCCCATTATAGACATGCATTCCCAATATGGGCACATTATCACAAACTATGCCTTGATTCTAGCCATATCATTGGTCATTTGACCCGAAAGCCAGAAAACCTCGGAGGAGATAGGTCATTTTGTGAAGGGTTTTTTGAAATATGATCAATAGACCAAGTTTGATATTTTTCCTCACAACTATGTCACATAACATGACACCATGCGAAGGTTTTGTATTTTTTTGATTTTTTTTGAATTAGTTATACAGATGAATGTCTGGTCAAACTTGTGAAACCCCGTTGACTGCATCCTAAACCCAGCTAACCCTAAGGCCGAATGAGGAACGTAGATCTAACCCTAGCGCGACACTGTGGCCGTCCGATCGCGTCTTCTAGAAGGATTCCGCGGGTGGCTCTGGGCGATCCGTGGAAGGGCTTGTTCTGCAACCTGATTTGGTTGCCGTCTCTTAGAAGGATTTCGCGGCTAGCTCTTGGCGATCCGTGGGATGGATGATTCTGGAATCGGATTGGCTTCATCGTTTTTCCATGAACAGATAAGTTACAGCGTGGCACACTCCATTGACCGTTGGACCGAGCGTGGCATGCGAGGGCGCTGGGCGGGGCGGGCTGCACGATGCATGCAGCTGCCCCTAGCGTCGCAGTCTAGATATTTTGCGTGCAACAGCGCTGCAGCGTATTTACTCTCTCCGTCGCATTAAATAAGTGTACGTCTAACAACTTTCTTCAGTCAAACTTACTCCCCTCAGGTTCATTGCAATAAATGAGACTTTGCATGATATCACATCTATGTTATTTTGCACTATGGAGTAGTAACTTAGACTATTAACATATGCACGATACCACATCTAAGTTACTCTCACATACTCCCTCCGTCCGCAAATAAATTGAAGAGACCATTTGCTAAATGTTATTGGACTTAATTTCCGTGAAGCAATTTTTTCTACTTTAAAGTGCATTGGACAAATTTTGAAGCTAAACGTACACTTATTTGTGGACACTTATTTGTGGACAGAGGGAGTATGCATGTCACTATGACCAGCCTAAGAAAAAATGGACCGTTGGACCGAGCGTGGCATGCGAGGGCGCTGGGCGGGGCGCGCTGCACCATGCATGCATGCTATGCAGCTGCCTCTCGCGTCGCAGTCTAGCTATTTTGCGTGCAACAGTGCTGCAGCGTATTTACTCCCTCCATCGCATTAAATAAGTGTACGTCGAACAACTTTCTTCAGTCAAACTTACTCACATCCGGTTCATGCGCCATACAAAAATTCAATATTTATTAATCTAAAATATCAACTTTGACTACGTATATAAGAAAAAAAATCAAAATCTAAAATATTATAAACTTAGTTTCATACTCCCTCTATTCCCTCTAATTGACATCCCTCTGATTACTCCCACCGATTTTTCTTGCGTGTGTAAAAACGAACGAGTTTGTTGCATGCGGTGTGTAAAAACGAACGAGTACCTTGTTACTAGATTCCCGCATTTATTACCGAGTAAATCAAGGCCAAATTCTATTTTCTCTTTTATTTTTCACTACCAATGAACAACTACCTTGGACGTTTTTTTCTCTCTTTCGCATTAATGCATGCATGCATGTAGCGGCGGGGGCGGCGGTGCAGGGGTCACGTCGCATCCTAGAAAAACTTTTCTCTCTTTCGCAATGATCACGCACGTAGCTACGCCCGCTGCCCACACGCAACGCAGCGCACGCGGCTGTGCCAACGCTGGATTCCCACGCCGCCCTTCACGCCCCGCCCTCAATAAATAGGCAAAACGCCTTTGCCTCCTCATCTCATCTTGCCCCTCTCATGTTCAACCTCTCGAGCCCGTCCCTTTGCCTCCTCCTAGCCCCCAAAACACTCGACCATGGCGACCTCCCCCCTCCGCTTCCCTTCCGAGAGCGAAGTGAGCGATGAGGACAACTACCCGGACCACAAGCATGTCTGGGAGCAGGAGGCGCCCGCGCGCCCCAAGCGTGGCAAAAAGGGGGGGCGACGCAAAGCCCCGCCCTGCCCATGGGCGGAGGGCCCCTTCGTCCATAACCCAGTCCCCGGTGGCGGCAACCTCCCCGACGACGCCCCCAACGAAGCATACTGGAAGGCGGCAGAGAAGAAGGAGGCAAAGGAGGAGGCTGCTTACGCCAGGTGGGAGGAGAAGCAGGCCAAGCGCGCCTTGAAGAAAAGGCGCAGACGGGAGGATGAGGAACGACGGGAGGCCAATCGCTGGGCCTTCCAGGTGGACCAGCGGCGGCAGGAGCAGCGCGAGAGGCTGGCGGACTGGAATGCCGCGGCGGCTCGAAGGGCGGTGGCACCGGCACCGCCTCCACCGCCGATGGAGTAGGGTAGCTAGGGTTAGGGTTTAGGGGCTAGCCCAGGGTTTAGGCGGGGTGCCTATTCCCTTCTATATTATTGTACTTTTTTCTTTTTATTGTAATGTTATCCCAATGTTATCGATCGGGATATCTAATATAATGAATGTTATCCCAATATTATCTATCTCCTTGTTTTATTGTAATCTGTGTTTTATTGTATTGTCATTTGTCAAAACACCCAAAACAACAAGTGCATAAAACAAAAGACATAAAAACAAGTTCTCATATAATACTCGTGCAATATTTATAAAATGAGTGAAATTAGAAAAGCTCAAAAGGAAGAATAAGTTAACGTAATGATGGTTGATTATTTTCAAACAACACATGGTTTATTTTCAAACAAGACATTTACATATTTACATAAGTTAAAGGAGCGTCCAAGTTATGTTAGTTAAATGGATGCCCTTGGACTTTATTTATATATTTAATTTAAAAAAAAAGATTGCGACCTGAGAACGAGTATCTGCAGATCCACACGTCCCTATTTAGATTGTAACGTGAGTATCATTTTTTTGCCCAATCAACATATAGTTACTATTGGGCCTGGATACGACCATTTTGGCCTGGCTAAGTTCTATTTGGGCCTGGCCTTTTTCAATCCTCGTCAATTTTTTTTAACTTTTCAACCCCTCCCCCTTCCCTGCACACGGGCGCCCCCTGCACACTGATAAAAGGAACACTGACCAAACTGAAGGAACACTGATTTCGAAAATAGAGCAGCTCAAAATTAGCCCGAATTTGTGTTGCATTTTATTCAATCCAAAGACATAGACCATTACATTCATTACAAAGCATCACTCGAACATTGACTGCGCTGTCTAATGACTAACGATCAGGAGATAAACTAATCCTGGAGAAATTACACAAAAATAAAAAAAATCGGCCATCAGATTGTCCTGCTTCTTCAATTCGATGATTTGCCTTAGCTGCTTGTTCATCTTCTTCAGCTCGGCCTTCACTTCCGCATCCACCGTAGTACCAGCGGAAATGGGGTTGCCACATCCCAATTTCTCCACCACGAACGGGTTTTCGAGCTCCCGGGATGCTACCTCCACCCCAATTCGCTCGATGTACTCATCAAGCCACTCAAAATGCCCACATTTTGGCAGTTCCTGAAATCGCAGAGATGAACCCTAAATCCCAAATTCGATGAAATGCATGAAATTTCGAAAGAAAAGCGAGAAATTGGCGCTCGGAACACTCAGATCTCACCTTTCCTGGCTCGGGCTTGCTCTCACACTTCACAAATTCCCGGCCAATGTTGCCGTTCTTGTCGGTGGATGTGACAAGCCGCTTCAGAGGCGCGGTACGGGGGCAATCGGGGAACCTCCTCATCGGCACCGCACCATACCGAGGCCATGAGCGGTGGGAGGAAGCAGAGCTCGACATCCCTCGCCGGCGTTGCCGCACTTGCTCGCCGGAGAAGAAAACGGAAGGGGATGAGATGCTGGAACGGTGGCGGGAGTGCTCGGGTGCGGGGGCGGATCGGGGCCAACGGCTCTCTTCAACCACAGGGTGGGTCCCACGATATGAGGTGGACATCAGGTGAGTTCCGCCGTGACATGGAGAGGCTGTGGGTCCTACTGTGCTCAGCTGATTCGAATTCGTTGACGGTCTCGTGGGGTTAAGTAGAAGTGTCGCACGGGAGCTATTTGCCGCTTCAGAAGTGTCGCATGCGAGCTATTCTTTTCAACGGTATCGCTTTCCTTCCAATTCCACGTAAAGACGTCGCATGGGAGCTATAAGCCCCTCCAGGAATAGCTGCTGCTTTAAGGGGAGACTCTGCTATGTCTTTCTCATCATCATCAAGAGCAGCCTCCTCGGACGATCTCTTCCTTGCGAGGTTGCTTCGTCCCCCTACACGGCCCATTCTTCCGCCCCTGGTCATTGGAGTAAACCTACGGGGCTCCTGAATTGGTTGTGTCAGACGATGTTTTGCTAGCATCCAATTACCATACTGGAATTTGCACTCATCCCACTCCCCGTCTCCACACTCTTCATGATCATGTCCCAACAGTCCGCACTACTTACAAAAATAGGGGATTTTCTCGTATTTCACCTGCATCCTCTTCCTGCCTTCAGGTGTTGATAGTGACACAAATCTCATTAGTGCTTTGGTGACATCGATCCTCACCCTGAGCCTAATATAGTTCCCTTCATAAAATAATCTAGGCGTCATCTGCACCTCCTTAACCTTGTCAATCCTCTTAGCAAGCTCATCCACAACCTCTGCCTTCCTGAACAGTTCGGGAATCCCATGAATTTGTGCCCAGACCCACATGCCACCAAACTTGACTTCCTCTGGATCAGTGAGTCCGTCATAATCTTCCAGCATAAGTCCCCAGCCTCGGAACGTCCAGGGTCCTGATGCACAACTTTCTTGTGATCTCCCAGGCAGTGCATCTGAAAAATAAAGAGATTTTCTCCCACCTCGAAAGCCTGGTTCCCTTGATAGTGCCCATATGTTTTTCATCTTCTCAAAAAGTGATGTCGCACTAAACAATCGAGTTGTAAGAACCCTACCGATCGCCAGCCATCTGGCCCCCTTCTTGTACTCCTTGATCTCATCCGCCCCAAGAACCACATCGTCTAACTCATCATCGTTGAGTTGGAGGTGCTGGAAGATGTCTTCAATCTCGTCTTTCTCCCGCTCCGTCGATCCTGAAGCCGCACTATGTTCTTTCTCCGCCATCGGTCTCATAAAACTTAGGGTTTCAGTTCTGCTAGTCCTCCTGCCCACGTTCGCACAGGACAAGGCCAAGCAGACCGAGTCCAAAACCAACCAAGTGGAGTCTTCACCGGAAACTGCCGGGACAAATCTCACTGTTGAAGGGTAGAGGGAGAGAAAGAGTGCAGAATAATAGCCCTTGTGCCGGTGTCGAGTGAGCCGAGAGCGGTGGGTGCTGCAACCTTGGTCGAGGTAGCCGCGCGAGGGGTCGCCGTGGTCGATGTCGTGGTCGGGGTTGCCGGTGTCGAGGTAGCCGCATATTAAGCCGCGTGCGCAGAGTGCAGCCAGGAGAAGGACGGAGACGCGGCAGGGTAGTCGTCGGAGAGAGCGATGCCGAAGCCGATGCTGTCCGAGCCGTCGAGGACGAGGTGCGGCCATGGCTTTGCCAAAACCAGGCGCACGTCGGGGACGAAGGCATACTCTGGTTGTGCCAAAACCGAGTATGCAAAGACGAAGTCGGTACGACGCAATGGTCGAGGAGGTCGATGCCGATGAAGACCTTGTCGAAGCCGATGAAGACGAGGAGCTACAACCGAGCTTGCCAGACTCGGGAACGCGTCGGGGACGAAGGCACGCACCGGTGTTTCCAGTACCGGGCATGTGAAGAACGGGACCAGTAGAGACAACTTCACGCCATGTCAGAGAGGAGACTAGCAGAGGAGGACTCTACGTCGGTTGCGTTGCGCAGATCGGCGAGGTGCCGATGCAGGCCGCGGTTGTCGGAGTAGACGAGTAGGTGTGGTCGAGGACGAGGCGAGAACGATGGCGACGAAGTCGTGCTGGACGAAGACGTAGAAGGCGGCGAACCAGCGACACTAGTGGAAACGAGGTCTTTTGTTGATCCCGAAAAGGGGCTTTAACACCGGTTCTTCTACGAACCGGTGTTAAAGGGGGGGTCGTACCAGCGTGGCCCCTGCGGCAAAAAATGAGCCCCCCTTTAACACCGGTTCATGCCAAGAACCGGTGTTAAAGGTCCCTAGATGGTTCACGATCTTTAACACCGGTTCGTGGCATGAACCGGTGTTAAAGGGGGGGGCTATATAAGACACCACCCCAGCCCACACACACCCCACTCTTCCATTCTTTCACATTTTGGAGCCTAGCAAGAGGGTGTGAAGAGTGCTAGTTTGTGTTTTTTCATATGCACTAGAGGTGTTCGGTGAAATGCCCGAGAGCTCAAAATAAGCTTTCTTGTTGCTCTTTCCGTCTCGGTCGAGGTCGGCAACTATAGTTTAATGTGTCATTGATGTACTATATATATAAATGGTCATCTCCCTATTATTTTTTGATATATACTACATATTAATGCAGATGAATCGGCAATGTATGTACGGTGACCGCCGCACTTCCGAGTACATTACAGGCCTCCAAAATTTCATCGTTGTGGCTAATGCAAACCGTGGTCACAATGGTTTTATGTGTTGTCCGTGTGTTCACTGCCAGAACAAGAAAGACTACTCAAATACCAGAACCATTCACGCCCACCTGCTTCGATCCGGTTTCATGCCCAGCTATAATTGTTGGACCAAGCACGGAGAAAAAGGGGTTGTGATGGAAGACAACGAAGAAGAAGAGGATGATGAAAACTATCATAATATGTATCCTGAATATGATGATAATGCAACGGAGGTAGATAATGAAGATCAAGAGGGAGCAGATGGGCCCGCTGATGATGATCTTGGTCGGGCCATTACTGATGCAAAGGAAGAATGTGAAACTGAAAAGGAGAAGGAGAAGCTAGAGCAGATGTTAAAGGATCACAAAACATTGTTGTATCCAACTTGCGAAGATGGCCACAAAAAGCTAGGTACCACCTCGGATTTGCTGCAATGGAAGGCGAGAGAATGGTGTGACCGACAAGATTTTCAAAGTTGTTGGTAAAATGAAGAATCTTCTTCCAAGAAATAATGAGTTGCCCGACAGTACATACCAAGCAAAGAAGGTTGTCTGCCCTCTAGGATTAGACGTGCAGAAGATACATGCCTGCATTAATGACTGCATCCTCTACCGCGGTGAGAAGTACGAGAATTTGGATGCATGCCCGGTATGCACTGCACTGTGGTATAAGATCAGACGAGACGATCCTAGCGATGTTGAGGGCGAGGCCCCTAGGAAGAAGGTTCCCGCCAAGGTTATGTGGTATGCTCCTATAATACCACGGTTAAAACGTCTCTTCAGAAATAAAGAGCATGCCAAGTTGTTGCGATGGCACATGGAAGACCGTAAGAAAGACAAGATGTTGAGACACCCCGCTGATGGGTCACAGTGGAGAAAAGTCGAGCGAGAGTACCCGGACTTCGCACGTGACGCAAGGAACTTAAGGTTTGGTCTAAGTACAGACGGCATGAATCCTTTTGGTGAGCAGAGCTGCAGTACAAAGACTGCCTGTGACCCTATGTATCTATAACCTTCCTCCTTGGTTGTGTATGAAGAGGAAGTTCATTATGATGCCAGTGCTCATCCAAGGCCCGAGGCAACCCGGCAACGACATTGATGTGTACCTAAGGCCATTAGTTGAAGAACTTTTATAGCTGTGGGCCAAACCAGGTGTACGTATGTGGGATGAGCACAAAGGGGAGCCATTTGACCTACGAGCATTGCTTTTCGTAACCATCAATGATTGGCCTGCTCTTAGTAACATTTCAGGCGGACAAACAAGGGATACAATGCATGCACACACTGTTTAGATGATACTGAAAGTGTATATTTGGATAAATGTAAGAAGGTTGTGTACCTAGGGTATCGCCGATTTCTTCCGAACCTGCATCCAGTAAGAAAGAAAGGCAAGCATTTCAAACGTCTGGCAGAACCCCGGAGGAAGCCTGTCCTCCATACCGGTGAGGAGGTATTTGGTATGGTCAAGGACCTAGAAGTAATCTTTGGAAAAGGTCCCGCAGTCTATCTGTTCAATGACGATGCCGACACGCCCATGTGGAAGAAGCAATCTATATTTTGGGACCTACCCTATTGGAAAGTCTTAGAGGTCCGCTCTTCAATCGACGTGATGCACGTGACGAAGAATGTTTGCGTGAACCTGCTAGGCTTTCTAGGAGTGTATGGGAAGACAAAAGATACACCGGAAGCACGACAGGACCAGCAACGTCTGAAGGCCCCTGAAGAGCCTATGCATCCTGAGAACGAGAAGGGTAAACGATGCCACTTAACTCCCGCCAGCCACGCTCTTACCAAAGCGAGAAGGAAATCTTTTTGAATGTCCGAAAAGTATCAAGGTCCCGTCGCTTCTCGTCAATATAAAGGGAATAATAAATATGGCAGAGAAAAAATTCCAAAACCTGAGTCTCATGACTGCCACGTGATTATGACACAATTGCTTCCGATTGCATTGAGGGGGCTTCTACCTGAAAATGTTCGAGTACCCATTGTGAAGCTATGTGCATTCCTCAATGCAATATCTCAGAAGGTAATCGATCCAGAAAGCCTACCAGGGTTACAAACAGATGTGGCCCAATGTCTTGTCAGCTTTGAGTTGGTGTTCCCACCATCCTTCTTCAATATTATGACGCATCTCCTGGTTCACCTAGTAGAAGAGATTGCCATTCTCGGTCCTGTATTTCTACACAATATGTTCCCTTGAGAGGTACATGGAGTCTTAAATAAATATGTTCATAACCGTGCTAGGCGGAAGGAAGCATCTCCAAGGGCTATGTAATGAGGAGGTCATTGAGTTACGTGTTGATTTTATTCCTGACCTTAAGGCGATTGGTGTTCCAGAATCACGACATGAGGGAGATGCGTGGAAAAGGCACCCTAGGATGTAAAGCAATGATATGTAGGGACGCATTCTCTCAATCAAGCACACTACACGGTTTTACAAAGATCTATCTTGGTTGCCCGTATATCAATGAACACAAGAATTTAATCGCCTCAAACACCCAGGCGATCGATAAATGGATTATAAGTGAACACATGGCGAGTTTTGGCTGGTGGCTACAAAGACTTCTCACGAATAACACCTTGTTGGGGATCAATCGTACTTGTTGGCCAGTACACCATCTTCGACTGTATGTACTTTCCAAGGGTACGAGATAAATGGGAATACATTTTACACGATAGGCCAAGATAAAAAGAGCACCAACCAAAACAGTGGTGTCCGCTTCGATGCAGCAGAAGACAATGGGCAAAAGACCACGTATTATGGGTTCATAGAGGAGATATTGGAACTTGACTATGGACCTAATTTTAAGGTCCCCTTGTTTTGATGCAAATGGGTCAAGCTAACAGGAGGAGGGGTTGAGGTAGACAAGAAGTACGGAATGACAACGGTGGATCTCAACAATCTTATGAAGAACTTAGACAAACCATTCGTCCTAGCCAATGATGTGGCTCAGGTTTTCTATGTGAAGGACATGTCCTCCAGACCAAAAAAAGAAAAAATATGCAAACGAATACATCATATGATGAGCCAAAGCGTCACATAGTTCTTTTCGGAAAAGAAACATCATGGGAATCGAGGACAAGATGCATATGTCAAGATTATAATAAGTTTGATGAAATTCCGCCTTCACAAAGGAAAACTGACCCAAGCATTCCGTTAAGTAAAGAAGATGCTCCATGGTTACGCAAGCGATCATAAGGAAGGACATATGCCAAGAAGTTCATGCTCATATTATGTAACTCTAGTTCATGTTTTTAATATTAATACATGTCTTGAGTGTTAGTCATGTTTTGTGGATGGACCAGGACTATGAGAAGAAGTTGTCCCGATTCGTACTTACCATTAAGATCTGATCTCCAAACGCGCGCGGTCACATATTAGGGAGTGCCTCTAGGACCAGTTTCTTGGAGATGCCGGAGGACTAGGCTCCATCGGCATCTCCCTGAAACTGGCCGTAGTGGTGTCCCTGCTCTCGAAAACCATCTTGCAGCTTTGTAACTTCTCTAACTAGATCAATACACCTGGGAGCTAACTAATTTCACATATTAGGGAGTGCCTCTATGACCAGTTTCTCGGAGATGCCGGAGGACTGGGCTCCGTCGGCATCTCCCTGAAACTGGCCGTAGTGGTGTCCCTGCCTCAAACTGGCTGGAGGACTGGACTCACAAGGATGCCTATTTATAGTACAAGCAGCTCGACATAGTGTTGACACTTACGAAATAATGTCGACACTCACCCCTATTATTAGTGCTGACTCGTGTTTTGTCCCGGATGGTGTCTCCAACCGGGACTAAAGGTTCATCTTTAGTCCCGGTTGGTGACACCATCCGGGACAAGGTACACGCCGCACGACATAATGTCGACACTCACCCCTATTATTAGTGCTGACTCGTGTTTTGTCCCGGTTGGTGTCTCCAACCGGGACTAAAGGTTCATCTTTAGTCCCGGTTGGTGTCTCCAACCGGGACTAAAGGTTCATCCCGCCATTTTTTCCCGCCATTTTTCTTCCCGCCAGTTCTTCTTCCCGCCATTTTTCTTCCCGCCATTTTTCTTCCCGCCAGTTCTTCCCTCCAGTTCTTCCCGCTAGTTCACTATATATATATATATATGTAGGGGGTTGGCCTCCATTGTCATTGCACATCTCTAGACTCATATCTGCAACCTCATCACTCTTTCCCTTGGCTTCCACCGTACCACTAACCCCCAGGGAGGCGGAGGCGCTTTGCGCCACCCCCGCCTTCTGCCACTGTGTCCCCGTCGGCTGGATGCTGAGCGTCGGAGGCGTGCCGGTTCCTCCTATCCCTCTAGGTGTGGCGCGCCGGATGGCCATCACGAACCACTACTACTTCGAGCTCACGCCGGAGCAGTGGAGGAATCCCATATGGCATCCCGACTATTTCCCTACTTGGGAAGCCTTCTTCGTGGATCGGCATGAGAGGGCGCTCGCCAGGCACGAGGAGGACGACCCACCTCCTCCTAACTTCAACGAGGCCGGCCGTCGGCTATGGTGGCGCGGTCGGACTCTCCAGAGCGTCATGGCCTATGACACTGCCGCCGACTCTAACCCCCGTCTGCGCTACCCTCAAGTCCAGCCCACGCGCTACCCTCAAGTCCAGCCCACGCATTTCCAGAGGTTCAATTACGGCGACCCCGACGACGACAGCGATGACGGCGGCGGCGAGTACAACGACTACAGTGGCGAGTATTACAGGTGTAGGCAGGAGCATGACTGAATCACTCCAACATTCCGAAACAAGTTCGGCCGATTGTTACTTAATCTGGCCATGTATCTTAATTTTCAGTTTTTTTATGTATCTTAATTTTCAGTTCCAGTTCGGCCGATTGTTACTTAATCTGGCCATGTATCTTAATTTTCAGTTCTTTTATGTATCTTAATTTTCAGTTCCAGTTCGGCTTTATGTAACTGTCTCAAAATGACCTATCTCATTCGAGGTTTCTTGGCTTTCGGGTCAAATGACCAATGTTATGGCTAGAGTCAAGGCATAGTTTGTGATAATATGGCCATATTGTGCATACATGTGCATCATGGCATGGCAAACAATGTTGCAGGAGGAAGTTTTCCTTTTTATCGCACCAAAAAGGCATTTTTCATTTTCCGAGCATAAAAAACGGACGGTTTTGTGAAGCAACCACCAAATGGCTAATTCAAAAAACCACCAACACATTTTACAAAAATACTAGACCACCTTATATGCACAATGTACCAACAGGGGGATCTGAAACCTTTCCGTCCACCTCTGGTGAAAAAGACAAATTGCTACCGAATCGGTAGGAAGTGGGTCAGATATGAACTACAAGTACATGATACGATGCTCATGATTTTTTACAAAAATCATTTTTAGGTTCACAATATGCTATTTTATCAACAAACAATGCAAGTTGAGCGAGGCTTGGTGAGATTCAAGTGTATACAAAAGATGCGACATTTAAATATCCAATCAATTCAAAAATGTTAATACAAAAGATGCGGCATTAAAATATGATTTGATCTAATAAAAATCATTTTTTAGATGCTTAATATTTCTTATGTTCAAAGTTTTAGGATTTAACAATTTATTTTTGTTTGAATTGAATAATCAAAATTTATATGTAAATGTTTTAATTATTTTGAAAATTTTCATGTAAAGTAAATATAAAATGATTTACATGAATGGATAGATATTATTTTTCTGAAAATTATGATATATTATTCATATTTTTCTGAGTTGAAATGAAAAAGATATGAATTTTCTAAATTCATATCATATTTTTTGAATTAAAATGCCCCTTTAATGCATGAAATAAATGCCCCCCTTTAACACCGTTCGAGACAGAACCGTGTTAAGAGGCATTATTCATTTCACAAGACTTTCTTTAACACCGGTTCGGGCTGGAACCGTGTTAAAGGGGGTAATAAATGCATCTTGTGAACGATTTCCCCTTTAACACGGTTCCAGCCCAACCGTGTTAAAAGGGGGTATTAAATGCGCCATCCCTTCCTTTCTTCCCCGAGCCAGATCGATCGAACCTCGCCGCCCGCCACGCCGCTTCCGCGCCACCGAAGCCGACGACCGCCACCGCCACAAGGCAGCGCCGACGACGCAGCGCTGGCGCCTACAAGAACCCCGACGCCGTGGTGAGCTAGCGGACCGTGCCTGGTCGTCCCCTCTGTTTCCTCCCCTTCTCTGTTTCCTCCTGGTGCGCGACGGTGTGGAGCTCGCGCGGTGGTGCCACCGGCCGGCAGAGTGGAGCTTGCACGGTGGCGCCACTCCGTCCTCTGCGGCGGTCGTCCCCTCTATTTACTACTCCTGCCGCCGCTAGCGTGTCCGCCGACCCTGCGCCAGTCTCGTCCTCCCCTCTTTGACACGAGGTCCAGCGAGGTCGCCGCGGCATTATCGCAGTCGTCGCCGGCGCCCCCCTCTGCAGGCTGCGCTGTGCCACGTCGCCGGCCGCCTCTACCCAGTCCTCTGTCCGCCGTTGCAGCTGCCCGTCGTCGCGCATCTGCAGGCCGTCATCGAGCCCTGCAGACGCTGTTGCCTCCCCGTGCTCGCCCCCGAGCAGTTCCTCGTCGGAGCCGGCCTCCCCACGCGAGCTCTCTCGCGAGCGCGTGTTCGTTCAATCAGTTGCTGATGCTAACTTCTGTGCATGTTGTGTTTTTGGTGTGGTGATTTCTGAGCCCACATCGACTAACTTCGCTCATGATAACAACATGGAAGAGGACCGAGGAACTGAACCATGCCAAGATCCCCATCGACCGTAGAACCCGGAACATCAAGATCTCCCTCATGGAATCCATCCGAAGACCGATCCCTCGAACCCGTCCGAACAGATGTACCAAGATGAAATCGAACAAGCTTTGTATAAAGTATGATTTCAAACCATTGTACTTATTAGTAGTATCTAGGATCAAATCGGACACGAAGACAGCTTTGACGTGGTAGCTCGCGTCATCGGGTGTGGCGGGCAGGAGCGGCTACGCGAGCGCGTCCACGGATTGGGGCCAATGACAGGGAAGTGGAGGGGATGGGTCAGGGAGGCGGATTCGTCGGGGAGGCCCAGGGCCCAGGCCAGATGGGGACGGCCTCCCCTCGGCTGAGGCGGCCTAGGTGGGGTGCAAGCTCCGGTGGTGGCCATGGGGTGCGAGCTCGCGATGCGGCCTAGGTGGGGTGCGAGCTCCGATGTGGCCTAGGTGGGGTGCGTTATGCCAGCGATGTCGGGGTGTATGCATGGTCCTTTTGGGCTGCAGGTGTGTCCGCTGGTAACGACGGCACGGCGTCCCTCTCTTCGACGATGCGATGTGTTGTTGGTCGTTGGAGTGGTGGCTAGAGTTCGCGGATGTCGGTGGCGGCCTTAAAAGGTGGACTACGCGGGCAGCTCTTTGGCGAGCGTCATGGCTTCTCCCCTCGGTCTGGGGCCTATCTTGGGGAATCCCCTCCACATTGTATATGTTCTGCCAAGTTGTTTTCCGTCGCTATAATGTTTGCCTCGGCCTCCTCTTTTGAACAACGCCCATTTTAGGTAGGCCGCATCACGCTACCTCACGCTCCCTAGGTCGCTCTCCAACGCCGCCAGCCTCTGGTCAGCCACTATAGCTAGCCCCTCTCATATGCATCCGGGATTTCTCCGAATTAGGGTTTGGACCCCTCGGAACTCGTTTAAAATGATCAAGCATCCTTAGGGTTTTAATTTCATTTGTGTATTTTTGTATGAATAATATGTATATTTGTCTATGAATCCAAGTCCACTTGAATGTTTACACTCTTACTCTAGATAATATTATTGTTTTAGAAACTATGGATCCACTTAGTAGAAACCTTGAAGAAGAAGAAATAATGGAGAACATTATTGATGAGGACACCTCACAATATCTGAACTTGGAGGGACATGATGACGACAGCTCAAGTACTAGTCATGGAGAAGATGAAGACTCCGGTGAACGCAATTTAATGGTTACAAAGTCCGGCGAGGTATATGCATTGATTAAGCCTCTGCTGACTTCCACCAACAATCTTCTTCTACATGTATTAATTAACGCTTCTTTCTTCTTTTAGCCCTCTGGATCGACCAGCCAACAACCATCTTCTTCTACGAAAAATAGCAAACGAGGCGCGAGCCAGCATTTGAAAGATCGTGCAAAGTTCACGATCGAAGCAGTCCGTGTTGATGGCAGGCCGATGGAGCCCAAGAAGGCCGCAGACAAATTTGTACGTCAGGCTGGAGTTCTTGTTAGGGACCAAATCCCAATCATAATTGAAAATTGGAATAAGCCAAAGAAGGGCGACGGTACCTTTGTCGATGACAGATCCAAAGAAACGCTTTGGAATTCGTTGTTGGTAAATTTCACCCTTCCGCCAGAGGAGGATGAAAACAACCTGGTTATAAAGGAAAAGGTCAAAGAGTGGACTCTAAAGAAGATGGTCGACGCTTCCGCAATCGGAAGACAAAATTGAACAAATTTGTCAAAGCTCAGACTCCAAATTTCAAGATGCATATTATGCGAAGATAAGACCTCAACTGGGCGAATTTGAGACATATAAAAAAGTGCTATAGCTAAAAGAGGTCGAAACCAATACGCTTAATGCCCGAAGAAGGAATATCACCAGAGGACGGGGTGGCTACATATCTCGAGGCCTAAGTGCGAGGAAGCTGAGAAGGCCTCACGAGAGAGAGATCACACCCAGCAGATGGGTGGGACCTACGCAAAGACTTGGTTCTACGGAATCGGGCAAGGTTGGACCCGAAACAGGATTGTGTATCTTCCCAACCCTCCTTGCCAAACCCGTCACTGAACTCATCACGGCATACGAGGAAACATCCGCCAGGACCTTCCATCCCGACAGAGAGAATGACCAGCTCACACGCGCCATCGGTAAAAAAGAACACCCTGGACATGCACGAGGCACAGGGGTATGGCGTGAAGGATGGGTTTGCCGACCGAGCGACTCTTACAGATGGCGCGCAGAAAAGAAAAAGAGCGTCTGAGCGGATGACACAGATAGAACATGCACTTGCGGCGCTGCGCAAGTGAATGCAACAGATCCATCAAGCTACCGCCCATCTCAGCGGCACGAAGAGCCTGCATTGAAGCGCTGCCAGCCCGCATCTGGAAAAGCAGTGTGGCTTCCACGGAGAACGCAGCACGCTGAAATGACGGGTCCTCGATACCCCGTGGATGAGATCACGGAGAGCGAACACGCTGAGCTGCATGTGAGATTAATGGGCTTATCCATTAAGGTGGCTGTCGGTTATGCCTTACCTCCTGTAGCTGGTGGAACTTACCACTGCCGACCGATTCCAGATGGCTATGCTATTGTCGGGGTGGATGAGGTTGTGAAGGAATATGAGGAAGCACAGCTTGACCATGCTACAGGTGAAGGGGAAACTCAACTCAAATTTGCAGTGAAAACAACCATTCTTTGGAAGAAGGAACACATTGTGCTTCCAAATTGGAGGTCACTGGCACCCCCGCCGTCTCCGCAGCATCAGCAGTCTGAGCCGCTTCAGCTATCTCCTGCGCGGCAGCCATCTCCGGCGTGGCAGCCATCTCCTGCGCGGCAGCCATCTCCGGCCCGTCAGCCATCTCCTGCGCGACAGCCATCTCCGGCCCGTCAGCCATCTCCTGTGCGGCAGCCATCTCCGGTTCTTCAGCCATCTCCTCAGCGTAAGCGGAAGAGCACTGCCACGAGGAGCATCAGTAGCACTGCCACAAAGAAATCCGCAGGAAACCGTACGCCAAAGAGTTCAAAAAACTACGTCCCGCAGCCTTCCGCCAAGCCATTGCCGGTTTTACCGTGGAATCGCAGCGACGAGGAGACCAATAGGATCTCGGAAGAACAGGTCAAGAAATTCTTTGCACCAAGACGGGCCGAGCCAAAGGAGAAAATAGATCCGGCAGTGGTGGAGAAGTTTTACAATAATCTTTTGAACCTGAAACCCCACTTGTGCCGGACTACGAGCGCCAGATTTTGAAGGCGGATGCAAGGCGTTGTAGGGAGACTGAAAGTAGCAGTCGTGAGGCACCCCAGAAAACAGTTCCCATGCTCGGAGAGCAGGAAAACCAATCATGTGCCCCGCTCCAAATGTTCGACACACGAGACGCTCCTCCCGTAAATGATTAGGAGGCAGAGCTACAAAGAAAGGCCAATGAGATGGGGATGACTTACATTGCATACTTGAACGTCATGGGAGACAACTTGCCCAAATGCGATGCCAACCCCATACAGCCATGGAAGTATGGGAAGAATCTCGTCAAGAAAGAGGAGCTCAAGACTCTACCAACAAAGATGCGAAAATTGCACAAGTGGTACCTTCATTTCTGCAAGACGAGAAAGGTAGAATGGATCACGGCGCATATAAGAGATGATATTTTCTTCTGCGGAGATGACGCGATCGACTTCAACATTCAAGACTTGCATTTTCTATTCAATCAGAAGGAACTCGACAAAGCTGCCATCAGCCTTTATTGTGTGTAAGTACTATTTCTATAATTTATATCTCATCTCATTCACTTTATTAATTGCATGTATATATATATGCTCACCATATATGTATATACTATTATGCAGGAAAAAGGTTATGGAATGCAGGAAAGGAGGCCCTTTTGACATTGGGTTCGTTGACCCAAATAGAGTTCATGAAGAAGTGGTAGAAACCAAACCCGGGCAAACATAAGATTACTTGCTAACGTCTTTACTGAGACAACAAACCAAAAGGGAAATAATATTGCCTTACAACTTCTCGTGAGTACTGTTACCCTCTCTCTTGTACACATTCTATTTCAGCTTACTCGATGTTAAGTGTAACTGATGATGAGTTATGCGTGCGTAGGTTCCACTTTATTCTGCTAGTCATTCAACCCGACTCAGGAAAAGTCCTTGTCATGGACTCGTTACGAAAAGAAAAAGAGATATGGGCAAACTTTAGAGAGATGCTCCAGAGGTAATTTCAATCATATTATCGCACTAGATCGGCAACTTTCGTGACAATAAGTAATTAATTACTCCTTTATCCATTTTCTTTGTCGGACAGGGTTTGGAAAATGTTCACGGGCAGGGCCGTGGGTGAATGGTCAGAAGAACTAAAATTTGTAGACTAAAATGTAAGTAATACTAGCAAGCTTCCAATTCCATTATATCATGCTTTATTGATTATTATTTTGATTGAACTCTCTATTCTCGTAAAGTGCGCGCATCAGGGACACGGCAATAACTTATGTGGATACTCGATATGTGCGACGGGCCAAGCCGCACTATAACAACTTAGAGTAAGTAAATAAAGTCCACAACATTATTTTATTACCATCAATTGTGTTGAGTTTTATTCTTATATATATATTGACGGCCCATTCTTCATATATATTCAGATCGAACGGATGCGGGACCAACTTCTACCATTTGAACGCATACGAGCCATTCAAGAGGAATTGGCGGGGTTCATACTTGATGAGGTCGTCACGCCTGGCGGAGAACTCTTTAGATATCCACCAAAATGAACGATGACGATGTATGTGCCGATGACGATGTATGTGCCGATGACGATGTTTGTGTATAATAATAGTTGCTTAATTATTCATGTACTCGTATGTACCGGCGATTTATGTGTATACCGCTCCCGATCGATTCCCTCGCCCCCTCCCCCTCAGAAATCGCCGTAACGGGATGATGCGCATGTAGAGATTTAGGCAGAACGGCCTAAATCTCTGCCGTAACAGAATTCTAACACGGTTTCAGATACGAACCGGTGTTAAAGGGGGGGGGGCTAAGGTCTGCGGCAGCCCCACGTGCGCCACCCTTTAACACCGGTTCGTATAAGAATCGGTGTTAAAGGGGCCCCCCCTCTAACACCGAACCCTCAACAGCGGTTGGGGAACCGCTGTTAGAGGGCCCTCCCAACCGGAGTTAAAGGGGGGGCCCTGCACTAGTGCGACGACAAGGGTTGGTCAGACTGGATGCCTAGACGGAGGGGTAGTCGCGGGACCTACGACAGCCAGGAGTGGCCATGCAGGCTACCTGTGGAGATGCGGCGGCGGTGCTCGAAGTAGGCGAGGAAGAACCCGGCCAGTTTTGAAAAATCTAAGTCAAAATATTTTTGAAAAATCTTTCAAGAGTACGCGACTTGAGACCTTAGGAGGAGGTGGCTGAGAAAAACTCATATAGGGTTCCGTTCCCCTTGCCGGTGTTGTCGCCAGTTCAATTCGTCTCCAGTGGTCTTGGGGCCTTGGAGTTGTGGCGCACCACGACCTCTCGCTAACACGAGGTTTCTATTCGTTGGTTTGACTGTTTTTTCACGTCTTTTTCAGGATAGTAAGACGATGGCTACATCTTGAAGTCAAAATAAGGTCCTCCCGCCCTATCCTTGCTCCACGGTGCATCTAACACCATCGGAGGTCGTGTGGAGTCGTGTGTCTGGCAGATCTCCTGGGACCATGTCAGTTTTTGTATATTGTTGTGTTTTCAAGCCAGTCTCTTTCGATCTACGGATGCCACCATTGGCGATGGTTACTCGTCTATTGCGGTGGTCCTTTGGGGGTTTAGCTCGACGACTTCATGTCTATCTACTATAACAAGATCTACTATGGCAATCTTTACCCAACTCTATTGTTGGAGGAATGAGGATGACAACACGCCTTCGACTCGCAATAGTGTTTCCAATCATCGTCAGGTGGTCAATTGACCTGTTGTTGGTAGATCGATAAGAAATTTTGTAAAAAAAAAAATCACAATCCGTATCCCTTCAAACCACTCCAATCGACTGCCACGACATGTGGACTCTTTAGGGGTTCGCGGATGACGATCATGGAAGACCGAATCTGTAAGCTTTATCGGAGTGGGCCTTGCCACCCTGAGTAGAGGCCCAAACGTTAAATTAACCGAACGGCCCTGGCTAGCGACAATCCCTGCCAACCTCCTGCCATATATATACGTATATGCTCTGCGTGCGCCCTAAGCCTAGGCTAGCCGCAACGAGAATCCATATCAAAACAGATCCGTGAACGATGGTTGCACAAGCAGACATCGAGAACCCCGGTGGCGCCGACGGCCGGAACCCCAATAAGGATGATGTAATAAACACCCCGGTGGCGCCGATGCTCTCCTACTCCCAGTTCGCCGCACGCCTGGCTTATGTCGCGTGCCTGGGCTTCCTGATCGCCTTCCTCGTCGCGTGCCTGGCCTTGGCCTCCCTCATCCTCCTCAGCATGGACTGCTTTTCGGCGCCGAGCCATTCTCCGAGCCATCTGACTTCGTGTGATGCCGTGATTAACATGGCAATTGTTGGTATGGCTGCTGGAGGCGCTCTCATGGGTATTTTCATCCTCATGTATGTCATCTGTCGTATTATCTCTAAACAGCACGGGCCTAGCGAAAGCCTTTCTTTTTAACTAGATTAGATTAGACTAGCTCGACATGCATGCATGTACACACATCTTATACGTACACGATCGATGATAGCTGTGCTCTCGAATTCAATTCAAGGTGTGATTATTTGTTTAAAAGTTTTGTGTCTCAAGCTAGCAGAAGCTAGCGGGTTCATGCCTATATGTACGCCGGCCGCGATTGCCTGTTCTTTATTAGAGCTTCTTGTTGATTTTACCATATATCCACATCTTTATGTCAACACTCAACATCGGTTGGTTAGCCAAGGTTCTTTAGATCGATCTGGCCGGGGTTCTAATTTTGCTCTCTAATAAGCCGGTTGTTGTCCAAGATTCCGATTTCTAGCGGTGATAATTTTTAGTTGGAAAAGTCAATATTAATCCGCCCCATGATAAGACTAGGCTTCTCAGAGCCAAAGGAAACGGCTAGGCCTCTCAGGCTTCATGGCGAGAGACATGCCGCAGGGAACTCGCTAACAGTACTTGATTACGCATGCGGACAGGGCCCGAAGACAATGACTCAAGTGGCATCAATAGCATCCCAAAAATGGCTCCACACACTCCGAAAAATGATGCCTCCAAGGAGGTAACGAAATCCATAAGATGCCTCTGTCATCCAATCCGGCAAGCTAGATTTGGGTTTTCACCCCGGAGTGATGGACGGAGGGGTGTCGGGGCTCCACGACAACGCCCCCAAGAGGGAGAACGGCACCCTCAAGCGCCACCGCTGTCGGCACCGACCAAGTCGAGCTAGACTTTCGTCAGGAGATCCCGACCACCACCTCTAATGGACTATCATCCAGACGGTCCAGGCCACGCGGCGAGCAAGATCGCTGGTGAGATAGACAACATCCCCGCCCACGGAGCCATGTCCCTCCGCCCGCGCGGACAAAGGCATAGCATCACCACCATCTTGATCCAGAGCCTCCGCTCTGGCCTCCTCACGCAGCACCTCATGTCGATCAGTCGCCGACCACGAGACATCGGGTTCGGCGCCTCGCCTGGCAAACTCCATGGCACACCTGTGCCATGGACCTACAAATGTCGGCCAAGTCCACCACACCCCATCCAGACTACCACAAGTGCAGGCCCTCCACAACCACCAGGACTCCGACATGACTGGGGGCGGGGCCCACGTCCGCCGGCCTCCACGCAACAACCACATCGAGAAACAGCCTGGTCGGCCTCTTCCCAACGCCTACACGTCCCCAGGGCTCCCAGCACCAGCGAGCCGCCAGATCAAACGAATCCAGATCGGACCACGTCTGGCCGACAGAGCCCCCCGGAGTGCCCGACGGACCCTGCCGCTAACTCCGTCCGCCGATGACTGCAACGCCAAGGCCCCTCGCCACAACAGCCAAAGACCCCCGGGGCCGCCGCCCCGGCATCCGTGCGCCCGCCGCTTCGGAGCACCACCGGACAGAGGAATACCTCCGCTGCCCTTTAGGAGTGGGGCATGCCGCCACGGCGGCGGAGGCCAACGGCAGCGACGGCGTGGAGGCCGGGGAGGAGGGGGCGAGTGGCGGCGGCTAGGGTTTCGCCCCGTTGTCGCCCGCGGAGACGATAAGGGACGTGTACCACCCCCCACCCCCCCCCCCCCGAACCACCAACCCACCCCGACCTTGCTCCACCACACACGCCGCAGAAGTTTGGCGGCGGTGCCGACGAGGATGGATTAGGGGGGGGGGGGTAGGGTTAGGTCCCCCCAAGCTGCTATTCCTTGACCTATGGTTGTTTGTTTAGATAATGACAATAGTAGAAGGCCACTCTTTTTTCACCAACAGTTCCACGTCCTAGAAAACGCATGTGCAATTTGTATTCTACTACACGATGTAACGTAAATTCACCAACATGTTTGTTGTGGTCTGCTGTAAAAAAAACATGTTTTTGTGGTCTCATGGATTCTTTTTTTTTGAGTGGAACGGCAAGCTTTATTACTCAACTATCAGAGAGTTTACAGGAATCCCCATAACGACCGGGGGATGAATAAACCACACATGTCTACCACAATCTAAAGAAGTTGCCGTTCTAGCTAGACTATGTGCATCTCCGTTAGCTTCTCGCCGTTCATGCCTGAAAGTCACCTCCTGAAATTCCTCCTTTCTTGATGCTATCTCTTTGATGATCATGCAGTGTTCTCCTTGCGGCTTCTCCCCTTGAATCTCCTGGACAACATTTGAGCAATCGGATGAGACAAGAATTCTCATGGTATGTAGATCAGTAGCTAGGCACAACGCCTCGGCACATGCAAACGCTTCGAGAACCTCCGGGCTAGTAATGCCTTCGACTGTCACAGCCGAAGCTCCCAAGAACTGACCATGTTCATCCCTGCAAACAGCTCCATAGGCTCCCCTGCCCTGCGATTTAGCCACTGCTCCATCAACATGGATCTTTACCCATCCCGCTGGCGGCGGATACCAAGGTAATCTCCTTACCGCAGGGGCATTAGGAGGTGCAGTTGATGCTGGTTTGCGCAGCGAGGACAATTCAGACATGTATCGTGTGATAAACAAGTTTGTCGACAGGGGGGATTGGTGCTCGTCCTCATGTATCAGTTTTCGTCGAGCCCACCAAATAGCCCATAGCGTCACCAGCACTTCGATGAATTTTTCCTGGCTAAGTGTGGTACTCAGAGAGAACAGCCAGAGCGTTGGGTCTGTTGTTTCGTCAGCAAACAATGGAAGCATTAGGTCATCTTTCTTCATCGCCCAGACCGCTCGTGCCATGTTGCACTCCAGTAGAGAGTGTCTCCAGGTGTCAATCGCGGTGTTACACACTAGACAGATAGGGGAGTTTGCCATGTGCCGATTCGCCCTGACCTCTCCTGTTGGTAGAGAAGATCGAGCAAGCCTCCACGCAAAAATCTTTAGCTTGGAAGGTACTCTAACTTTCCAAAGTTTTTTCCACTTCTCCTCATCCTGGTCGGAGTTTGAAGTAGCTGTTGTTGACTGAAAATAGCTCTCTCGTCGCATCTTTGTATCAATGATCATTCTATAGGCTGACCGAACCGAGAATCTCCCTGATCTCTCATGGTGCCATGCCCAGAAGTCTGCTTGTAGTGTTCTGCTAATTGGAATTTTTTTGATTGCATCAGCGTTCATAGGAAGCATGTGTTCCTCGAGATTTTGGATATCCCAGGATCTGGTCGCCGTAACAATAAATTCCGAGACCTAAGTAGGCGGGTCATCTGTTAGGCATCCAAATGGTCGCTTACCAAAATCTCTAGGAATCCAATTATCTGTCCACACGTCAGTAGTGCGGCCATCTCCAATTCTCTTAATCAGTCCCATTCTCAGTATATCACGGCCCTCACACAACGATCTCCATATTTGGGACGGGTTTGCACCTACTGCAGCTGAGAGAATATCCGCATTTGGAAAATATACGGCTTTCAAAATACGTGCACTCAAAGTATCGAGCTCCACTAGAATCCTCCATACCTGCCGAGCTAACAGGGCAAGATTAAACAGTTCGATATTCCTGAAACCAAGCCCTCCTCTGTACTTTGGCATTGTCATGTCATCCCATGCCACCCAAGCAGCCTTCCTCTCGCCGTTTTTGCTGCCCCACCAGAACTTCCGAACCATGGATGTGATATGATCACATAGTCCTTTAGGAAGTTTGAATAGGGCCTTTGAGTAGGTGGGAAGAGCCTGCAGTACGGATTTGATTAAAATCTCTTTACCTCCCGCCAAAAGAATCTTCTCAATCCACCCTTGAACACGCTTCCAAATTCGATCTTTAAGATAGCTGAACGTCCCATTCTTTGACCTCCCAACATCTGAAGGTAATCCTAGATATTTGTCCTTCAATGATTCGTTCTCCACCTCAAGAATGCCCTTCATTTGTTGCCGCAATGGTTCTGAACAGCCTTTCCCAAAAAACACCGAAGATTTATCATGATTTATCCTTTGTCCTGAGGCATTACAATAGGTATGCAGAACACCTTTTAGATTTTCTGCCTCAGCAGCTGTCGCCTTGCAAAACAGAATGCAATCGTCTGCAAATAGGAGATGATTAATGTGAGGTGCGGTAGGCGCAATCTGAATACCTGTGATTATACCCGCAGTCATCGCATGCTTAAGTAGGCATGATAAACCCTCCGCTGCTAAAAGAAAGAGATATGGGGAGATGGGGTCTCCCTGTCGTATCCCTCAACTCGGTTTAAAATCTTCAGTACACGCTCCATTAAACAAAACAGAGAAAGACACCGAGCTCACTCCCCTCATGACTGTATCAACAAACTGAGTCGAAAATCCCAGCTTCTTCATAATTGACTCCAAGTAATTCTATTCTAGGCGATCATAAGCTTTCCTCATGTCCAACTTAAGAGCACAATGCCCTTTCCTCTTGCTCTTATTTCCTTTCATAAAATGAAGGCATTCGTATGCTGTTATAACATTATCGGTAATAAGGCGACTAGGGACAAAAGCAGACTGCTCTTCTGACACCACCTCGGGGAGAATTTTCTTCAGTCGATTAGCGAGTACCTTTGAAGCGATTTTGAAAATCACGTTGCACAAGCTAATAGGCCTGAACTGAGAGAGATGTAGGGTTTTGTATCTTGGGAATCATAACGATGAACGTCCTGTTTATCTCCTCAAGTGAAACAGTGCAATGTTTCTGACCACACATATTCCAATGTTTCTGAAAAAAATGAGCAGGAAAGCCATCTGGGCCAAGCGCCTTGGTTGGGAACATTTGAAACAGTGCAACCTTCACCTCTTCCTCTGTGTACAACTCATTGAGGGAGGCGTTCATCTCCTTCGTCACTCTCCTTGGAACATGAGAGAGGACCTCCTCAATGCCGATAGTGCCCTCCGCCTTGTACAAGTCCTCATAAAAATTGTGTGCCATAGCCTCCAATTCCTGCGGGTCTACACAAAAGGAACCATCAACCCGAATCAGTCGGCTCACAGTATTCTTCTTCCTCCTATTGTTTGCCTTTTGATGGAAAAACCGAGTATTTTTATCGCCCTCATTTAGCCATTGGACTCGCGCCCTTTGCCTCCACATGATCTCCTCTCGATAGCATAGCTCAGCAATTCTTTCCTCCACCTTTATCTCCTCATAGCTGGGTCCGACCCTCTGAACTTCTGACCGCATTGATCTAAGGTGCTTTCTGAGATCACGTAACTCTCTCCTGATCGCCCCAAAATTGTTACTGCCCCATCCAGCCAGGGCCCTTACAATCGAAATAAGCTTTCGCCCCGCTTTATAAATAAAGCACACCGGTGAGACCGCTGCTGGGCCCAACGCCCAAAGGACAACCACGAGACCAACGCTGGGGCAAACAGCACAACAAAGCCCAAAAAGAAAGAAAAACTAAGAGAAAGAAGAAAAGAAAACAATGCCGGCGCGACGAAAACGACGAAGTCACGCAACCGCTGCGCCCACCGGAGGATGACTACCACACTCCTCATACTCCGGATCGTCCCGTACCAAGCAACACCTCCAAGAAGGGGAGCGACGATGTCGACGCTGCTGCCCGGACGAATCCTAAGGTTTCCCCCGGTACGCAATGGAAGCAGGTAGAGGGAACACCCAACGCCCTTCAAGAAGGATAGTGGCACCCGCAGGCGTCACCGTGTCAGGGCCGGCAAGGCCGGCAGGGATTTCGCCCAATCCCAACAACCACACCCCCGGGCAAGCCGAAGCACACCACCAACCACGCCGCCCACCAACATGCGCCACCACGATCTTGACAACACCATCGCCGCCACACCACGACACTTCCAACGGGGTCGGACGGACCGAAAGGAGGCAACCTAAGGCGCGGGGAAGCGGAACTATCACCACGTGGGAGGGCGCAACCTCCACCACCAGGGACGGTAACCGACCGGACACCGCGGTCCAAGCACACCTAGCCAAAAGCTACTGGAGGGCGGCAGATGCTTATTGTTGGAGATATGCCCTAGAGGCAATAATAAATGTAGTTATTATTATATCTTTGTGTTTATGATAAATGTTTACATTCATGCTATAATAGTATTAACAAGGAAACATTAATACTTGTGTGATTTGTAAACTTAATTTGAAGTCCCTGGTAAAGCCTCTATATATAATACCAGCTTGTTGGTTAATAGATGATTGTGGTTTCCCTATCATGAACATTGAGATGTTATTAACAACAAGATCATATCGTTAGGAGAATGATATGATGGACATACTCCTATAGATAAGCGTAGCATAAAGATCAAGTCATTTTAATAGTTCAATTGCTATATGCTTTCTGATACATAGTAATCTAATTCCTTCGACCATGAGATCATGCATATCACCTTTACCGGATGGATGCTTTGATGACATCAAACACCACACCGTAACTGGGTGGCTATAACGGTGGCATTGAGTGTTCGGAAAGTATTGGTTGAAACACATGGATCAAGAGTGGGATTTGTCCATCCATATGACGGATAGATATACTCTGGGCCCTCTCGGTGAAATGTCATCCAATTAGCTTGCAAGCATGTGAATGGCTCATAAGGGATCACATATCACGGGAACGAGAAAAGAGTACTTATCGGTAACGAGGTTGAACTAGGTATGCAGAGATACCGACGATCATAACCTCGGATAAGTAACATATCGTGAGACAAAGGGAAATTGATATCGTATGTAAGTGGTTCATTCGATCGCAAAGTAATCGTAGAAATATGTGGGAGCCATATGAATTTCCAGATTCCTCTATTGGTTATTGTTCAGAGAAGTGTCTCGATCATGTCCGCATAATTCACGAACCATAGGGAGACACACTTAAGGATTCGACATTGTTTGAGTAGTTATGGAATGATGAGAAAGAGACCGAATGTTGTTCGAAGTCCCGAATGGGATCCGGGATATCACGAGGAGATCCGGAATGGTCCGGAGAATAAGATTCATATAAGGAAAGCCCCGTTTCGGAGTTGGGGAATGTTTCCGGTGTTTTCATCGGGAATGTTCTAGAATGTTCCGGAATGTCCGGCACTCCGGAGGGGAAGGGTACATGGATGTGTTGTATCAAGTTGGTATGATTGCATCATGTACTAAGTGTCATCACTGTTCCAAATAAAGGATTAATTCAAATCCTAGTTTGAAAAGTCAAATAGCTAAATTGAAAAGTCAAACGGCCAAATTTGGAAAGAGGAAAAGAGGAGGAAGGGGAAACCGAGTTGGGGAGGGAGTCCCTCCTCCCCAAACCGGCGCACCACCCAAGCCGAGTTGGGGAGGGACTCCACTCCCTCCCCTTGGCCGGCCGGCCCCTCCACCTATATAAGGAGGGGCAGGGCTCCCTCCTAGGACACACAAGTACCTCTCCTCCAAACCCTAGCTTGGCGCCACCACTTCCTGCAGCTGCCGCTGCCTCCTAGGGTTGCCCTAGCCGCCGACTTGGGGTGCCCCAAACCCTAGCCGCCAGCTCTAGCACCTCCTCCTTGGTGTGTCTAAAACCTAGATTGCCGAGGAGCTCTCTCATACTCCACCATACTCGCTCCGGCTTAAGGCGAAGCCCTGCGAGATCTCCCCTCTACTTCCGGTACCACGCCGTTGTGCTGCCGGAATCACGAGGAGAGTGCTACAACCTCCGCTGCCTGCTGGAACAAGGGAGAGGAAGGTCTTCATCGAGTACCGAACGTGTGACCGACTACGGGAGCGCTGCCGGAACGCAGCGCCGGATGGACATCACCCACGAGAATCCGCTCTCGTTAAACACTTTGGAATCTTCGAGGGTGAGTTATTCCATCGACTCGTTGATACAATCTGGTAGATAGATCTTGGCTTGTTTCTTTGTATGCGGTAGAAATTTTTTGTTTTCCATGCTACGAAACCCTGCACTTATCCCCCCAGAGGACTTCCTCCGCCGCCAATGGAGGGTGCCGGCCGGACGCGGCTGCAAGAACACACCAGGCCGAAGGCCGAGCCCTGAAGGCTCAGAATCTCACCGCCACGCCATGCAAAGACGGAGAACATCGCCACAGCTACCCCCAAAGAAGCCAAAGGTCCGGCCGGGCCGGATGGGCCCGTGAAGCTTTCACCGCGGCGCTGCAGAAGACGTGACATCAGCCCCGCGAGCCCCAGCCCAAGACGCTCCGAAATCCCTCCAAGACACACCGGTTCGCTCTAGCTCATTAAACCAGATCCGCCCGAAGGGCTGCGAATCTGGCCAACTCCGGCCATCACGGCAGCCCCGCCGCCAAGGGGAGCGGCCCTGCCACCATGTCGCCCCAGCCACCTCTGAGGACGCCGCCGGCCGACCAACCACGCCGCCTACTGAGGCCCGCTATGCCCGGTTCGAGCCCGCCTGCCCAGAACTGGGCAAAGCAAAGCCCCAGCCATGGCAACCACCACGGGCCAGCAGCCCCATGGCCGCCGCCGCCACAGCCCAGACACGCCCGGAGCCGCCGACCAGTCGCCGCCCAGCGCCGGTGAACCGCCGCCATCCTGCAGACACGCGCTTCAAGACGCTTAACGCCAGCCAGAACGCCGCCGTCGCCAGACGCAGCAGACGCTGGGCCGCCACGCCCCAGGCTGGGCGGGAGGAGCAGGCTCCGCCGAGAGGGCCGCACCCCCACCAAGAAAGACGCGCGCCACGGCACCTGGCTTCGCCCGGCCGGGCCCCATGGCGGCGGCGAGAGGAGGGAGGAGCTTGCGGGGGGCCGGCGGTGCGAGGGGCTAGGTTTTCCCCCGGTCGCCGTGCGAGGGCGACGCGGGAGGAGCAGGTCGAGAGTTTGACGTTGTCCGCCCCGGTTCTCCAGCCAGGGCCCTTTCCGTTGCATTGAGCTTTTCTTGAAGCTCACCCACATCGCGTGCACGTGATCTTCCCCATGCCCTATCAAGAGTTTGCTGAAAATCCTCATGCCTTTCCCACATAAGTTCATAACGAAACTGTCTTTCAATTGCAATTCTCTGATTTTGTGATTCCATCTCATTCAAAAGGAGTATAGGCGAATGATCGGATTTAACTGCATGGAGATGATGCACTCTCGCTAGAGGGAAGCGAGCGCACCAGCCACCCGAAGCGAGTACCCGGTCTAACCGCACACGGCAATATTCATTATTAGGGAGTTTCCGCTCAAACGTCCAGTCAAGACCGATGTAGCCAATATCACATAGCTGGCACGTATCTACGACTTCTCTGAACTGGTTAATCTGCCACATCTCCCTATCATTTGGCCCCATCTGTTCCTCCCTGCGTAGAACCTCGTTAAAATCCCCTATGCATGCCCATGGCAGATCACAATCTGCCTTGAGGAACCTCATCATCTCCCATGTACGATGCCTCAAGCTCCTATTGGCCTCTCCATACCAGGCTGTTAAACGCCATGGTTCCTTGCCGTCCTCCTGTACCTCCATATCGATATGATATTTGGAGAAATTCCTCAGCCTAAGCTGCATGGGGTTCTTCCAAAAAATGCACAAACCACCGCTTCGCCCACTGCTTCCAACATCATAAGCATGATCAAAGCCTAGTGTTCCAGCCAGCCCTTCGACTCGTTGCTTGGCGATTTGAGTTTCCATTACACAAAAAATCGCCGGCGAATTTGTACGCGCGAGGTCGCGTAGCTCATAAACTGTCGCGGGGTCGCCCAAACCGTGACAATTCCAGCCCATGGTACTCATTGGGTCTGGCGGTCCTCCGTACTGGAGGCCGCCGAGGTTCCCATAACCATATCAGAGTTTGAGGCACCAATCTTGCGCTGCTTGCTCCTCTCTCTCGGAGACACATAAGTCGGTGGCGGAGGAGGTGTATTGCTTTCAGTACTCGTTGTCTTCCCCTTCTTCGCCTTTTCTTTATGCTCCTGCTCCCCATCCATGTCAAGCTTCTTTTTAACACGGAAATCCTCCTCTCTAGCCTCTCCAGGAATGGGCTTATAGCTCCCATGCGACGTCTTTACGTGGAATTGGAAGGAAAACGACATCGTTGAAAAGAATAGCTCGCATGCGACGGTTGTGAGGTAGCTAATATTCCAGGGCCACACGGGCCATAAAACGGTCGTAAGGACACATTTAACTTTGCTCCAAGATTAGGGTTAAGACAAACCGGTTGGTTGGGATAGCCAATCAAGCCAGTCAAACCAACCGCTTCCGACCGAGAGCGCGTCACCGATCAGTAGCTTCCCGACGGCGGCGGACCTCACCCATCGTTCTCGGTGCCGGTGGCGGCGGCACGGCAATTAATTTAGGCGGCGACGCTTTCGTTCGACGGCGAAGGTGGTGAGTGCCATTTGAAAGCTAATTCCTCTCCCATTCTTCTCAATTCGAGATCTGACCGTGCCCATTAATGCTAGATTGTGGAGGCAAGGGTGTGCTGAATGGGGCGAGGGGGAACGATATGGAGCATGGAGAGGGGACTTCTAATCGGTATATCCCGTATCTCTGCACTTAATTTCTCTAAGGTTGAGCTCTTTGTTCGCTTCCTCTAGCTCACAGTGCTCGCCAAAAACAGGGGAGACGATGTTCTTGGCCAAACCTTGAATTTCATCAATTTCTTTCCCTCTAGGGCTGTTTTAGTTGATGGCAGCACGCAGATCATTGAGAGAGACACGGTTGTTAAATGGGAGGTGGAATTAGAACATGTTGATCCCCAAGAGCTAATAAACATGGGAGAGGAGGCGATGAGGAAAATGGTGGAAAAAATTGGGGATAGTATGGTTTGGGGGCCAGAGCAAGAAGTTTCTTTGTTATGATTTGATGATTACAAATGTGACTATGTTAAGGTTGAGACAGGTGAACATATAGTTGATGAAATCGATGAGCGAAACGATTGGACAAGCAAAACTGTTCTGTTTTTAGCACAACACATTGATCTGGAACCTGATTCGAGGGTTGGATATGTGGCCCCGAAGCTGGCTACTCATATGGTCGAGGATGATTGGGCTGCACAAAGGCAAGTAATGCCTATACTTACTGAGTTGGAAGTGTTATCAGTGGAGGATGATGATGCTAATGCACAAGGGGAGGCTGCAGATGGTAATGCACAAAGGATTGTAACTGTTGACTGGAATTCGGTTGAGATACATGACCGGACTGATTTGGTCATTGCACCAATAGATGACATTGAAATGGCAAAGCTTTTTGGCATTCCTATAGATGACAGAGACAAGGAGAAGAAGAGGGATGAAGCTGCAAATGATGGTGACAACCATTTAAGAGATGAAGAGGCAGATATAGATCTAGAGTTGTTGGAAAATGCTGCAGTTCATGTAGATGATGCACATGATGATGAGCTAGTAACAGTTTATGACAAAGAGGACCCAGTTATTGAAGTTGGGAGATTGTTTCCAAGCATGGATGAATTCAGGATGTGTTTCAGGACATATGCAGTCAAACGTGAGTTTGCTACCAAGACTATGTGGACTGATAAAAATAAGTTCTATGCAAAATGCATAGGTTATGATGGTGGTTCCAAGCCTTGCAAGTGGTATATATCTGCTAGACGCCAACCTGATGGAAGGACAATAAGAGTGAATCAAATTCCAAAACCTCATACTTGCATTACAAGTTCTCAAACAGTTACAAAGATGACATCACAATTATGGGTTGCAGAAAAGATCAAGCCCATTTTAGCCACAACACCAAACAGCACTGCAAAGAGACTGAAAATAGACTTGGAAAAGCAGTACCCCATTAAGCTGAATTATACTACAGTGTGGAAGGCAAAGCAAAGGGCAATGAAAGAGCTATATGGTGATTGGGCAAATACCTTTCGAATGCTTTATAACTTCAAAGAAGTAGAGAATAGGTCACTGTCGGTGTTGTGAGATAGATCTTGAGGTAACAGCTGATGGGAAAGTCTTCTTCTCTAAATTCTTCATGGCTTTAAAGCCTTGCATCGATGGCTTCAAAGCAGGGTGCCGTCCATATTTGAGTATAGACTCATCTTTCTTGACTAGAAAGTGGAATGGTCAACTAGCAGCATACAATGCTTTAGATGGACACAATTGGATGTTCCCTGCAGCTATTGGCATGTTTCAGTCTGAGACAGAGGCATCATGGACATGGTTCATGATGCAGTTGAAAAGATGCATAGGGCCAGTCTCTCCATTGGCAGTGCACACAGATGCATGTAAAGGTTTAGAAAATGCAGTGAAGATTGTTTTCCCTCATGCTGAGCAGAGGGAGTGCTTCGGCCATATGTGGATGAATTTGATCAAAAAATTCAGAGGAGATGATTTTGGACGCATGTGGCCAGCAGCAAGATCTTACACCAGGCAGACACATTCATATCACCTTGAGAAGATTAAGGCGGCATGCTCTGAGGAGGATAGGGTCAAGTTTTGTACATGGTTGGAAACCTACCATTCTCTTTTATGGTATAGGTCGGGTTTTAACACTGCCATCAAATGTGATCATATCAACAATAATTTGGCAGAAATTTTCAACAACAAAGTGAAGGAGTTAAAAGACTTGCCTGTCCATGACATGGTTGACCAGATCAGGATCATGATCATGAGGTTGTGGGAATTGAGAAGAAGGCTTGGTGATGTTCTTCAAGGAGATAAGCTTCCTGATGTTGTGCAGCAGGTGGTCAACAGGAGCAGAAATCTTGCACATTTGCGTGTTGAGAAATCCTCATTGTGGGGTGCTGAAGTCAGAGATACAAAGACTGGCAGGAGGCATGTTGTTGACACTCAATTGCATGAATGCACATGCCTTGAGTGGAAACACACTGGGAAGCCTTGTGAGCATGCCATACTTTTCTTGGCCTCCAAACACAAGCTAAATATGCACCCATATTTGCATGAGTATTATTCTGTAGCAAAATTCAAGGCTGCATATGGAACACCAATTCCAGCACTTACAGATCAGTCTTAGTGGCCTAAAGTGGACATTCAGTTCTCCTTATGTCCTCCTTTGATGAAAAGAAAGGCTGGCTGGCCCAAGAAGAGTAGATTCAAGGCTTGGTTTGAGAAAGGTGGCAGCAGCAAGAAGGGAAAGAAAGATGAAAAGAAAGATGCCAAGCCAAAAAGGGCCCAAAAAGGTAACAAGAATAGATGCAAACTCTGTGAAGAACTTGGACACCGAGCTGGCTCTACCAAGTGCAGATACACTGCTGAAAAGCCAAAGTATGTTCATCCAAAATCTATCCCATTTCTTGTTGATGATTTTTCTCCCCCAGCTAACTTGCTTGTTTTCAGGAGGAAGCGTGGAGAAAAAGGCCCACCTATTGTTGTTGGAATTTTGGCGTGAAAAGGGCAAGAATCAATGGCCAAAAGAAGAGAACTAACGGATCATGTTTGGTCTTTCGAGGTGCAATCTGAACTTGTTTTGGAGGATGATGTGCAAACTGTTGAGGCTTTAGGGCACACCGTTTCTTATTTGGAAGCTCTGGTGCAAAATGAGCCTGTTGTTGAGGCTCTAGTGCAAAATGAGCCTGTTGTTGAGGCTCTAGTGCCAAATGAGCCTGTTGTTGAGGCTCTGGTGCAAAATGAGCCTGTTGTTGAGGCTCTGGTGCAAACTGACCATATTGTTGAGGATTTGGTGCAAAGTGACCATGTTGATGAGGCTCTGGATCATGATCATGAGGTTGTTGAGGAGGTGCAGGAGGTGAAGGAGACTCTTGGACGTGCTGTGGGGAGGCCAGATGGTAATGGTAATAAAAAGAAGAACATAAACCTGTTGTGTGGTGTGAAACTTGTGAAGGAGAAGAAAACGAGGGGTAAGAAGAGCCAAAAGAAATAGACTTTGAATTTGGCACTTGTTGTTGTAAACATTTGTTATTGTAATAATTTGACAGTTGTTGTTGTTGTAAACATTTGTTATTATAATAATTTGTCACTTGTTGATAATTTGGACAAAATTCAAATATGATGGTAAATTTGAATTTCAACAAATGTAGCTATGTCACTTTTCTATGTTTGTTTGAGCTTCCAACGTTTTTCTCATATGTACAATACAACTCATCCTCACCCTGATCCCTTTTGTGAAGTACAACTCACCCTCACCCAAAATGTGGTAGAAATGGGCTCCAAAGCTAGGATAAACCACCCCATTTCTAAGCAAGTTTATTTCGACCATTTCTAAAACCAAGTTTGATATTTTTCCTCAGAACTATGTCACTTAACATGACACCATGCGAAGGTTTTGTATTTTTTTGATTTTTTTGAATTAGTTATGCACATTTGAATGTCTGGTCAAACTTTTTGAAGGATTTTCACAAATATTCTTAGCTAGGGGCTGAGGCTCACAAAACTAGCATTGGATCTCTGATGAAATAGCATGTTTTGAACCTAAAAATGATTTTTACAACAAATCAAAGATGAAATCATGTACTGTAGTTCATATCTTACCCACTTCCACCGATTCAAAGAGAATTGTCTTTTTCACCAGGGATGGAATAAAAGGTTTGAGATACTCAAGTTGGGAAATTGTACATGCTAGGTGGTCTAGTATTTTTGAAAAATAGGATGTTACCATTTTGAAACTTCAATTTGGTGGCTGCTTCATAAATCCCCCCCTCTTTCGGCACTCAGAAAATAGAAAATGGATTTTCTGTGCGTCGAAAAGGAAAACTTTGTGCTACAACATTGTTAGTCATCCCATTATAGACATGCATTCCCAATATGGGCACATTATCACAAACTATGCCTTGATTCTAGCCATATCATTGGTCATTTGACCCGAAAGCCGTAAAAACCTCGGAGGAGATAGGTCATTTTGTGAAGGGTTTTTGAAATATGATCAATAGACCAAGTTTGATATTTTTCCTCACAACTATGTCACATAACATGACACCATGCGAAGGTTTTGTATTTTTTTGATTTTTTTTGAATTAGTTATACAGATGAATGTCTGGTCAAACTTGTGAAACCCCGTTGACTGCATCCTAAACCCAGCTAACCCTAAGGCCGAATGAGGAACGTAGATCTAACCCTAGCGCGACACTGTGGCCGTCCGATCGCGTCTTCTAGAAGGATTCCGCGGGTGGCTCTGGACGATCCATGGAAGGGCTTGTTCTGCAACCTGATTTGGTTGCCGTCTCTTAGAAGGATTTCGCGGCTAGCTCTTGGCGATCCGTGGGATGGATGATTCTGGAATCGGATTGGCTTCATCGTTTTTCCATGAACAGATAAGTTACAGCGTGGCACACTCCATTGACCGAGCCGGCGTGGCATGCGAGGGCGCTTACGGGCGGGCTGCACGATGCATGCAGCTGCTTAAGCGTCATAGCCTAGATATTTTGCGTGCAACAGCGCTGCAGCGTATTTACTCTCTCCGTCGCATTAAATAAGTGTACGTCTAACAACTTTCTTCAGTCAAACTTACTCCCCTCAGGTTCATTGCAATAAATGAGACTTTGCATGATACCACATCTATGTTATTTTGCACTATGGAGTAGTAACTTAGACTATTAACATATGCACGATACCACATCTAAGTTACTCTCACATACTCCCTCCGTCCGCAAATAAATTGAAGAGACCATTTGCTAAATGTTATTGGACTTGATTTCCGTGAAGCAATTTTTTCTACTTTAAAGTGCATTGGACAAATTTTGAAGCTAAACGTACACTTATTTGTGGACAGAGGGAGTATGCATGTCACTATGACCAGCCTAAGAAAAAATGGACCGTTGGACCGAGCGTGGCATGCGAGGGCGCTGGGCGGGGCGGGCTGCACCATGCATGCATGCTATGCAGCTGACTCTCGCGTCGCAGTCTAGCTATTTTGCGTGCAACAGTGCTGCAGCGTATTTACTCCCTCCATCGCATTAAATAAGTGTACGTCGAACAACTTTCTTCAGTCAAACTTACTCACATCCGGTTCATGCGCCATACAAAAATTCAATATTTATTAATCTAAAATATCAACTTTGACTACGTATATAAGAAAAAAAAATCAAAATCTAAAATATTATAAACTTAGTTTCATACTCCCTCTATTCCCTCCAATTGACATCCCTCTGATTACTCCCACCGATATTTCTTGCGTGTGTAAAAACGAACGAGTTTGTTGCATGCGGTGTGTAAAAACGAACGAGTACCTTGTTACTAGATTCCCGCATTTATTACCGAGTAAATCAAGGCCAAATTCTATTTTCTCTTTTATTTTTCACTACCAATGAACAACTACCTTGGACGTTTTTTTCTCTCTTTCGCATTAATGCATGCATGCATGTAGCGGCGGGGGCGACGGTGCAGGGGTCACGTCGCATCCTAGAAAAACTTTTCTCTCTTTCGCAATGATCACGCACGTAGCTACGCCCGCTGCCCACATGCAACGCAGCGCACGCGGCTGCGCCAACGCTGGATTCCCACGCCGCCCTTCACGCCCCGCCCTCAATAAATAGGCAAAACGCCTTTGCCTCCTCATCTCATCTTGCCCCTCTCATCTTCAACCTCTCGAGCCCGTCCCTTTGCCTCCTCCTAGCCCCCAAAACACTCGACCATGGCGACCTCCCGCCTCCGCTTCCCTTCCGATAGCGAAGTGAGCGATGAGGACAACTACCCGGACCACAAGCATGTCTGGGAGCAGGAGGCGCCCGCGCGCCCCAAGCGTGGCAAAAAGGGGGGGCGACGCAAAGCCCCGCCCTGCCCATGGGCGGAGGGCCCCTTCGTCCATAACCCAGTCCCCGGTGGCGGCAACCTCCCCGACGACGCCCCCTCCGAAGCATACTGGAAGGCGGCAGAGAAGGAGGCAAAGGAGGAGGCTGCTTACGCCAGGTGGGAGGAGAAGCAGGCCAAGCGCGCCTTGAAGAAAAGGCGCAGAAGGGAGGATGAGGAACGACGGGAGGCCAATCGCTGGGCCTTCCAGGTGGACCAGCGGCGGCAGGAGCAGCGCGAGAGGCTGGCGGACTAGAATGCCGCAGCGGCTCGAAGGCCGATGGAGTAGGGTAGCTAGGGTTAGGGTTTAGGGGCTAGCCCAGGGTTTAGGCGGGGTGCCTATTCCCTTCTATATTATTGTACTTTTTTATTTTTATTGTAATGTTATCCCAATGTTATCGATCGGGATATCTAATATAATGAATGTTATCCCAATATTATCTATCTCCTTGTTTTATTGTAATCTGTGTTTTATTGTATTGTCATTTGTCAAAACACCCAAAACAACAAGTGCATAAAACAAAAGACATAAAAACAAGTTCTCATATAATACTCGTGCAATATTTATAAAATGAGTGAAATTAGAAAAGCTCAAAAGGAAGAATAAGTTAACGTAATGATGGTTGATTATTTTCAAACAACACATGGTTCATTTTCAAACAAGACATTTACATATTTACATAAGTTAAAGGAGCGTCCAAGTTATGTTAGTTAAATGGATGCCCTTGAACTTCATTTATATATTTACTTTAAAAAAAGATTGCGACCTGAGAACGAGTATCTGCAGATCCACACGTCCCTATTTAGATTGTAACGTGAGTACCTTTTTTTGCCCAATCAACATATAGTTACTATTGGGCCTGGATACGACCATTTTGGCCTGGCTAAGTTCTATTTGGGCCTGGCCTTTTTCAATCCTCGTCAATTGTTTTTTTAACTTTTCAACCCCTCCCCCTTCCCTGCACACGGGCGCCCCCTGCACACTGATAAAAGGAACACTGACGAAACTGAAGGAACACTGATTTCGAAAATAGAGCAGCTCAAAATTAGCCCGAATTTGTGTTGCATTTTATTCAATCCAAAGACATAGACCATTACATTCATTACAAAGCATCACTCGAACACTGACTGCGCTGTCTAATGACTAACGATCAGGAGATAAACTAATCCAAGAGAAATTACACAAAAATAAAAAAATCGGCCATCAGATTGTCCTGCTTCTTCAATTCGATGATTTGCCTTAGCTGCTTGTTCATCTTCTTCAGCTCGGCCTTCACTTCCGCATCCACCGTAGTACCAGCGGAAATGGGGTTGCCACATCCCAATTTCTCCACCAGGAACGGGTTTTCGAGCTCCCGGGATGCTACCTCCACCCCAATTCGCTCGATGTACTCATCAAGCCACTCAAAATGCCCACATTTTGGCAGTTCCTGAAATCGCAGAGATGAACCCTAAATCCCAAATTCGATGAAATGCATGAAATTTCAAAAGCGAGAAATTGGCGCCGAACACTCAGATCTCACCTTTCCCTGCTCGGCTTGCTCTCACACTTCACAAATTCCGCCAATGTTGCCGTTCTTGTCGGTGGATGTGACAAGCCGCCTGTAGGCGCTGCAGACGGGGCAATCGGGAACCTCCTCATCGGCACCGCACCATACCGAGGCCATGAGCGGTGGGAGGAAGCGAGCTCGACATCCTCGCCGGTGTTGCCGCACTTGCTCGCGGAGAAGAAAGCGGAAGGGATGAGATCTTTGGAATGGTGGCGGAGTGCTCGGGTCGGGGCGGATCGGGCCAACGGCTCTCTTCAACCACAGGGTGGGTCCCACGATATGAGGTGGACATCGGTGAGTTCCGTCGTGACGTGGAGAGGTGTGGGTCCCATCGTGCTCAGCTGATTCAATTCTGACGGTCTCGTGGGGTTAAGTAGAAGTGTCGACGGGAGCTATTTGCCGCTTCAGAAGTGTCGCATGCGAGCTATTCTTTTCAACGGTATCGCTTTCCTTCCAATTCCACGTAAAGACGTCGCATGGGAGCTATAAGCCCCTCCAGGAATAGCTGCTGCTTTAAGGGGAGACTTTGCTGTGTCTTTCTCATCATCATCAAGAGCAGCCTCCTCGGACGATCTCTTCCTTGCGAGGTTGCTTCGTCCCCCTCCACGGCCCATTCTTCCGCCCCTGGTCATTGGAGTAAACCTACGGGGCTCCTTAATTGGTTGTGTCAGACGACGTTTTGCTAGCATCCAATTACCATACTGGAATTTGCACTCATCCCACTCCGTCTCCACACTCTTCATGATCACGTCCCAACAAATTCATACCGCTTACAAAAATAGGGGATTTTCTCGTATTTCACCTGCATCCTCTTCCTTCCTTCAGGTGTTGATAGTGACACAAATCTCATTAGTGCTTTGGTGACATCGATCCTCACACTGAGCCTAATATAGTTCCCTTCATAAAATAATCTAGGCGTCATCTGCACCTCCTTAACCTTGTCAATCCTCTTAGCAAGCTCATCCACAACCTCTGCCTTCCTGAACAGTTCGGGAATCCAATGAATTTGTGCCCAGACCCACATGCCACCAAACTTGACTTCCTCTGGATCAGTGAGTCCGTCATAATCTTCCAGCATAAGTCCCCAGCCTCGGAACGTCCAGGGTCCTGATGCACAACTTTCTTGTGATCTCCCAGGCAGTGCATCTGAAAAATAAAGAGATTTTCTCCCGCCTCGAAAGCCTGGTTCCCTTGATAGTGCCCATATGTTTTTCATCTTCTCAAAAAGTGCTGTCGCACTAAACAATCGAGTTGTAAGAACCCTACCGATCGCCAGCCATCTGGCCCCCTTCTTGTACTCCTTGATCTCATCCGCCCCAAGAACCACATCGTCTAACTCATCATCGTTGAGTTGGAGGTGCTGGAAGATGTCTTCAATCTCGTCTTTCTCCCGCTCCGTCGATCCTGATGCCGCACTATGTTCTTTCTCCGCCATCGGTCTCATAAAACTTAGGGTTTCAGTTCTGCTAGTCCTCCTGCCCATGTTCGCTCAGGACAAGGCCAAGCAGACCGAGTCCAAAACCAACCAAGTGGAGTCTTTGCCGGAAACTGCCGGGACAAATCTCACTGTTGAAGGGTAGAGGGAGAGAAAGATTGCTGAATAATAGCCCTTGCGCCGGTGTCGAGTGAGCCGAGAGCGGTGGGTGCTGCAACCTTGGTCGAGGTAGCCGCGCGAGGGGTCGCCGTGGTCGATGTCGTGGTCGGGGCTGCCGGTGTCGAGGTAGCCGCATATTAAGCCGCGTGCGCAGAGTGCAGCCAGGAGAAGGACGGAGACGCGGCAGGGTAGTCGTCGGAGAGAGCGATGCCGAAGCCGATGCAGTCCGAGCCGTCGAGGACGAGGTGTGGCCATGGCTTTGCCAAAACCAGGCGCACGTCGGGGACGAAGGCATACTCTGGTTGTGCCAAAACCGAGTATGCAAAGAAGTCGATGACGCTTGAGGCAGATGTAGAGGAGGTAGTCGATGCCGATGAAGACCTTGTCGAAGCCGATGAAGACGAGGCGCTACAACCGAGCTTGCCAGACTCGGGAACGCGTCGGGGACGAAGGCACGCACCGGTGTTTCCAGTACCGGGCATGTGAAGAACGGGACCAGTAGAGACAACTTCACGCCATGTCAGAGAGGAGACTAGCAGAGGAGGACTCTACGTCGGTTGCGTTGCGCAGATCGGCGAGGTGCCGATGCAGGCCGCGGTTGTCGGAGTAGACGAGTAGGTGTGGTCGAGGACGAGGCGAGAACGATGGCGACGAAGTCGTGCTGGACGAAGACGTAGAAGGCGGCGAACCAGCGACACTAGTGGAAACGAGGTCTTTTGTTGATCCCGAAAAGGGGCTTTAACACCGGTTCTTCTACGAACCGGTGTTAAAGGGGTCGCATCAGCGTGGCCCTGCGGCAAAAATGAGCCCCCTTTAACACCGGTTCATGCCAAGAACCGTGTTAAAGGTCCCTGCAAAGATGGTTGCACTTCTTTAACACCGGTTCGTGGCTTGAACCGTGTTAAAGGGGGCTATATAAGACACCACCCCAGCCCACACACCCCACTCTTCCATTCTTTCACATTTTGGAGCCTAGCAAGAGGGTGTGAAGAGTGCTAGTTTGTGTTTTTTCATATGCACTAGAGGTGTTCGGTGAAATGCCCGAGAGCTCAAAATAAGCTTTCTTGTTGCTCTTTCCGTCTCGGTCGAGGTCGGCAACTATAGTTTAATGTGTCATTGATGTACTATATATATAAATGGTCATCTCCCTATTATTTTTTGATATATACTACATATTAATGCAGATGAATCGGCAATGTATGTACGGTGACCGCCGCACTTCCGAGTACATTACAGGCCTCCAAAATTTCATCGTTGTGGCTAATGCAAACCGTGGTCACAATGGTTTTATGTGTTGTCCGTGTGTTCACTGCCAGAACAAGAAAGACTACTCAAATACCAGAACCATTCACGCCCACCTTCTTCGATCCGGTTTCATGCCCAGCTATAATTGTTGGACCAAGCACGGAGAAAAAGGGGTTGTGATGGAAGACAACAAAGAAGAAGAGGATGATGAAAACTATCATAATATGTATCCTGAATATGATGATAATGCAACGGAGGTAGATAATGAAGATCAAGAGGGAGCAGATGGGCCCGCTGATGATGATCTTGGTCGGGCCATTACTGATGCAAAGGAAGAATGTGAAACTGAAAAGGAGAAGGAGAAGCTAGAGCAGATGTTAAAGGATCACAAAACATTGTTGTATCCAACTTGCGAAGATGGCCACAAAAAGCTAGGTGCCACACTGGATTTGCTGCAATGGAAGGCAGAGAATGGTGTGACTGACAGCGCATTTTCAAAGTTGTTGGTAAAAATGAAGAATCTTCTTCCAAGAAATAATGAGTTGCCTGACGGTACATACCAAGCAAAGAAGGTTGTACGCCCTCTAGGATTAGACGTGCGTAAGATACATGCCTGCATTAATGACTGCATCCTCTACCGCGGTGAGAAGTACGAGAATTTGGATGCATGCCCGGTATGCACTGCACTGCGGTATAAGATCAGACGAGACGATCCTGGCGATGTTGAGGGCGAGGCCCCTAGGAAGAAGGTTCCCGCCAAGGTTATGTGGTATGCTCCTATAATACCACGGTTAAAACGTCTCTTCAGAAATAAAGAGCATGCCAAGTTGTTGCGATGGCACATGGAAGACCGTAAGAAAGACAAGATGTTGAGACACCCCGCTGATGGGTCACAGTGGAGAAAAGTCGAGCGAGAGTACCCGGACTTCGCACGTGACGCAAGGAACTTAAGGTTTGGTCTAAGTACAGACGGCATGAATCCTTTTGGTGAGCAGAGCTGCAATCACAGCACCTGGCCTGTGACCCTATGTATCTATAACCTTCCTCCTTGGTTGTGTATGAAGAGGAAGTTCATTATGATGCCAGTGCTCATCCAAGGCCCGAGGCAACCCGGCAACGACATTGATGTGTACCTAAGGCCATTAGTTGAAGAACTTTTACAGCTGTGGGCCAAACCAGGTGTACGTATGTGGGATGAGCACAAAGGGGAGCCATTTGACCTACGAGCATTGCTTTTCGTAACCATCAATGATTGGCCTGCTCTTAGCCAGACAGGAACCGGTGTTAAAGGGGGGGCATTTATTTCGTTTCCCGCGTGCACCACCCCCACTTTAACACCGGTTCGGGGCTGGAACCGGTGTTAAAGGGGGGTAATAAATGCGCGCGGCGAGCAATTCCCTCTTTAACACCCGTTCCCGCCCCGAACCGGTGTTAAAAGGGGGGGTATTAAATTCGCCATCCTTCCTTTCTTCCCCAGTCGGATCGATCAGATCTACCCCCCACGCCATCGCCGCCATCATCTCCAGCCCTCGCCGTCGCCCTCGCCACAGCGCCACGCCACCGCCATGCAGGCGCCACATCATCAAGGCCACCGCCGACACGCCACCGCCATCACGCATCAAGCCAAGACGCGCCACCGGGTTAACGACGACGCCGGCGCCTACAAGAACCCCGACGCCGTGGTGAGCTAGCGGACGCGCTGGTCGCCCCTCGCTTCCTCCTTCTCTGTTTCCTCTGGCGCGGCGGTGTGGAGCTCACAGTGGTGCCTGGCCAGAGTGGAGCTTGCGCGGTGGCGCCACTCCGTCCTCTGCGGCGGTCGTCCCCTCTATTTACTACTCCTGCCGCCGCTAGCGTGTCCGCCGACCCTGCGCCAGTCTCGTCCTCCCCTCTTTGACACGAGGTCCAGCAAGGTCGCCGCGGCGCTGCTAAGGCTGCCACGTCGCCGCCGCCTCTACCGATCCTCATCGCCGTTGCAGCTGCCCGTCGTCGCGCATCTGCAGGCCGTCATCGAGCCCTGCAGACGCTGTTGCCTCCCCGTGCTCGCCCCCGAGCAGTTCCTCGCCGGAGCCGGCCTCCCCACGCGAGCTCTCGCGGCGCGTGTTCGCTCAATCTTCTTGATGCTAACTCATGCATGTTGTGTTTTGGTGGTGGTTTCTGAGCCCACATCGACTAACTTCGCTCATGATAACAACATGGAAGAGGACCGAGGAACTGAACCATGCCAAGATCCCCATCGACCGTAGAACCCGGAACATCAAGATCTCCCTCATGGAATCCATCCGAAGACCGATCCCTCGAACCCCTCCGAACAGATGTACCAAGATGAAATCGAACAAGCTTTGTATAAAGTATGATTTCAAACCATTGTACTTATTAGTAGTAGCTAGGATCAAATTGGACACGAAGACAGCTTTGACGTGGTAGCTCGCGTCATCGGGTGTGGCGGGCAGGAGCGGCTACGCGAGCGCGTCCACGGATTGGGGCCAATGACAGGGAAGTGGAGGGGATGGGTCAGGGAGGCGGATTCGTCGGGGAGGCCCAGGGCCCAGCGCTGACGGGACGCCTCCCTCTCGGCTGCGAGGCGGCCTAGGTGGGGTGCAAGCTCGGTGGTGGCCATGGGTGCGAGTCGCGATGCGGCCTAGGTGGGTGCAGTCTGATGTGGCCTAGGTGGGGTGCGTTATGCCAGTGATGTCGGGGTGTATGCATGGTCCTTTTGGGTTGCAGGTGTGTCCGCTGGTAACGACGGCACGGCGTCCCTCTCTTCGGCGATGCGATGTGTTGTTGGTCGTTGGAGTGGTGGCTAGAGTTCGCGGATGTCGGTGGCGGCCTTAAAAGGTGGACTACGCGGGCAGCTCTTTGGCGAGCGTCGTGGCTTCTCCCCTCGGTCTGGGGCCTATCTTGGGGCATCCCCTCCACATTGTATCTGTTCTGCCAAGTTGTTTTCCGTCGCTATAATGTTTGCCTCGGCCTCCTCTTTCGAACAACGCCCATTTTAGGTAGGCCGCATCACGCTACCTCGCGCTCCCAAGGTCGCTCTCCAACGCCGCCAGCCTCCGGTCAGCCACTGTAGCTAGCCCCTCTCATATGCATCCGGGATTTCTCCGAATTAGGGTTTGGACCCCTCGGAACTCGTTTAAAATGATCAAGCATCCTTAGGGTTTTAATTTCATTTGTGTATTTTTGTATGAATAATATGTATATTTGTCTATGAATCCAAGTCCACTTGAATGTTTACACTCTTACTCTAGATAATATTATTGTTTTAGAAACTATGGATCCACTTAGTAGAAACCTTGAAGAAGAAGAAATAATGGAGAACATTATTGATGAGGACACCTCACAATATCTGAACTTGGAGGGACATGATGATGACAGCTCAAGTACTAGTCATGGAGAAGATGAAGACTCCGGTGAACGCAATTTAATGGTTACAAAGTCCGGCGAGGTATATGCATTGATTAAGCCTCTGCTGACTTCCACCAACAATCTTCTTCTACATGTATTAATTAACGCTTCTTTCTTCTTTTAGCCCTCTGGATCGACCAGCCAGCAACCATCTTCTTCTACGAAAAAGAGCAAGCGAGGCGCGAGCCAGCGGTTGAAAGATCGTGCAAAGTTCACGATCGAAGCAGTCCGTGTTGATGGCAGGCCGATGGAGCCCAAGAAGGCCGCAGACAAATTTGTACGTCAGTTGGAGTTCTTGTTAGGGACCAAATCCCAATCATAATTGAAAATTGGAATAAGCCAAAGAAGGGCGACGGTACCTTTGTCGATGACAGATCCAAAGAAACGCTTTGGAATTCGTTGTTGGTAAATTTCACCCTTCCGCCAGAGGAGGATGAAAACAACCCGGTTATAAAGGAAAAGGTCAAAGAGTGGACTCTAAAGAAGATGGCTGACGCTTTCCGCAACTGGAAGACAAAATTGAACAAATTTGTCAAAGCTCATGAGACTCAAATTTCAAGACGCATATTATGCGAAGATAAGACCTCATCGGGCGAATTTGAGACATATAAAAAAGTGCTATAGCTAAAAGAGGTCGAAACCAATACGCTTAATGCCTGAAGAAGGAATATCACCAGAGGACGGGGTCAGGTGGCTACAGCTCTCAGAGGCCTAAGTGGGAGGAAGCTGATAATGCCCTGCGCGAGAGAGGCATCACACCCCAGACAGATGGGTGGGACCTACTTGCAAAGACTTGGTTCTACGGAATCGGGGCAAGGTTGGACCCGTAAGCAGGATTGTGTATCTTCCCAACCCTCCTTGCCAAACCCGTCCTGAACTCATCACGGCATACGAGGAAACATCCGCCAGACCTTCCATCCCGACAGAGAGAATGACCAGCTCACCGCCATCGGTAAAAAGAACACCTGGACATGCACGAGGCATGGGGGTATGCGTGCGTGGAAGGATGGGTTTGTTTTTGGAGCGACTCTTCAGATGGCGGAAGAAAAGAAAAGAGAGTACAGCGGGATGACAGATAGAACATGCACTTGCGGCGCTGCAGGCGCAAGTGAATGCACAACAGAGCCATCAAGCTACCGGCCCATCTCAGCGGCACGAAGAGCCTGCATTGGAAGCTGCCCGCGGCCCAGACTCTGCGCGGAAAAGCAGTGTGGCTTCCACGGAGAACGTGCAGCCCACGCTTGAAATGACGGGTCCTCGATACCCCGTGGATGAGATCACGGAGAGCGAACACGCTGAGCTGCATGTGAGATTAATGGGCTTATCCATTAAGGTGGCTGTCGGCTATGCCTTACCTCCTGTAGCTGGTGGAACTTACCACTGCCGACCGATTCCAGATGGCTATGCTATTGTCGGGGTGGATGAGGTTGTGAAGGAATATGAGGAAGCACAGCTTGACCATGCTACAGGTGAAGGGGAAACTCAACTCAAATTTGCAGTGAAAACAACCATTCTTTGGAAGAAGGAACACATTGTGCTTCCAAATTGGAGGTCACTGGCACCCCCGCCGTCTCCGCAGCGTCAGCAGTCTGAGCCGCTTCAGCTATCTCCTGCGCGGCAGCCATCTCCGGCGCGGCAGCCATCTCCTGCGCGGCAGCCATCTCCGGCCCGTCAGCCATCTCCTGCGCGGCAGCCATCTCCGGCCCGTCAGCCATCTCCTGCGCGGCAGCCATCTCCGGCCCGTCAGCCATCTCCGGTGCTTCAGCCATCTCCTCAGCGTAAGCGGAAGAGCACTGCCACGAGGAGCATCAGTAGCACTGCCACAAAGAAATCCGCAGGAAACCGTACGCCAAAGAGTTCAAAAAACTACGTCCCGCAGCCTTCCGCCAAGCCATTGCCGGTTTTACCGTGGAATCGCAGCGACGAGGAGACCAATAGGATCTCGGAAGAACAGGTCAAGAAATTCTTTGCACCTAGACGGGCCGAGCCAAAGGAGAAAATAGATCCGGCGGTGGTGGAGAAGTTTTACAATAATCTTTTGAACCTGAAACCCCACTTGTGCCGGACTACGAGCGCCAGATTTTGAAGGCGGATGCAAGGCGTTGTAGGGAGACTGAAAGTAGCAGTCGTGAGGCACCCCAGAAAACAGTTCCCATGCTCGGAGAGCAGGAAAACCAATCATGTGCCCCGCTCCAAATGTTCGACACACGAGACGCTCCTCCCGTAAATGATTACGAGGCAGAGCTACAAAGAAAGGCCAATGAGATGGGGATGACTTACATTGCATACTTGAACGTCATGGGAGACAACTTGCCCAAATGCGATGCCAACCCCATACAGCCATGGAAGTATGGGAAGAATCTCACAAGAAAGAGGAGCTCAAGACTCTACCAACAAAGATGCGAAAATTGCACAAGTGGTACCTTCATTTCTGCAAGACGAGAAAGGTAGAATGGATCACGCATATAAGAGATGATATTTTCTTCATGGAGATGACGCGATCGACTTCAACATTCAAGACTTGCATTTTCTATTCAATCAGAAGGAACTCGACAAAGCTGCCATCAGCCTTTATTGTGTGTAAGTACTATTTCTATAATTTATATCTCATCTCATTCACTTTATTAATTGCATGTATATATATATATGCTCACCATATATGTATATACTATTATGCAGGAAAAAGGTTATGGAATGCAGGAAAGGAGGCCCTTTTGACATTGGGTTCATTGACCCAAATAGAGTTCATGAAGAAGTGGTAGAAACCAAACCCGGGCAAACAGAAGATTACTTGCTAACGTCTTTACTGAGACAACAAACCAAAAGGGAAATAATATTGCCTTACAACTTCTCGTGAGTACTGTTACCCTCTCTCTTGTACACATTCTATTTCAGCTTACTCGATGTTAAGTGTAACTGATGATGAGTTATGCGTGCGTAGGTTCCACTTTATTCTGCTAGTCATTCAACCCGACTCAGGAAAAGTCCTTGTTATGGACTCGTTACGAAAAGAAAAAGAGATATGGGCAAACTTTAGAGAGATGCTCCAGAGGTAATTTCAATCATATTATCGCACTAGATCGGCAACTTTCGTGACAATAAGTAATTAATTACTCCTTTATCCATTTTCTTTGTCGGACAGGGTTTGGAAAAGGTTCACGGGCAGGGCCATGGGTGAATGGTCAGAAGAACTAAAATTGTAGACTAAAATGTAAGTAATACTAGCTAGCTTCCAATTCCATTATATCATGCTTTATTGATTATTATTTTGATTGAACTCTCTATTCTCGTAAAGTGCGTGCATCAGGGACACGGCAATAACTTATGTGGGTACTCGATATGTGCGACGGGCCAAGCCGCACTAGAACAACTTAGAGTAAGTAAACAAAGTCCACAACATTATTTTATTACCATCAATTGTGTTGAGTTTTATTCTTATATATATATTGACGGCCCATTCTTCATATATATTCAGATCGAACGGATGCGGGACCAACTCCTACCATTTGAACGCATACGAGCCGTTCAAGAGGAATTGGCGGGGTTCATACTTGATGAGGTCGTCACGCCTAGCGGAGAACTCTTTAGATATCCACCAAAATGAACGATGACGATGTATGTGCCGATGACGATGTTTGTGTATAATAATAGTTGCTTAATTATTCATGTACTCGTATGTACCGATGACGATTTATGTGTATACCGCTCCCGATCGATTCCCCATCCCCCCCTCCCGCAGAAATACGAGCAGGCGGGCAGAGAATCTGCGCGGCGAGATTTAGGCCGTTTCTCGGCCTAAATCTCTGCCGCGGCAGAAGAACCTTTAACACCGGTTTCAGATACGAACCGGTGTTAAAGGGGGGGCTAAGGTCTGCGGCAGCCCCACGTGCGCCACCCTTTAACACCGGTTCGTATAAGAATTTCTATTGCCGGTGTTGTCGGTGTTGTCCTTCCCCTTGCCGGTGTTGTCGCCAGTTCAATTCGTCTCCAGTGGTCTTGGGGCCTTGGAGTTGTGGCGCACCACGACCTCTCGCTAACACGAGGTTTCTATTCGTTGGTTTGACTATTTTTTCACGTCTTTTTCAGGATAGTAAGACGATGGCTACATCTTGAAGTCAAAATAAGGTCCTCCCGCCCTATCCTTGCTCCACGGTGCATCTAACACCATCGGAGGTCGTGTGGAGTCGTGTGTCTGGCAGATCTCCTGGGACCATGTCAGTTTTTGTATATTGTTGTGTTTTCAAGCCAGTCTCTTTCGATCTACGGATGCCACCATTGGCGATGGTTACTCGTCTATTGCGGTGGTCCTTTGGGGGTTTAGCTCGACGACTTCATGTCTATCTACTATAACAAGATCTACTATGGCAATCTTTACCCAACTCTATTGTTGGAGGAATGAGGATGACAACACGCCTTCGACTCGCAATAGTGTTTCCAATCATCGTCAGGTGGTCAATTGACCTGTTGTTGGTAGATCGATAAGAAATTTTGTAAAAAAAAAAATCACAATCCGTATCCCTTCAAACCACTCCAATCGACTGCCACGACATGTGGACTCTTTAGGGGTTCGCGGATGACGATCATGGAAGACCGAATCTGTAAGCTTTATCGGAGTGGGCCTTGCCACCCTGAGTAGAGGCCCAAACGTTAAATTAACCGAACGGCCCTGGCTAGCGACAATCCCTGCCAACCTCCTGCCATATATATACGTATATGCTCTGCGTGCGCCCTAAGCCTAGGCTAGCCGCAACGAGAATCCATATCAAAACAGATCCGTGAACGATGGTTGCACAAGCAGACATCGAGAACCCCGGTGGCGCCGACGCCGGAACCCCAATAAGGATGATGTAATAAACACCCCGGTGGCGCCGATGCTCTCCTACTCCCAGTTCGCCGCACGCCTGGCTTATGTCGCGTGCCTGGGCTTCCTGATCGCCTTCCTCGTCGCGTGCCTGGCCTTGGCCTCCCTCATCCTCCTCAGCATGGACTGCTTTTCGGCGCCGAGCCATTCTCCGAGCCATCTGACTTCGTGTGATGCCGTGATTAACATGGCAATTGTTGGTATGGCTGCTGGAGGCGCTCTCATGGGTATTTTCATCCTCATGTATGTCATCTGTCGTATTATCTCTAAACAGCACGGGCCTAGCGAAAGCCTTTCTTTTTAACTAGATTAGATTAGACTAGCTCGACATGCATGCATGTACACACATCTTATACGTACACGATCGATGATAGCTGTGCTCTCGAATTCAATTCAAGGTGTGATTATTTGTTTAAAAGTTTTGTGTCTCAAGCTAGCAGAAGCTAGCGGGTTCATGCCTATATGTACGCCGGCCGCGATTGCCTGTTCTTTATTAGAGCTTCTTGTTGATTTTACCATATATATCCACATCTTTATGTCAACACTCAACATCGGTTGGTTAGCCAAGGTTCTTTAGATCGATCTGGCCGGGGTTCTAATTTTGCTCTCTAATAAGCCGGTTGTTGTCCAAGATTCCGATTTCTAGCGGTGATAATTTTTAGTTGGAAAAGTCAATATTAATCCGCCCCATGATAAGACTAGGCTTCTCAGAGCCAAAGGAAACGGCTAGGCCTCTCAGGCTTCATGGCGAGAGACATGCCGCAGGGAACTCGCTAACAGTACTCGCATGCGGACAGGGCCCGAAGACAATGACTCAAGTGGCATCAATAGCATCCCAAAAATGGCTCCACACACTCCGAAAAATGATGCCTCCAAGGAGGTAACGAAATCCATAAGATGCCTCTGTCATCCAATCCGGCAAGCTAGATTTGGGTTTTCACCCCGGAGTGATGGACGGAGGGGTGTCGGGGCTCCACGACAACGCCCCCAAGAGGGAGAACGGCACCCTCAAGCGCCACCGCTGTCGGCACCGACCAAGTCGAGCTAGACTTTCGTCAGGAGATCCCGACCACCACCTCTAATGGACTATCATCCAGACGGTCCAGGCCACGCGGCGAGCAAGATCGCTGGTGAGATAGACAACATCCCCGCCCACGGAGCCATGTCCCTCCGCCCGCGCGGACAAAGGCATAGCATCACCACCATCTTGATCCAGAGCCTCCGCTCTGGCCTCCTCACGCAGCACCTCATGTCGATCAGTCGCCGACCACGAGACATCGGGTTCGGCGCCTCGCCTGGCAAACTCCATGGCACACCTGTCCACGTTCTGCTAGTCCTCCTGCCCACGTTCGCTCAGGACAAGGCCAAGCAGACCGAGTCCAAAACCAACCAAGTGGAGTCCTCGCCGGAAACTGCCGGGACAAATCTCACGGCGGGATAGAATCGCGGCCGGAGCACTAGAACCCTAACAGGAGGGTTTTTTTTTCATGGATTCTTTATTTGTTGTTCTTTTCCAGTTTAACGTCTGGGCCTCTACTTAGCGGTAAGGCCCAGTCCGATGAAGAATGCATAGCGCAGAATCATGTGGAGAACTAACTGACCGGCTCTACATATACGTGCGCCCTAGCCTAGCCTAGGCTAGCCGCAACGAGAATCCATATCAAAACAGATCCGTGAACGATGGTTGCACAAGCAGACATCGAGAACCCCGGTGGCGCCGACGGCCGGAACCCCAATAAGGATGATGTAATAAACACCCCGGTGGCGCCGATGCTCTCCTACTCCCAGTTCGCCGCACGCCTGGCTTATGTCGCGTGCCTGGGCTTCCTGATCGCCTTCCTCGTCGCGTGCCTGGCCTTGGCCTCCCTCATCCTCCTCAGCATGGACTGCTTTTCGGCGCCGAGCCATTCTCCGAGCCATCTGACGTCGTGTGATGCCGTGATTAACATGGCAATTGTTGGTATCGCTGCTGGAGCCGCTCTCATGGGTATTTTCATCGTCGTGTATGTCATCTGTCGTATTATCTCTAAACAGCACGGGCCTAGCGAAAGCCTTTCTTTTTAACTAGATTAGATTAGACTAGCTCTGGCCTCCTCACGCAGCACCTCATGTCGATCAGCCGCCGACCACGAGACATCGGGTTCGGCGCCTCGCCTGGCGAACTCCATGGCACACCTGTGCCATGGACCTACAAATGTCGGCCAAGTCCACCACACCCCATCCAGACTACCACACGTGCAGGCCCTCCACAACCACCAGGACTCCGATATGACTGGGGGCGGGGCCCACGTCTGCCGGCCTCCACGCAATAACCACATCGAGAAACAGCCTGGTCGGCCTCTTCCCAACGCCAACACGTCCCCGGGGCTCCCAGCACCAGCGAGACGCCAGATCAAACGAATCCAGATCGGACCACGTCTGGCCGACAGAGCCCCCCGGAGCGCCCGACGGACCCTGCCGCTAACTCCGTCCGCCGATGACTGCAACGCCAAGGCCCCTCGCCACAGCAGAAAAAGACCCCCGGGGCCGCCGCCCCGGCATCCGTGCGCCCGCCGCTTGGGAGCACCACCGGACAGAGGAATACCTCCGCTGCCCTTTAGGAGTGGGGCATGCCGCCACCGCGGCGGAGGCCAACGGCAGCGACGGCGTGGAGGCAGGGGAGGAGGGGGCGAGTGGCGGAGGCTAGGGTTTTGCCCCGTTGTCGCCCGCGGAGACGATAAGGGACGTGTACCACCCCCCACCCCCACCCCCAGCCCCCCCCCCCCCCCGAACCACCAACCCACCCCGACCTTGCTCCACCACACACGCCGCAGAAGTTTGGCGGCGGTGCCGACGAGGATGCATTAGGGGGGGGTAGGGTTAGGTCCCCCCAAGCTGCTATTCCTTGACCTATGGTTGTTTGTTTAGATAATGACAATAGTAGAAGGCCACTCTTTTTTCACCAACAGTTCCACGTCCTAGAAAACGCATGTGCAATTTGTATTCTACTACACGATGTAACGTAAATTCACCAACATGTTTGTTGTGGTCTGCTGTAAAAAAAACATGTTCTTGTGGTCTCATGGATTCTTTTTTTTTTAGTGGAACGGCAAGCTTTATTACTCAACTATCAGAGAGTTTATAGGAATCCCCATACCGACCGGGGGATGAATAAACCACACATGTCTACCACAATCTAAAGAAGTTGCCGTTCTAGCTAGACTACGTGCATCTCCGTTAGCTTCTCGCTGTTCATGCCTGAAAGTCACCTCCGGAAATTCCTCCTTTCTTGATGCTATCTCTTTGATGATCATGCAGTGTTCTCCTTGCGGCTTCTCCCCTTGAATCTCCTGGACAACATTTGAGCAATCGGATGAGACAAGAATTCTCGTGGTATGTAGATCAGTAGCTAGGCACAACGCCTCGGCACATGCAAACGCTTCGAGAACCTCCGGGCTAGTAATGCCTTCGACTGTCACAGCCGAAGCCCCCAAGAACTGACCATGTTCATCCCTGCAAACAGCTCCATAGGCTCCCCATCCCGCTGGCGGCGGATACCAAGGTAATCTCCTTACCGCAAGGGCATTAGGAGGTGCAGTTGATGCTGGTTTGCGCAGCGAGGACAATTCAGACATGTATCATGTGATAAACAAGTTTGTCGACAGGGGGGATTGGTGCTCGTCCTCATGTATCAGTTTTCGTCGAGCCCACCAAATAGCCCATAGCGTCACCAGCACTTCGATGAATTTTTCCTGGCTAAGTGTGGTACTCAGAGAGAACAGCCAGAGCTTTGGGTCTGTTGTTTCGTCAGCAAACAATGGAAGCATTAGGTCATCTTTCTTCATCGCCCAGACCGCTCGTGCCATGTTGCACTCCAGTAGAGAGTGTCTCCAGGTGTCAATCGCGGTGTTACACACTAGACAGATAGGGGAGTTTGCCATGTGCCGATTCGCCCTGACCTCTCCTGTTGGTAGAGAAGATCGAGCAAGCCTCCACGCAAAAATCTTTAGCTTGGAAGGTACTCTAACTTTCCAAAGTTTTTTCCACTTCTCCTCATCCTGGTCGGAGTTTGAAGTAGCTGTTGTTGACTGAAAATAGCTCTCTCGTCGCATATTTGTATCAATGATCATTCTATAGGCTGACCGAACCGAGAATCTCCCTGATCTCTCATGGTGCCATGCCCAGAAGTCTGCTTGTAGTGTTCTGCTAATTGGAATTTTTTTGATTGCATCAGCGTTCATAGGAAGCATGTGTTCCTCGAGCTTTTGGATATCCCAGGATCTGGTCGCCGTAACAATAAATTCGGAGACCTAAGTAGGCGGGTCATCTGTTAGGCATCCAAATGGTCGCTTACCAAAATCTCTAGGAATCCAATTATCTGTCCACACGTCAGTAGTGCGGCCATCTCCAATTCTCTTAATCAGTCCCATTCTCAGTATATCACGGCCCTCACACAACGATCTCCATATTTGGGACGGGTTTGCACCTACTGCAGCTGAGAGAATATCCGCATTTGGAAAATATACGGCTTTCAGAATACGTGCACTCAAAGTATCCAGCTCCACTAGAATCCTCCATACCTGCCGAGCTAACAGGGCAAGATTAAACAGTTCGATATTCCTGAAACCAAGCCCTCCTCTGTACTTTGGCATGGTCATGTCATCCCATGCCACCCAAGCAGCCTTCCTCTCGCCGTTTTTGCTGCCCCACCAGAACTTCCGAACCATGGATGTGATATGATCACATAGTCCTTTAGGAAGTTTGAATAGGGCCATTGAGTAGGTGGGAAGAGCCTGCAGTACTGATTTGATTAAAATCTCTTTACCTCCCGCCGAAAGAATCTTCTCAATCCACCCTTGAACACGCTTCCAAATTCGATCTTTAAGATAGCTGAACGTCCCATTCTTTGACCTCCCAACATCTGAAGGTAATCCTAGATATTTGTCCTTCAATGATTCGTTCTCCACCTCAAGAATGCCCTTCATTTGTTGCCGCAATGGTTCTGAACAGCCTTTCCCAAAAAACACCGAAGATTTATCATGATTTATCCTTTGTCCTGAGGCATTACAATAGGTAAGCAGAACACCTTTTAGATTTTCTGCCTCAGCAGTTGTCGCCTTGCAAAACAGAATGCAATCGTCTGCAAATAGGAGATGATTAATGTGAGGTGCGGTAGGCGCAATCTGAATACCTGTGATTATACCCGCAGTCATCGCATGCTTAAGTAGGCACGATAAACCCTCCGCTGCTAAAAGAAAGAGATATGGGGAGATGGGGTCTCCCTGTCGTATCCCTCAACTCGGTTTAAAATCTTCAGTACACGCTCCATTAAATAAAACAGAGAAAGACACCGAGCTCACTCCCCTCATGACTATATCAACAAACTGAGTCGAAAATCCCAGCTTCTTTATAATTGACTCCAAGTAATTCCATTCTAGGCGATCATAAGCTTTCCTCATGTCCAACTTAAGAGCACAATGCCCTTTCCTCTTGCTCTTATTTCCTTTCATAAAATGAAGGCATTCGTATGCTGTTATAACATTATCGGTAATAAGGCGACCAGGGACAAAAGCAGACTGCTTTTCTGACACCACCTCGGGGAGAATTTTCTTCAGTCGATTAGCGAGTACCTTTGAAGCGATTTTGAAAATCACGTTGCACAAGCTAATAGGCCTGAATTGAGAGAGATGTAGGGTTTTGTATCTTGGGAATCATAACGATGAACGTCCTGTTTATCTTCTCAAGTGAATCTTCTCCTTTTAGAAGCCGAATGACAATCTGTGTTATCTCCTCACCACACATATTCCAATGTTTCTGAAAAAAATGAGCAGGAAAGCCATCTGGGCCAAGCGCCTTGGTTGGGAACATTTGAAACAGTGCAACCTTCACCTCTTCCTCTGTGTACAACTCATTGAGGGAGGTGTTCATCTCCTTCGTCACTCTCCTTGGAACATGAGAGAGGACCTCCTCAATGCCGATAGTGCCCTCCGCCTTGTACAAGTCCTCATAAAAATTGTGTGCCATAGCCTCCAATTCCTGCGGGTCTACACAAAAGGAACCATCAGCCCGAATCAGTCGGCTCACAGTATTCTTCTTCCTCCTATTGTTCGCCTTTTGATGGAAACACCGAGTATTTTTATCGCCCTCATTTAGCCATTGGACTCGCGCCCTTTGCCTCCACATGATCTCCTCTCGATAGCATAGCTCAGCAATTCTTTCCTCCACCTTTATCTCCTCATAGCTGGGTCCGACCCTCTGAACTTCTGACCGCATTGATCTAAGGTGCTTTCTGAGATCACGTAACTCTCTCCTGATCGCCCCAAAATTGTTACTGCCCCATCCAGCCAGGGCCCTTTCCGTTACATTGAGCTTTTCTTGAAGCTCACCCACATCGCGTGCACGTGATATTCCCCATGCCCTATCAAGAGTTTGCTGAAAATCCTCATGCCTTTCCCACATAAGTTCATAACGAAACGGTCTTTCAATTGCAATTCTCTGATTTTGTGATTCCATCTCATTCAAAAGGAGTATAGGCGAATGATCGGATTTAACTGCATGGAGATGATGCACTGTCGCTAGAGGGAAGCGAGCGCACCAGCCACCCGAAACGAGTACCCGGTCTAACCGCACACGGCAATATTCATTATTAGGGAGTTTCCGCTCAAACGTCCAGTCAAGACCGATGTAGCCAATATCACATAGCTGGCATGTATCTACGACTTCTCTGAACTGGTTAATCTGCCACATCTCCCTATCATTTGGCCCCATCTGTTCCTCCCTGCGTAGAACCTCGTTAAAATCCCCTATGCATGCCCATGGCAGATCACAATCTGCCTTGAGGAACCTCATCATCTCCCATGTACGATGCCTCGAGCTCCTATTGGCCTCTCCATACCAGGCTGTTAAACGCCATGGTTCCTTGCCGTCCTCCTGTACCTCCATATCGATATGATATTTGGAGAAATTCCTCAGCCTAAGCTGCATGGGGTTCTTCCAAAAAATGCACAAACCACCGCTTCCAACATCATAAGCATGATCAAAGCCTAGTGTTCCAGCCAGCCCTTCGACTCGTTGCTTGGCGATTTGGGTTTCCATTACACAAAAAATCGCCGGCGAATTTGTACGCACGAGGTCGCGTAGCTCATGAACTGTCGCGGGGTCGCCCAAACCGCGACAGTTCCAGCCCATGGTACTCATTGGGTCTGGCGGTCCTCCGTACTGGAGGCCGCCGAGGTTCCCATAACCATATCAGAGTTTGAGGCACCAATCTTGCGCTGCTTGCTCCTCTCTCTCGGAGACACATAAGTCCGTGGCGGAGGAGGTGTATTGCTTTCATTACTCGTTGTCTTCCCCTTCATCTCCTTTTCTTTATGCTCCTGCTCCCCATCCATGTCAAGCTTCTTTTTAACACGGAAATCCTCCTCTCTAGCCTCTCCAGGAATGGGCTTATAGCTCCCATGCGACGTCTTTACGTGGAATTGGAAGGAAAGCGACATTGTTGAAAAGAATAGCTCGCATGCGACGGTTGTGAGGCAGCTAATATTTCAGGGCCACACGGGCCATAAAACGGTCGTAAGGACACATTTAACTTTGTTCCAAGATTAGGGTTAAGACAAACCGGTTGGTTGGGATAGCCAGTCAAGCCAGTCAAACCAACCGCTTCCGACCGAGAGTGCGCGTCACACTGACTGTAGCTTCCCCGACGGCGGCGGCGGACCTCACCCATCGTTCTCGGTGCCGGTGGCGGCGGCACGACAATTAATTTAGGCGGCGGCGCTTTCGTTCGACGGTGAAGGTGGTGAGTGCCATTTGAAAGCTAATTCCTCTCCCATTCTTCTCAATTCGAGATCTGAGCGTGCCCATTAATGCTAGATTGTGGAGGCGAGGGTGTGCTGAATGGGGCGAGGGGGAACGATATGGAGCATGGAGAGGGGACTTCTAATCGGTATATCCCGTATCTCTGCACTTAATTTCTCTAAGGTTGAGCTCTTTGTTCGCTTCCTCTAGCTCACAGTGCCCGCCAAAAACAAGGGAGATGATGTTGCGCGCCAAACCTTCGAATTTCGCATCAATTTCTTTCCCTCTAGGGCTGTTTTAGTTGATGGCAGCACGCAGATCATTGAGAGAGACACGGTTGTTAAATGGGAGGTGGAATTAGAACATGTTGATCCCCAAGAGCTAATAAACATGGGAGAGGAGGCGGTGAGGAAAATGGTGGAAAAAATTGGGGATAGTATGGTTTGGGGGCCAGAGCAAGAAGTTTCTTTGTTATGATTTGATGATTACAAATGTGACTATGTTAGGGTTGAGATAGGTGAAAATATAGTTGATGAAATCGATGAGCGAAACGATTGGACAAGCAAAACTGTTCTGTTTTTAGCACAACACATTGATCTGGAACCTGATTCGAGGGTTGGATATGTGGCCCCAAAGCTGGCTACTCATATGGTCGAGGATGATTGGGCTGCACAAAGGCAAGTAATGCCTATACTTACTGAGTTGGAAGTGTTAACAGTGGAGGATGATGATGCTAATGCACAAGGGGAGGCTGCAGATGGTAATGCACAAAGGATTGTAACTGTTGACTGGAATTCAGTTGAGATACATGACCGGACTGATTTGGTCATTGCACCAATAGATGACATTGAAATGGGAAAGCTTTTTGGCATTCCTATAGATGACAGAGACAAGGAGAAGAAGAGGGATGAAGCTGCAAATGATGGTGACAACCATTTAAGAGATGAAGAGGCAGATATAGATCTAGAGTTGTTGGAAAATGCTGCAGTTCATGTAGATGATGCACATGATGATGAGATAGTAACAATTTATGACAAAGAGGACCCAGTTATTGAAGTTGGGAGATTGTTTCCAAGCATGGATGAATTCAGGACGTGTTTCAGGACATATGCAGTCAAACGTGAGTTTGCTACCAAGACTATGTGGATTGATAAAAAGAAGTTCTATGCAAAATGCATAGGTTATGATGGTGGTTCCAAGCCTTGCAAGTGGTATATATCTGCTAGACGCTAACCTGATGGAAGGACAATAAGAGTGAATCAAATTCCAAAACCTCATACTTGCATTACAAGTTCTCAAACAGTTACAAAGATGACATCACAATTATGGGTTGCAGAAAAGATCAAGCCCATTTTAGCCACAACACCAAACAGCACTGCAAAGAGACTGAAAATAGACTTGGAAAAGCAGTACCCCATTAAGCTGAATTATACTACAGTGTGGAAGGCAAAGCAAAGGGCAATGAAAGAGCTATATGGTGATTGGGCAAATACCTTTCGAATGCTTTATAACTTCAAAGCAGAAGTAGAGAAGAGGTCACATGGCAGTGTTGTGGAGATAGATACTGAGGTAACAGCTGATGGGAAAGTCTTCTTCTCTAAATTCTTCATGGCTTTAAAGCCTTGCATCGATGGCTTCAATGCAGGGTGCCATCCATATTTGAGTATAGACTCATCTTTCTTGACTAGAAAGTGGAATGGTCAACTAGCAGCATGCAATGCTTTAGATGGACACAATTGGATGTTCCCTGTAGCTATTGGCATGTTTCGATGAGATGAGGCATCATGGACATGGTTCATGATGTAGTTGAAAAGATGCATAGGGTCAGTCTCTCCATTGGCAGTGCACACAGATGCATGTAAAGGTTTAGAAAATGCAGTGAAGATTGTTTTCCCTCAAGCTGAGCAGAGGGAGTGCTTCAGCCATATGTGGATGAATTTGATCAAAAAATTCAGAGGAGATGATTTTGGAAGCATGTGGCCAGCAGCAAGATCTTACACCAGGCAAACACATTCATATCACCTTGAGAAGATTAAGGCGGCATGCTCTGAGGAGGACAGGGTCAAGTTTTGTACATGGTTGGAAACCTACCATTCTCTTTTATGGTATAGGTCGGGTTTTAACACTGCCATCAAATGTGATCATATCAACAATAATTTGGCAGAAAGTTTCAACAACAAAGTGAAGGAGTTAAAAGACTTGCCTGTCCATGACATGGTTGACCAGATCAGGATCATGATCATGAGGTTGTGGGAATTGAGAAGAAGGCTTGGTGATGTTCTTCAAGGAGATAAGCTTCCTGATGTTGTGCAGCAGGTGGTCAACAGGAGCAGAAATCTTGCACATTTGCGTGTTGAGAAATCCTCATTGTGGGGTGCTGAAGTCAGAGATACAAAGACTGGCAGGAGGCATGTTGTTGACACTCAATTGCATGAATGTACATGCCTTGAGTGGCAACACAATGGGAAGCCTTGTGAGCATGCCATACTTTTCTTGGCCTCCAAACACAAGCTAAATATGCAACCATATTTGCATGAGTATTATTCTGTACCAAAATTCAAGGCTGCATATGGAACACCAATTCCAGCACTTATAGATCAGTCTCAGTGGCCTGAAGTGGACATTCAGTTCTCCTTGTGTCCTCCTTTGATGAAAAGAAAGGCTGGCTGGCCCAAGCAGAGTAGATTCAAGGCTTGGTTTGAGAAAGGTGGGAGCAGCAAGAAGGGAAAGAAAGATGAAAAGAAAGATGCCAAGCCAAAAAGGGCCCAAAAAGGTAACAAGAATAGATGCAAACTCTGTGAAGAACTTGGACACCGAGTTGGCTCTACCAAGTGCAGATACACTGCTAAAAAGCCAAAGTATGTTCATCCAAAATCTATCCCATTTCTTGTTGATGATTTTTCTCCCCTAGCTAACTTGCTTGTTTTCAGGAGGAAGCGTGGAGAAAAAGGCCCACCTATTGTTGTTGACGAATGCTGGCTAGTGAAAAGGGCAAGAATCAATGGCCAAAGAAAGAAGAGAACTAACCAGATCATGTTTGGTGCTGCTGAGGTGCAATCTGAACTTGTTTTGGAGGATGATGTGCAAACTGTTGAGGCTTTAGGGCACACCGTTTCTGATTTGGAAGCTCTGGTGCAAAATGAGCCTGTTGTTGAGGCTCTAGTGCAAAATGAGCCTGTTGTTGAGGCTCTGGTGCAAAATGAGCCTGTTGTTGAGGCTCTGGTGCAAACTGACCATATTGTTGAGGATCTGGTGCAAAGTGACCATGTTGATGAGGCTCTGGATCATGATCATGAGGTTGCTGAGGAGGTGCAGGAGGTGAAGGAGACTCTTGGACGTGCTGTGGGGAGGCCAGATGGTAATGGTAAGAAAAAGAAGAGCATAAACCTGTTGTATGGTGTGAAACTTGTGAAGGAGAAGAAAACGAGGGGTAAGAAGAGCCAAAAGAAATAGACTTTGAATTTGGCACTTGTTGTTGTAAACATTTGTTATTGTAATAATTTGACAGTTGTTGTTGTTGTAAACATTTGTTATTATAATAATTTGTCACTTGTTGATAATTTGGACAAAATTCAAATATGATGGTAAATTTGAATTTCAACAAATGTAGCTATGTCACTTTTCTATGTTTGTATGAGCTTACAACGTTTTTCTCATATGTACAATACAACTCATCCTCACCCTAATCCCTTTTGTGAAGTACAACTCACCCTCACCCAAAATGTGGTAGAAATGGGCTCCAAAGCTAGGATAAACCACCCCATTTCTAAGCATGTTTTTTTCGACCATTTTTAAAACCAAGTTTGATATTTTCCTCAGAACTATGTCACTTAACATGACACCATGCGAATGTTTTGTATTTTTTTAAATTAGTTATGCACATTTGAATGTCTGGTCAAACTTTTTGAAGGATTTTCATAAATATTCTTAGCTAGGGGCTGAGGCTCACAAAACTAGCATTGGATCTCTGATGAAATAGCATGTTTTGAACCTAAAAATGATTTTTACAACAAATCATCAACATGGAATCATGTACCTGTAGTTCATATCTTACCCACTTCCAGCCGATTCGGCAGGATTTGTCTTTTTCACCAGGGATGGAATAAAAGGTTTGAGATACTCAAGTTGGGAAATTGTACATGCTAGGTGGTCTAGTATTTTTGAAAAATAGGATGTTACCATTTTGAAACTTCAATTTGGTGGCTGCTTCACAAATCCCCCCCTCTTTCGGCACTCAGAAAATAGAAAATGGATTTTCTGTGCGTCGAAAAGGAAAACTTTGTGCTACAACATTGTTAGTCATCCCATTATAGACATGCATACCCAATATGGGCACATTATCACAAACTATGCCTTGATTCTAGCCATATCATTGGTCATTTGACCCGAAAGCCAGAAAACCTCGGAGGAGATAGGTCATTTTGTGAAGGGTTTTTTGAAATATGATCAATAGACCAAGTTTGATATTTTTCCTCACAACTCTGTCACATAACATGACACCATGCGAAGGTTTTGTATTTTTTTGATTTTTTTTGAATTAGTTATACAGATGAATGTCTGGTCAAACTTGTGAAACCCCGTTGACTGCATCCTAAACCCAGCTAACCCTAAGGCCGAATGAGGAACGTAGATCTAACCCTAGTGCGACACTGTGGCCGTCCGATCGCGTCTTCTAGAAGTATTCCACGGGTGGCTCTGGGCGATCCGTGGAAGGGCTTGTTCTGCAACCTGATTTGGTTGCCGTCTCTTAGAAGGATTTCGTGGCTAGCTCTTGGCGATCCGTGGGATGGATGATTCTGGAATCGAATTGGCTTCATCGTTTTTCCATGAACAGACAAGTTACAGCGTGACACACTCCATTGACCGTTGGACCGAGCGTGGCATGCGAGGGCGCTAGGCGAGGCGGGCTGCACGATGCATGCGGCTGCCCCTAGCGTCGCAGTCTAGATATTTTGCGTGCAACAGCGCTGCAGCGTATTTACTCCCTCCGTCGCATTAAATGAGTGTACGTCTAACAACTTTCTTCAGTCAAACTTACTCCCCTCAGGTTCATTGCAATAAATGAGACTTTGCATAATACCACATCTATGTTATTTTGCACTATGGAGTAGTAACTTAGACTATTAACATATGCACGATACCACATCTAAGTTACTCTCACATACTCCCTCCGTCCGCAAATAAATTGAAGAGACCATTTGCTAAATGTTATTGGACTTGATTTCCGTGAAGCAATTTTTTCTACTTTAAAGTGCATTGGAAAGGTAGAAGTACACTTTTTGTGGACAAATTTTGAAGCTAAACGTACACTTATTTATGGACAGAGGAAGTATGCATGTCACTATGTCCAGCCTAAGAAAAAATAGACCGTTGGACCGAGCGTGGCATGCGAGGGCGCTGGGTGGGGCGGGCTGCACCATGCATGCATGCTATGCAGCTGCCTCTCGCGTCGCAGTCTAGCTATTTTGCATGCAACAGCGCTGCAGCGTATTTACTCCCTCCATCGCATTGAATAAGTGTACGTCGAACAACTTTTTTCAGTCAAACTTACTCACATCCGGTTCATGCGCCATACAAAAAGTCAATATTTATAAATCTAAACTATCAACTTTGACTATGTATATAAGAAAAGAAATCAAAATCTAAAATATTATAAACTTAGTTTCATGCTCCCTCTATTCCCTCCAATTGACATCCCTCTGATTACTCCCACCGATTTTTCTTGCGTGTGTAAAAACGAACGAGTTTGTTGCATGCGGTGTGTAAAAACGAACGAGTACCTTGGTACTAGATTCCCGCATTTATTACCGAGTAAATCAAGGCCAAATTCTATTTTCTCTTTTATTTTTCAGTACCAATGAACAACTACCTTGGACGTTTTTTTCTCTCTTTCGCATTAATGCATGCATGCATGCAGGGGCGGGGGCGACGGTACAGGGGTCACGTCGCATCCTAGCAATTTTTCTCTCTCTTTCGCAATGATCACGCACGCGGCTACGCCCGCTGCCCACACGCAACACAGCGCACGCGGCTGCGCCAATGCTGGATTCCCACGCCGCCCTTCACGCCCCGCCCTCAATAAATAGGCAAAACGCCTTTGCCTCCTCATCTCATCTTGCCCCTCTCATCTTCAACCTCTCGAGCCCGTCCCTTTGCCTCCTCCTAGCCCCCAAAACACTCGACCATGGCGACCTCCTCCCTCCGCTTCCCTTCCGAGAGCGAAGTGAGCGATGAGGACAACCACCCGGACCACAAGCATGTCTGGGAGCAGGAGGCGCCCACGCGCCCCAAGCATGGAAAAAAGGGGGGCGACGCAAAGCCCCGCCCTGCCCCTGGGCGGAGGGCCCCTTCGTCCATAACCCAGTCCCCGGCGGCGGCAACCTCCCCGACGACGGCCCCTCCGAAGCATACTGGAAGGCGGCGGAGAAGAAGGAGGCAAAGGAGGAGGCTGCTTACGCCAGGTGGGAGGAGAAGCAGGCCAAGCGCGCCTTGAAGAAAAGGCGCAAACGGGAGGATGAGGAACGACGGGAGGCCAATCGCTGGGCCTTCCAGGTGGACCAGCGGCGGCAGGAGCAGCGCGAGAGGCTGGCGGACTGGAATGCCGCGACGGCTCGAAGGGCGGGGGCACCGGCACCGCCTCCACTGCCGATGGAGTAGGGTAGCTAGGGTTAGGGTTTACGGGCTAGCCCAGGCTTTAGGCGGGGCACCTATTCCCTTCTATATTATTGTACTTTTTTATTTTTATTGTAATGTTATCCCAATGTTATCGATCAGGCTATCTAATATAATGAATGTTATCCCAATATTATCTGTCTCCTTGTTTTATTGTAATCTGTGTTTTATTGTATTGTCATTTGTCAAAACATCCAAAACAACAAGTGCATAAAACAAAAGACACAAAAACAAGTTCTCATATAATACTCGTGCAATATTTATAAAATGAGTGAAATTAGAAAAGCTCAAAAGGAAGAATAAGTTAACGTAATGATGGTTGATTATTTTCAAACAACACATGGTTCATTTTCAAACAAGACATTTACATATTTACATAAGTTAAAGGAGCGTCCAAGTTATGTTAGTTAAATGGATGCCCTTAGACTTCATTTATATATTTACTTTAAAAAATAGATTGCGACCTGAGAACGAGTATCTGCAGATCCACACGTCCCTATTTAGATTGTAACGTGAGTACCATTTTTTTTGCCCAATCAACATATAGTTACTATTGGGCCTGGATACGACCATTTTGGCCTGGCTAAGTTCTATTTGGGCCTGGCCTTTTTCAATCCTCGTCAATTGTTTTTTTAACTTTTCAACCCCTCCCCCTCCCCTGCACACGGGCGCCCCCTGGACACTAATAAAAGGAACACTGACGAAACTGAAGGAACACTGATTTCGAAAACAGAGCAGCTCAAAATTAGCCCGAATTTGTGTTGCATTTTATTCAATCCAAAGACATAGACCATTACATTCATTACAAAGCATCACTCGAACACTGACTGCGCTGTCTAATGACTAACGATCAGGAGATAAACTAATCCGAGAGAAATTACACAAAAATAAAAAAAAATCGGCCATCAGATTGTCCTGCTTCTTCAATTCGATGATTTGCCTTAGCTGCTTGTTCATCTTCTTCAGCTCGGCCTTCACTTCCGCATCCACCGTAGTACCAGCGGAAATGGGGTTGCCACATCCCAATTGCTCCACCACGGACGGGTTTTCGAGCTTCCGGGATGCTACCTCCACCCCAATTCGCTCGATGTACTCATCAAGCCACTCAAAATGCCCACATTTTGGCAGTTCCTGAAATCGCAGAGATGACCCCTAAATCCCAAATTCGATGAAATGCATGAAATTTCGAAAGAAAAGCGAGAAATTGGCGCTTGGAACACTCAGATCTCACCTTTCCTGGCTCGGGCTTGCTCTCACACTTCACAAATTCCCGACCAATGTTGCCGTTCTTGTCCGTGGATGTGACAAGCCGCCTGTGAGGCGCTGCACGGGGCAATCGGGCACCTCCTCATCGGCACCGCACCATACCGAGGCCATGAGCGGTGGGAGGAAGCAGAGCTCGACATCCCTCGCCGGCGTTGCCGCACTTGCTCGCCGGAGAAGAAAACGGAAGGGGATGAGATGCTGGAACGATGGCGGGAGTGCTCGGGTGCGGGGGCGGATCGGGGCCAACGGCTCTCTTCAACCACATGGTGGGTCCCACGATATGAGGTGGACATCAGGTGAGTTCCGCCGTGACGTGGAGAGGCTGTGGGTCCTACTGTGCTCAGCTGATTCGAATTCGTTGACGGTATCGTGGGGTTAAGTAGAAGTGTCGCACGGGAGCTATTTGCCGCTTTAGAAGTGTCGCATGCGAGCTATTCTTTTCAACGATATCGCTTTCCTTCCAATTCCACGTAAAGACGTCGCATGGGAGCTATAAGCCCCTCCAGGAATAGCTGCTGGTTTAAGGGGAGACTCTGCTGTGTCTTTCTCATCATCATCAAGAGCAGCCTCCTCGGACGATCTCTTCCTTGCGAGGTTGCTTCGTCCCCTTCCACGGCCCATTCTTCCGCCCCTGGTCATTGGAGTAAACCTACGGGGCTCCTGAATTGGTTGTGTCAGACGACGTTTTGCTAGCATCCAATTACCATAATGGAATTTGCACTCATCCCACTCCCCGTCTCCACACTCTTCATGATCATGTCCCAACAGTCCGCACTGCTTACAAAAATAGGGGATTTTCTCGTATTTCACCTGCATCCTCTTCCTGCCTTCAGGTGTTGATAGTGACACAAATCTCATTAGTGCTTTGGTGACATCGATCCTCACCCTGAGCCTAATATAGTTCCCTTCATAAAATAATCTAGGCGTCATCTGCACCTCCTTAACCTTGCCAATCCTCTTAGCAAGCTCATCCACAACCTTCGCCTTCCTGAACAGTTCGGGAATCCCATGAATTTGTGCCCAGACCCACATGCCACCAAACTTGACTTCCTCTGGATCAGTGAGTCCGTCATAAGCCTCGGAACGTCCAGGGTCTTGATGCACAACTTTCTTATGATCTCCTAGGCAGTGCATCTGAAAAATAAAGAGATTTTCTCCCGCCTCGAAAGCCTGGTTCCCTTGATAGCGCCCATATGTTTTTCATCTTCTCAAAAAGTGCTGTCGCACTAAACGATCGAGTTGTAAGAACCCTACCGATCGCCAGCCATCTGGCCCCCTTCTTGTACTCCTTGATCTCATCCGCCCCAAGAACCACATCGTCTAACTCATCATCGTTGAGTTGGAGGTGCTGGAAGATGTCTTCAATCTCGTCTTTCTCCCGCTCCGTCGATCCTGATGCCGCACTATGTTCTTTCTCCGCCATCGGTCTCACAAAACTTAGGGCTTCAGTTCTGCTAGTCCTCCTGCCCACGTTCGCTCAGGACAAGGCCAAGCAGACCGAGTCCAAAACTAACCAAGTGGAGTCCTCGCCGGAAACTGCCGGGACAAATCTCACGGCGGGATATAATCGCCGCCAGAGCACTAGAACCCTAACAGGAGGTTTTTTTTTTCATGGATTCTTTATTTGTTGTTCTTTTCCAGTTTAACGTCTGGGCCTCTACTGACCGGCTCTACATATACGTGCGCCCTAGCCTAGCCTAGGCTAGCCGCAACGAGAATCCATATCAAAACAGATCCGTGAACGTGAACGATGGTTGCACAAGCAGACATCGAGAACCCCGGTGGCGCCGACGGCTGGAACCCCAATAAGGATGATGTAATAAAGACCGCGGCGGCGATGCTCTCCTACTCCCAGTTCGCCGCACGCCTGGCTTGCGTCGCGTGCCTGGGCTTCCTGATCGCCTTCCTCGTCGCGTGCCTGGCCTTGGCCTCCCTCATCCTCCTCAGCATCGACTGCTTTTCGGCGCCGAGCCATCTGACGTCGTGTGATGCCATGATTAACATGGCAATTGTTGGTATCGCTGCTGGAGCCGCTCTCATGGGTATTTTCATCGTCATGTATGTCATCTGTCGTATTATCTCTAAACAGCACGGGCCTAGCGAAAGCCTTTCTTTTTAACTAGATTAGATTAGATTAGACTAGCTCGATATGCATGCATGTACACACCACATCTTATACGTACACGATCGATGAGAGCTGTGCTCTCGAATTCAATTCAAGGTTTGATTATTTGTTAATAAGTTTTGTGTCTCAAGCTAGCAGAAGCTAGCGGGTTCATGCCTATATGTACGCCGGCCGCGATTGCCTGTTCTTTATTAGAGATTCTTGTTGATTTTACCATATATATCCACATCTTTATGTCAACACTCAACATCGTCGGTTGGTTAGCCAAGGTTCTTTAGATCGATCTGGGTTCTAATTTTGCTCTCTAATAAGCCGATTGTTATCCAAGATTCCGATTTCTAGCGGTGATAATTTTTAGTTGGAAAAGTCAATATTAATCCGCCCCATGATAAGACGGCTAGGCCTCTCAGAGCCAAAGGAAACGGCTAGGCCTCTCAGACTTCATGGCGAGAGACATGCCGCAGGGAACTTGCTAACAGTACTCGCATGCAGACAGGGCCCGAAGACAATGACTCAAGTGGCATCAATAGCATCCCAAAAATGGCTCCACACACTCCGAAAAATGATGCCTCCAAGGAGGTAACGAAATCCATCAGATGCCTCTGTCATCCAATCCGGCGAGCTAGATTTGGGTTTTCACCCCGGAGTGATGGACGGAGGGGTGTCGGGGATCCACGACAACGCCCCCAAGAGGGAGAACGGCACCCTCAAGCGCCACCGCTGTCGGCACCGACCAAGTCGAGCTAGACTTTCGTCAGGAGATCCCGACCACCACCTCTAATAGACTATCATCCAGACGGTCCAGGACACGCGGCGAGCAAGATCGCTGGTGAGATAGACAACGTCCCCGCCCACGGAGCCATGTCCCTCCGCCCGCGCGGACAAAGGCATAGCATCACCACCATCTTGATCCAGAGCCTCCGCTCTGGCCTCCTCACGCAGCACCTCATGTCGATCAGCCGCCGACCACGAGACATCGAGTTCGGCGCCTCGCCTGGCGAACTCCATGGCACACCTGTGCCATGGACCTACAAATGCCGGCCAAGTCCACCACACCCCATCCAGACTACCACACGTGCAGGCCCTCCACAACCACCAAGACTCCGACATGACTGGGGGCAGGGCCCACGTCCGCCGGCCTCCACGCAACAACCACATCGAGAAACAGCCTGGTCGGCCTCTTCCCAACGCCTACACGTCCCCGGGGCTCCCAGCACCAGCGAGCCGCCAGATCAAACGAATCCAGATCGGACCACGTCTGGCCGACAGAGCCCCCGGAGCGCCCGACGGACCCTGCCGCTAACTCCGTCCGCCGATGACCGCGACGCCAAGGCCCCTCGCCACAGCAGCCAAAGACCCTCGGGGCCGCCGCCCCAGCATCCGCACACCCGCCGCTTGGGAGCACCACCGGACAGAGGAAAACCTCCGCTGCTCTTCAGGAGTGGGGCATGCCGCCACCGCGGCGGAGGCCAACGGCAGCGACGGCGTGGAGGCAGGGGAGGAGGGGGCGAGTGGCGGCGGCTAGGGTTTCGCCCCGTTGTCGCCCGCGGAGACGATAAGGGATGTGTACCACCCCCACCCCCCCCCCCCCCGACCGACCAACCCACCCCGACCTTGCTCCACCACACACGCCGTAGAAGTTTGGCGGCGGTGCCGACGAGGATGGATTTAGGGGGAGGTAGGGTTAGGTCCCCCTAAGCTGCTATTCCTTGACCTATGGTTGTTTGTTTAGATAATGACAATAGTAGAAGGCCACTCTTTTTTCACCAACAGTTCCACGGCCTAGAAAACGCAGGTGCAATTTGTATTCTACTACACGCTGTAACGTAAATTCACCAACATGTTTATTGTGATCTGCTGTAAAAAAACATGTTCTTGTGGTCTCATGGATTCTTTTTTTTTTGAGTGGAACGGCAAGCTTTAGTACTCAACTATCAGAGAGTTTACAGGAATCCCCATACCGACCGGGGGATGAATAAACCACACATGTCTACCACAATCTAAAGAAGTTGTCGTTCTAGCTAGACTATGTGCATCTCCGTTAGCTTCTCGCCGTTCATGCCTAAAAGTCACCTCCTGAAATTCCTCCTTTCTTGATGCTATCTCTTTGATGATCATGCAGTGTTCTCCTTGCGTCTTCTCCCCTTGAATCTCCTGGACAACATTTGAGCAATCGGATGAGACAATAATTCTCGTGGTATGTAGATCAGTAGCTAGGCACAACGCCTCGGCACATGCAAACGCTTCGAGAACCTCCGGGCTAGTAATGCCTTCGACTGTCACAGCCGAAGCTCCCAAGAACTGACCATGTTCATCCCTGCAAACAGCTCCATAGGCTCCCCTGCCCTGCGATTTAGCCACTGCTCCATCAACATGGATCTTTACCCATCCCGCTGGCGGCGGAGACCAAGGTAATCTCCTTACCGTAGGGGCATTAGGAGGTGCAGTTGATGCTGGTTTGCGCAGCGAGGACAATTCAGACATGTATCGTGTGATAAACAAGTTTGTCGACAGGGGGGATTGGTGCTCATCCTCATGTATCAGTTTTCGTCGAGCCCACAAAATAGCCCATAGCGTCACCAGCACTTCGATGAATTTTTCCTGGCTAAGTGTGGTACTCAGAGAGAACAGCCAGAGCTTTGGTTCTGTTGTTTCGTCAGCAAACAATGGAAGCATCAGGTCATCTTTCTTCATCGCCCATACCGCTCGTGCCATGTTGCACTCTAGCAGAGAGTGTCTCCAGGTGTCAATCGCGGCGTTACACACTAGACAGATAGGGGAGTTTGCCATGTGCCGATTCGCCCTGACCTCTCCTGTTGGTAGAGAAGATCGAGCAAGCCTCCACGCAAAAATCATCAGCTTGGAAGGTACTCTAACTTTCCAAAGTTTTTTCCACTTCTCCTCATCCTGGTCGGAGTTTGAAGTAGTTGTTGTTGACTGAAAATAGCTCTCTCGTCGCATCTTTGTATCAATGATCATTCTATAGGCTGACCGAACCGAGAATCTCCCTGATCTCTCATGGTGCCATGCCCAGAAGTCTGCCTGTAGTGTTCTGCTAATTGGAATTTTTTGATTGCATCAGCGTTCATAGGAAGCATGTGTTCCTCGAGCTTTTGGATATCCCAGGATCTGGTCGCCGTAACAATAAATTCCGAGACCTGAGTAGGCGGGTCATCTGTTAGGCATCCAAATGGTCCCTTGCCAAAATCTCTAGGAATCCAATCATCTGTCCACACGTCAGTAGTGCGGCCATCTCCAATTCTCTTAATCAGTCTCATTCTCAGTATATCACGGCCCTTACACAACGATCTCCATATTTGGGACGGGTTTGCACCTACTGCAGCTGGATCCGCATTTGGAAAATATACGGCTTTCAAAATACGTGCACTCAAAGTATCCGGCTCCACTAGAATCCTCCATACCTGCCGAGCTAACAGGGCAAGATTAAACAGTTCGATATTCCTGAAACCAAGCCCTCCTCTGTACTTTGGCATGGTCATGTCATCCCATGCCACCCAAGCAGCCTTCCTCTCGCCGTTTTTGCTGCCCCACCAGAACTTCCGAACCATGGATGTGATATGATCACATAGTCCTTTAGGAAGTTTGAATAGGGCCATTGAGTAGGTGGGAAGAGCCTGCAGTACGGATTTGATTAAAATCTCTTTACCTCCCGCCGAAAGAATCTTCTCAATCCACCCTTGAACACGCTTCCAAATTCGATCTTTAAGATAGCTGAACGCCCCATTCTTTGACCTCCCAACATCTGAAGGTAATCCTAGATATTTGTCCTTCAATGATTCGTTCTCCACCTCAAGAATGCCCTTCATTTGTTGCCGCAATGGTTCTGAACAGCCTTTCCCAAAAAACACTCAAGAATGCCCTTTCATTTGTTGCCGCAATGGTTCTGAACAGCCTTTCCCAAAAAATACTGAAGATTTATCGTGATTTATCCTTTGTCCTGAGGCATTACAATAGGTAAGCAGAGCACCTTTTAGATTTTCTGCCTCAGCAGCTGTCGCCTTGCAAAACAGAATGCAATCGTCTGCAAATAGGAGATGATTAACGTGAGGTGCGGTAGGCGCAATCTGAATATCTGTGATTATACCCGCAGTCATCGCATGCTTAAGTAGCCATGATAAACCCCCCGCTGCTAAAAGAAAGAGATATGGGGAGATGGGGTCTCCCTATCGTATCCCTCAACTCGGTTTAAAATCTTCAGTACACGCTCCATTAAACAAAACAGAGAAAGACACCGAGCTCACTCCCCTCATGACTGTATCAACAAACTGAGTCGAAAATCCCAGCTTCTTCATAATTGCCTCCATGTAATTCCATTCTAGGTGATCATAAGCTTTCCTCATATCCAACTTAAGAGCACAATTCCCTTTTCTCTTTCTCTTATTTCCTTTCATAAAATGAAGGCATTCGTATGCCGTTATAACATTATCGGTAATAAGACGACCAGGGACAAAAGCAGACTGCTCTTCTGACGCCACCTCGGGGAGAATTTTCTTCAGTCGATTAGCGAGTACCTTTGAAGCGATTTTGAAAATCACGTTGCACAAGCTAATAGGCCTGAATTGAGAGAGAGATGTAGGGTGTTGTATCTTGGGAATCATAACAATGAACGCCCTGTTTATCTCCTCAAGTGAATCTTCTCCTTTTAGAAGCCGAATGACAATCTGTGTTATCTCCTCACCACACATATTCCAATGTTTCTGAAAAAAATGAGCTGGAAAGCCATCTGGGCCAAGCGCCTTGGTTGGGAACATTTGAAACAGTGCAACCTTCACCTCTTCCTCTGTGTACAACTCATTGAGGGAGGCGTTTATCTCCTTCGTCACTCTCCTTGGAACATGAAGGAGGACCTCCTCAATGCCGATAGTGCCCTCCGCCTTGTACAAGTCCTCATAAAAATTGTGTGCCATAGCCTCCAATTCCTGCGGGTCTACACAAAAGGAACCATCAGCCCGAATCAGTCAGCTCACAGTATTCTTCTTCCTCCTGTTGTTCGCCTTTTGATGGAAAAACCGAGTATTTTTATCGCCATCATTTAGCCATTGGACTCGCGCCCTTTGCCTCCACATGATCTCCTCTCGATAGCATAGCTCAGCAATTCTTTCCTCCACCTTTATCTCCTCATAGCTGGGTCCGACCCTCTGAACTTCTGACCGCATTGATCTAAGGTGCTTTCTGAGATCACGTAACTCTCTCCCGATCGCCCCAAAATTGTTACTGCCCCATCCAGCCAGGGCCCTTTCCGTTGCATTGAGCTTTTCTTGAAGCTCACCCACATCGCGTGCACGTGATCTGCCCCATGCCCTATCAAGAGTTTGCTGAAAATCCCCATGCCTTTCCCACATAAGTTCATAACGAAACGGTCTTTCAATTGCAATTCTCTGATTTTGTGATTCCATCTCATTCAAAAGGAGTATAGGCGAATGATCGGATTTAACTGCATGGAGATGATGCACTGTCGCTAGAGGGAAGCAAGCGCACCAGTCACCCGAAGCGAGTACCCGGTCTAACCGCACACGGCAATATTCATTATTAGGGAGTTTCCGCTCAAACGTCCAGTCAAGACCGATGTAGCCAATATCACATAGCTGGCATGTATCTACGACTTCTCTGAACTGGTTAATCTGCCACATCTCCCTATCATTTGGCCATATCTGTTCCTCCCTGCGTAGAACCTCGTTAAAATCCCCTATGCATGCCCATGGCAGATCACAATCTGCCTTGAGGAACCTCATCATCTCCCATGTACAATGCCTCAAGCTCCTATTGGCCTCTCCATACCAGGCTGTTAAACGCCATGGTTCCTTGTCGTCCTCCTGTACCTCCATATCGATATGATATTTGGAGAAATTCCTCAGCCTAAGCTGCATGGGGTTCTTCCAAAAAATGCACAAACCACCGCTTCGCCCACTGCTTCCAACAGCATAAGCATGATCAAAGCCTAGTGTTCCAGCCAGCCCTTCGACTCGTTGCTTGGCGATTTGGGTTTCCATTACACAAAAAATCGCCGGCGAATTTGTACGCGCGAGGTCGCGTAGCTCATGAACTGTCGCGGGGTCGCCCAAACCGCGACAGTTCCAGCCCATGGTACTCATTTGGTCTGGCGGTCCTCCGTACTGGAGGCCGCCAAGGTTCCCATAACCATATCAGAGTTTGAGGCACCAATCTTGCGCTGCTTGCTCCTCTCTCTCGGAGACACATAAGTCGGTGGCGGAGGAGGTGTATTGCTTTCAGTACTCATTGTCTTCCCCTTCATCGCCTTTTCTTTATGCTCCTGCTCCCCATCCATGTCAAGCTTCTTTTTAACACGGAAATCCTCCTCTCTAGCCTCTCCAGGAATGGGCTTATAGCTCCTATGCGACGTCTTTACGTGGAATTGGAAGGAAAGCGATATCGTTGAAAAGAATAGCTCGCATGCGACGGTTGTGAGGCAGCTAATATCCCAGGGCCACACGGGCCATAAAACGGTCGTAAGGACACATTTAACTTTGTTCCAAGATTAGGGTTAAGCCAAACCGGTTGGTTGGGACAGCTAGTCAAGCCGACGCCAACCGATCGAGAGCCACCTTGTAGCTTCCCTGACGGCGGCGGCGGACCTCACCCATCGTTCTCGGCGCCGACGGCGGAGGCATGGCAATTAATTTAGGCGGCGGCGCTTTCATTCGACGGCGAAGGTGGTGAGTGCCATTTGAAAGCTAATTCCTCTCCCATTCTTCTCAATTCGAGATCTGAGCGTGCCCATTGATGCTAGATTGTGGAGGCGAGGGTGTGCTGAACGGGGCGAGGGGGAACGATATGGAGCATGGAGAGGGGACTTCTAATCGGTATATCCCGTATCTCTGCACTTAATTTCTCTAAGGTTGAGCTCTTTGTTCGCTTTCGCTAGCTCACAGTGCCCGCCAAAAACATGTTGTAGATATGCCCTAGAGGCAATAATAAATGTAGTTATTATTATATCTTTGTGTTTATGATAAATATTTACATTCATGCTATAATAGTATTAACAAGGAAACATTAATACTTGTGTGATTTGTAAACTAAATTAGAGTCCCTAGTAAACCCTCTTTGTAATACTAGCTTGTTGGTTAATAAATAATTATGGTTTCCCTATCATGAACATTGAGATGTTATTAACAACAAGATCATATCGTTAGGAGAATGATATAATGAACATACTCCTATAGATAAGCGTAGCATAAAGATCAAGTCATTTTAATAGTCTAATTGCTATATGCTTTCTGATACATAGTAACGTAACTCCTTCGACCATGAGATCATGCATATCACCATCACCGGTAGGATGCTTTGATGACATCAAACACCACACCGTAACTGGGTGGCTATAAAGGTGGCATTGAGTGTTCGGAAAGTATTGGTTGAGACACATGGATCAAGAGTGGGATTTGTCCATCCATATGACGGATAGATATACTCTGGGCCTTCTCGGTGGAATGTCATCCAATTGGCTTGCAAGAATGTGACTGGCTCACAAGGGATCGCATATCACGGGAACGAGAAAAGAGTACTTATCAGTAACGAGGTTGAACTAGGTATGTAGAGATACCGACGATCAAAACCTCGGATAAGTAAACTATCGTGAGACAAAGGGAAATTGGTATCGTATGTAAGTGGTTCATTCGATCGCAAAGTAATCGTAGAAATATGTGGGAGCCATATGAATTTCCAGATTCCTCTATTGGTTATTGTTCGAAGAAGTGTCTCGATCATGTCCGCATAATTCACGAACCGTAGGGAGACACACTTAAGGATTCGATGCTGTTGAGTAGTTATGAAATGATGAGTAAGAGACTGAATGTTGTTCGGAGTCTCGGATGGGATCCGGGATATCACGAGGAGATCTGGAATGGTCCGGATAATAAGATTCATATAAGGAAAGTCCTGTTTCGGGGTTGGAGAATGGTTCCGGTGTTTTTCATCGGGAATGTTCTAGAAGGTTCCGGAATGTCCGGCACTCCGGAGGGGAAGGGTACATGAATGTGTCATAACAAGTTGGAATGGTTGCATCATGTACTAGGTGTCATCGCTGAGCAAAATAAAGGGATAAATCAAATCCTAGTTTGAAAAGTCAAACGCCAATTTGAAAAGTCAAACGGCTATTTTGCTTGGTGGAGGGAGAGTAGGAAACCTACTTGGGGAGGAAGTCCCTCTCCCTCCACCGCCGGCCAAGGAGGCCGAGTTGGGGAGGGACTCCCCTCCACTTGGCCGCGCCCTCCCACCTATATAAGGTGGGGCAGGGCTGCCCCTCCAAGAACTACACCTTGCCCTCTCCAAACCCTAACCCTAAGCCGTCGGCGCCACCACCTCCTGCTGCTGCCGCCACTGTCTAGGGAAAACCCTAGCCGCCGACTTGGGCTTCCCCAAGCCCTAGCCGCTGGCCTAGCCCTCTCTCCTTGGTGTGCCTAAACCCTAGATCACCGAGGCCTCTCTCATAGTCCACCATACTCGCTCCGGCTTAAGCCTCAGAGATCTCCCCTCTACTTCCGGTACCACACCGTCGTGCTGCCGGAATCGCAAGGAGAGTGCTACAACCTCCGCTGCCTGCTGGAACAAGGGAGAGGAAGGTCTTCGTCGAGTACCGAACGTGTGACCGACTGCGGGAGCGCTGCTGGAACGCAGCGCCGAAAGGATCGTCTACACGATCTTGAGATCGGCAAGAGTATGACTACATCACCCACGAGAATCCACTCTCGTTAAACACTTTGGAATCTTCGAGGGTGAGTTATTCCATCGACTCGTTGCTACAATCTAGTAGATAGATCTTGGCTTGTTTGTTTGTATGCGGTAGAAATTTTTGTTTTCCATGCTACGAACCCCTACAGTGGTATCAGAGCCGTGTCTATATGTAGATCTGTTGCACGAGTAGAACACAATGGTCATTGTGGGCGGTGGTGCTTGTATTATAAATTGCTTCTTATGTACTTTGCATCTTACGGTATGATGGGATGAAGCGGCCCGGGCTAACCTTACATGACATCGTTCATGAGACTTGCTCCACGCTCAACATGCAACTTGTATCGCATAAGTGGCTTTGCGGGTGTCTGTCTCTCCCATTATAATATAGATCCAATTTACAACGGGCACTTGATAGTTCAAACATCAACGTTGTGGTTCTTGTTCGTAAGTTAGATCGACACTTATTGAAAGCACAAAACCACGTAAAATATGCAAAGAAATTAGAGGCGTCTAACTTTGTTTTGCAGGGGTGTACTGTGATGTGATATGGCCATGATTGTGATTATATTTGATGTATGCAATGTTCCTTATTATAAGTTGGCAACCGGCAGGAGCCATATGGTTGTCTTTAATTTCTGTTAAGACCCGCGTGTCTATTCAAAGTAGTTGTAATAGTTGAAGCCGGTGGACGACAACCATGGAGCAGCGTCATTGACCTTGATGCAATGCCGGTGATGATGGAGATCATGTTCGTGCTTGAAGATGGAGATCGGAAGCACAAAGAAGAAAGGCCATATCATATCACATATTATGAATTGCATGTGATGTTAATCATTTATGCATCTTGTATTGCTTAGTTAACGACGGTAGCATTATAAGATGATCCCTCATGCACATGAATTTCAAGTTCTAAAGTGTTCATCCTTAGTAAGCATCGTTGCTAAAGCTTGTTGTTTTGAGTGGTGATTGGTGTTGATGTGGTGGATTTGGTTCGTGTGATCACTAAAACAATGAGAGGGATGTTGTTTTGAGTGGGAGTTCACCTAGATTAATTTAACTATTATTTAGAACTCAATTTGTCATAAACTTAGTCTAAACTATCGCAAATATGTTGTAGATCAATGGCGGCCCCTACCATCAATTTTAATGCGTTCCTAGAGAAAGAAAAGTTGAAAAACAATGGAAGCAACTTCGCGGATCGGTTCCACAATTTGAGGATTGTCCTCAATGCTGGTAATTTGACCTATGTGCTGGATGCAATCATTGGTGACTCGCCAAATTGATGCTACCGATGAAGTAAAGAATGTTTACCTCGCTCGGAAGACTCAGTACTCCATAGTTCAGTGTGCTATCTTGTATGGTTTGGAATCGGAGCTTCAGAAAAGGTTTGAGAATTCAGACCCACATGATATTGTCCGTGAACTCAAACTGATATTTGAGACTCACACGGCAGTTGAGAGCTATGAGGATTCTTAAAAGTTCTTTAACTGCAAGATGGAAGAGGGCAGCTCCGTTAGTGAGCATGTGCTTAAGATGTCTGGGCACGCAAACAAACTTCAAAGCTTGGGTATAGTGATTCCTAATGCTTTGGGGATTTACCGTGTCCTCCAATCACTACCACCAAGTTACAAGAACTTTGTGATGAACTACAATATGCAAAGCATGAACAAGCAGTTGCCAGAACTCTTCTCCATGATAAAATCTCCAGAAGTGGAGATCAAGAAAGAGTACCAAGTGTTGATGGTCAATAAGACCACCAAATTCAAGAAAGGCAAGTCTAAGCAAAAGGGACACTTCAAGAAGGGTGGTAAGAAAGTTACCGCACCGACGAAGAAGACCAAGGATGGACCTAAGCCTGATACTGAGTGCTTTTACTGCAAGGGAGAAGGTCACTAGAAGCGGAATTGCCCAAAGTACTTGGCGGATTTGAAGAACGGCAACATCAAGAAGAAAGGTATATCCGATATACATGTTATTGATGTGTATCTCACTAGTACTCGTAGTAGTGCCTGGGTATTTGATACTGGTTCGGTTGCTCATATTTGTAACTCAAAACAGGTGCTGCAGAATAAACGGAAGCTAGCAAAGAACGAGGTGACGATGCGCGTAGGAAATGGATCAAAGGTTGATGTGATCGCGGTCGGCACGCTACCTCTTCATCTACCATCAGGATTAGTTTTATACTTAAATAATTGTTATTTGGTGCCTGCGTTAAGCATGAACATTATATCGGGATCTTGTTTATTAAGTAGACTTACTTGTTTAAGTCCAAGAATAATGGTTGTTCGATTTATATGAGTAATATGTTTTATGCACATGCACCTTTGATAGATGGTCTATTCTTATTGAATCTCGATAGTGGAAATACACATATTAATAACATTGAAGCTAAACGTTTGAAATCGAGCGATAACTCACCTATATGTGTAATCGCTGCCTTGGTCACATTGGATTGAAGCGTATGAAGAAACTCCATTCGATGGACTTCTTGAATCACTTGATTTCAATCACTTGAAAGATGCAAGCATGTCCGATGGGTAAAATGACTAAGACTCCATTTTCTGGTATGATGGAGCAAGCTACGGACTTATTGGAAATCATACATACCGATGTGTGTGGTCCAATGAGTGTAGCATCGCGCGGTGGTTATCGTTATGTTCTTACCTTCACGGATGACTTGAGTAGATATGGGTATATCTATTTCATGAAACATATGTCCGAAACTTTCGAGAAGTTTAAGGAATTTCAAAGTGAGGTGGAGAATCAACGTAACAAGAAAATTAAATTTCTACGTTCTGATCGTGGAGGTGAATATCTAAGTTACGAGTTTGGCGAGCATTTGAAGAAATGCGGAATACTTTCACAATTGACACCGCCGGGAACACCACAGCGTAATGGTGTGTCCGAACGTCGTAATCAAACTCTCTTAGATATGGTTTGTTCTATGATGTCACTTACAGATTTACCGTTATCATTTTGGGGTTATGCATTAGAAATAGCCACATTCACTTTAAATAGGGCATCATCTAAATCCGTTGAAATGACACCGTATGAACTATGGTTTGGGAAGAAACCTAAATTGTCGTTCCTTAAAATTTGGGGTTGCGAAGCCTATGTAAAGAAGTTACAGCCGAACAAGCTTGAACCCAAAGCGGAAAAATGCGTCTCCATAGGATACCCAAAGGAAACTATTGGGTATACCTTCTATCATAGATCCGAAGGCAAAATCTTCGTTGCCAAGAATGGATCCTTTCTAGAGAAGGAATTTCTCTCGAAAGAAGTGACTGGAAGGAAAGTAGAACTCGACGAGGTTATCGAACCTTCTCTCGAACTTGCGAGTAGCGCAGCATCGGAAGAAGTTCCTGTGGTGCCTGCACCAATAAGAGAGGAAGATAATGATGATGATCATGAAACTTCGGTTGTAGTTGATATAGAGCCTCGCAGGTCAACGAGAACTCGTACCACTCCTGATTGGTATGATCCTGTTATGAGTGTCATGTTGGTGGACAACACCGATGACCCTGCGACATATGAGGAAGCGATGATGAGCCCAGATTCCAATAAATGGCAAGAAGCCATGAAATCCGAGATTGGATCCATGTACGAAAACCAAATATGGACTTTGGTGGACTTACCGGATGGCCGGAAGGCTGTCAAGAACAAATGGATTTTCAAGAAGAAAACAGATGTTGATGGTAATGTTACTGTCTATAAAGCTCGACTTGTCGCAAAAGGGTTTTGACAAATTCAAGGATTTGACTATGATGAGACTTTCTCACCTGTAGCAAAGCTAAAGTCTGTGAGGATTATGTTAGCAATCGCTGCATATTATGATTATGAGATATGGCAGATGGATGTCAAAACAGCGTTCCTCAATGGAGACATTGATGAAGAGTTGTATATGATGCAACCCAAAGGTTTTGTCGATCCTAAAGATGCTAACAAGGTATGCAAACTTCAATGGTCCATTTATGGATTGAAGCAAGCATCCCGAAGTTGGAATCAACGTTTTGATAAGGTGATCAAAAGTTTTGGTTTTATACAAACTTATGGAGAAGCTTGTATTTACAAGAAAGTGAGTGGGAGCTCCATAGCATTCTTAATACTATATGTAGATGACATATTGTTGATTGGGAATGATGTAGACCTTATTAATAGTGTCAAGGAATATTTGAATAATAGTTTTTCAATGAAAGATCTTGGCGAAGCAGCTTACATATTGGGCATAAAGATTTATAGAGATAGATCGAGACGTCTAATATCATTGTCACAAAGTACATATTTGGACAAAGTTCTAAAGAGGTTTGGAATGGAAGATAGCAAGAAAGGCTTCTTGCCCATGTTGCCCAATACGATGTTGAGTAAAACTCAAAGTCCAACAATGGCAGAAGATAGAGAAAGGATGAGTAAAACTCCCTATGCCTCAGTCATAGGATCTCTAATGTATTCCATGCTATGTACTAGACCCGACATTGCATATGCTGTTAGTTTGACTAGCAGATATCAAAGTGATCCAGGAGTGGATCATTGGACAGCGGTCAAAAACATCCTTAAGTACTTGATAAGAACTAAGGATATGGTTCTTTCTTATGGAGGTGATGAACAACTCGTTGTTAATGGTTACACCGATGCTAGTTGGAACACCGATCCGGATGATTCTAAATCTCAATCTGGATACGTATTTACTTTGAATGGTGCAGCAGTTAGCTGGAGGAGTGCAAAGCAAAGCGTTGTGGCGAGATCTTCAACTGAATCGGAATACATAGCTGCTTCGGAGGCTTCACAAGAAGTGATATGGATGAAAGAGTTCATTACAGAGCTCGGTGTGGTTCCAAGTGCGCTGGACCCAATGTCTATCTACTGTGATAACATGGGCGCCATAGCCAATGCGCAAGAACCAAGGTCACACAAGAAGCTGAAGCACATCAAGCTACGTTTTAACGCTATTCGAGAACATGTCCAAGATGGTGACATAAAGATTTGCAAAGTACACACAGATCTGAATGTGGCGGATCCATTGACTAAACCTCTCCTGAGGGCAGAACATGACCAACACCAAACTGCCGTGGGTGTTCGGTATATTACCATGTAATCTAGATTAGTTGACTCTAGTGCAAGTGGGAGACTGTTGGAGATATGCCCTAGAGGCAATAATAAATGTAGTTATTATTATATCTTTGTGTTTATGATAAATGTTTACATTCATGTTGTAACAGTATTAACAAGGAAACATTAATACTTGTGTGATTTGTAAATTAAATTGAAGTCCCTAGTAAAGCCTCTTCATAATACTAGCTTGTTGGTTAATAAATGATTGTGGTTTCCCTATCATGAACATTGAGATGTTATTAACAACAAGATCATATCGTTAGGAGAATGATATGATGGACATACTCCTATAGATAAGCGTAGCATAAAGATCAAGTCATTTTAATAGTTCAATTTCTATATGCTTTCTGATACATAGTAACCTAATTCCTTCGACCATGAGATCATGCATATCAGCATCACCGGAAGGATGCTTTGATGACATCAAACACCACACCGTAACTGGGTGGCTATAAAGGTGGCATTGAGTGTTCGGAAAGTATTGGTTGAGACACATGGATCAAGAGTGGGATCTGTCCATCCATATGACAGATAGATATACTCTGGGCCCTCTCGGTGGAATGTCATCCAATTGGCTTGCAAGCATGTGACTGGCTCACAAGGGATCGCATATCACGTGAACGAGAAAAGTGTACTTATCAGTAACGAGGTTGAACTAGGTATGCAGAGATACCGACGATCAAAACCTCGGATAAGTAAACTATCGTGAGACAAAGGGAAATTGGTATCGTATGTAAGTGGTTCATTCGATCGCAAAGTAATCGTAGAAATATGTGGGAGCCATATGAATTTCTAGATTCCTCTATTGGTTATTGTTTGGAGAAGTGTCTCGATCATGTCCGCATAATTCACGAACCGTAGGGAGACACACTTAAGGATTCGACGTGGTTGAGTAGTTATGGAATGATGAGTAAGATACCGAATGTTGTTCGGAGTCTCGGATGGGATCCGGGATATCACGAGGAGATCCGGAATGGTCCAGAGAATAAGATTCATATAAGGAAAGTCCTGTTTCGGGGTTGGAGAATGGTTCCGGTGTTTTTCATCGGAAATGTTCTAGAAGGTTCCGGAATGTCCGGAACTCCGGAGGGGAAGGGTACATGAATGTGTCATAACAAGTTGGAATGGGTGCATCATGTACTAGGTGTCATCGCTGAGCAAAAGAAAGGGATAAATCAAATCCTAGTTTGAAAAGTCAAACGCTAATTTGAAAAGTCAAACGGCTATTTTGCTTGGTGGAGGGAGAGTACGAAACCTACTTGGGGAGGAAGTTCCTCTCCCTCCACCGCCGGCCAAGGAGGCCGAGTTGGGGAGGGACTCCCCTCCCCTTGGCCGCGCCCTCCCACCTATATAAGGAGGGGCAGGGCTGCCCCTCCAAGAACTACACCTTGCCCTCTCCAAACCCTAAGCTAACGGCCGCGCCACCACCTCCCATGTTTGCCGCCTAGGGCAAACCCTAGCCGCTGACTTGGGCTTCCCCAAGCCCTAGCCGCCGGCCTAGCCCTCTCTCCTTGGTGTGTCTAAACCCTAGATCACCGAGGCCTCTCTCTCATAGTCCACCATACTCGCTCCGGCTTAAGGCGAAGCCCTGCGATATCTCCCCTCTACTTCCGGTACCACGCCGTCGTGCTGCCGAAATCGCGAGGAGAGTGCTACAACCTTCGCTGCCTGCTAGAACAAGGGAGAGGAAGGTCTTCGTCGAGTACCAAACGTGTGACCGATCAAGAGCGCGTCGAACACAGTCACGGAAGGATCGTCTACACGATCTTGAGATCGACAAGAGTACGACTACATCACCCACAAGAATCCGCTCTCGTTAAACACTTTGGAATCTTCGAGGGTGAGTTATTCCATCGACTCGTTGCTACAATCTAGTAGATATATCTTGGCTTGTTTGTTTGTATGCGGTCGAAATTTTTTGTTTTCCATGCTACGAACCCCTACAAAACAGGGGAGACGATGTTGCGTGCCAAACCTTCGAATTCCGCATCAATTTCTTTCCCTCTAGGGCTGTTTTAGTTGATGGCAGCACGCAGATCATTGAGAGAGACACGATTGTTAAATGGTAGGTGGAATTAGAACATGTTGATCCCCAAGAGCTAATAAACATGGGAGAGGAGGCGGTGAGGAAAATGGTGAAAAAATTGGGGATAGTGTGGTTTGTGGGCCAGAGCAAGAAGTTTATTTGTTACGAGTTGATGATTACAAATGTGACTATGTTAGGGTTGATACAGGTGAACATATAGTTGATGAAATCAATGAGCGAAACGGTTGGACAAGCAAAACTGTTCTGTTTTTAGCACAACTCATTGATCTGGAACCTGATTCGAGGGTTGGATATGTGTCCTCGAAGCTGGCTGCTCAGATGGTCGAGGATGATTGGGCTGCACAAAGGCAAGTAATGCCTATACTTACTGAGTTGTAAGTGTTAACAGTTGAGGATGATGATGCTAATGCACAAGGGGAGGCTGCAGATGGTAATGCACAAAGGATTGTAACTGTTGACTGGAATTCAGTTGAGATACATGACCGGACTGATTTGGTCATTGCACCAATAGATGACATTGAAATAGCAAAGCTTTTTGGCATTCCTATAGATGACAGAGACAAGGATAAGAAGAGGGATGAAGCTGCAAATGATGGTGACAACCATTTAAGAGATGAAGAGGCAGATATAGATCTAGAGTTGTTGGAAAATGCTGCAGTTCATGTAGATGATGCACATGATGATGAGATAGTAACAATTTATGACAAAGAGGACCCAGTTATTGAAGTTGGGAGATTTTTTCCAAGCATGGATGAATTCAGGACGTGTTTCAGGACATATGCAGTTAAACGTGAGTTTGCTACCAAGACTATGTGGATTGATAAAAAGAAGTTCTATGCAAAATGCATAGGTTATGATGGTGGTTCCAAGCCTTGCAAGTGGTATATATCTGCTAGACGCTAACCTGATGGAAGGACAATAAGAGTGAATCAAATTCCAAAACCTCATACTTGCATTAGAAGTTCTCAAACAGTTACAAAGATGACATCACAATTATGGGTTGCAGAAAAGATCAAGCCCATTTTAGCCACAACACCAAACAACACTGCAAAGAGACTGAAAATAGACTTGGAAAAGCAGTACCCCATTAAGCTGAATTATACTACAGTGTGGAAGGCAAAGCAAAGGGCAATGAAAGAGCTATATGGTGATTGGGCAAATACCTTTCGAATGCTTTATAACTTCAAAGCAGAAGTAGAGAAGAGGTCACCTGGCAGTGTTGTGGAGATAGATACTGAGGTAATAGCTGATGGGAAAGTCTTCTTCTCTAAATTCTTCATGGCTTTAAAGCCTTGCACCGATGGCTTCAAAGCAGGGTGCCGTCCATATTTGAGTGTAGACTCATCTTTCTTGACTGGAAAGTGGAATGGTCAACTAGCAGCATGCAATACTTTAGATGGACACAATTGGATGTTCCCTATAGCTATTGGCATGTTTCAGTCTGAGACAGAGGCATCATGGACATGGTTCATGATGCAGTTGAAAAGATGCATAGGGCCGCCTCCATTGGCAAAGGCACACAGATGCATGTAAAGGTTTAGAAAATGCAGAAGATTGTTTTCCTCTTGCTAAGCGAGGGAGTTCTTCGCCATATGTGGATGAATTTGATCAAAAAATTAGGAGGAGATGATTTTGGACGATGTGGCTGACAAGATCTTACACCAGGCAGACACATTCATATCACCTTGAGAAGATTAAGGCGGCATGCTCTGAGGAGGATGGGGTCAAGTTTTGTACATGGTTGGAAACCTACCATTCTCTTTTATGGTACAGGTCGGGTTTTAACACTGCCATCAAATGTGATCATATCAACAATAATTTGGCAGAAAGTTTCAACAACAAAGTGAAGGAGTTAAAAGACTTGCATGTCCATGACATGGTTGACCAGATCAGGATCATGATCATGAGGTTGTGGGAATTGAGAAGAAGGCTTGGTGATGTTCTTCAAGGAGATAAGCTTCCTGATGTTGTGCAGCAGGTGGTCAATAGGAGCAGAAATCTTGCATATTTGCGTGTTGAGAAATCAGAGATACAAAGACTGGCAGGAGGCATGTTGTTGACACTCAATTGCATGAATGCACATGCCTTGAGTGGCAACACACTGGGAAGCCTTGTGAGCATGCCATACTCTTCTTGGCCTCCAAACACAAGCTAAATATGCACCCATATTTGCATGAGTATTATTCTATAGCAAAATTCAAGGCTGCATATGGAACACCAATTCCAGCACTTACAGATCAGTCTCAGTGGCCTGAAGTGGACATTCAGTTCTCCTTGTGTCCTCCTTTGATGAAAAGAAAGGCTGGCTGGCCCAAGCAGAGTAGATTCAAGGCTTGGTTTGAGAAAGGTGGGAGCAGCAAGAAGGGAAAGAAAGATGAAAAGAAAGATGCCAAGCCAAAAAGGGCCCAAAAAGGTAACAAGAATAGATGCAAACTCTGTGAAGAACTTGGACACCGAGTTGTCTCTACCAAGTGCAGATACACTGCTGAAAAGCCAAAGTATGTTCATCCAAAATCTATCCCATTTCTTGTTGATGATTTTTCTCCCCCAGCTAACTTGCTTGTTTTTAGGAGGAAGCGTGGAGAAAAAGGCCCACCTATTGTTGTTGACGAATGCTGGCCAGTGAAAAGGGCAAGAATCAATGGCCAAAGAAAGAAGAGAACTAACCAGATCATGTTTGGTGCTGCTGAGGTGCAATCTAAACTTGTTTTGGAGAATGATGTGCAAACTGTTGAGGCTTTAGGGCACACCGTTTCTGATTTGGAAGCTCTGGTGCAAAATGAGGGGCAAAATGAGCATGTTGTTGAGGCTCTAGTGCAAAATGAGCCTGTTGTTGAGGCTCTGGATCAAAATGAGCCTGTTGTTGAGGCTCTGGTGCAAACTGACCATGTTGTTGAGGCTCTGGTGCAAAGTGACCATGTTGATGAGGCTCTGGATCATGATCATGAGGTTTTTGAGGAGGTGCAGGAGTTGAAGGAGACTCTTGGACGTGATGAGGGGAGGCCAGATGGTAATGGTAAGAAAAAGAAGAGCATAAACCTGTTGTGTGGTGTGAAACTTGTGAAGGAGAAGAAAATGAGGGGTAAGAAGAGCCAAAAGAAATAGACTTTGAATTTGGCACTTGTTGTTGTAAACATTTGTAGCTATGTCACTTTTCTATGTTTGTATGAGCTTCCAACGTTTTTCTCATATGTACAATACAACTCATCCTCACCCTGATCCCTTTTGTGAAGTACAACTCACCCTCACCCAAAATATGGTAGAAATGGGCTCCAAAGCTAGGGTAAACCACCCCATTTCTAAGCAAGTTTTTTTCGACCATTTCTAAAACCAAGTTTGATATTTTCCCTCGGAACTATGTCACATAACATGACACCATGCGAAGGTTTTGTATTTTTTTTGAATTAGTTATACACATTTGAATGTCTGGTCAAACTTTTTGAAGGATTTTCATAAATATTCTTAGCTAGGGGCCGAGGCTCACAAAACTAGCATTGGATCTCTGATGAAATAGCATGTTTTGAACCTAAAAATGATTTTTACAACAAATCATCAGCATGAAATCATGTACCTGTAGTTCATATCTTACCCACTTCCAATGATTCGCAGATTTGTCTTTTCACTGTGGATGGAATAAAAGGTTTGAGATACTCAAGTTGGGAAATTGTACATGCTAGGTGGTCTAGTATTTTTGACAAATAGGATGTTACCATTTTGAAACTTCAATTTGGTGGCTGCTTCACAAATTCCCCCTCTTTTGGCACTCAGAAAATAGAAAATGGTTTTTCTGTGCGTCGAAAAGGAAAACTTTGTGCTACAACATTGTTAGTCATCCCATTATAGACATGCATGCCCAATATGGGCACATTATCACAAACTATGTCTTGATTCTAGCCATATCATTGGTCATTTGACCCGAAAGCCAGAAAACCTCGAAGGAGATAGGTCATTTTGTGAAGGGTTTTTTGAAATATGATCAATAGACCAAGTTTGATATTTTTCCTCACAACTATGTCACATAACATGACACCATGCGAAGGTTTTGTATTTTTTTGAATTAGTTATACAAATTTGAATGTCTGGTCAAACTTGTGAAACCCCGTTGATTGCATCCTAAACCCAGCTAACCCTAAGGCCGAATGTGGAACGTAGATCTAACCCTAGCGCGACACTGTGCCGTCCGATCGCGTCTTCTAGAAGGATTCCGCGGGTGGCTCTGGGCGATCCGTGGAAGGGCTTGTTCTGCAACCTGATTGGTTGGCGTCTCTTAGAAGGATTTCGCGGCTAGCTCTTGGCGATCCGTGGGATGGATGATTCTGGAATCTGATTGGCTTCATCGTTTTTCCATGAACATATAAGGTACAGCGTGGCACACTCCATTGACCGTTGGACCGAGCGCGGCATGCGAGGGCGCTGGGCGGGGCGGGCTGCACCATGCATGCAGCTGCCCCAAGCGTCGCAGTCTAGCTATTTTCCGTGCAACAGCGCTGCAGCGTATTTACTCCCTCCGTCGCATTAAATAAGTGTACGTCTAACAACTTTCTTCAGTCGAACTTACTCCCCTCAGGTTCATTGTAATAAATAAGATTTGCATGATACCACATCTATGTTATTTTGCACTATGGAGTAGTAACTTAGACTATTAACATATGCATGATACCACATCTAAGTTACTCCCACATACTCCCTCCGTTCGCAAATAAATTGAAGAGACCATTTGCTAAATGTTACTGGACTTGATTTCCGTGAAGCAATTTTTTCTACTTTAAAGTGCATTGGAAAGGTAGAAGTACAGTTTTTGTGGACAAATTTTGAAGCTAAACGTACACTTATTTGTGGACAGATGGAGTATGCATGTCACTATGACCAGCCTAAGAAAAAATGGACCGTTGGACCGAGCGTGGCATGCGAGGGCGCTGGGCGGGGCGGGCTGCACCATGCATGCATGCTATGCAGCTGCCTCTCGCGTCACAGTCTAGCTATTTTGCGTGCAACAGCGCCGCAGCGTATTTACTCCCTCCGTCGCATTAAATAAGTGTACGTCGAACAACTTTCTTCAGTCAAACTTACTCCCATCCGGTTCATGCGCCATACAAAAAGTCAATATTTATAAATCTAAAATATCAACTTTGACTACGTATATAAGAAAAAAATCAAAATCTAAAATATTATAAACTTAGTTTCATACCCCCTCTATTCCCTCCAATTGACATCCCTCTGATTACTCCCACCGATTTTTCTTGCATGTGTAAAAACGAACGAGTTTGTTGCATGCGGTGTGTAAAAACGAACGAGTACCTTGGTACTAGATGCCTGCATTTATTACCGAGTAAATCAAGGCCAAATTCTATTTTCTCTTTCATTTTTCACTGCCAATGAACAACTACATTGGACGTTTTTTTCTCCCTTTCGCATTAATGCATGCATGCATGCATGCAGGGGCGGGGGCGACGGTGCAGGGGTCACGTCGCATCCTAGCAATTTTTTTCTCTCTTTCGCATTGATCACGCCAGCGCTACGCGCACGCATAACGCACGCGGCTGCGCCAATGCTGGATTCCCACGCCGCCCTTCAGGCCCCGCCCTCAATAAATAGGCAAAACGCCTTTGCCTCCTCATCTCATCTTGCCCCTCTCATCTTCAACCTCTCGAGCCCGTCTCTTTGCCTCCTCCTAGCCCCCAAAACACTCGACCATGGCGACCTCCCCCCTCCGCTTCCCTTCCGAGAGCAAAGTGAGCGATGAGGACAACCACCCGGACCACAAGCAGGTCTGGGAGCAGGAGGCGCCCACGCGCCCCAAGCGTGGCAAAAACGGGGGGCGACGCAAAGCCCCGCCCTGCCCAGGCGAGGGCCCAATCCACAACCCAGTCCCGGTGGCGGCAACCTCCCGACGCCCCAACGAGCATACCGAAGCGGCGAGAAGAAGGAGGCAAAGGAGGAGGCTGCTTACGCCAGGTGGGAGGAGAAGCAGGCCAAGCGCGCCTTGAAGAAAAGGCGCAGATGGGAGTATGAGGAACGACGGGAGGCCAATCGCTGGGCCTTCCAGGTGGAGCAGCGGCGGCAGGAGCAGCGGGCGAGGCTGGCGGACTGGAATGCCGCGACGGCTCGGAGGGCGGCGGCACCGGCACCGCCTCCACCGCCGATGGAGCATGGTAGCTAGGGTTAGGGTTTAGGGGCTAGCCCAGGGTTTAGGCGGGGCGCCTATTCCCTTCTATATTATTGTACTTTTTTCTTTTTATTGTAATAATGTTATCCCAATGTTATCGATCGGGCTATCTAATATAATGAATGTTATCCCAATATTATCTATCCCCTTGTTTTATTGTAATCTGTGTTTTATTGTATTGTCATTTGTCAAAACATCCAAAACAACAAGTGCATAAAACAAAAGACACAAAAACAAGTTCTCATATAATACTCGTGCAATATTTATAAAATGAGTGAAATTAGAAAAGCTCAAAAGGAAGAATAAGTTAACGTAATGATGGTTGATTATTTTCAAACAACACATGGTTCATTTTCAAACAAGACATTTACATATTTACATAAGTTAAAGGAGCACCCAAGTTATGTTAGTTAAATGGATGCCCTTGGACTTCATTTATATATTTACTTTCGCAAAAAAAAGATTGCGACCTGAGCACGAGTATCTGCAGATCCACACGTCCCTATTTAGATTGTAACGTGAGTACCATTTTTTTTCTCAATCAACATATAGTTACTATTGGGCCTGGATACGACCATTTTGGCCTGGCTAAGTTCTATTTGGGCCTGGCCTTTTTCAATCCTCGTCAATTGTTTTTTAACTTTTCAACCCCTCCCCCTCCCCTGCACATGGGCGTCCCCTGCACACTGATAAAAGGAACACTGACGAAACTGACGAAACCGAAGGAACACTGATTTCGAAAACAGAGCAGCTCAAAATTAGCCCGAATTTGTGTTGCATTTTATTCAATCCAAAGACATAGACCATTACATCCATTACAAAGCATCACTCGAACACTGACTGCGCTGTCTAATGACTAACGATCAGGAGATAAACTAATCCGAGAGAAATTCCACAAAAATTAAAAAAAACCGGCCATCAAATTGTCCTGCTTCTTCAATTTGATGATTTGCCTTAGCTGCTTGTTCATCTTCTTCAGCTCGGCCTTCACTTCCGCATCCACCGTACTACCTGCGGAAATGGGGTTGCCACATCCCAATTGCTCCACCACGGACGGGTTTTCGAGCTCCCGGGATGCTACCTCCACCCCAATTCGCTCGATGTACTCATCAAGCCACTCAAAATGCCCACATTTTGGCAGTTCCTGAAATCGTAGAGATGAACCCTAAATCCTAAATTCGATGAAATGCATGAAATTTCGAAAGAAAAGCGAGAAATTGGCGCTCGGAACACTCAGATCTCACCTTTCCTGGCTCGGGCTTGCTCTCACACTTCACAAATTCCCGGCCAATATTGCCGTTCTTGTCGGTGGATGTGACAAGCCGCTTCAGAGGCGCGGTACGCGGGCAATCGGGGCACCTCCTCATCGGCACCGCACCATACCGAGGCCATGAGCGGTGGGAGGAAGCAAAGCTCGACATCCCTCGCCGGTGTTGCCGCACTTGCTCGCCGGAGAAGAAAACGGAAGGGGATGAGATGCTGGAACGGTGGCGGGAGTGCTCAGGTGCGGGGACGGATCGGGGCCAACGGCTCTCTTCAACCACAGGGTGGGTCCCACGATATGAGGTGGACATCAGGTGAGTTCCGCCGTGACGTGGAGAGGCTGTGGGTCCTACTGTGCTCAGCTGATTCGAATTCGTTGACGGTCTCGTGGGGTTTAGTAGAAGTGTCGCACGGGAGCTATTTGCCGCTTCAGAAGTGCCGCATGCGAGCTATTCTTTTCAACGATGTCTCTTCCCTTCCAATTCCACGTAAAGACGTCGCATGGGAGCTATAAGCCCCTCCAGGAATCGAGAGCAGCCTCCTCGGACGAACTCTTCCTTGCGAGGTTGCTTCGTCCCCCTCCACGGCCCATTCTTCCGCCCCTGGTCATTGGAGTAAACCTACGGGGCTCCTGAATTGGTTGTGTCAGACGACGTTTTGCTAGCATCCAATTACCATACTGGAATTTGCACTCATCCCACTCCCCGTCTCCACACTCTTCATGATCATGTCCCAACAGTCTGCACTGCTTACAAAAATAGGGGATTTTCTCGTATTTCACCTGCATCCTCTTCCTGCCTTCAGGTGTTGATAGTGACACAAATCTCATTAGTGCTTTGGTGACATCGATCCTCACCCTGGGCCTAATATAGTTCTCTTCATAAAATAATCTGGGCATCATCTGCACCTCCTTAACCTTGCCAATCCTCTTAGCATGCTCATCCACAACCTCCGCCTTCCTGAACAGTTCGGGAATCCAATGAATTTGTGCCTAGACCCACATGCCACCAAACTTGACTTCCTCTGGATCAGTGAGTCCGTCATAATCCTCCAGCATAACTCCCCAGCCTCGGAACGTCCAGGGTCCTGATGCACAACTTTCTTGTGATCTACCAGGCAGTGCATCTGAAAAATAAAGAGATTTTCTCCCGCCTCGAAAATCTGGTTCCCTTGATAGCGCCCATATGTTTTTCATCTTCTCAAAAAGTGTTGTCGCACTGAACGATCGAGTTGTAAGAACCCTACCGATCGCCAGCCATCTGGCCCCCTTCTTGTACTCCTTGATCTCATCCGCCCCAAGGACCACATCGTCTAACTCATCATCGTTGAGTTGGAGGTGCTGGAAGATGTCTTCAATCTCGTCTTTCTCCCGCTCCGTCGATCCTGATGCCGCACTATGTTCTTTCTCTGCCATCAGTCTCACAAAACTTAGGGTTTCAGTTCTGCTAGTCCTCCTGCCCACGTTCGCTCAGGACAAGGCCAAGCAGACCGAGTCCAAAACCAACCAAGTGGAGTCCTCGCCGGAAACTGCCGGGACAAATCTCACGGCGGGATAGAATCGCGGCCGGAGCACTAGAACCCTAACAGGAGGGTTTTTTTTTCATGGATTCTTTATTTGTTGTTCTTTTCCAGTTTAACGTCTGGGCCTCTACTTAGCGGTAAGGCCCAGTCCGATGAAGAATGCATAGCGCAGAATCATGTGGAGAACTAACTGACCGGCTCTACATATACGTGCGCCCTAGCCTAGCCTAGGCTAGCCGCAACGAGAATCCATATCAAAACAGATCCGTGAACGATGGTTGCACAAGCAGACATCGAGAACCCCGGTGGCGCCGACGGCCGGAACCCCAATAAGGATGATGTAATAAACACCCCGGTGGCGCCGATGCTCTCCTACTCCCAGTTCGCCGCACGCCTGGCTTATGTCGCGTGCCTGGGCTTCCTGATCGCCTTCCTCGTCGCGTGCCTGGCCTTGGCCTCCCTCATCCTCCTCAGCATGGACTGCTTTTCGGCGCCGAGCCATTCTCCGAGCCATCTGACGTCGTGTGATGCCGTGATTAACATGGCAATTGTTGGTATCGCTGCTGGAGCCGCTCTCATGGGTATTTTCATCGTCGTGTATGTCATCTGTCGTATTATCTCTAAACAGCACGGGCCTAGCGAAAGCCTTTCTTTTTAACTAGATTAGATTAGACTAGCTCGACATGCATGCATGTACACACATCTTATACGTACACGATCGATGAGAGCTGCTCTCGAATTCAATTCAAGGTGTGATTATTTGTTAATAAGTTTTGTATCTCAAGCAGAAGCGGGTTCATGCCTATATGTACGCGCGGCGATTGCCTGTCCTTTAGAGCTTCTTGTTGATTTTACCATATATACCCACATGTTTATGTCAACACTCAACATCGGTTGGTTAGCCAAGGTTCTTTACATATGGGTTCAAATTTTGCTCTCCGGTTGTTATCCAAGATTTCTATTTTCTATTTCTAGCGGTGATAATTTTTAGTTGGAAAAGTCAATATTAATCCGCCCCATGATAAGACTCTCGTGTCCGCCTCCTCCTTGTCCCACGATCTTGCCTCCTTGCCATCTCCACACCCAAAAAACAAGCCGCATATATACTGTTTGCCGTGCACCTTGCACCGTAGGGAATAAATGACACCGTGGGTCACTGAATAATTTGTCTCGTATGTGCATTTAAGTCACACATCTTAGAAACTAAACTAACCGGTCACACAACTTGCAATCGTGTGCACTCGTGATCACAAAATGATCTGCTGATCGGTTTTTAACAAAAATCAGTCACATGTGGGTCAAGATAGACAGACTTTTCACAAAAGCAACCATCTATATTTTTTTATTTGTCAATATGGATCATGTACTGTTTTAAAACTATTTGTGTTTGTCATTTGTCAGCTGTGAAAAAAGTGTTTAAAATAAAATACAAGCTATTTGTGATTCAAACTAACAACCTGCCAGCATGATTACTGAAAGCTTGCCAATAGACTAGACAACTTTGCTTGAATTAATTTAGGACAACTTTATATAACTATATGAACATTTTATTTAAAAGCAAAGACAATTCTGTACGTCTTCCATATGTTGCGTTTATTAAAAACTAAATTAGCCGGTGTCATGATTTGGCCGTTTACGATCGGCGGTCTGAACTGCTCATCCTTTTCTAGAAATAATAAAATTGAAGATAGATTTTTATAGTTAAAAGCATAATCTATTTGTACGTGCAGGGTTACGTTAAAAAAGACTAACCTGCAATCAATTACGTGTCTATGATTAGTGCTCCATGATTCTCACACAAGTGCAGTTATATAAGAGAGCTTGTTGTCCTATCAGTATACGTGTTACGATCTGTGGTGTACTGGCAAGCATTTGAAGGTCGCGTGGCAGGTCGTGAGTTTGAATCCTAAGCAACCATTTTATTAGTATTAATATTAACAAATGAAAGAAAATAGGGGTGAACAATGTGTTAATTGAATCGATATGCAACAAAATAGAAATATAGGTTGGTTTTTGCAAAAAGTTGTACTAGTGCAGGGCCCCCCCTTTAACTCCGGTTGGGAGGGCCCTCTAACAGCGGTTCCCCAACCGCTGTTGAGGGTTCGGTGTTAGAGGGGGGGCCCCTTTAACACCGGTTAAAGGGTGGCGCACGTGGGGCTGCCGAGTTCAGCCCCCTTTAACACCGGTTCGGGGCTGGAACCGGTGTTAAAGGTTCTTCTGCCGCGACAGAGATTTAGGTTGTTTTCCTGCCGCGGCAGAGTTCTGCCGCAGCAGGAAAACGGCCTAAATCTTCGCCTGCAGACTTCTGCCCGTTCGGGCGTATTTCGGGAGGGAGGGGGCGAGGGGAATCGATCGGGCGGTATACACATAAATCGTCATCGGTACATGAGTACATGAATAATTAAGCAACTATTATTATAAACAAACATCATCATCGGCACATACATCGTCATCGGCACATACATCGTCATCGTTCATTTTGGTGGATATCTAAAGAGTTCTCCGCCAGGCGTGACGACCTCATCAAGTATGAACCCCGCCAATTCCTCTTGAATGGCTCGTATGCGTTCAAATGGTAGGAGTTGGTCCCGCATCCGTTCGATCTGAATATATATGAAGAATGGGCCGTCAATATATATAAGAATAAAACTCAACACAATTGATGGTAATAAAATAATGTTGTGGACTTTGTTTACTTACTCTAAGTTGTTCTAGTGCGGCTTGGCCCGTCGCACATATCGTGTTCTTGAATGAACTGCAAACATAGTACCCACATAAGTTATTGCCGTGTGTCCCTGATGCGCGCACTTTACGAGAATAGAGAGTTCAATCAAAATAATAATCAATAAAGCATGATATAATGGAATTGGAAGCTAGCTAGTATTACTTACATTTTGGTCTACAAATTTTAGTTCTTCTGACCATTCACCCACGGCCCTGCCCGTGAACCCTTTTCAAACCCTGTCCGGCAAAGAAAATGGATAAAGGAGTAATTAATTACTTATTGTCACGAAAGTTGCCGATCTAGTGCGATAATATGATTGAAATTACCTCTGGAACATCTCTCTAAAGTTTGCCCATATCTCTTTTTCTTTTCGTAACGAGTCCATGACAAGGACTTTTCCTGAGTCGGGTTGAATGACTAGCAGAATAAAGTGGAACCTACGCACGTATAACTCATCATCAGTTACACTTAACATCGAGTAAGCTGAAATAGAATGTGTACAAGAGAGAGGGTAACAGTACTCACGAGAAGTTGTAAGGCAATAGTATTTCCCTTTTGGTTTGTTGTCTCGGTAAAGATGTTAGCAAGTAATCTTCTGTTTGCTCGGGTTTGGTTTCTACCACTTCTTCATGAACTCTATTTGGGTCAACGAACCCAATGTCAAAAGGGCCTCCTTTCCTGCATTCCATAACCTTTTTCCTGCATAATAGTATATACATATATGGTGAGCATATATATATACATGCAATTAATAAAGTGAATGAGATGAGATATAAATTATAGAAATAGTACTTACACACAATAAAGGCTGATGGCAGCTTTGTCGAGTTCCTTCTGATTGAATAGAAAATGCAAGTCTTGAATGTTGAAGTCGATCGCGTCATCTCCGCAGAAGAATATATCATCTCTTATATGCGCCGTGATCCATTCTACCTTTCTCGTCTTGCAGAAATGAAGGTACCACTTGTGCAATTTTCGCATCTTTGTTGGTAGAGTCTTGAGCTCCTCTTTCTTGACGAGATTCTTCCCATACTTCCATGGCTGTATGGGGTTGGCATCGCATTTGGGCAAGTTGTCTCCCATGACGTTCAAGTATGCAATGTAAGTCATCCCCATCTCATTGGCCTTTCTTTGTAGCTCTGCCTCGTAATCATTTACGGGAGGAGCGTCCCGTGTGTCGAACATTTGGAGCGGGGCACATGATTGGTTTTCCTGCTCTCCGAGCATGGGAACTATTTTCTGGGGTGCCTCACGACTGCTACTTTTAGTCTCCCTACGGCGCCTTGCATCCGCCTTCAAAATCTGGCGCTCGTAGTCCGGCACAAGTGGGGTTTCAGGTTTCAAAAGATTTTTGTAAAACTTCTCCACCACCGTCGGATCTATTTTCTCCTTTGGCTCGGCCCGTCTAGGTGCAAAGAATTTCTTGACCTGTTCTTCGGAGATCCTATTGGTCTCCTCGTCGCTGCGATTCCACGGTAAAACCGGCAATGGCTTGGCGGAAGGCTGCGAGACGTAGTTTTTGAACTCTTTGGCGACGGTTTCTGCGGATTTCTTTGTGGCAGTGCTCGATGCTCTTCGTGGATGTGCTCGTCCGCTTATGGTGAGGAGATGGCTGAAGCACCGGTGATGGCTGACGGGCCGGAGATGGCTGCCGCGCAGGAGATGGCTGAAGCGCCGGAGATGGCTGCCGCGCAGGAGATAGCTGAAGTGGCTCAGACTGCTGACGCTGCGGAGACGGCGGGGTTGCCAGTGACCTCCAATTTGGAAGCATAATGTGTTCCTTCTTCCAAAGAATGGTTGTTTTCACTGCAAATTTGAGTTGAGTTTCCCCTTCACCTGTAGCATGGTCAAGCTGTGCTTCCTCATATTCCTTCACAACCTCATCCACCCCGATAATAGCATAGCCATCTGGAATCGGTCGGCAGTGGTAAGTTCCACCAGCTACAGGAGGTAAGGCATAGCCGACAGGCACCTTAATGGATAAGCCCATTAATCTCACATGCATCTCAGCGTGTTCGCTCTCCGTGATCTCATCCACGGGGTATCGAGGACCCGCCATTTCAAGCGTGGGCTGCACGTTCTCTGTGGAAGCCACGCTTTTCATGTGATGCAGGCGGCCGGCACTTCAATCTGAGGCTCTTCGTGCCGCTGAGATGGGCCGGTAGCTTGATGGCTCTGTTGTGCATTCACTTGCGCCTGCAGCGCCGCAAGTGCATGTTCTATCTGTGTCATCCGCTCTTTACGCTCTTTTTCTTTTCTGCCGCGCCATCTGTAAGAGTCGCTCTAGTCGGCAAACCCATCCTTCCACGTCATACCCCATGTGCCTCGTGCATGTCCAGCGTGTTCTTTTTTACCGATGGCGCGTGTGAGCTGGTCATTCTCTCTGTCGGGATGGAAGGTCCTGGCGGCTGTTTCCTCGTATGCCGTGATGAGTTCAGTGACGGGTTTGGCAAGGAGTGTTGGGAAAATACACAATCCTGTTTCTGGGTCCAACCTTGCCCCGATTCCGTAGAACCAAGTCTTTGCATGTAGGTCCCACCCATCTATCTGGGGTGTGATCCCTCTCTCGCGCAGGGCCTTCTCAGCTTCCTCCCACTTAGGCCTCTGAGATATGTAGCCACCTGACCCCGTCCTCTGGTGATATTCCTTCTTCAGGGCATTAAGCGTATTGGTTTCTGACCTCTTTTTAGCTATAGCACTTTTTTTATATGTCTCAAATTCGGGCCAGTGAGGTCCTATCTTCGCATAATATGCGTCTTCGAAATTTGGAGTCTTGCCAGATTTGACAAATTTGTTCAATTTTGTCTTCCAGTTGCGGAAAGCGTCACCCATCTTCTTTAGAGTCCACTCTTTGACCTTTTCCTTTATAACCGGGTTGTTTTCATCCTCCTCTGGCGGAAGGGTGAAATTTACCAACAACGAATTCCAAAGCGTTTCTTTGGATCTGTCATCGACAAAATGCCGTCGCCCTTCTTTGGCTTATTCAATTTTCAATTATGATTGGGATTTGGTCCCTAACAAGAACTCCAGCCTGACGTACAAATTTGTCTGCGGCCTTTTTGGGCTCCATCGGCCTGCCATCAACACGGACTGCTTCGATCGTGAACTTGACACGATCTTTCAACCGCTGGCTCGCGCCTCGCTTGCTCTTTTTCGTAGAAGAAGATGGTTGCTGGCTGGTCGATCCAGAGGGCTAAAAGAAGAAAGAAGCGTTAATTAATACATGTAGAAGAAGATTGTTGGTGGAAGTCAGCAGAGGCTTAATCAATGCATATACCTCGCGGACTTTGTAACCATTAAATTAGTTCACGGAGTCTTCATCTTCTCCATGACTATTACTTGAGCTGTCGTCATAATGTCACTACAAGTTCAGATATTGTGAGGTGTCCTCATCAATAATGTTCTCCATTATTTCTTCTTCTTCAAGGTTTCTACTAAGTGGATCCATAGTTTCTAAAACAATAATATTATCTAGAGTAAGAGTGTAAACATTCAAGTGGACTTGGATTCATACACAAATATACATATTATTCATACAAAAATACACAAATAAATACACAAATGAGTCAGAGGTCCAATTTGTATACAAGTTTTAATCTATGCATGTAGTACAATTTATCGAGCAAACAAGTTTTAATCAGGATGAGTCAGCAATCACACACGTGGCAGACACGTGGCGCTCACCGGTGGGGTGACGTTGGTCTCGTCGGGCGGCGGTGCTCGTCGGACGGATGCGGCGGTCTCGTCGGGCGGCGATGCTAGCGGCGGGCTCGTCGGGCGGCGGGCGGCGTCGGCGTTGAGGCGTGGCCTACGAGCTCCGAAGCGGCGGCGGCAAGACGCTCCTGCACGGGGAAGAGAGCGAGGTGGTCAGGGCTCCTCGAAATAGGGTTGCGCCCCGCTATATTAATATAGCAATCACAAGATACAACGACAATGTTGGAGCAACAGAAAAGCAACAACACAATCTAACCCAAAAGAAAATAAAGAGAAAAATAAAAGAAACAAATGCCGACATCGGCGGTCGACGAATCTAAATGACCCGTGACCGCTGCGCCCTCGAGTTGTCCGCCTCACTCCTAGCACTTGAGCACCGTGTTTCAAGCAACACCTTCAAGAAGGAATGCGACGTCGGCAGCATTGCCGGACTTGTCCTAGGGTTTCCCCGATACGGAGGAGTGGAAAATGGTGTCACAGCGTCGATGTCTGGACGAGCCGAGGATTTCTCGACCCCAAACAACCACGACCCCACTTAATCCGTAGCACTCCACCCAACTTGCCATCCACCAGCATGCGCCACCATGGTCTCACAGTCATCATCGTCATAGCCATCCATAGCCATCCCTAGTCCATCGTCATAGCCATCGTCATAGCCATCCATCGTCATAGCCGTCGCCGTTGTGCTGCATGGTGCGCCACCATAGCCATCCCTAGTCCACACGCAGTCCCGCCCTCCATCCCGCAGGAACATCGCTGAGCACCGCAGGGCCGCCCGCCCAGCCCGTATGGCCCGCCGCCAAAGGTAAGCGCCGCCGCCGGACTTGATGCCAACCGAGGTTCACCGCCGCCAGAGCTCTCTCCCGGGAAGAGTGCCACCACCGCCGCGGGTAGAGACCGGCCGCGCCCGCCGCGCCCACGGAAGGAGCGCGCATGTCTGCATGCCGGCGGGGAGGAGAGGGAGATGGGAAGAGAGGGGTGGTGGGTGGCGGACGTCGTGCTCCGAAGCGGCGGCGGCGAGACGCAGGTCGACCCCTGGATCCGTAGCACTCCAAGGGCGGCGGCGTGAGGCAGCTTCATGGCGGCGGCGAAGACGCCGGGCGGCGGTGGCGGCGCTTCGTCGTCTCTCTGCGCGCGGTGGTGGCGGTGTGTTCGATCGATCTGGGAAGAAAGGAAGGGATGAAATAATGTTTCTTTAACACGGTTTCCTGTCTGAACCGTGTTAAAGGCACATTATTCATGCATTAAAGGGCATTTTAATTCAAAAAATATGATATGAATTTAGAAAATTCATATCTTTTTCATTTCAACTCAGAAAAATATGAATAATATATCATAATTTTCAGAAAAATAATATCTATCCATTCATGTAAATCATTTTATATTTACTTTACAAGAAATATTAAGCATCTAAAAAATGATTTTTATTAGATCAAATCATATTTTAATGCCGCATCTTTTGTATTAACATTTTTGAATTGATTGGATATTTAAATGTCGCATCTTTTATATACACTTGAATCTCACCAAGCCTCGCTCAACTTGCATTGTTTTTTGATAAAATAGCATATTGTGAACCTAAAAATGATTTTTGTAAAAAATCATGAGCATCGTATCATGTACTTGTAGTTCATATCTGACCCACTTTCTGCCGATTCGGTAGGAATTTGTCTTTTTCACCAGAGGTGGACGGAAAGGTTTCAGATCCCTTTGTTGGTACATTGTGCATATAAGGTGGTCTAGTATTTTTGTAAAATGTGTTGGTGGTTTTTTGAATTAGCCATTTGGTGGTTGCTTCACAAAACCGTCCGTTTTTTCTTTCGGAAAATGGAAAATGCCTTTTTGGTGCGATAAAAAGGAAAACTTCCTCTTGCAACATTGTTTGCCATGCCATGATGCACATGTATGCACAATATGGCCATAGTATCACAAACTATGCCTTGATTCTAGCCATAACATTGGTCATTTGACCCGAAAGCCAAGAAACCTCGAATGAGATAGGTCATTTTGTGAAGGTTTTTTTGAGACATAATCAATATACCAGATAAAGCCGAACTAATAGCCAACTAATAGTAAGTTACATAAAGCCGAACTGGAACTGAAAATTAAGATACATAAAAGAACTGAAAATTAAGATACATGGCCAGATTAAGTAACAATTGGCCGAACTTGTTTCGAAATGTTGGAGTGATTCAGTCATGCTCCTGCCTACACCTGTAATACTCGCCACTGTAGTCGTACTGCCGCGCCATCGCCATCATCGCTATCATCGTCGGGGTCGCCGTAATTGAACCTCTGGAGAGTACGCGTGGGCTGGACTTGAGGGTAGCGCGTGGGCTGGACTTGAGGGTAGCGCAGACGTGGGTTAGAGTCGGCGGCAGTGTCATAGGCCATGATGCTCTGGAGAGTCCGACCGCGCCACCATAGCCGACGGCCGGCCTCGTTGAAGTTAGGAGGAGGTGGGCCGTCCTCCTCGTGCCTGGCGAGCGCCCTCTCACGCCGATCCACGAAGAAGGCTTCCCAAGTAGGGAAATAGTCGGGATGCCATCGATTCCTCCGCTGCTCGGCGTGAGCTCAAGTAGTAGTGGTTCGTGATGGCCATCCGCGCCACACCTAGAGGAACAGGAGGAACCGCGCCTCGGCTCGGCATCCAGCCGGGGACACGAGCCCGGCGGGCGGGGGTAGTTCGGCGCCAGCGCCTCCGCCTCCCTGGGGGTTAGTGCTACGGTGGAAGCCATGGGAAAGAGAGTGATGAGGTTGCAGATATGAGTCTAGAGATGTGCAATGACAATGGAGGCCAACCCTACATATATATATATAGTGAACTAGCGGGAGGAACTGGAGGGAAGAACTGGCGGGAAGAAAAATGGCGGGAAGAAAAATGGCGGGAAAAAATGGCGGGATGAACCTTTAGTCCTGGTTGGAGACACCAACCGGGACTAAAGATGAACCTTTAGTATCGGTTGGAGACACCAACCGGGACAAAAAACACGAGTCAGCACTAATAATAGGGGTGAGTGTCGACATTATGTCATGCGGCGTGTACCTTGTCCCGGATGGTGTCACCAACCGGGACTAAAGATGAACCTTTAGTCCCGGTTGGAGACACCAACCGGGACTAAAGATGAACCTTTAGTCCCAGTTGGAGACACCAACCGGGACAAAAAACACGAGTCAGCACTAATAATAGGGGTGAGTGTCGACATTATATCGTGCGACGTGTACCTTGTCCCGGATGGTGTCACCAACCGGGACTAAAGATGAACCTTTAGTCCCGGTTGGAGACACCAACCGGGACTAAAGATGAGTGTCGACATTATTTCGTAAGTGTCGACACTATGTCGAGCTGCTTGTACTATAAATAGGCATCCTTGTGAGTCCATCCTCCGGCCCGGTTTGAGGCTATGCCTTACCTCCTTTCGAGCGAGGACACCACTACGGCGGTTTGGGAGATGCCGGAGCCCAGTCCTCCGGCATCTCCGAGAACTGTCATAGAGGCACCCTAATATGTGAAATTAGTTAGCTCCAGGTGTATTAATCTAGTTAGAGAAGTTACAAAGCTGCAAGATGGTTTTGAGAGCAGGGACACCACTACGGCCAGGTTTCGGGGAGATGCCGTGAGCCTAGTCCTCCGGCATCTCCAAGAAACTGGTCATAGAGGCACTCCCTAATATGTGACCGTGCGCGTTTGGAGATCAGATCTTAATGGTAAGTATGAATCGGGACAACTTCTTCTCATAGTCCCGGTCCATCCACAAAACATGACTAACACTCAAGACATGTATTAATATTAAAAACATGAACTAGAGTTACATAATATGAGCATGAACTTCTTGGCATATGTCCTTCCTTATGATCGCTTCAGACGTAACCATGGACCATCTTCTTTACTTAACGGAATGCTTGGGTCAGTTTTCACTGTGAAGGGCAGAATTTCATCAAACTTATTATAATCTTGACATGTCTGTCTTGTCCTCGATTCCCACGATGTTTCTTTTTCCTGAAAGAACTATGTGACGCTTTGGCTCATCATATGATGTATTCGTTTGCATATTTTTTCTTTTTTTTGGTCTGGAGGACATGTCCTTCACATAGAAAACCTGAGCCACATCATTGGCTAGGACGAATGGTTCGTCTAAGTTCTTCATAAGATTGTTGAGATCCACCGTTGTCATTCCGTACTTCTTGTCTACCTCAACCCCTCCTCCTGTTAGCTTGACCCATTTGCATCGAAATAAGGGGACCTTAAAATTAGGTTCATAGTCAAGTCCCCATATCTCCTCTATGAACCCATAATACGTGGTCTTTTGCCCATTGTCTTCTGCTGCATCAAAGCGGACACCACTGTTTTGGTTGGTGCTCTTTTTATCTTGGCCTATCGTGTAAAATGTATTCCTATTTATCTCGTACCCTTGGAAAGTACATACAGTCGAAGAAGGTGTCCTGGCCAACAAGTACAGTTGATCCCCAACAGTGGTGTTATTCGTGAGAAGTCTTTGCAACCAGCCGCCAAAACTCGCCATGTGTTCACTTATAATCCATTCATCGAACCCCGGGTGTTTGAGGCGTATTAAATTCTTGTGTTCATTGATATACGGGGCAACCAAGATAGATCTTTGTAAAACCGTGTAGTGTGCTTGATTGAGAGAATGCCCGTCCCTACATATCATTGCTTTACATCCTAGGGTGCCTTTTCCACGCAGTCTTCCCTCATGTCGTGATTCTGGAACACCAATCGCCTTAAGGTTAGGAATAAAATCAACACAGAACTCAATGACCTCCTCTATTACATAGCCCTTGGAGATGCTTCCTTCTGGCCTAGCACGGTTATGAACATATTTCTTTAAGACTCCCATGTACCTCTCAAAGGGGAACATATTATGTAGAAATACAGGACCGAGAATGGCAATCTCTTCTACTAGGTGAACCAGGAGATGCGTCATAATATTGAAGAAGGATGGTGGGAACACCAACTCAAAGCTGACAAGACATTGGGCCACATCTGTTTGTAACCCTGGTAGGCTTTCTGGATCGATTACCTTCTTAGATATTGCATTGAGGAATGCACATAGCTTCACAATGGGTACTTGAACATTTTCAGCTAGAAGCCCCCTCAATGCAATCGGAAGCAATTGTGTTATAATCACGTGGCAGTCATGAGACTTCAGGTTTTGGAATTTTTTCTCTGCCATATTTATTATTCCCTTTATATTCGACGAAAAGCCAGACGGGACCTTGATACTGCTCAGAAATTAAAAAATGATTTCCTTCTCTGCTTTGGTAAGAGCGTATTTGGCGGGAGTTAAGTGGCATCGTTTACCCTTCTCGTTCTCGGGATGCATAGGCTCTTGAGGGCCTTGAGGTTGCTGGTCTGCCGTGCTTCGGTGTATCTTTTGTCTTCCATACACTCCTAGAAAGCCCTAGCAGGTTCACGCAAACATTCGTAAATCACGTGCATCACGTCGATTGAAAGCGGACCTCTAAGACTTTCCAATAGGGTAGGTCACAAAATATAGATTGCTTCTTCCACATGGGCGTGTTCGGCATCGTCATTGAACAGATAGACTGCCAGGACCTTTTCCAAAGATTACTTCTAGGTCCTTGACCATACCAAATACCTCCTCACGATGCAGACGGGCTTCCTCGGGGGTTGTGCCAGACGTTTGAAATGCTTGCCTTTCTTTCTTCTTGGATGCGAGTTCGGAAAAATCGGCGATACCCTAGGTACACAACCTTCTTACATTTATCCAAATATACACTTTCAGTATCATCTAAACAGTGTGTGCATGCATTGTATCCCTTGTTTATGCCTACGAAATGTTACTAAGAGCAGGCCAATCATTGATGGTTACTGAAAAGCAATGCTCAGAGGTCAAATGGCTCCCCTTTGTGCTCATCCCACATACGTACACCTGGTTTGGCCCACTGTAAAAGTTCTTCAACTAATGGCCTTAGGTACACATCAATGTCGTTGCCGGGTTGCCTCGGGCCTTGGATGAGCACTGGCATCATAATGAACTTCCTCTTCATACACAACCAAGGAGGAAGGTTATAGATACATAGGGTCACAGGCCAGGTGTTGTGACTGCAGCTCTGCTCACCAAAAGGATTCGTGCCGTCTGTACTTAGACCAAACCTTAAGTTCCTTGCGTCACGTGCGAAGTTCGGGTACTCTCGCTCGACTTTTCTCCACTGTGACCCATCAGCGGGGTGTCTCAACATCGCGTCTTTCTTACGGTCTTCCATGTGCCATCGCAACAACTTGGCATGCTCTTTATTTTTGAAGAGACGTTTTAACCGTGGTAATATAGGAGCATGCCACATAACCTTGACGGGAACCTTCTTCCTAGGGGCCTCGCCCTCAACATCGCCAGGATCGTCTCGTCTGATCTTATACCGCAGTGCAGTGCATACCGGGCATGCATCCAAATTCTCGTACTTCTCACCACGGTAGAGGATGCAGTCATTAATACAGGCATGTATCTTCTGCACGTCTAATCCTAGAGGGCAGATAACCTTCTTTGCTTGGTATGTACTGTCGGGCAACTCATTATTTCTTGGAAGAAGATTCTTCATTTTTACCAACAACTTTGAAAATGCGCTATCACACCATTCTCTGCCTTCCATTGCAGCAAATCCAGTGTGGCACCTAGCTTTTTGTGGCCATGTTACATAAGTTGGATACAACAATGTTTTGTGATCCTTTAACATCTGCTCCGACTTCTCCTTCTCCTTTTCAGTTTCACATTCTTCCTTTGCATCGATGGCCCGACCAAGATCGTCATCAGGGCCCATCACTCCCTCTTGATCTTCATTATCTACCTCTGTTGCATTATGATCATATTCAGGATACATATTATGATAGTTTTCATCATCCTCTTCTTCTTCGTTGTCTTCCATCACAACCCCTTTTTCTCCGTGCTTGGTCCAACAATTATAGCTTGGCATGAAACCGGATCGAAGCAGGTGGGCGTGAATGGTTCTGGTATTTGAGTAGTCTTTCTTGTTCTGACAGTGAACACACGGACAGCACATAAAACCATTGTGACCACGGTTTGCATTAGCCACAACGATGAAATTTTGGAGGCCCGTAATATACTCGGAAGTGCGGCGGTCACCGTACATCTATTGCCGATTCATCTGCATTAATATGTAGTATATATCAAAAAATAATAGGGAGATGACCATTTATATATATAGTATATCAATGACAAATGAAACTATAGTTGCCGACCTCGACCGAGACGGAAAGAGCAACAAGAAAGCTTATTTTGAGCTCTCGGGCATTTCACCGAACACCTCTACGGCATATGAAAAAAACACAAACTAGCACTCTTCACACCCTCTTGCTAGGCTCCAAAATGTGAAAGAATGGAAGAGTGGGGTGTGTGTGGGCTGGGGTGGTGTCTTATATAGCCCCCCCCTTTAACACCGGTTCATGCCACGAACCGGTGTTAAAAGAAATCTTGAAACCTTCGCAGGGACCTTTAACACCGGTTCGTGGCACGAACCGGTGTTAAAGGGGGGCTTCTTTTTTGTCGCAGGGGCCATGCTGGTACGACCCACCCTTTAACACCGGTTCTTCGTAAAGCCCTTTTTCGGGATCAACAAAAGACCTCGTTTCCACTAGTGTTGGTCTGTATTGACCCTCACGTGACTGTTTTTTTTAACCAGCTAGCAGACCGGTTTGTAACCGCGGGTGCACATGGTTAAAAGTTATGTAACCGGTTAGTTTAATTTTTAAGATACGTGACTTAAGTGCACAAGCAAAAAAGTTTAAAGACCCACCATACCGTTTACTCCACCGTCGGTGGAAGCCGCACGCATTGCCTTGCACCCCCCACATCTAGAAGATGTATCCCGCATGCTTTGGCGCGGTGATGGATCGGAGGAGGTCGGGCTGCCTCTGCCGCCGTCAAATATAATCCTCCAAATCTCTTGTCGTTAGTGTGCGGCGCATGCAGTTGTTGCTAAAGAGGGCCTCCGATCGATCCTACCAAGGGTAGTGGCGGCAAGCAGCTGCTGCAAGCCGGCCGGCCGGCGCCATTTATTTGCACACCACGACACACATTGCTACAAGCTAGCGGCCTCCATCGCTACTTCCTGGCACACGCACTAGTGAAAACGAGGCCTTTGGTTAAGGTCGGAAATGGGCTTTAACATCGATTCTTCTACGAACCGATGTTAAAGGGGACGTCCATACCAGCGTGGTCCAGAGAGCAAAAAGGAGCACCCCTTTAACAACGGTTCGAGCCACGAACCAGTGTTAAAGGTCCTCCACCAGTGGCCCACGCAGCCCCACCTTTAACAACGGTTCGTGGGTTGAACCGGTGTTAAAGGGGGTGCGCCTATATAACAGACCGCAGCCTACACCCCTCTCTCATTTTAGAGCTTAGCAAGAGGGTGAGAGGTGCGCTAGTTTGTGTTTTTTTTCCTATGCACAAGAGGTGTTCGGTGAAATGCCCGAGAACTCGAATTAAGTTTTCTCGTTGTTCTTTCCTTCTCGGTCGAGGTTTGGCAACTTTATCCTTTCATGTGTCATTGATGTACTGTATAAGTGGTCATCTCCCTATTAATTTTTGATATAGTAATATATAATGCAGATGAACCGGCAATGGATGTACGGTGACCGACGCACTTCCGTGTATATTACGGGCCTCCAAAATTTCATCGTTGTGGCTAATGCAAACCGTGGTCACAATGGTTTCATGTGTTGTCCATGTGTTCACTATCAGAACAAGAAAGACTACTCAAATACCAGAACCATTTACGCCCACCTGCTTCGATCCGGTTTCATGCCCAGCTATAATTGTTGGACCAAGCACGGAGAAAAAGGGGTTGTGATGGAAGACAACGAAGAAGAAGAGGATGATGACAACTATCATAATATGTATCCTGAATACGATGATACTGCAACGGGGGTAGATAATGAAGATCAAGAGGCAAAATATGGGCCCGCTAATAACGATCTTAGTCGGGCCATTACTGATGCAATGGAAGAATGTGAAACTGAAAAGGAGAAGGAGAAGCTGGAGCAGATGTTAAAGGATCACAAAACATTGTTGTACCCAACTTGTGAAGATGGCCACAAAAAGCTAGGTACCACACTGGATTTGCTGCAATGCAAGGCAGAGAACGATGTGACTGACAACGCATTTTTAAAGTTGCTGGTAAAAATGAAGAATCTGTTTCCAAGAAATAATGAATTGCCCGATAGTACATACCAAGCAAAGAAGGTTGTCTGCCCTCTAGGATTAGACGTGCAGAAGATACATGCCTGCATTAATGACTGTATCCTGTACCGCGGTGAGAAGTACGAGAATTTGGATGCATGCCCGGTATGCACTGCATTGCGGTATAAGATCAGACGAGACGACCCTGGCGATGTTGAGGGCGAGGCCCCTAGGAAGAAGGTTCCTGCCAAGGTTATGCGGTATGCTCCTATAATACCACGGTTAAAACGTCTCTTCAGAAATAAAGCGCATGCCAAGTTGTTGCGATGGCACATGGAAGACCGTAAGAAAGACGCGATGTTGAGACACCCCGCCGATGGGTCACAGTGGAGAAAAGTCGAGCGGGAGTAGAGAAAGTCGCGGACGCAAGGGAACTTAAGGTTTAATCTAAGTACTATGTCGATGAATTCTTTTGGTGAGCAGAGCTGTAGTCACAGCACCTGGCCTGTGATTCTATGTATCTATAACCTTCCTCCTTGGTTGTGCATGAAGAGGAAGTTCATTATGATGCCAGTGCTCATCCAAGGCCCGAGGCAACCCGGCAACGACATTGATGTGTACCTAAGACCATTAGTTAAAAAAAAATTATAGCTGTGGGCCAAACCAGGCGTACGTATGTGGGATGAGCATAAAGGGTAGCCATTTGACCTACGAGCGTTAATTTTCATAACCATCAATGATTGGCCTGCTCTTAGTAACATTTCAGGGCAGACAAACAAGGGATTCAAAGCATGCACGCACTGTTTAGATGAGACTGAAAGTGTATATTTGGATAAATGTAAGAAGGTTGTGTACCTAGGGTATCGTCGATTTCTTCCGAACCTGCATCCCGTAAGAAAGAAAGGCAAGCATTTCAAACGTCTGGCGAAACCCCGGAGGAAGCCTGTCCTTCGTACCGGTGAGGAGGTATTTGGTATGGTTAAGGACCTAGAAGTAATCTTTGGAAAAGGTCCTGGCAGTCTATCTGTTCCGAATGACGATGTCAGACACGTGCCCATGTGGAAGAAGCAATCTATATTTTGGGACCTACCATATTGGAAAGTCCTAGAGGTCCGCTCTTCAATCGACGTGATGCACATGACGAAAAATGTTTGCGTGAACCTGCTAGGCTTCCTAGGAGTGTATGGGAAGACAAAAGATACACCGGAAGCACGGCAGGACCAACAACGTATGAAAGACCCTGAAGAGCCTATGCATCCTGAGAACGAGAAGGGTAAATGACGCTACTTAACTCCTGCCAGCTACGCTCTTACCCAAGCACATAAGGAAATCTTTTTTGAATGCCTAAGCAGTATCAAGGTCCCGTCTGGCTTCTCATCGAATATAAAGGGAATAATAAATATGGCAGATAAAAAATTCCGAAACCTGAAGTCTCATGACTGCCACGTGATTATGACGTAATTGCTTCCGATCGCATTGAGGGGGCTTCTACCTGAAAATGTTCGAGTACCCATTGTGAAGCTATGTGCATTCCTCAATGCAATATCTCAAAAGGTAATCGATCCAGAAAGTCTACCAGGGTTACAGACAGATGTGGCCCAATGTCTTGTCAGCTTTGAGTTGGTGTTCCCACCATCCTTCTTCAATATTATGACACATCTCCTGGTTCACCTAGTAGAAGAGATTGCCATTCTCGGTCCTGTATTTCTACACAATATGTTCCCCTTTGAGAGGTACATGGGAGTCTTAAAGAAATATGTTCATAACCATGCTAGGCCAGTAGGAAGCATCTCTACGGGCTATGTAACAGAGGAGGTCATTGAGTTCTGTGTTGATTTTATTCCTGACCTTAAGGCGATTGGTGTTCCAGAATCACGACATGAGGGGAGACTGCGTGGAAAAGGCACCCTAGGATGTAAGGCAATGATATGTAGGGACGGGCATTCTCTCAATCAAGCACACTACACGGTTTTACAAAGATCTATCTTGGTTGCCCCGTATATTAATGAACACAAGAATTTTATACGCCTCAAACACCCGGGACAGTCTGATGAATGGATTATAAGTGAACACATGGCGAGTTTTGGCGGCTGGCTACAAAGACTTCTCACGAATAACACCACTGTTGGAGATCAGTTGTACTTGTTGGCCAGGACACCATCTTCGACTGTATGTACTTTCCAAGGGTACGAGATAAATGCGAATACATTTTACACAAGCACCAACCAAAATAGTGGTGTCCGCTTCGATGCAGCACAAGACAATGGGAAAAAGACCACGTATTATGGGTTCATAGAGGAGATATGGGAACTTGACTATGGACCTAATTTTAAGGTACCCTTGTTTCGGTGCAAATAGGTCAAGCTAACACGAGGAGGGGTTGAGGTAGACAAGAAGTACGGAATGACAACAGTGGATCTCAACAATCTTATGAAGGTAGACAAGAACTTAGACGAACCATTCGTCTTAGCCAATGATGTGGCTTAGGTTTTCTATGTGAAGGACATGTCTACCAAATAGAAAAAAAATAAAAATAAGCAAACAGATACATCACACGATGAGCCAAAGCGTCACATAGTTCTTTCAGGGAAAAGAAACATCGTGGGAGTGGAGGACAAGATAGACATGTCAGAAGATTATAATAAGTTTGATGAAATTCCGCCCTTCAGAGTGAAGATTGACCCAACCATCCTGTTAAACAATGCTGATACTCAATGGTTACGGCCGACGCGATCATACGATTGACTATATGTATTAATTGAGCCATTTTTTTGGCACACATATGTATGTCAACATGGAAATCAATGTCATATTTCTTCTGTTAACACTATATGTATTAAATGAACCATTTTTCTTTCCGCCATTTTTCTTCCCGCCATTTCTTTCACCAGTTCTTCCCGCCATTTCTTCCCGCCAGTTTTTCCCGCCAGTTCTTCCCTCCAGTTATCTTCCTGCCATTTCTCACTATATATATGTAGGGTTGGCCTCCATTGTCATTGCACATCTCTAGACTCATATCTGCAACCTCATCACTCTTTTCCATGGCTTCCACCGTACCACTAACCCCCGGGGAGGCGGAGGCGCTTTGCGCCTTGAACTACCCCTGCCCTCCTGGCTACTGCATCCCTGTCGGCTGGATGCTAAGCGCCGAAGGCATGCCGGTTCCTCCTGTCCATCTAGGTGTGGCGCGCCGGATGGCCATGACGAAACACTACTATTTCGATCTCACGCCGGAGCAGCGGAGGAATCCCAACTGACATCACGACTATTTCCTGACTTGGGAAGCCTTCTTCGGGGATCGGCGTGAGAGGACGCTCGCCAGGCACGAGGAGGACGGCCCACCTCCTCTGAACTTCAACGAGGTTGGCCGTCGGTTGTGGTGGCGCGGTCGGACTCCCCAGAGCGTCATGGCGTACTACACGGTCGCCGACTATAGTGGCGAGTATTACAGGTATAGGAAGGAGCATGACTAAATCACTCCAACATTCCAAAACAAGTTCAGCCGATTGTGACTTAATCTATCCATGTATCTTAATTTTCAGTTCTTCTATGTATCTTAATTTTCAGTCATGCTTTGTTAGTTGCGTTATGTACTTTAATTCCAATTCTATCATAATAAAATTTTATTCCCGCCCTTTTCCTCCCACGCATTCTGCCCGCCCTTTCCCATTTGTTACTAGTTTGAATAGTTAGAATTTTATTTTTTTAAACAAAAAATGTTTTAGGATTAATTATTCAAATGCAAACAATTTTCATGTTGAAAGTTTTGTCAGATTCCAAAGTATACAAAAGATGCTAAATTTAAATATCCAAACAATTCAAAAATGTTAATACAGAATAAAATATGATTTTCTCTAATAAAATAGGGTTAAATTCCTTTTCATATGCTAAATATTTCTTAAGTTCAAAGTTTTAGGGTTTGACTATTTTATGTTTGTCTTAACTGAATAAGCAAAATTCATATGTATGTGTTTTAATCATTTTGAAAATTTTCATCTACAGTAACTATAAAATGTTTTTATATGAATGGATAGACCTTATTTTTCTGAAAATTATGATATATTATTCATATTTTTCTGAGTTGAAATGAAAAAGATATGAATTTTCTAAATTTTATCCTGTTTTTTGAATTAAAAATACCCCCCTTTAATGTACGAATTAAATGCCCCCCTTTAACACCGGTTCTAGCCACGAACCGGTGTTAAAGGGGGGTGTGCGTGCGCGAAACAAAAATCCCCCACCCCCTTTAACACCGGTTCGTGGCTAGAACCGGTGTTAAAGGGGGGGTTATAACGCGTGCACGTCCTCTTCCTCTTCCCCCAACCAGATCGAGGAGCACAGAGAGAGGAGCCGTCACCTCCGCGCCCACCCATGCCGTTGCCGCCGCCTCATGGTGCTCTTCTTCCGCGTCCAAGGAATCGACGCGGGGCATCCGCAATCGACCCTTAGCACCGCTTCTTCTTCGAGCCTGACGACCACCACCGTCGCCATCGTCGCCGTTTCTGACCCCGCCCAGCCTCGCGGACCCCTCTGGTAGACCCACGATGAGCCCACGGTGCTCACCCGCCCCTCCGCTCGCTCCCTCTCGCTTGGAGCCGTCATCGCCTCGCTGCTCTGCAAGCGCCGCCGCTGGCCGTCGTCGTTCCGGTGCCCCCTAGGTAGCTGCGACGCCCGTTTTAGGTAGGCCGCATCGCGCTGAGTCGCGCTTCCTCACGCACCCTAGGTCACTCTCCAGCGCCACCAGCCGCCACCGTCTACAGCCCCTCCGGCGAGCCCGCGTGGCGTGTATGTGCCTGTGACGTGGCCCCAGTCCCACGCGTCAGCCACTGTGGCTAGCCCCTGTTTTGGTGAGAAAAGGGTAAGGGACAGGGTGTGATGATGTCAGGCTGAGGTAATAAGTGGTTTAATAATTTCAGAAAATGTTTAAATCTTGTAAATTCAATAACTAATTATTTATAAGTCAGAAAAATACAATAATATATCAAAATGTTCAGAAAAATGAGAATTATCTATTTAAGCTATAATCATGCATTTAATCAACTTACATGACAAGTTTAATTAGAAGAACATAATGAACCCTCTCATATGCATCCAGGATTTCTTCGAATTAGGGTTTGGACCCCTCAGACCTCGTTTAAAATGATCAAGCATGCTTAGGGTTTTAATTTCATTTGTGTATTTATTTGTGTATTTTTGTATGAATAATATGTATATTTGTGTATGAATCCAAGTCCACTTGAATGTTTACTCTCTTACTCTAGATAATATTATTGTTTTAGAAACTATGGATCCACTCAGTAGAAACCTTGAAGGTGAAGAAATAATGGAGAACATGATCCACGAGGACACCTCCCAATATCTGAACTTGGAGGGACATGATGACAGCTCAAGTAGTCATGGAGAAGATGACGACTCCGGTGAGCGCACTTTAGTGATTACAAAGTCCGTCGAGGTATATGCATGGATTAAGCCTCTGCTGACTTGCACCGATTGATTTGTATATATATATATGTAAATGTATTAATTAACGCTTCTTTCTTCTTTTAGCCCTATGGATCGACCAGCCAGCAACAATCTTCTTCTACGAAAAAGAGCAAGTGAGGTGCGAGCCATCGGTTCAAAGATCGTGCAAAGTTCACGATCGAAGCAGTCCTTGTTGATGGCAGGCCGATGGAGCCCAAGAAGAATGCAGATAAATTTATACGTCAGGCTGGAGTTCTTGTTAGGGACCAAATCCCAATCATAATTGAATATTGGAATAAGCCAAAGAAGGGTGACGGTACCTTTGTCGATGAAAGATCCAAACAAACACTTTGGACTTCGCTGTTGGTAAATTTCACCCTACTGCCAGAGGAGGATGAAAATAAACTGGTTATAAAGGAAAATTTCAAAGAGTGGACTCTAAAGAAGATGGCTAACGCTTTCCGCAACTTGAAGACAAAATTGAACAAATTTGTCAAAGCTCGTGAGACTTCGGATTTCGAAGACGCATATTATGCGAAGATAAGACCTCACTGGCCCGAATTTGTGGCATACAAGGAAGGTGCTATAGCTACAATGAGGTCAGAAACCAATACGCCAAATGCCTAGAAGAAGGAATATCACCAGAGGATGGGGTCAGGCGGCTACATATCTCAGAGGCCTAAGTGGGAGGAAGCTGAGAAGGCCCTGCGCGCTAGAGGGATCACACCCCAGACATATGGGTGGGACCTACGTGCAAAGACTTGGTTCTACGGAATCGGGGAAAGGTTGGACCCAGAAACGGGATTGTGTATCTTCCCAACAATTCTTGCCAAACCCGTCACTGAACTCATCACGGCATACGAGGAAACAACCGCCAGTACCTTCCATCCCGACAAAGAGAATGACCAGCTAACACGCGCCATCGGTAAAAAAGAACACCTTGGACTTGCACGAGGCACATGGGGTATGACGTGGAAGGATGGGTTTTGCAGTGGGCGACTCTTACATATACAGCGAGAAAAGAAAAAAAGCGTCTGAGACGGATGACATAGATAGAACATGCACTTGTGGTGCTGCGGCGCAAGTGAATGAACAAAGAACCGACAAGCTACGGCCCATCTCGGTGACACGAAGAGCACGCATTGGAAAGGCTGCCGTAATCGGACTCTAGCGGAAGCAGTGTGGCTTCCACGGAGAACGTGCAGCCCACGCTTGAAATGGCTGGTCCTCTATACCCCGTGGATGAGATCATGGAGAGCAAACATACGGAGCTGCATGTGAGATTAATGGGCTTATCCATTAAGGTGGCGGTCGGCTATGCCTTACCTCCTGTAGCTGGTGGAACTTACCCTTGAGCCCGATTCGGATGTCCATGCTATTGTCGGGGTGGATGAGGTTGTGAAGGAATATGAGGAAGCACAGCTTGACCATGCTACAGGTGAAGGGGAAACTCAACTCAAATTTGCAGTGAAAACAACCATTCTTTGGAAGAAGGAACACATCGTGCTTCCAAATTACAGGCCACTGGCACCCCTGCCATCTCCACATCGTCTCCAAGTCAAAAGAATACTCCCGTGTCGTCTCTCGTCTTGACCACCTCTGGCGACCATCTCGACACGCCAGCGGGGAGTTTTCAGTGGCCTCAATTTGGAAGCACTATGTGTTCCTTTTCAAAAATGGTTGTTTTCACTTCAAATTTGAGTTGGTTCCCCCTTCATTGCTAGCATAGCCATTGACTCTCATGCATCTTTCAAACTGCATGTTAACAGATGTTGGTTCTCTAATCCTACAATGATAAATTTAATGAAGTTGGGCTGCCGATCGGATGATTGAACAAAAAAATAAATCACACAAATATCAGTAATACATCTATTGAAATGCTCAAGCAAAGATGATGATATGACAGGTTAAAAGTATTGAAATGTAACCCTAATACATGCTTGGTCATTCCAAACCCTAATTCGGAGAAACCCCGGATTCATATGAGAGGATACATTCGAAAAAAAAACCGGATTCGGAGAAACCCTAATGCTATATTGACAATGAGAGGTGTACTAGGGCGGCGGCTGGCGGCGCTAGGGCGAGAGCGGGGCTGGGATGCGTGGGGGTGTGCGTTCGAACCAGCACGACGTGGGCTACCTAAAATGGGCGACTCAGCGAGGGCAGAGGATGATGATATAACAGGTTAAAAGTATTGAAATGTAACCTTAATACATGCTTGGTCATTCTAAACCCTAATTCGGAGAAACCCCGGATTCATATGAGAGGATACATTCGGAAAAACCCCGGACTCAGAGAAACCCTAATGCTATATTGACAATGAGAGGTGTACTAGGGCGGCGGCTGGCGGCGCTAGGGCGAGAGCGGGGCTAGGATGCGTGGGGGTGTGCGTTTGAACCATCGCGACGTGGGCTCCTAAAATGGGCGACTCGGTGAGGGTAGAGGAGGTCAGGGTCCACGGCATGGGAAAAGTAATCGATCAATGATGCATATATACACATACATACATATATACACATACAAAAAATATATACATATATACACATACATATATATATATCATACAAAAAATATACATATACACATACATATACAAATACAAATACACTAACCAATCACTAACAAATACACATACACATACATATACATACATATAACACTAAACTAACACTAACTAACACTAACTAATTAACCACTAACCAAAAAACACTAACACTATACTAACAAAAATCGGCGGCGGGCATGCTCACCCTGGTGTGGTGTGTGGCTTCTGGCGCGGTCTTGACGGGTGGAAGGGCAAGGCGGGTGGGCGGCAGACGGCGGAGTGGGGATCAACGACGGAGGGGCGACGGTGAGACGGGGTGGGGACGACGCGGCAGTCCCGGCGACAGCGAGATGGGGCAGGGACGGAGCGGCAGCCCGGCGACGGCGAGACAGGGCGGGGACAGCGCTGCGGGGTTGCCTCTGCTTTTCTTCCTCTCTGCTGCGCGCGCGCTTGATCTGGCTGGGGGGAGGAGGAAGTGGCGCGTGTTATAAATCCCCCCCCTTTAACACCGGTTTGGCTAGAACCGGTGTTAAAGGGATCGATAATTCAGCCCCCCTTTAACACGGCTTTAACACCCCCTGGGTCGAAACAGTAAAGGGAGGCATTTATTTCATGCATTAAAGGGGTGGGGGCATTTTTAATTCAAAAAATAGGATATGAATTTAGAAAATTTATATCTTTTTCATTTCAACTCAGAAAAATATGAGTAATATATCATAATTTTAGAAAAATAATATCTATCCATTCATGTAAAAACATTTTATATTTACTTTAGATGAAATTTTCAAAATGATTAAAACACTTACATATAATTTTTTATTATTCAACTCAAACAAAAATAAAATAGACAAACCCTAAAACTTTGAACATAAGAAATATTAAGCATCTAAAAAGGAATCTAACCCTATTTTATTAGAGCAAATCATATTTTATTTTGCATTAATATTTTTGAATTGTTTGGATATTTAAATGCCGCATCTTTTGTATACTTTGGAATCTGACAAAACCTCGCTCAACTTGCATTGGGTTTTTGATAAAATAGCATATTAAGAACCTAAAAATGATTTTTGTAAAAAATCATGAGCATCGTATCATGTACCTGTAGTTCATATCTGACCCACTTCCTGCCGATTCGGCAAGAATTTGTCTTTTTCGCCAGAGGTGGACGGAAAGGTTTCAGATCCCCCTGTTGGTACATTGTCCATATAAGGTGGTCTATTATTTTTTTAAAATGTGGTGGTGGTTTTTTGAATTAGCCATTTGGTGGTTGCTTCACAAAACCGTCCGTTTTTTATGCTCAGAAAATGGAAAATGCCTTTTGGGTGCGACAAAAAGGAAAACTTCCTCTTGCAACATTGTTTGCCATGCCATGATGCACATGTAAGCACAATATGGCCACATTATCACAAACTATGCCTTGATTCTAGCCATAACATTGGTCATTTGACCCGAAAGCCAAGAAACCTCGACTGAGATAGGTCATTTTGTGAAGGTTTTTTTGAGACATAATCAATATACCAAGTTTGCTATTTTTCCTTCTAACTGTGTCACATAATATAACACAAGGCAAAGGTTTCACACTGTTTCGATCTTTTTTTATTTTTTTATCCCTGTTTTAAACTATCGGCAAACTTTGTCAAACAACGGGCATGAAGATTTTTAGCTCGAGGTCAAGCCTCGCTCAACTTGCATTGGATTTTTGATAAAATAGCATATTGTGAACCTAAAAATGATTTTTGTAAAAAATCATGAGCATCATACCATGTACCTGTAGTTCATATCTGACCCACTTCCTGCCGATTCGGCAGGAATTTGTCTTTTTCACCAGAGGTGGACGGAAAGATTTTAGATCCCCCTGTTGGTACATTGTACATATAAGGTGGTCTAGTATTTTTGTAAAATGTGGTGGTGGTTTTTTGAATTAGCCATTTGGTGGTTGCTTCACAAAACCGTCCATTTTTTATGCTCGGAAAATGGAAAATGCCTTTTTGGTGTGACAAAAAGGAAAACTTCCTCTTGCAACATTGTTTTCCATGCCATGATGCACATGTATGCACAATATGGCCACATTATCACAAACTATGCCTTGATTCTAGCCATAACATTGGTCATTTGACCCGAAATCTAAGAAACCTTGAATGAGATAGGTCATTTTGTGAAGGTTTTTTTGAGACATAATCAATATACCAAGTTTGATATTTTTCCTTCTAACTATGTCACATAATATAACACCACGAGAAGGTTTCGCACTGTTTCGATCTTTTTTATTTTTTTATCCCCGTTTTAAACTATCGTCAAACTTTGTCGAACAACGGGCATGAAGATTCTTAGATCGGGGCCAAGCCTCGCTCAACTTGCATTGGATTTTTGATAAAATAGCATATTGTGAACCTAAAAATGATTTTTGTAAAAAATCATGAGCATCGTATCATGTACCTGTAGTTCATATCTGACCCACTTCCTACCGATTCGGCAGGAGTTTGTCTTTTTCACCAGAGGTGGACGGAAAGGTTTCAGATCCCCCTGTTGGTATATTGTCCATATAAGGTGGTCTATTATTTTTGTAAAATGTGGTGGTGGTTTTTTGAATTAGCCATTTGGTGGTTGCTTCACAAAACCGTCCGTTTTTTATGCTCGGAAAATGGAAAATGCCTTTTTGGTGCGACAAAAAGGAAAACTTCCTCTTGCAACATTGTTTGCCATGCCATGATGCACATGTATGCACAATATGGCCACATTATCATAAACTATGCCTTGATTCTAGCCATAACATTGGTCATTTGACCCGAAAGCAAGAAACCTCGAATGAGATAGGTCATTTTGTGAATGAGATAGAACTGGAATTAAAATACAGAATGCAACTAACAGTAAGTTACATAAAGCACGACTGAAAATTAAGATACATAAAAGAACTCAAAATTAAGATACATGGCCAGATTAAGTCACAATCGTCCGAACTTGTTTCGGAATGTTGGAGTGATTCAGTCATGCTCCTGCCTACACATACTACGCATCTGTAGTCGTACTCACCGCCGCCGTCATCGCTGTCGTCGTCGGGGTCGCCGTAATTGAACCTCGAAGGCTGAGTACGCGTGGGCTGGACTTGAGGGTAGCGCAGACGGGGGTTAGAGTCGGCGGCAGTGTCATAGGCCTTGACGCTCTGGAGAGTCCGACCACACCACCATAGCCGACGGCCGGCCTCGTTGAAGTTCGGAGGAGGTGGGCCGTCCTCCTCGTGCCTGGCGAGCGCCCTCTCACGCCGATCCCCGAAGAAGGATTCCCAAGTAGGGAAATAGTCGGGATGCCATCTGGGATTCCTCCGCTGCTCCGGCGTGAGCTCGAAGTAGTAGTGGTTCGTGATGGCCATCCGGCGCGCCACACCTAGAGGGACAGGAGGAACCGGTATGCCTCCGGCGCTCAGCATCCAGCCGACGGGGACACAGTAGCCCGGCGGGTAGGGGTAGTTCGAGGCGCAAAGCGCCTCCGCCTCCCTGGGGGTTAGTGCTACGGTGGAAGCCATGGGAAAGAGTGATGAGGTTGCAGATATGAGTCTAGAGATGTGCAATGACAATGGAGGCCAACCCTACATATATATAGTGAGAAATGGCTGGAGGGAAGAAATGGCGGGAAGAAAAATGGCGGGAAGAAATGGCAGGAAGAAAAATGGCTCATTTAATACATATACTGTTAACAGAAGAAATATGACATTGATTTCCATGTTGAGATACATATGTGTGCCAAAAATGGCTCAATTAATACATATAGTCAATCTTATGATCGCGTCAGCCGTAACCATGGAGTATCATCACCGTTTAACAGGATGGTTGGGTCATTCTTCACTCTGAAGGGCGGAATTTCATCAAACTTATTATAATCTTCTGACATGTCTGTCTTGTCCTCCACTCCCACGATGTTTCTTTTCCCTGAAAGAACTATATGACGCTTTGGCTCATCGTGTTATTTTTGGTAGACATGTCCTTCACATAGAAAACCTGAGCCACATCATTGGCTAAGACGATTGGTTCGTCTAAGTTCTTGTCTACCTTCATAAGATTGTTGAGATCCACTATTGTCATTCCGTACTTCTTGTCTACCTCAACCCCTCCTCCTGTTAGCTTGACCTATTTGCATTGAAACAAGGGGACCTTAAAATTAGGTCCATAGTCAAGTTCCCATATCTCCTCTATGAACCCATAATACGTGGTCTTTTTCCCATTGTCTTGTGCTGCATCGAAGCGGACACCACAATTTTGGTTGGTGCTCTTTTTATCTTGGCCTATCGTGTAAAATGCATTCCCATTTATCTCGTACCCTTGGAAAGTACATACAGTCAAAGATGGTGTCCTGGCCAACAAGTACAGCTGATCCCCAACAGTGGTGTTATTCGTGAGAAGTCTTTGCAGCCAGCCGCCAAAACTCGCCATGTGTTCACTTATAATCCGTTCATCAGACTGCCCCGGGTGTTTGAGGCATATTAAATTCTTGTGTTCATTGATATACGGGACAACCAAGATAGATCTTTGTAAAACCGTGTAGTGTGCTTGATTGAGAGAATGCCCGTCCCTACATATCATTGCTTTACATCCTAGGGTGCCTTTTCCACGCAGTCTCCCCTCATGTCGTGATTCTGGAACACCAATCGCCTTAAGGTCAGGAATAAAATCAACACAGAACTCAATGACCTACTCTGTTACATAGCCCTTGGAGATACTTCCTTCTGTCCTAGCACGATTATGAACATATTTCTTTAAGACTCCCATGTACCTCTCAAAGGGGAACATATTGTGTAGAAATATAGGACCGAGAATGGCAATCTCTTCTACTAGGTGAACCAGGAGATGCGTCATAATATTGAAGAAGGATGGTGGGAACACCAACTCAAAGCTGACAAGACATTGGGCCACATCATGCGTAACCACAGTAGGCTTTCTGGATCGATTACCTTCTGAGATATTGCATTGAGGAATGCACATAGCTTCACAATGGGTACTCGAACATTTTCAGGTAGAAGCCCCCTCAATGCAATCGGAAGAAATTGTGTCATAATCACGTGGCAGTCATGAGACTTCAGGTTTTGGAATTTTTTCTCTGCCATATTTATTATTCCCTTTATATTCGACGAGAAGCCAGACGGGACCTTGATACTGCTCAGGCATTTAAAAAAGATTTCCTTCTCTGCGCTGGTAAGAGCATAGCTGGCAGGAGTTAAGTGTAATCGTTTACCCTTCTCGTTCTCAGGATGCATAGGCTCTTTAGGGTCTTTCAGGCATTGCTGGTCCTGCCGTGCTTCCGGTGTATCTTTTGTCTTCCCATACACTCCTAGGAAGCCTAGCAGGTTCACGCAAACATTCTTCGTGACGTGCATCACGTCGATTGAAGAGCGGACCTCTACGACTTTCCAATAGGGTAGGTCCCAAAATATAGATTGCTTCTTCCACATGGGCGCGTGTCCGGCATCGTCATTCGAAACAGATAGACTACCAGGACCTTTTACAAAGATTACTTCTAGGTCCTTGACCATACCAAATACCTCCTCACCGGTACAGAGGACAGGCTTCCTCCGGGGTTCTGCCAGACGTTTGAAATGCTTGCCTTTCTTTCTTACTGGATGCAAGTTCAGAAGAAATAGACAATACCCTAGGTACATAACCTTCTTACATTTATCCAAATATACACTTCCAGTCTCATATAAACAGTGTGTGCATGCATTGTATACCTTGTTTGTCTGCCCTGAAATGTTACTAAGAGCAGGCCAATCATTGATGGTTACGAATAACAATGCTCGTAGGTCAAATGGCTCCCCTTTGTACTCATCCCACATACGTATACCTGGTTTGGCCCACAGCTGTAAAAGTTCTTCAACTAATGGCCTTAGGTACACATCAATGTCATTGTCGGGTTGCCTCGGGCCTTGGATGAGCACTGGCATCATAATGAACTTCCTCTTCATGCACAACCAAGGAGGAAGGTTATAGATACATAGAGTCACAGGCCAGGTGCTTTGACTGCAGCTCTGCTCACCAAAAGGATTCATGGCATCTGTACTTAGACCAAACCTTAAGTTCCTTGCATCACGTGTGAAGTCCGGGTACTCCCGCTCGACTTTTCTCCACTGTGACCCATCGGCGGGGTGTCTCAACATCGCGTCTTTCTTACGGTCTTCCATGTGCCATCTCAACAACTTGGCATGCTCTTTATTTCTGAAGAGACGTTTTAACCGTGGTATTATAGGAGCATACCACATAACCTTGGCAGGAACCTTCTTCCTAGGGGCCTCGCCCTCAACATCGCCAGGATCGTCTCGTCTGATCTTATACCGCAGTGCAGTGCATACCGGGCATGCATCCAAATTCTCGTACTTCTCACCGCGGTAGAGGATGCAGTCATTAATGCAGGCATGTATCTTCTGCACGTCTAATCCTAGAGGGCAGATAAACTTCTTTGCTTGGTATGTACTGTCGAGCAACTAATTATTTCTTGGAAGAAGATTCTTCATTTTTACCAACAACTTTGAAAATGCACTGTCAGTCACACCGTTCTCTGCCTTCCATTGCAGCAAACCAGTGTGGTACCTAGCTTTTTGTGGCCATCTTCGCAAGTTGGGTACAACAATGTTTTGTGATCCTTTAACATCTGCTCCAGCTTCTCCTTCTCCTTTTCAGTTTCACATTCTTCCTTTGCATTAGTAATGGCCCGACCAAGATCGTCATCAGCGGGCCCATCTGCTGCCTCTTGATCTTCATTATCTACCCCCGTTGCAGTATCATCATATTCAGGATACATATTATGATAGTTGTCATCATCCTCTTCTTCTTCGTTGTCTTCCATCACAACCCCTTTTTCTCCGTGTTTGGTCCAATAATTATAGTTGGGCATGAAACCGGATCGAAGCACGTGGGCGTGAATGGTTCTGGTATTTGAGTAGTCTTTCTTGTTCTGACAATGAACACACAGACAGCACATAAAACCACTGTGACCATCGTTTGCATTAGCCACAACAATGAAATTTTGGAGGCCCCTAATGTACTCGGAAGTGCGTCGGTCATCGTACATCCATTGCCGGTTCATCTGCATTAATATATAGTATATATCAAAAATTAATAGGGAGATGACCATTTATATATAGTACATCAATGACACATGAAAGGATAGTTGCCGACCTCGATCGAGAAGGAAAGAGCAATGAGAAAACTTATTTTGAGCTCTCGAGCATTTCACCGAACACCTCTTGTGCATAGAAAAAAAACACAAACTAGCACACCTCACACCCTCTTGCTAGGCTCCAAAATGAGAGAGTGAAAAAATGAAAGAGAGGGATGTGGGCTGCGGTGTGTTATATAGCCCCCCACCCCTTTAACAGCGGTTCAAGCCACAAACCGGTGTTAAAGGGGGGCTGCGCGGGCCACTGGTGCAGGGACCTTTAACACCGGTTCGTGGCACTCCTTTTGCTGCACGGGCCACGCTGGTACGCCCCCCCCCCCCCCCTCCTCCCCCAACACCGGTTCGTAGAAGAACCGGTGTTAAAGCCCATTTTCAGGCTCAGTCAAAGACCTCGTTTCCATTAGTGCTAATGGCCTGGACGAAAGACCTGTTTTCTACTAGTGAAGATCATCGAACAGCACCTCAATCGGGTTTTGAATCAGATGCTCAGAAAGGTGCCACCATGCTCCCGATCCCGACGGTATATTCTGAATCAAACACAGGCATGCTGCCATCCCATCCCACGTCTCGGACACGCAACACAATGATCCTAGTAGAGACTGCTCGCATTGCACATATATCGCGAGCGAGCTGAGCAGCAAAGAAATATATGCTCACTCGAACTTACTTGAAGAAACGTAACGACCTCACCAAAACAGAAACTCTCTAACCCGACAAAACTAAATATCGAACATCGACTAGATTATTCAAGAATCGCCAAGCCGATTCCAGCTGCCCATTTTGGATTTCAACGGAGTAAAACACTTATTGAAAAATTTATGTAGCACATTTTGGATTTCAAAAGTTTTCAGCTCTGCCCCTTTATTGAAATTTTTGTAGCAGCTGCCCCTTTTCGTTTTGTATGCATTAGTTAGTGTAAGGATTAATATGTTTGTTTTTGTATATGGTCAAACTTCAAAAAAGTTTGACTTTGACTAAATATTTGTATGCAACTTATTGTGGGACAAAGGGTGTATATTCAGAAAATGTTGCAAATTCTTTGTCAAGAAATGGAGATTTGGTCCGTTCATCAATCCAACACGGTTGCCATTAAGATGCCGAGGTGGCACTTTTAAATCTTTTTTTAATCGCATGAATCTGGCGGCCCGGGAGTTTTTTTTCATAGAAAACAATCCTGAGTAAGGTGCTTTGGCTCCCAAGCCCCTGTGATCTGAGTATTTTAAAAATTCAAAAATTGTATTTTGGATTATGAAAAAATGAAACAAACTTGAATATATATCCATGTTATTTACATATCTATAAAGTTTTGCAAGAATTCTACCAGGCCAACAAAGGTGACATCTCACAGCATGGAAATAAGGTTTTTGTTAGTGGTTTTCCTTATGTTTTTAGCTATGTTAATTAATTAAATAGGGTGACTTTACTTGTGCTAATGAATTTGGTTTATCTTAGTTGGATAATTAGTTAGCTAAATTTAGTCCGGGTTGAATAGTTAGGGCTAATTTAGTTCTTTCTTTTTGGCCACCGATGTCAAGTGGCAGATATTAGTGTAATACTACCAGTTATTTGACACCACAGATTTGATTAATATATATAAGTGCCTCCCAGCAAAAAAAATATATAAGTGCCAACGCTGGTCTATTTAGGGGGTGTACGGATTTAGAGGACAAAAAGCTAGAAATAAAATGAGTACTCACCATATCGTCCTGAACACAGCGAGGAAAACAACTATAGGTAGATGGCTGTCCATGCTCTACAGGAGAAATCCAGTGGCGCACGCCAGCAAAACGCCACAAAAGTTTTATTATTCTATGACACATATAAACCACCATGTGTTATAGAAATATGGTGGGATCCACCACCAGGTATGGACGACCCATTTTCTGTGGTGTATATAGCTATATGCGTTATAATATTTTTTATTTATGTGACACATACACCTATATGCGATCCACTTTCTGTGGCACAGCCTATGTTTATATGCGTCACAGAAAATGATGATTATGGTTTTTTAAGTTTTGTAAAAAATAAATAAAATTAAAAAAAAAACTTCAAAAAAATTACGTTGAGATGTAGTTATATTTTAGGGTATAGCTGTAGGGGGAATTGAAAAACATGAATTTCGATATATTTTAAAAAAGAAGGTCATGACACGGTAAAACGGCCATAACTTTTGCATACGATGTTGGAAAAATGTCGTTAACCTATTAAAATGATCGTCTCGGAATTTTTCATCCGAATTCAATCATCAAATGCTGTTCTAGATTTTACAAAATCCTTGAATTCGAAAAGAGTAAAAAGTTATTTTAAAAAAAGAATTTTTCCTCCAAAAAATAAAAAAGAGGGAGACAATTTTTTGGCACATATTTTATTTCAACTTGAACATGAATTTGCAGCATATTTTGGCGTTATTATATTAACATAAGCATTGAACACTGACGGCTAGCCTATACATGCAAACACAACAACATAGACCAAAAAAAGACACTTAGCATAGGAGTAGATTTCCATCAAACTAAGACAAATAACACCTGACATGAAAACAAATGTATCCAGACACTTATTTCATTTAAACCTTAGAAAACTCAAAAGAGTCGACGGGCTCTTGTATTCTAGTCTCCCAGGTGACCGAGTGTTTCATGAACAATGAGCTCTTGTTGCTCCTAACGAGGTTTAATCTCGTCAATGCCCATTGTTATGGACTTGGTTTTTGGAGAATATGGGGATGCTGGAGATCGCGGAACGGTTAGCAAACAAGCAACACGGGGACACGAGGTTTACCCAGGTTCAGGCCCGTGGAGGGAAAACCCTACTCATGCTTGTCTGCTCTTGATTACGGCGAAACCGAAGGTTACAGGGGTGCGCAGATGTGATCTGGCGTGGAGGTGTGTATGCGGTGGTGTGCGAGAGATTGTAAGAGAGCCTCCTCGTCGTGCCCTCCTGGCCTTTATATCGAGATAGGCAGGTCCTAGGCACAGATCGAGTCGGTTACAGGTTTTAGGGTTTACCCCTTTGAATTTCCTATCTACTCTAGTCTTGCTCTCCAAGGATCCGAAGGCGTCATGGGCCTTGGCCACCCGAAAGTCTTCATGGGCCGGCGTATATTTGCCGTGGGCCTTCCTTGGGCAGGACCAGGTATGCTGAGATCGTGTACCCGCGGGGTATAACCATGTCAGTAGCCCCCGAGTGTTCAGTCGAATCATAGATTCGGCTGAAGACTCTTCAATCCTTCGGGTGCAACTTTGTCTTTCAAGAGAATGTGTAGGGATTGTTGATTCGTATGCCTGACTCTCCCGATGGATTGGGGTCAGTTAACTGCCTTAGGACAAAACAACACGATCTTCTTCAGATGTGAGCCCCTCGACTCGAACCCGAAACATATGATGGCGTAATTCGACTCAGACCGCGGAGGACTTACAGGAGTGGAATTCCAGTGAATTTAAATGATGTACCCAACGCGTTCGTCAGGATTTTTCATCGCGCCTATTGGCACGGATTCATACTAGCAGAGCGCAGTCGTGTGTGTTGCCAGGCCATCAGATGATATCTGTAGGTCTTATCTTTGCGTCGCAGACACAGCATCCGAATGTTTATCACCGCGGAGGTGTTTTGGGTGGCCAAGGAGATTGTTGCTCACTTAGCGTTAATTGGGGCAGAGTTGCCGAATAAGTTCTGCATGTTGATCCGTAGGATCGCAGTCGAAGAATTTATAGGGTGCGCGACCAGCGCTCCCTATGGGAGTAGCCCCCGAGTGTCTGTTCGAGTCGTAGACTCGAGCAGAGACTTTAATTCATCCGTTGTTCAGCTTCAGGTCCATAGGACACAATTTTTTCGGATGCTTGAATCCCTTCTCCCTATGGGAGTAGCCCCCGAGTCCGTAGTGGAGTCATAGACTCGATGTAGGACTCGAAGAAATAATTCAGTGATGTAATGTTTTGTTCACTTTACGGGTGCACGGCCAGCGCTCCTGATAGGAGTAGCCCCCGAGTAGTTAGTCGAATCGTAGATTCGAGTGAGTACTCTTAGCTGTGTAGCCAAAGAATTGTAGCTGTTGCTAGTATAGCATTTGATGACGACAGTGCTAACGATCGGTGACCTCAAGCGTCTGCTGTGCCAGAGATGACGTGACTGGACGAACATGGGTCCCACCTTCTGACCTTGAATTGACCACTCATGCGCGGCGTGGAGATAATTACGGTGTCGCCTCGATTTCCGTGCGTAGTGGATGACGTGTGAGCGACGGTTCGCTGCTATGCTGACACGTGGACGGTCAGATCTTGCAGTTGGCGCTAGGACTTCTCGATGGACGGTCGTCGTGCATTGTCTTCGTCCTTATAATCATTGGGGAAAATTAATCTGTTTTCACCGCAGCCATTCTTGTTTCACTGCTCCAATCTTCTCTGAGCTTTCTTGTTGCGCGCTGGAATATCCTCGAACATTTCCTTCTTTGATCCTACGTTCTCGCCGTCGGCGCCGCCACGCCGCAATGGGGAAACCTAAGAAGTCCTCTTCTGCGGTTGGCACCAGCGCTGCTGGTGGCAAGAAAGGTTCTACCGCTGCCCGTGTCACCGACGGTGGCTGGCGGCGATCGGAGACGCGGGAGAGTGATCTCCGCAAGCTTCGTGAGCGGGGCTTGATCCCGCAGGATAGGGAGGCTGTCAAACTCCCTGGCAATAAGGTAATTCCCCGTCCCCCCGCTGGGTTTCGGGTTATGTTCCTCGCATTTGTTCTTCGGGGCTTTTCCTTCCCAGTCCACGATTTCCTTCGTGGACTGCTTTTCCTTTATGGCATCCAGCTGCATCATCTTTCCCCTAACTCTCTTCTTCACATTGCTTGTTTCATCACTTTCTGCGAGTGCTGGCTCGGTATCGAGCCGCACTTTGGCCTCTTCCGGAAGCTCTATTCCGTGAAGAGGCAATCTGGTTCTGATGGTGTCTATCCCATTGGGGGTTGCATCATTTCCCTTCGATCCAATATTCTTTTCTTCTCCTTTTCCATGTCTAAATCTGTACAGTACTAGCGGAGGCAATGGTTTTACATCCGCGACTCCACGGTGTCTGGGCAGGATTTTGGTCTTGCTCCTTTTGACCCCTCCCAAAAGATCGAGCCGAATAGGTCCTGGAAGAACCAGATCTTGGATGGCGAGGTAGCGGAGATAGAAACTCTTTATCGTCAGTGGAGGATCTTCAATTGACTCCGGATAAAGAGGTGAACGGTGTGGATATCATCCGCACTTTTCTCAAACGTCGGGTGCAGTCGCTCCAGGCTAGGGCGCACCGGATGTTCCTTTATGCTGGTCGTCGTGATCCGACTAGGGTTTCGGCTGAGGAATTCTCCAAGGGAGATCTCGACGGGGTCCTTCGTCCGCTGCTGAAGTTCAAGGCTGGAGAGGATATCCCGGGGAAGTCGCTGACTTCTCCGTTCTCTGCTTCTTGTCCGGTTCCACAGGTGTAGATCTGGGACGTGCGCGTGGTGCTATTTTTGACTGCGTTTTACTTGTATTTATTTGTCTGCTGACAAATTTGCTTCTTTTGTGCAGGAGTTCAGGGTGCCCGGCATGTCGCCTCCATTGCCCGAAGTATTCCCGGATGCTCCGGATAATGAGGTGGTGGACTCCATGTCCGAGCTGCCATCGGCGCGATCTCCGGCTGAAGAGGCCAACGAGTCGAGCGAGGATCACACTCGCAAGCGGACACGGAGCTCTAGCGAGTCGTATGCTTTGACTCCACCGACGCCGAGGAATCCGTTGTGCCTTGAACGTCACAGTGAAGATCATGGGGGCTCTTCTTCTCCCATTCCTGCCATCCCCGTGCGCGTTGTGGCACCGCACCTGCCGGCGAAGCGGAAGAAGGAAGAGAAGAAGGAAGAGAAGAAAGAGGAGAAGAAGGGCAGGAAAACCCGTCCTGTCTTCGACTTGAGCGATCTCGACTCGTAAGTTTCTTCAGCCCGTTTTTTGCTTTCTCTTGTCTGTCTATTTTGAGCTTTGCTGATATTTCTTGTGTAGCAGTTCCTCCGACGGCTCCTCCAGTGATGGTGCTCGGGAGATGATGGGGGAGTCGAAGGTTGTACCTCCTCCTTAGACGGTGGCCACCTCTAAGGGAGCTGCCCCGAACCCTTCTCCGCAGGAGGATCGGGTGGTTGTCCCTCAGAAGACTGCGAGCGGACCTTCGGAGTCGCCGTCTAACCATGTAAGTAATTTTTGCTTTCTACCGTAGGGGGATCCCCCGAGCCTTTTCGGATGATCTGTTGATCATTCTTTTCTTCCCATCTCGGGGGGGGATCACCCGAGCATCTGTAGGGTATCTTGTTGTTCATTTTTCCTTCGAGTCTCGGGGGGAGCCCCCGAGCGTTTTTCGCATGTGTTCCTTGTTTGTTGCTCGTTATTTTGGCCGTAGCCACCGAGCCGCTCTTTTGATCGGTTGTTCTTTCTTCAGCCTTTTGTGCAAGGTGCCAACCAACTGGTGTAGCAGCACCTTGCGCTGGAGGCCAGCCTCAAACAGCTTCAAGGTATGTTTACGACTTGGTGTTTTGCTTCTTCTTGTATTTTTGTCCTTCGACCCGATAGGTTTATTGCTGACTGCAGAGGACCACAACGCCTCTCTTCGTGAGGTTGATGCTCTCAAAAAGAGCCTTGGTCAAGCGGAGAAAAAGGCCGAGGTCGCCGTTGGTGCAAGGGAGCGCCAGCTGGAGCTGGCCAACGCGGCCGAGGCTAAGGAGCGCCTGCAGCAGGAGGCTACGGACCGCGAGGAACAGCTCGCCACCGCCACGGCTTCGCACGAGAGAGAGGTGGCAGGCAAGCTTATGGCGGCTGCCAAGGCTGTTTCGGATGAGTGTCTCCGCCTTCCTCTTTTTGACTTCCTTGTCTTTCTTTTGCAGTGCTTTTATTCATGCTGCTTCCTTTGTTGCTTTAGATGCCGCGGGCATCGAGTTTGATCGCGGTGCTCTGGAGCACAGGAGTCCTTTGGATGATGCTACTGCGGCGGTCCAAGACGGCTGCGGTACTGTCGTCAGCTCGCTTGCCAAGGCCAAGGAGGTCCTCGGGCGTTTCTACAAGGAGCTTGTCCCCAAGGGCGTGGCTCTCGAAGATGTCGATGCCTTGGCGGAGGCGCTGTTAGCCGAAGCGTCTGCGGCGTACAAGCGCAAGCAGAAAGGCATCGGCGCGTCCGTCGGGCTGGCAATGGCCTTGGCGGATGGAGCGGAGCTGAACCTTCCTTAGGTCACCTCCCGGATGCCGACGGCTGCTGATGGATCCGAGGTAGCCTTCGCCACCTATGTTGCTCGCTGTAAGCGTTACGGGCCGAAGCTGATTGATCTGCTGGCCGAGTACACGCTAAGGCAGCAGGGGGAAGCCAAGGCGAGGCGGTCTGGCTCCGAGGCTACTCAGGGTGCAGCTTCGTAGGCGCTGTAGTTGTTTAGCTTTTTTTGTTGTAATTATTTTGATGAATGATCCTTGTGCCACGTAGTGGCTTTTGCTGCACGTAATGAATTTGCTGATTTCTGTGCTCCTTCATCTGCTTGTTCATTTCTTTGTCTTCTGTTATTCTAGGGTCCTTCGGGTGATGATCCCGTTGACACTTTGTCTGTGGCGCAGCTACGGCCATCCCTGGATGGTGCGTCGCAGCTTGTGTTTCTTCGAGACCGTGTCCGTAGCCTCAAGAAGGAGTTGCTTGGGGTGCGTGGCCACGCTGATGTTTGGAAATCCAAAGCGGATCGAGGCGCTGCCAGAGAGGAGTACTTGATGGCGGAGCTGCTTCGTTTGTCCGAACAGCTTTAGTGTGAGTTTTTCAAGCTGTTGTCTGTTACTTCGGATGCGCCTGTTGGCCTTTCATCTTACTATTCTGCAAGTATTGCAGGTGCTAACATTGCTCCAAGGGAGGAGAAGGAGCGTGTTGCTGTTCGGATCAACTGCTTGTCTCAGCAGGACATGGAGGCCGACGAGTTCTTCTGGATGGACCGTGATCGTGCCATGGTCCTTGCGATGATGCAGGATCGCGTCCATCAGGTATCACGGGTGCTTCGTCAGGTGAAGTCTTCGCTCGCGTCGGTTCTGCATGTAATGTTTCCGCTGGATGATGCACCGTCGACTCTCTTTGGTCTGCTGTCGAAGTTTCGGAATGTGCATCATGTCAGGGAACTGGTAGGCGTCAGCTCGTCGCAGGGGTGAAGGCCGCGCTCTCCCTTGTGCGGTTACATCGTCCTGATTTAGACCTATCTGTTGTCGCGGCTGGGCCGCCTCTTCGGCCAGATGGTGGCGAGTGGGATATGCGTCCGCATTATGCCGTTGTAAGGCAGTATGCCGAACAGATCGTAGATCTGTTTGAGCAGCGTGCTCAGGTTATTCTTCAGAATAGGTAGTACCTGTAAAAAAGATAGATGTAAAATTTGTATATATTTGACTGGGCGTGTTTTGCCCTTTATTGTAAAGGTTTGGTTGTTGTTTTAGCACGTAGTGCTTTGTTTGTATACGTGTCCTTTTCGTTAGCCTGACGTGGTCATCTACTCAGGTGTACACGTGTTATACTCAGTCGACGAAGTCGTGAGGTGGGGGGAGCCCCCGAGTGCGTTTCTAGCATGGGGTAAAATGCGAATAGTAAACAAAATTTTGGGGCGAGACACTTAGCTTTATTCATTTCGTAATGGAAAAGGTACATTGTTCGGCTGAATAGCCTTATTGAAAGTAAAAGAGGGAGGTAGCTAGGGGTAGAACCGTCGCAGCTGTGCGATGTTCCATGGGTTGGAGTATGCGACTCCAGACTCCACGTGTTTGAGGCGATAGGCTCCACCTGGGATGACTTCAGTCACGATGTAGGGTCCTTCCCATGGTGACTCGAATTTCTTTGGTCGCTCTTGCTTGAGTCACAAGACTAGGTCTCCTTCGACGAAGGACCTTGAAGCGATGCGTACTGTGGTAGTTATGAGACTCTGTTGGTACACCACTGATCGAGCTGCTGCTATGTCTCGCGCTTCGTCGAGTGTGTCAACGGTGCCTTCGAGTGCAGCCGTGGATTCGGCTTTGCTATAAGCAATGACCTGTGGGGCCTTGTGGCGTACCTCTGCTGGTAGCACGGCTTCGGCTCCATGCACCATGAAGAACGGCGTGTATCCGGTTGAGCGGTTTGGCGTTGTACGCAGGCTCCATAGGATAAAGGGCAACTCTTTCGTCCATGCTCTAGCGAGTCGCTCGAGTGGGCTCATGAGGCGCTTCTTGATGCCAGCGCCGACGAGGCCGTTGGCCTTCTCCACCTGCCCATTCGTTTGCGGGTACGCCACTGAGGCGTATGTGATATTGATTCTGAGGCCTTCACAGAAGTCCTGGAATTCTTTGGAGATGAAGTTCGATCCATTGTCGGTGATGATGCTATGCGGCACACCGAACTTGTAGACAATGGATTCAAAGAACTTGACGGCAGTTTTGCCCTTTTGGTTAGTGACCGGCATGGCCTCAATCCACTTGGTGAATTTGTCGACTGCGACCAGGAGGTAGACGTGTCCTCCTTTCGAAGACCTTGGCAGCTTGCCGATCATGTCGAGGCCCCATTGGGCGAAGGGCCAGGCCAAGGGTATGGGCCTGAGATCTGACCCGGGTGCGTGTGGCTTGTCGGCGAACCTTTGGCACCCATTTCATCTTCGGACGATGTCCTTGGCGTCGTTCATGGCTGTTGGCCAGTAGAATCCAGCTCGTAGAGCTTTGGCGACAAGGGAGCGGCTGCCTGCATGATGGCCGCAGATGCCCTCGTGGATGTCTTGGAGGATGGTTTTTCTGTCGCCGATGGTGACGCACCTTTGTAGTACACTCGAAATGTTTCGCTTGTATAGCTCGCCATTGATGATGGTGAAGGCTTTGGACCGGCGAGATATGCGTCGGGCATCTGTCAGGCTATCAGGCAGTTCTCCGTCTATCAAGTACTGAAGGTATGGCCGTGTCCAAGTTTCCTTGACTGCCATGACCTGCATCAGGTTGACTACAGCAACCTCTGTGTCCAGCTTTTCGGGTCCTTCCTGACCGTCGGGTAGCGCAGCCCCCGAGTGTTCTGCTTCTTCGGGTGATCCCTTGGGGAATTTCCGCTTGATGGATGGTACGCAGATCTGTTCGAGGAACACACCTGGTGTCACCTGTGCGCAGGTGGAGCCGATGTTGGCGAGTCTGTCGGCTTCTTCGTTGCTTTCTCTGCCAACATGCCGAAGCTCGCAGCCATCGAAGCCTCCTTCGAGTGCGTTATAGAGTGTGCGGTACGCGATCATGTTTGCAGCGTGCGCGTCGCACTTGTTCATCGTCTGCTGGACGACGAGGTTGGAGTCACCGTAGATGACCAAGCGCGTTGCGCCGCAGATCTTTGTCATCCTCATGCCGTGGATGAGGGCCTCGTATTCTGCTTCATTGTTGGAAGCTCTAAACTTCATCCGGAGGACGTACTTCATCTTATCGCCCTGCGGGGAGGTCAGTATGACCCCAGCTCCTGCTCCGGCTTCATGCTTGGAGCCGTCGAAGTGCATCGTCCATGACTGTGTCATGTCTGGGGTGTCTGGCAGCTGCAGCTCCATCCAGTGCACAAGGAAGTCCGGGAGGACTTGAGACTTGATCGCGTGGCGTTTCTCATAGATGATGTCTAGAGGTGACAGCTCGATGCCCCATAGGGACACGCGTCCTATGGCCTCCGGATTATTCAGGATGCTGTTCAGGGGTGCCTCGTTGACGACCATCACCTGGTGCTCCTGGAAGTAGTGGCTCATCCGACGAGCCGTCATGAACATGCCGTAGGCGATTTTTTGGTAGTGAGGGTACCTCTGCTTTGTTGGCATCAATACCTCGCTGAGGTAGTAGATTGGGCGTTGGACCCCATGGGTCTTGCCCTCTTCGGGTCGCTCGACTACCAGTACGGTGCTCACCACCTGGTGTGTAGGTGCTATGTACAGCAGTAGAGGCTCGCACTCCTTTGGTGTAACCAAGACAGGCGAGGTAGAGAGCAGCCGCTTTAGATCTTCGAATGCATCATCCGCCTCAGGCATCCACTCAAATTTGTCTGCCTTGTGTAGCAGCTGGTAGAATGGCAGAGCTTTCTCGCCCATGCGGCTGATGAATCTGCTCAATGCCGCGATTCGTCCTGCAAGCTACTGGACACCCTTGAGGTTCTTCGGCTTCTCCATGGCCATGATGGCCCAGATTTTCTTCGGGTTCGCCTCGATCCCTCGCTGGGAGATGAAGTAGCCAAGCAGCTGGCTAGATGGGACACCGAAGGCACACTTTTCAGGGTTAAGCTTGATCCTATAGCGGTCGAGATTATCGAACGTCTCGCGGAGATCGTTGATGAGTGTTCTCGCCTCCCTGGTTTTGATGACTATGTCATCGACATAGACTTGGATATTGCGACCGATCTGGTCCTTCAGGCATGCCTGCATGCACCGCTGGTACGTGGCGCCCGCGTTCTTTATCCCGAAGGGCATTGTGTTGTAGCAGAACACTCCGAACGGCGTGATGAACGCTGTTTTCTCCTGATCTTCGACCTTTAGTCAAATCTGGTTGTAGCCTAAGTAGGCGTCGAGGAAGGAGAGCTTCTCGCATCCTGCAGTCGAATCGATGATCTGATCGATTCGAGGGAGAGGGAAGTGGTCCTTCGGGCAGTGCTTGTTCAACGACATGAAGTCCACGCACATCCGCAGGATGTCCGTGTCCTTTTTGGGTACCATTACTGTATTGGCAAGCCACTCACTTTCCTGAATCTCCCTGATGAAGTTTGCAGCGAGTAGCCTGTTGACTTCAACTCCTATGGCTTTGGCCCGAGGTTCGGACAGTCGTCGGATGGACTGTTTGACGGGCTTGGCATCTGGAAAGACGTTGAGTGCGTGCTCGGCGAATTCCCTAGGAACTCTTGGCATGTCCGCAGGACACCAGGCGAAGATTTCCCAGCTCTCACGAAGGAATTCGACGAGCGTGCTTTCCTATGCGGGCCTGAGATCGTTGGCGATCAGCGCCGTCTTGGAGGAATCCGTCGGGTGGACCTGCACCTTCTTTGTGTTGACGGTGGAGTCGAAGGACATATCTGGTGCGTATTTCCGTGCGACTGGGGGTGCCCCATTGTCCGTCACCTCGCAGAGCCTTACGAGCTCCTCTTGCATGCCGAATGACTGGGAGATTCTGTTGAAGTCCCTGTCGCAGTGGTCCGATCGGGTGAAGCTCCTATGGACTGTGATGACGCCCCTGGGTCCTGGCATCTTGAGTAGCAGGTACGCGTAGTGTGGTACTGACATGAATCTTTCGAATGCTACACGCCCGAGGATGGTGTGGTATTATGATGGCCATTCCACCACTTCGAACTCGAGCCGCTCGCATAAGAAGTTGTCCGGCTTGCCGAAGATGACGTCGAGCCATATCTTTCCCAGGGGGAATATGCCCTTTCCTAGAACGATGCCATGGAACGTTGTGTCTGACTGTTCCAGGCTGCACAGCAAGATCCGCATTGCTGCTAGAGTGCTTGCGAACATCAGGTTGATGCCGTTGCCGCCGTCCATGAAGACGCGGCTCATCTCGAAACCTCCGATCTGCGCCTCCAGCACCAGGGCAGCATGACCTGGGCGAGGGACCTAGCAAGGGTGATCCGAATGGATCAACGTGATGCAGGACTACGATCCGCTGAGGTACTCAGGGATGGCGGGTGGTGCTGTCACGGCTAGATTGATCTGACGGGTGATTTTTTTCTGCACCCTATTTGTGGGGCGCCCTTTTTGGATCATCAGCGCTCCTTTCGGCGGGGGATACCCGTGCCCACCGTTATTTTGTGCGGGTAGGACTGGGTGGTTCGGGCCTCCCGCAGGTGGTGGTGGAGGGGCTCCATGTGCGATCTCGCCTGGTGCAGGTGCGTTCCCGTATCCAGGGTTCGAGGCTTGCTGCCTCATCTGAGCCATGCTTTCGCTGAGTTTCTGGAACTCGTGGCAGTACTTGAGCATGTGGCTCGCCTTCTTCTTGCCATCCTGCTTGTCGATGTAGAAGTGGATGGTGCATGGACCCGACAGCTTTTCGTATGTTGACGGTCTGTCGTCGTGGCCGCGGCGCTGCCACGACTGTGTTGGGCGTCCTCCGTCGTGGAAGTTGCTTCCGCGGTATCCGTTGTTGTTGCGGTTGCCGTTGCTGCGACGGTCGGCGTAGCCAGCCGCGACCATGTCGGGTCCATCATGATCGTCGTAGACGCGCGATCTTCTCTTACTACGGCATTCACGTCGCCGGCCGTAGTCGTCCTCTTCTTCCGAGTGCGCTCGGTGGACGGAGTCCTCCCCATCGGCCCACCTGTTGGCGATGTCCATGAGGTGGTCAAGTGTCTTGGGCTTGACGCGCCCAAGTTCTTCTTTGAAGTCCTGGCGCTTGATGTCGTCCTTGAAGGCGTCAATAGCTCTCTCCTCAGAGATGTGCGCCGCGGAGTTCTTGGTGTTGGACCAGCGCAGTATGTATGAGCAAATGGATTCGCCCGTTCGTTGAGTGCAGGCCCGTAACTCCTCGATCGAGGCAGGCCTCTTGCTGGTGCCCTTGAAGTTTCGGACGAAACTATATGCCAGATCCTCCCAACTTCGGATGGATCCTAAGGATAGGCTGCTAAGCCAGATCCGAGTTGCGCCTGTCAGCTGCAGCTGAAGGCATTGCATGGCGGTTTCCTTGTTTCCACCGTGCAGCTTGACGGACGACAGGTGGTCGCTGAGCCACACCTTGGGGTCCTGTGTGCCATCAAACTTCGGAGTGTCCGAAGGAAGCTTTAAGTTTCGCGGCATCCTCGTCCGTCGAACAGATTTGCTAAAGCATCGGGCTCCGCAGAGTTCTCCCTCATCTTCATCCATCTCGGATTCAGACGAGCATGCGCGCTTGGCGCGTGCCTTGTCGATTTTACGCTGGGTGAGCTCGCTTCGGGCATTATAATCGCGGCTGCGATGGCGCGAGCTCTTGCGCCTTCGAGGAAGGTCGTGCTCTTCATCTTCAGATGAAGGTGTGGGGCTGCGGTTAAACTTGACCGTAGCCTTCTTTTTTGGCTCCACAGGAGCTTCTTCGTGGAGCGCAGCTCCGACGAGTTCGAGTCCGGTAAGCACAGACTTATGCATGGCCCTTTTCGGGTCCCCCTCCGAAGGTGGGTGAGACGCGAGGTACGCAGTGGCCGCCATGTTGCGGCCTGGGGCGTCTTCGGGATGACGTTGTCGTCCGCATCCATCTCCATGAAGGACGCGTTAAGGGCCCGAGTCACCTCGCGACGCTCTTTTGGGTACATGTTCTCCATCCGAGAACGGTGCTTGTTGACATGGTTATACCCTACAAGTACGTGACTTCAGCATACCTGGTCCAGCCCAAGGAAGGCCCACAGCAGATATACACTGGCCCATGAAGATTTTCGGGTGGCCAAGGCCCATGACGCCTTCGAATCCTTGGAGAGCAAGACTAGCGGAGATAGGAAATTCAAAGGGGTAAAACCCTAGAACTTGTAACCGACTAGGACTATGCCCGGGACCTGCCTAAGTCTATATAAAGGCCAGGAGGGCACGTCCTAGATCAATCGACTCATACCCTCGCACACGCATCCACGCCAGATTGAATCTGCGCACCCTGTAACTTTCGGTTCTGCCGTAATCAAGAGCAGACAAGCAGGAGTAGGGTTTTCCCTCTGGGGGCCTGAACCTGGGTAAATCTCGTGTCCCCTGGTTGCTTGTCTGTTAACCGTGCCACGATCTCCAGCATCCCCATCTTCTCCAAATCCCAAGTCCATAACAATGGGCATTGACGAGATTAAACCTCGTCAATTGGCGCCGTCTGTGGGAATTGGGGCTTCTAATTGTGCGATCGTGACGGTCCCGACCCGATCGATCTACAACTCCGCGGCGACGGAGAATCACCTCCTCTTCGGCACTTTCGACTTCACCGCCCACTCGCCGGCCACCATGAAGGATTTCGAGCTCGTAGGTGATGGTCTCGAGATTTTGTTCGGGAGCTTCTGCTTCCAGGTGGGACAAACTGGCACCCTCCGCCTCCCTGAGCGGGTGCCCGTGCCGTCAATCAGGCCCGCCTCATGGGCTCCACACCCTGTGCTACGCATGTCATCATCAACAGATGAGTTTTACGACAGCAGCAGCTGTAACTCCGATCTATGTGATCCACCTTCGGATGAAGGGACTTACGGTTCCGGATCCGAAAGTTGCGGCAGCAGCCGACCAATCTGCAAGCGCTATCTATGCGCCACAGTCATCCAAACCGACGAGGAAACACCTAACCCGCCGCCAGAAGCGGCGGAAGCGAAAAAGAAGCGGTCCCCCCACCAACGGGGAAAACAACGGCCACGTCATCCAACTTAGCAAAGAAGGATGGGTCCAAGCACGCCGTGCCGTCGCAGGCGACATCGTCTTACCTGCAGACGCCTCACGTGAACTACTGATGGCATACCACTATCTCCTCATCGAGGAACACAAGAAACAAGTCAAGATGTAGGAGACGCTCGACAAACGTAAGCAAGCAGCCTCCGAGTCCAGCGCGCGACGAGCTGCGCTCTCCGCCATGGCACCCGGCTCTAGCACAAACGGAAACCAGGGAAACAAGCACCGCTCTCGGGTGGAAAACATGGATCCCAAGGGCGTGGCGTAACCCGAACTCTCCACACATCGTTCATGGATATGGATGCCGACGGCAACATCATCCCGAAGACACCGCAAGCTGCGATCATGGCAGCCACTGCGTATCTCGCGGCTCACCCACCTCTGGAGGGAGACCCGAAAAGGGCCATGCATAGGTTCGCACTCACCGGACTAGGACTAATCGGAGCTGCGCTCCACGAAGACGCTCCTGCGGAGCCAAAGAAGAAAGCTCCGGCCAGGCGCGACCGGAGCCCCACCCCCTCATCCGAAGAGGAAGAGGAGCACGATCTTCCTCGAAGGAAGAAGAGCTCGCACCGCCATAAACGCAACTACGACGCCAGAGACAAGCTTACACAGCGCAAGATCGACAAAGCACGCGCCAAACGCGCATGCTCGTCTGAATCTGAGATGGATGAAGACGAAGGAGAACTCTGCGGGGCTCGATGCTTCAGCAGATCTGTTCAGCGAACACAGATGCCACGCAACTTCAAGCTTCCTTCGGATACTCCGAAGTTCAACGGCACGCAAGATCCAAAATCCTGGCTCAGTGACCATCTGTCATCCGTCAAACTTCATGGAGGCAACAAAGAAACCGCCATACAATGCCTTCAGCTGCGGTACAAAGGCGCTGGCGGCAATCGCTCAGCAGCCTATCATCAGGATCCATCCGAAGCTGGGAGGAGCTCGTTTACAGCTTCATCCGAAATTTCAAAGGCACCAGCAAGAGGCCCGCCTCAATCGAAGAGTTGCGAGCCTGCACTCAGAGAACGGGTGAATCTATTCGCTCGTACATACTACGCTGGTCTACAACCAAGAACTCCGCAGCACACATCTCTGAAGAGAGGGCCATCGACGCCTTCAGGGACGGCGCCAAGCGCCAAGACTTCAAGGAGGAACTTGGGCGTGTAAAGCCCAAGACACTCGACCACCTCATGGAAATCGCCAACAGTTGGGCAGACGGCGAAGATTGCATCCAGCGAGCGCAATCAGATGAAGAGGACGACTACGGCCGAAGACGTGAATGCTGCAGAAAGAGGAGATCGCGCGTCTACGAGGACCGCGATGGACCCGACATGATCACGGCCGGCTACGCCGACCGTCGTAACGAGAACAGCCGCAACAGCGGAGGATACCGCGGCGGAAACTTCCGCGACAACGGACGACCAACGCAGTCGTGGCAATGCTGCGACGCGACAAGGCCCTCAGCATTCGACAAACTGGGTCCATGCACCATCCACTTCTACATCGACAAGCAGGATGGCAAAAGAAAGACAGACCACATGCTCAAGGACTGCGCGAGTTCGAAACTCAGCGAAGGCATGGTGCGAGATGAGGCAACAAGCCCCAATCCTGCGTTTGGAAGCGCTGCGCCCGGTGAAATAGCACGGAGCTCCTCCACCGCCACCTATTGAGGCCCAAATCAACCCGTCGCACCAGTACAAAACAACGCTGGGTCGGATCGCTCCACCAAAGGAGCACTAAATATGATCTAGAAGGGCGCCCCACAAAGCGGTGCGAAGAAAATCACCCGACAAATCAACTTGGCGTGGCAACTCCGCTGCAATCCACAGTACCTCAGCGGATGAGTCTGCATCACATTCACTCGCGCGGATCACCCTTGACAGATCCCTCGCCCGGTGCCTGGTCGGAGGCTTCGAGATGAGTCGCGTCTTCATGGACGGAGGCAGCGGCATCAATTTAATGTTCGTAAGCACTCTAGTAGCTATCGGATCCATAATGCAGCTGGAACAATCGGACACAATGTTCCACGGCATTGTCCCGAAGGCATATTCCCCTGGGCAAAATAGGGCTCGGCGTCATCTTGAAGCCGGACAACTTTCGGCGAGGCGCCTAGAATTCGAAGTGGTGGACTGGCCGTCGCAATACCACGCCATCCTGGGGCGTGTAGCATTCGCAAGGTTCCTGGCCGTCCCACACTACGCATACCTACTACTCAAGATGCCAGGACCAAGGGGCGTCATCACAGTCCACGGGAGCTTCACCCGATCGGACCAATGCGACAGGGATTTCAACAAAATCTCCCAGTCTTTCGGCATGCAAGACGAGCTTGTAAGGCTCCGCGAGGTGACGGACAATGGGCTACACCCAGTCACAAGGCAGAACGCACATGACATGTCCTTCGACTCCACCGTCAACACCAAGAAAGTACAGGTTCACCCGACGGATGCCTCCAAGACGGCCTTGATCACCAACGACCTCAGCGCCGCATAGGAAGGCACGCTCGTCGAATTCCTCCGTGAGCGCTGGGAAATCTTCGCCTGGTGTCCTGCGGACATGCCAGGAGTTCCCAGAGAATTTGCCGAGCACGCACTCAACGTCTTTCCAGACACCAAGCCAGTCAAGCAGTCCATCCGAACACTGTCGGAGCCACGAGCCTAAGCTATCGGCAAGGAAATCAACAGATTACTCGCAGCAGACTTCATCCGGGAAATCAAGGAAAGCGAGTGGCTGGCAAACACGGTGATGGTCCCGAAGAAGGACACGGACATCCTGCGGATGTGCGTGGACTTCACGTCACTAAATAAGCATTGCCCAAAGGACCACTTCCCTCTTCCACGGATCGACCAGATCATCGATTCGACTGCAGGTTGCGAGAAACTCTCCTTCCTCGACGCCTACTCAGGCTATAACCAGATTCGACTCAAGGTCGAAGATCAAGAGAAAACGGCGTTTATCACACCGTTCGGAGTATTCTGTTACAACACAATGCCCTTCGGGCTAAATAACGTGGGTGCCACGTACCAGCGATGCATGCAGGCCTGCCTTAAGGACCAGATCGGTCGCAACGTCCAAGTCTATGTCGATGACATACTAATAAAAACCAAGGAGGCAAGGACACTTATCGACGATCTCCGGAGACGTTCGACAGCCTTGATCGCTATAGGATCAAGCTCAATCCAGAAAAGTGCGCCTTCGGCGTCCCCTCGGGTCAGCTGCTCGGGTACTTCATATCTCAACGAGGGATTGAGGCGAACCCGAAGAAAATCAGAGCCATCATGACAATGGAGAAGCCGAAAAACCTCAAGGGCGTCAAAGGCTCGCGGGGCGAGTAGCGGCACTAAGCGGGTTCATCATCCGCATGGGCAAGAAAGCCCTACCATTCTACGATTCTTTGCGAAAGCGGACAAGTTCGAGTGGACACCAGAAGCCAAGGACGCATTCGAAAGCCTCAAGCGGCTCCTCTCCACCTCGCCAGTTTTGGTCACGCCAAAGGAGCGCGAGCCCCTACTGCTGTACATAGCAGCCACACACCAGGTGGTCAGCACCGTACTCGTGGTCGAACGACCCGAAGAAGGCAAGACCCACGGGGTCCAGCGCCCAATTTACTACCTCAGCGAGAAACTGACACCAACAAAGCAGAGGTACCCTCACTACCAGAAGCTAGCCTACGGCGTGTTCATGACGGCTCGACGGCTGAGCCACTACTTCCAGGAGCATCAGGTGATGGTCGTCAACGAGGCACCCCTGAACAGCATCCTGAATAACCCGGAGGCCACGGGACGGCGTGGGCCGGGAAATCGAATCACCCTTGGACATCGACGAAGCGACCGCATAATCAAATCTCAAGTCCTTCCGGACTTCCTGGTGCCTTTGGATGGAGCTGCAGCTGCAGAGACCGGACATGTCGCAGTCTTGGACAATGCATTTCGGCTCCAAGCGAAGCTGGGGCAGGAGGCGGTCATCTTGACCTCCCGCAAGGAGACAAGATGAAATCGTTCTCGGATGAAATTCAGAGCCTCCAATAACGAGGCGAATCTGACCCTCATCCATGGCATGAGGATGGCAAAGATATGCGGTAACGCGCTGGTCATCTATGGTGACTCAACCTCGTCGTCCAGCGACGATGAATGAGTGTGATGCACGCCGAAAACATGATAGCGTATCGCGCTCTACAACGCACTAGAAGGAGAATTCGGCGGCTGCGAGCTTCGACCGTCGGAAGAAAGCAACGAGGAAGCCGACAGACTCGCCAACATCGGCTCCACTTGCACAAAGGTGCCACCAGGTGTGTTCCTCGAACAGATCTGCGTGCCATCCATCAAGCGGAAATTCCCCAAGGGATCACCCGAAGAAGCAGAACACTCGGGGGCTACGCTACTCGAAGGTCATGAAGGACCCGAAAAGCTGGATACCGAAGTTGCCATGGTCAACATAATGCAGGTCATGGCAGTCGAAGAAACCTGGACACGCCCATACCTCCAGTTCCTGATAAGCGAGAACTACTCGACGGCCGACGGATGCGGCGCATATCTCGTCGGTCAAAAGCCTTCACCATCATCAATGGCGAACTGTACAAACGCAGCATCACGGGTGTACTACAACGGTGCGTCACCATCGACGACGGCAAAGCCATACTCCAAGACATCCATGAGGGCATCTGCGGCCACCACGCAGGCAGCCGCTCCCTTGTCGCCAAAGCTCTACGAGCAGGATTCTACTGGCCAACGGCCATGACCGACGCGAAGGACATCGTCCGAAAATGCAACGGGTGCCAACGGTTCGCCGATAAACCTCACGCACCTGGGTCCGAACTTAGACCCATACCCATAGCTTGGCCTTTTGCTCAATGGGTCCTCGACATGATCGGCAAACTGCCAAAGTCCTCGAAAGGGGGACACGTCTTCCTCCTGGTCGCAGTCGACAAATTCACCAAGTGGATCGAGGCCATGCCAGTCACCAACCAGAAGGGCAAAACCACCGTCAAATTATTCGAATCCATTGTCTACAGGTTCGGCGTGCCGCACAGCATCATCACCGACAACGGATCGAACTTCATCTCCGAAGAATTCTAGGACTTTTGCGAAGGCCTCGGGATCAACATCACGTATGCCTCAGTGGCACACCCGCAAACAAATGGGCAAGTGGAAAAGGCCAACGGCCTAATCAGCGCCGGCATCAAGAAGCGCCTCATGAGCTCACTCGAGCAAAAAGTTGGAAACTGGAGGAAAGAGCTACCGTCTGTCCTGTGGAGCTTACGGACTACGCCAAACAGCTCCACCGGCTACACACCGTTCTTCATGGTGCACGGAGCTGAGGCCGTGCTACCAGCCAACGCCACCAGGCCCACGGGCCGTCGCATAATGACGAGTCCACGACTTTCGAAGACGCCGTCGACACACTCGACGGCGCGGGATATAGCAGCTCGATCAGCGGTGTACCAGCAGAGTCTCCAGATCTATCACAGCCGCGCGCATCCAAGGTCCTTCGTCAAGGAGACCTCGTTTCGACTCAAGCAAAAGCGGAATAAATTCGAGTCACCATGGGAAGGACCCTCGTCATCACGAAGTCATCCTGGTGGCGCCTATCGCCTCAAGCACGTGGAGTCTGGAGTCGCATACTCTAACCCATGGAATATCTCGCACCTGCGACGATTCTACCCGTAGCAACCTACCCCCCCCCCTTTTTTTACTTTCAATAAGGCTTTCAGCCAAGGCTACTCAGCCGAACAATGTACCTCCTCCATTAAGATATAAATAAAGCTAAGTATCTCGCCCCCAAACTTCGGTTGACTATTTTTCTGCAACTCTATTACATGCTACAAACGCACTCGAGGGCTCCCTGCACCTCACGATTTTATCGACTGAGGACCAAACGTGTACACCTGAGTAGCTGACAACGTCAGGCAAACGAAAAGGACAGGTACTCAATCAAAGCACTGCGTGCTCACAAACAAGCAAACCTTTACAACAAAGGGCACAAAAACGCCCAGCCGAAATATACAAATTTTACATCTATCTGTTTATTTTTAGGTCCTACCTATTCTGAAGAATAACCTGAGCACGCTGCTTAAACAAATCTACAATATGTTCGGCATACTGCCTTACAGCCGCGTAATGCGGACGCATGTTCCACTCGCCACCATCCGGTCGAAGAGGTGGCCCAGCTACAAGCCACCCTCACGCTGGCGGTGCACCCTCACAAGAGACAAAGCAGCCTTCACTCCTGCGACGAGCTGCTGCCGCACCATCTCCTTGACATTGCTGGCACTCCGAAACTTCGACAGAAGACCTGCAAGGGTCTTCGGCACGGCATCCAAAGGAAACATGACGTGCAGCACCGAGGAAAGTGATGTCTGCACCTGGCGGAGCACCCGCGAAACTTGATAAACACGATCCTGCACCGTCGCCAGAACCATGGCGCGATCGCGATCCATCCAGAAGAAGCCGCCGGCCTCCATGTCCTGTTGAGTCAAGCAATTGACTCGAACAGCGACACGTTCCTTTTCTTCCCTCGGAGCAAGATTCACACCTGCGACAATCGCACAAAACAAGGATAAGGCCAGCAGGCTCATCCGAAGAACTGAGCTACAGCCCGAAAGAAGGATCAACTTACATTGCAGCTGCTCGGACAACCGACCCAGCTCCGCCATCAAGTACTCCTCTCTGGCTGCACCACGATCCGCCTTGGACTTCCAAACATCGGCGCGACCACGTAACCCGAGCAATTCCCTCTCCAAACTGCGCACACGATCTCGAAGGAAAGCGAGCTACGAAGAAACATGGTCGCAAGGGCTTTGCGGATGAAGTGTCAACTGGGTCGGCACCCGAAGAAACCTATAGCAGCAGAAAAAAGAAGGCACACAGACATTCAGCCAAGGATAGAGCACAACTCGGAGGAATTCATTAAATATATAAGGCCACTACGTGGCACAAGGACGGTACCCCTCAAGATATTTACAACAAAAGTAGACTACACACTACCCTACGTCTACTATGCCTAAGACGCAGGACACTGAGTCGCCTCGGAGCCAGACTGCCTAGCTTTGGCCTCGCCCTGCTGCCGCAGCGCGTACTCAGACAGCAAGTCAATGAGCTTGGGCCCATATCGTCTGCAGCGAGCGGAGTAGGCAGCGAAGGCTACCTCGGATCCATCCGCAGTCGTCAGCATCCGATAAGTGATCTGGGGCAAGTCCAGCTCCGCTCCAGCCGCCAGGGCCATCGCCAGCCCGACGGACGCGCCGATGCCCTTCTGCTTGCGCTTATGCGCGTAGCGCCGGCTGACAGAGCCTCTGCCAGAGCATCCACATCATCAAGGGATGCGCCCTTCGGGAAAAGCTCCTGGTAGAAGCGACCAAGGACCTCTTTCGCCTTGGCAAGGGAGTTGACGATGGTGCCGCAACGGTCTTCGACCGCCACAGTGGCATCATCTAGAGCGCTCCTGTGCTCCAGAGCACCGCGGTCGAACTCGATGCCTGCGGCATCTGAGACAAAAACGAAGAAGAGAATGAAGAAAGGCAGCATAGAAGAAGACCCGTAGAAAAAGAAACAAGTACAAAAACTAGCACTCACCCGAAATAGCCTTGGCAGCAGCCATGAGCTTCGCCGCTACCCCTCTTTCACGAGCAGCATAGCGGTGGCCAGCTGCTCCTCACGATCTGCGGCCTCCTGCTGCAGACGCTCCTTCGCTTCGGCTGCCTTCGTCAGCTCTAGCTCAAGGCGCTCTTTCGCGCCGACGGCTTTCTGCTCCGATTGGCCAAGGCTCTTTTTAAGAGCGTCGACCTCACGGAGAGAGTCGTTATGCTCCTCTGCATTTAAGACAAGCAAGTGTCAAAGAACAGGACCAGGATAAACAAGAGAGGTATTAAAAGGCAGACAGATACCTTGAAGCTGCCGAAGTTTCGCCTCCAGCGCCAGGCGCTCCCCCACCAGCCGCTTGGCCTCCTGTACAAAAGGCTGCAGAAAAAGGAAATAGCAGTAAGAAAAGGACTTGGGGGCTACACCCAACACAAAGGAGTAAAAACAATATCAGCACACGAAGACACTCGGGGGCTTTCCCTGTGACATGAAGCAGAAAACTTACATGCTCCGATGGCTACCCCGAAGCTCCGCCTGCGAAATTTTGAGGCGCAACCACCAGCACCTCCCGCACAGGAGGATCTGGAGCGGCGCCACCCGAAGTCGCCACCGTCTGAGGAGGAGGCGACGCAATGTTCGACTCCCCCATCATCTCCCGCGCACCATCACTAGAGTCGTGGGAGGATTGCCTGCATACGAACCAATCAACACAGGTGCAAAAATCATGAAGGAAAAAGGACAACAGTACAACAAGAAAACTTACGAGCCCAATGCGCTCAAGTCGGAGATAGGAGAAGCCCTTCGGGCCCTCTTCTCCTCTTTCTTCTCTTCCTTCTTCTCCTTCTTTTCTTCCTTCTTCCGCTTTCTTTGGCGGGTCTTGTGACGCGACCCGCACAGGAATGGCAGGAAGGGGAGAGGAAGAACCTCCATGACCATCACTATGACGCTCAAGGCCCAGAGGGTTTCTGGGAGTCGGACGAGTCGAGGCATCCGAAGACTCGCTGGAGCTCCGTGATCGCTTGCACATATGGTCCTCACTCGACTCGTCGGCATCCTCCGCCGGAGATCGCACCGACGGCAACTTGGACACGGACTCAACCACTTCATTATCCGGGGCATTCGGATACCTTTCGGGCAACGGCGGTACCATGCCCGGCACTTTGAAGCTCTACAAAATCAAAAGGAACTTTGTTAGCAAACAAAGGAAATACAAACACAACCGACAAAAGCACTACATGCACAAATCTACACTGCGATGCAATAGCGTCGAAGAAAAGGGAGGGTCGCGACTTCCCGGGATTTCTTCTCCGGCATTGAACTTCAGCAGCGCGCGAAGGGCCCTGTCAAGATCCCCCTCGGAGATTTTCTCACTCGAAACCCTCGTCGGATCACGGCGCCCAGAATAAAGAAACATTGGGTGCGCCCTCGCTTGGAGAGGCTGCACCCGACGCTCAAGAAACGTCCGGATGATGTCCACGCCGTTCACCTCTTTCTCCGGAATCAATTGGAGATCCTCCACCCGACGATAAAGGGCCTCTATCTCCGCCACTTCACCGTCCAAGATTTGGTTTTCCCAGGATCTTTTCTTCTCAATCAATTGGGAGGGGTCAAAGGGAACAAGACCAAAATCTTGCCCGGGCACTACGGAGTCACGGATATAAAACCATCGCCTCCGCCAGTACTGGACAAATTCGGACATGGAAAAGGAAAAGAATTGCAGATTGGGACTGAGGGAGATGATGAAACCCCCAATGGGATAAACACCATCCGAACCAGATTGCCTCTTCACGGAATAAAGCTTCCGGAAGAGGCCAAAGTGCGGCTCAATGCCAAGCCAACACTCGCAAAATGTGATAAAGCACGCAATGTGGAGAAGAGAATTGGGAGACAGATGATGAAGCTGAACCCCATAGAAGAAGAGCAGTCCATGGAGGAAGTCGTGGACCGGAAAAGAAAACCCGCGCGCCACGAAGGCAAGAAACATAACCCGGTACCCAGATGGGGGACGGGGGATTACCTTATTGCCAGGGAGTTTGACGGCCGTCGTATCTTGCGGGATCAGGCCCCGCTCGCGCAGTTTGCGGAGATCGCTCTCCCGCGTCTCCTGATTGCCGCCGGCCACCATCGGTGACGCGAGCAGCGGCGGTGCCCTTTTTGCCTCCGGCGGCGCTGGTCCCAACCGCAGATGAAGACTTCTTTGTTTTCCCCATTGCGTTACGGCGGTGGCGGCGATGTCAACGCAGAAAGAACGAAGGAAATGTGGAAGGAAATCTCAGCGCGCAGCAAGAATCGCTCAAGAATAAGGAGGCAGTGAACAGATGAACTGGTGCGGTGAAAACAAACCACGGTCTCCCCCAATGATTATAACAGCGAAGACGACGCACGGCAGCCGTCCATCCAGAAGACCTAAGGCCAACGGCAGATCTGGCCGTACACGTGTCAACATCACAACGAACCGTCGTTACCACGCCGTCCACTATGCGTGAAATCGAGGAGACGCCGTAATTATCTTCACGCCGCGCGTGACCGGTCAATTCAAAGTCAGCAAGTGGGACCCATGCTTCGTCCAGTCAAGTCATCTCTGGCGTAGCAGACGCTTGAGGTCATCGATCGTCAGCACTGACGTCATCAAAAGCTATACTAGCACCAACTTGGCTACGGCTAAAGTACTCACTCGAATCTTGATTCGACTAAATACTTGAGGCTACTCCTATCAAGGCGCTGGCCGCGCAAGCAGAACAAATGAGGACAAATTACTTCTCTGAGTCCTACGTCGAGTCTACGACTCCACTACGGACTCGGGGGCTACTCCCATAGGGAGGATGTATTTAAGCATCCAAAAAATTTTGAGTCCTGTGGACTTAACGACTGAAACAATGCTTGAACTAAAGTCTCCGTTCGAGTCTACGACTCGAACAGACACTTCGGGGCTACTCCCATAGGGAGCGTTGGTCGCGCACCCTATGAAATCTTCGACTGCGATCTTCCGGATCAGCACGCAAAAACTTTTTGGCAACTTTGCCCCAACAAAACGGCCGAGCGAGCGATAATCTCCTAGGCCACCCGAAGCACCTCCGTGGTGATAAATGTTCGGATGCTGCGTCTGCGACGCAAAAATAAGACCTACAGATATCATCTAGTGGCCTGGCAACGCACCTGACTGCGCTCTGCTAGTATGAATTGGTACCAGCAGGTACGATGAAAAATCCCGACGGACGCGTTGGGTACACCAATTAAAATCACTGGAATTCCACTCCTGTAAGTCCTACGCGGCCTGAGTCGAATTACGCCAGCATATGTTCCAGGTCCGGGTTGAGGGACTCGAACCTGAAGAAGATCGTGTCGTTTCGTCCTAAGATTAAGCGACCTGATCCGTCGGGTGAGTCGCTGCGCATCAACAATCCCTACACACATATACTATTAATATATAGTGGCACCCGAAGGATGGAAGAGCCCTCAGCCGAATCTACGATTCGACTGATCACTCGGGGGCTACTGACATGGTTATACCCTACAAGTACGTGACTTCAGCATACCTGGTCCAGCCCAAGGAAGGCCCACAGCAGATATACACTGGCCCATGAAGATTTTCGGGTGGCCAAGGCCCATGACGCCTTCGAATCCTTGGAGAGCAAGACTAGCGGAGATAGGAAATTCAAAGGGGTAAAACCCTAGAACTTGTAACCGACTAGGACTATGCCCGGGACCTGCCTAAGTCTATATAAAGGCCAGGAGGGCACGTCCTAGATCAATCGACTCATACCCTCGCACACGCATCCACGCCAGATCGAATCTGCGCACCCTGTAACTTTCGGTTCCGCCGTAATCAAGAGCAGACAAGCAGGAGTAGGGTTTTCCCTCCGGGGGCCTGAACCTGGGTAAATCTCATGTCCCCTGGTTGCTTGTCTGTTAACCGTGCCATGATCTCCAGCATCCCCATCTTCTCCAAAACCCAAGTCCATAACAATGGGAATTGACGAGATTAAACCTCGTCACTTGTTGCCGTTGTTGCCGTGCGAGCTGGAACCGATGCCCATGGCGGAGAGCGCAGCTCGTCGCGCACTGGACTCCGATGCTACTTGCTTGCGTTTGTCAAGCACCTCATGCATCTTCACCTGCTTCTTGTGCTCCTCGATTAGGAGCAGGTGGTATGCCATTAGTAGATCTCGCGAGGCATCGGCGGGCAGGATCTTGTTGCCTACCACGGCCTCGCGTGCCTGAGCCCATCCCTCCTCGCTGAGGTGGATGACTCGATCATTGTTGTCCCCGTTGGGTGGGGGGATTGGCTTCTTCTGTTCCCACCATTTCTACCCTACGGGTTGGGTGGCGGATTGTGTTCCTGATCCTGGATGACCGCGGCGCACTGGTAGCGCTCGTAGATCGGTTTGCTGCTGCCGCAGCTTTCGGATCCAGAACCGTAGGTCCCTTCGTCTGATGGTGGATCACACATATCGGAGTTGCAGCTGCTGCTGTCATAGGACTCGTCTGTTGATAATGATGTGCGTAGCACAGGGTGTGGAGCCCATGAAGCGGGCCTGATCGATGGCAGAGGCACCCGCTCTGGAAGGTGGAGAGTGCCGGTCTGCCCCACCTGGAAGCAGAAGCTCCCGAACAGGATCTCGAGTCTGTCGCCAACGGGCTCGAAGTCCTTCATGGTGGCCGGTGAGTGGGCGGTGAGGTTGAAGGCGCCGAAGAGGAGATGACTCTCCATCGCTGCGGAGTTGTAGATCGTTCGGGTTGGGACTGTCACGATCGCACAATCAGCGTCCCCAGTTCCCACAGATGGCGCCAATTGACGAGGTTTAATCTCATCAATGCCCATTGTTATGGACTTGGGTTTTGGAGAAAATGGGGATGCTGGAGATCGCGGAACGGTTACCAAACAAGCAACACGGGGACACGAGGTTTACCCAGATTCAGGCCCCCGGAGGGAAAACCCTACTCCTGCTTGTCTGCTCTTGATTACGGCGGAACCAAAAGTTACAGGGGTGCGCAGATGCGATCTGGCGTGGAGGTGTGTATGCGGTGGTGTGCGAGAGATTGTAAGAGAGCCTCCTCGTCGTGCCCTCCTGGCCTTTATATAGAGATAGGCAGGTCCTGTGCATGACGAGTCGGTCGATTCAGGTTTTAGGGTTTACCCCTTTGAATTTCCTATCTACTCTAGTCTTGCTCTCCAAGGATCCGAAGGCGTCATGGGCCTTGGCCACCCGAAAGTCTTCATGGGCCGGCGTATATTTGTCGTGGGCCTTCCTTGGGATGGACCAGGTATGCTGATATCGTGTACCCGCGGGGTATAACCATGTCAGCTCCGACCGCAGCGCTTGTAGCCTCTCCTCCAAACCTCTATGTGCTCTCTGGTAGCATGCATGTGTGCTTCTTTCCTTGCGGAATCCACTACTCTACGTCACTGAATTGTGGGATTTGAATTTTGAATCTCGTCGGTGCCCCTTCTCTCTCTCTCTCTCTCTCTCTCTCTCTCTCTCTCTCTCTCTCTCTCTCTTTCTCTCTCTCTCAGTTACTACACTTCTCCTCTCCTCCACTTCTTCTCCTCGCCTTCCTCCCCTTCTCCTCCCTCCTCCTTTTCCACTCTCTGATGACCTCCCTCTCTACCTCCGGTCGTGGCCTCCTCCTCCAAGTCCACCACCCGAGTGACCTTCTCCCCCTCCACCACCTCCAGCGACCCCCTCCTCCACATCCGGCGACCCCCTCCTCCTCCTCCGGCCACCACCTTCGGTGATTGCCTCCTACTTCTCCTCCTCTGGCGGCCTCCTCCTCTTTTGGCTAGCAACTCCGATGGCCTCCTCCTCTGGCCACCACCTCCGGTGACCCCCTCCTCCACCCACCATCGGCCTAGCCCTCCTCTGTCGACCCCTACCTCCAGTGACCTCCTCCTCCAGCCACCACCACCTCCGGTGACCCCCACCTTCAGCCTAGATCTGGCCCGCTTTTTTGAAAAAAAATTCTATGGCGCATATTTGCAATATGTGCCATAGAAATTTGAGATCTGGTCCGCTTTTTTGAAATTTGAAAAAAAATATGTGGCGCATATTGCCAATATGCACCATAGAAATGTGTTGTGAGATTTCTATGGTGCATATCAATATACGCCACAGAAACAAATTAGTGATGAGGCAACAGTGGCGCATCCAATATGTGCCACAGAATTCCAAAAATATGCGCCACTAATAGCTAGTTTCTTGTTAGTGGAACCAGTACAGAGAAGAGAGAAAGGCGCTCTAGAAGACGGCAGCTAAAACCCGTTTATGTTCCTTCCCTCTGTCGGTGACATCACCAGTTCGTCCCGCCTCCGGCGGTTTTAGAGTCTTGGAGGGCATGGCGGACCAGGGTCCCTTGCTGGTGGGAGGTCTCAGTGTTTTGTTTAGAGTATTTTCATTGTCTTTTTTGTCATGTCGAGGCGGAGACTACGTCTCGAAGTCAGAATAAGGTCCTCCCCGCTCTATCCTCGCACTGATGGTGCGTCTAGCATCGCCGGAGGGCACATGGAGTCGTGTGTCCGACGGATCCCTTAGGATTTGGTCATTTTTCGTATTCTTTAGTGTGGTTTGAGGCAAGTCTCTTTCGATCTAAGTTTGTCATCTTCGGCGATGTTTGCTACTATAATGCGCTAGTCCTTTGTGATCTTAGCACTACGACATCACATCCGTCTACTACGACAAGGTTTTCCTGACTCCGGTGATGGAGGGACGAGGACGACGACGCGCATTCGGCTCGTGTTAGTGTTTGTAGGCATTGTTAGGTTGTTTAATGACCTATTTGTAATTTTATTACTTTTATTATGAATCTTTGTACTTTTGTTGATAATTATTAATAGATAAGCGGAATTTCGAAAAAAAAATCCAACCAGCTTTTTTTTTAGGGGAAAGAAATCCAACTAGCTGCAACGTAGAATATGCACTATGCATTGTTCATTCTTGACCGGGCCGGACCTTTCTGCTGAGTAGAGGCCCAAAAGCTAGTTAGCTCGGTTAAACGGCCCTCGCTAGCGAAAGATAGATACCGGCCGACCTCCATGCCATATATAACCTGCTCCAGGTGCGCCCTAGCCGCAGCGACAATCCATCTCAAACTACAGAGTCCCCATAGATCGAATCAACAGATCAACGTGTTCGCCCCGACTCCGGAGCAATGGCTGCACAAGACCTCGAGAACCCCGGTTCTGCTCATGGCGGCGCCGGCGAAAACCCTAATAAGGCTGCGGCGGGGAAGCCCTCTCATCTTAGCAGCAGCAGCAGCAGCAGGCACCCTGCATACATGACTTGCATCGCGTGGCTGGGCATGGCAATCGCCGTCCTCGCTTATATCGCCTCCGTGATTCTCTTCGGTATCAACTACGGTTCTCCCAGCCATCCCACGCGTGCTGTCGGGATTGTCGTGGGGATCATCGGTATGGTTTGTGGACTCTGTCAGGCGTGTATTTTCGTCGTCGTTTGTGGCAATTATATGTCGTAGTAGTATGTTTAAACAGCATGCATGTTATATATATACTCCTGTATACACAGATCTTATACATGAGAGTTGCTCTCGAAGGTAGTTTTTAAATTTTGTGTCTCAAGCTGAAGCCGGTCGGCGATTGCCTGTCGTCCTTTCGAACTTGTTGATTTTATCGTATACACATGTCAACGTACGTAGGTTATTGGTCGCCCAAAGTTCTTTATATAAGGCTTCAGATTTTACTCTCTGGTTGCTGTGTAAGTGGTGGACACGATTTACTCCCTTCGTTTTAAAATAGATGTCTCAGATTTACTAAAAATTGGATGAATCTAGTCACTATTTGGATGAATCTAGTCACTATTTAGTATATAGATTAATCCAAATTTTGACAAATCTATAAGACATCTATTTTAAGACGGAGAGAGTATTATTTATCACGTTCAACAATTTCTTCTTTATCATGTGGCTGGAATTCATGTTGAATAGTATATCATAAAAAACTAAGCTGCCAACTTATATTTATATAAGTATATAATTTTTTCAGAAGGAAAGTCCTCGAGAGAGAGGCTTGTACCCCATTATATTAATATAGCAATCACTCAATACAACCAACATGCTGCCGCGAACCAACATGCCGCCAACCAAAAGCTTCCGGGTGCAGCTCACGGGCAACACCCGGAACAAAGCTGTTGTCGCGGGAGGGAGGGGGCTCCCGACGTCCATCTAGCTTGTAGCTGTTGTCGACGCTTGTCCCTGCGCACTACATACATGCATAGTTTTAAACCAAAAAAACTGGAACCAGAGGCCTCATCAGCTTTTTAAGCGCACCGGACCGTCCAGCTAATGAACCAGAAAAAACTAGAAAAAATGCTATTGAACCAGCGGTTTAGTGGAAAACCAGTCGGCGGTCCGACCAGTAAAAAATCGTCCATGGAAGAAAATATGACGCTGCGATCGGGATTCGATCACGAGACCTCCCAGATCGCTCTAACAAATACTTTAATGGACTAGACAACTGGATCGACTAGTGTTTCCATCAAAGTACTTTATGTACATTTAAATATGTTTCTATTATCTCGCTCTAACAAATACTTCAATGGACTAGCCAACTGGATCAACAAGTGTTTCTATCAAAGTACTTTATGTATACTCTAAATATGTTTCTATTATCTAACATATTAGTACTTTTCTATCCATATTATTTTCCTTAATAAACCAGCACCGAACCGGTTTGAACCAGTGAACCATGAACCGAGGACCTCGCTGGTTCGATCGCTGATCCGGTTTTTAAACTATGCATACAGGTGCATACCCGAACGTTTCACGCCTAAGGAAGCTCCCTACAACGAACACCACCGGCAGGGCCACGGACGACCGTGACGCCGCACGCTTGGACTCTGGCTCGACGAACAAGCGCGCGCGCTCGGCATAGACAAACACATCATCGACCCGCATCTCCCGGGCCGCCCCGTTCGGGCGTGCCTCTCGTACGTGCGCGCGTTCCAGGCTGCGGCCATCGAGCAACTCCATCGCGGCACCTGCTTATTACGTCGAGCAAGTTACGTACGTGTGTGTGTATCCACCATGCATGCATGTTCCCGGCGAATCGAGGGACGCTTGTTGAGAGCGGCATCCGGAACGGAGCTCTCGATCTGTACACTCAGCTGTACGTACGTACGTGGAATCCAGCGTCTATTTGGCACGTACGGTTCGATCGCGCCGTGGAAGCATCAGCATGCCGAGGCACCGGCCCTGATCCGGCCGGCCACGCTCGTCGGCGCGTGCATCACGAGCTCTCGCCGGAGATGCTGCCATGCATGCACGCTCCCTTGGGTGTCGTGTCCCGGAAGTCCGACCGACCGGCCCGCGAATATCCTCCAGCAAGCTCGCCGGCCTCGCGGTCGGCAAAGGACCTGATCCTGATCCAGCATCCTCGGTCAGTAGATTATGCATGATGGAGGGGGCTACGACTCAATACCCACAGCGGCATGGCTGGGCCCCCGGGAGTTACGCCCGTGTGTGGCCCACCACGTACAGGTTCCTTTCTCGTTCACCTCTCCTTTCTTGATCCCCATACGCTGCCGCTGCCCCTCCCGGGGTCTCCACGGCAATGCCCATATTTGATGGACTTGGGCTTTCAGGAAGGTGATATCCACAAGTGACTTCGTTGGTTGACAGACAAGCAAGGTGGTATGATTTACCTAGGTCCAGGCCCCGGAGGGAAAATCTTACTCCTGCTTGTCTGTTCTTGATTGATGATGAAAAATACAAGTTGCTGAGATGGCTGTGGATGCGCATATTGGATCTGGCGTCTGTTATGGATTGTGTGTAACGTGTCCATCTTGGCGGCCACTCCTAGCCTTTATATGAGGAGGCTAGGTCTCAGGGTAACATACTGAGTTGGTTACAAGTTGGATTCTATCTCTACGATGTTCCTAGTTTAGGAGCTTCTTCTTGTTCGACATGCCTGGAGTCGGTAACTTCATGCCTCCTATTGGGTCAAGCTAGGTAGGGTAGAGGGAAGTTTCCGTTGGGTATACCTATGTCAACACCAGCCAACCCTAACCTTTAGGTTCTTTCTCGCCTCCGTCAGCGATGCTGCAGCCAGTTGTGGCGTCGCCGTCTTGAGCGAGGTTCTTCGTCTTCCTCTTTGTCGGTGTTGGTGGGTTGGCCCATGTTCGGCACTCTAGGCAGAGAAAGTGTGTAGCGCGGGTGGGTGGCACCGCCTTCATCGGCAATTAGCATTTTCTGGGAATAGTTCGCTTGAGGATTTGGAATCATTCTGTGAGCAGGATGGGTGGGCTCCTTCAATGGGCTACCATGGGCTCCGTTACAAATCCACAAAAAGGTCTTTTTTCTGGAAATTTGGAAGGGAATGCTTCGTTTGAGGATTTGAAATTGCTCTACAAGCAGGATCGTGTGGGCTCCTTCAGTGGGCTATCATGGGCCGGATGTTGGTTTGTGTGGGCTCCTTAAATGGTATTTTCTTTCTAGAAATTCGGAAGGGGATTGGTTGGTTTGGGGATGCACTAGTAGAAAACAGGTCATTCGTCCAGAGCCCTCCGGAGCATTAGTCCCGGGTGTGTTAGAAACCGGGACTAATGCTCACATTAGTCCCGATTCGAATAGCTTGGACGCCGGCAGCCTTTAGTCCCGGTTCGAACGGGACCTAAAGGGGTGGAGATGGGTACGAACGTGGGCAACACCCTTTAATCCCGGTTGGAGACACAAATTGGAATTAAAGATGGACCTTTAGTCCCGGTTTGAAACATCAATCGGGACTAAAAATTTTGCAAAAAAACTTTGGCTAGTTCTGCCACGGCGGGAAAATGGGCAAGCACTAACAGAAGTATTGAACCGTGTTGTTTTCAAGGAGATGATGTTGATGATCAAGAGGGACAACAACTCGTTGGGCAAGAAACCATCTACTATTATGTTGGAACCTGGGCCAACAATGTCGCCTGAGTAGGCTATGTGGCGCCCACCCAGGGATTGTATGTGGCAGGGATGAATATCGGGGCGATGGTGGCATATTTCTACTACACCTACTACTACAGGCGCTACACACACGGACGAACAAGGACAGTTGCTATCTGGAAGATCGATTGTCGAAGTGGCGTGCGTGCCTTGATGCTGATGGTTTACTTTGCTGCATTCTTCGGCGGTCGTCATTCGGATGAACAACGTTGTCTAGCTGGGCATCCTGCTCCTTGCAGCGGTGGGAAATTCTTCCTCATGGATTGTGTTCGGCAGCAAGCAACGGGACCTCTTTGTACTGGTACCACAAGGGCCGCTCCAAACAAAAAGTTGGACCTGGTTTATACTAAACTTTTATATTTGTTTGGACTTATGTTTCGTACTATATAATGAATGAGTACAATTACATTTAATTATATGGCACAATTAACCACATATTTATGAAAGTTAGTGTTCTTTAATATAGTTATAACTATATCTCAACATTTTGCTTATGCTAAATTTAGATTGTATGTTCTGATAAAGTTACTTCTTGAATTAATTTTTCACAGTTACATATGAGTTTTCTATATGCATGTGTGTCGGTGTATATATTTAATATCATTACATATCATGATAGAGATTTCTAAAACATTCTTGAACAAATATCTTAATTCGCGGTTGTTCTAGTGTATTATTATATATGTATAGTCATGGAAGATTTTAGAGTGTAAAATAGTATGTTGTCAAAGGCGTCTCGCAAGTTGGATTCAGTAATAAGTAGACAACATGTCCATTCTCATAGTATTTAAATAAAATTACTTATAGGCGGCGATGATGTCTCGAGCGCTGTCGGTGAGGCCCTGACCACCGAAGACGAGGGGGTATGGAGGCGACAGATGCAGAGCCTAAGGAGTTGCGCGGTGCAGCGGCGAGGGTGTCAACAATGTCGGACATCCCTCATAGACCTCATAGCCGACACATCCCCTCAGGCGCAGTGGTGAGAGTGTGTCAATTGCCACAGATCTAATTAGATTAAGATTAGCTTGAAGCATTTAAAATTAGTTGTAATGAATTGTAAGATTTGAATGTAATATCTCTTAAGGTTTGAATAAGATCCGCGATTTGAATTAGGTACGCCTATAAATTGACTTTTTGGACGTCTAGCCATTGATTCAGTATCACTGCACGCCGTTCGATCTGCCGCATACCAACATCCCACGCCACGGTTGCCGCGACATGCTAGCGGCGTGTAGAGGGAACACTACTTTTGCATTTAACTGGTAGCGTCCCAATCCACACGCTACGGGTACCTTTGTTACCGACCGCATCACGACACACGGCCATTACACCTTACCAGTGACAGCCGTATTCGTAGTGTGGCACTTGCCCGCCGCTAACAACAATTTTGTAGCACTACCAATGAACCTTTTTCTACTAGTGTCCGTTGGTATATAAATAAAGTACAACAGATGGTTTTACCTTAAAAAACAGAGCACCTTATTTTGAAAAATAGAAAACAATAGGCTGTCCAAAAAGGATTAGCCTAGTACTACCACAAGCCTCCACAAACCCTATGACAAATGACCGGATAACGAAATGTCCGCTACTCCTAAACACCGCTTCAACAAGGGATCGTCGCATGTGCACCGATGTTGATTGTCGGTAAGCATTCTAGTGGTGATATTTTTCCTTATCACGCGCCCTAATATTTAAAAGTGAATACCGGCCAGAATCTGAGTTTAAACTTTATAAACTTGGATATGATGGAACATGGAAAAATATTGGGTATATGCTTAGGGCATGTTTGGTTGCCCCTATGCCTGTGCAAACACGGTTTAGCTGGTTTGATCAGTTTGGGCTAGTTCAAAATTTGACACTAGTTTTAAAGTTTAGATTAGATTTGTAAATAAGATTGAACTAGAGAATTTTTGGCTGGTTTGGACGGTTTAAGCGGTTTCATTTTTTTTGCACACGCTTAGTTGCCCCCATAACTTCCAATGCCCTGTGGTTGCCAGATTTTGATGTCTGGTTATCCACACGGAGCCTTGGCTGGGTCAGTGTGAACCCTAAAACCCTCCATGGCTTGGTCATTCCTCCAGAGCTAGGCGTGTGAGTGCCGGGAGTGGGAATGCAGCTCGTGCGAGCGGTGAGATGGCGTATCTCAAGCATGTCCGTGGAGACGGAGAACTTTTCCCTCGCCCTAACTACCCCCATCCACCTCACCGCAAAAACCACGCCACCATCCCTTATTCGAGCTCTCGGTCATGGGAAGCTTTTTCAGCGACAAGCAGGTAAGCGGCACCATCTTCTGCCGTCAGTGACAACAAGCATTATTCTTTTTTCTTTGCGATCAGCAAGCATTATTCCATCTCTTCACAGAACATTTTTTTTCTCTGAAAACTACTGGAGTCCACTTCATGAAAACAAAAAAAATCAGTATATCGCTGTCCGAACTTCACTAGTTTGATGGGTAGAGTATTTTTGTTTTGACAAAAAAAACTCTACGTTCACTACAGGAAAGATTTGAGACGCCGATAGAAGGTCACCCTTTTTGTATGAGCAGTTCGCAGGGTAGAAAACAGAGGTGCAACTGCACGCTCTAACATAATAGAATCAGCATTTTTTTTTTTGAGAATGAATCAGCAATATGTTAGTTGTGGTCTCGTAGATGTGGATATGGTCTTTTTGTTGTTGTTGTTGTAACCCAGCCGGCCTCCGTGCCATATATATACGTACTCTACGTGCGCCCTAGCCGCCGCATGCAGCCACAATCCATAATCATAACCATATCAAATATAGATCGATCTAGCGTGCCCGCGGAGCAATGGCTGCAGAAGACATCGAGAACCCTAATAAGGCTGCGGCGGCGGCGGAGAAGCCCTGCTGCAGGCACCCTGTCATGACTTTGATCTCGTGCTTGGGCATCCTGGTCTCCACGCTCATCTACGTTGCCTGCCTGATTCTCACCGCGATCAACTACAATTCTCCGAGCCATCCGACGCGTCTTGTCGGGATTGCCGTGGGGCTCTTTGGTATGGTTGCAGCAGGCTGTCTCGTGGCTCTTTTCGCTGATGCGTGTGTTCAGGTCTCGTATCTTTAAAAAGCATATGCCAATCGTTTCTTCTTTTAGGCCTCTATATACAGATCTTATACATGAGAGTTTCTCTTGAATTCAAGGCACACCATCTCTACACTGCCGTGCTCGATGCGACGCATGTATTTGCTCTCTTTCTAAATATAAGATGTTTTGTAAATACTACTCCCTCCGATCCAAATTAGTTGACTCGGATTTGTTTAGATTCGGATGTATCTAATACTAAAACATATCTAGATACAAATAATATGTCAATCTCCCAATCAAACATGTCGATTTAGTTCTTCTCGCTTCCTGTCTCAACGAATGCATCTCTTGTTTTTCTCCCATGTGTGACCTTCGACTCGACCTTTTCTCAAGCGTAAACCGAATGCATACTATGTTCCCGTCATTGTCGTGTAGCCGACTGGCAATGCCTATGCACTCTTTAGCTGTAGTTCTCAGATCCTCATTCATGTCAGCACAAGATCTTCGGTGGCGGAAAGGCTCCATAGGTCATTGGGAAGCTCGATTCTAACGACCTATTGGCTGCATCCCCTCGAGATCATTACTGACCAGGACAAAGTGACGCGATCTGCCATCCTAGTTGTTGTTACAGAAATGTGGCATAGATGTTGCCGATGGCATATAATGCAAGTCTATGAGAAGCTGGGGCCTATTGTGACGAAACAGGATGATTTGAGGAGAGAATTCAATGAGTGAGTGTTGGGGAGTTTGAAGTTAAATGGGTAGAAATGCTGCAAAGGCACGATGTTGTTGCTAATGCACACTTCCTTGACCTCTATGACCTAAGGGCATTCTTTGTTCTAGCCTACTCTCGTCACCGTTTCTTCCCATTCCAGCAAACTACTGCTAGAAGTGAGGGTATCAATACAGTTTTGAAGAAATCTGTTAATCCCCATGTGAGCCTTCACTACGGCACACCGTATGGGCAAAAAGACACGGCAAAGGCCTTTTGGAACACGGCAAAGGCTTTGCCATGTATATACACACGGCAAATGCCATGCGGCAACTCGCCATGGCAAAGGCCATTTGCCGTGTGTTTTCTAAATAAGACACGGCAAAGCCTTTGCCGTGTGTCTTACGCGTAGACACGGCAAAGTAAAATGAGATGACGGTTCCCGCGGAGATGACGGTGTCTATTCTTTGTTGTGTGTCTCCTCGAAAAGTACACGACGAAGAAGTCCTCGAAAAGTACGCGGCAAAAAATCTATCTTTGATGTGTGTCTCGTGGAAAAGTACACGGCAAAGAGACCGCCTTTTCAAAAAAAATTGAAAAAAATTCTTTTTTGTTTCAAACTTTTTTGAATATTATTTACTTGATAATCTCATATAGGATATTTTAACCCTTTGTATGCTTATTATTAGGTCAAATTGCACTCATAATCAAACTTCCCCTTCGGTCACCTATCCTAACAATACTCTAGCTCTAGCACGCTTAACTTCATTCCTAATGAGCTTTTAAGAAAGAAATCATACCTTATCGATAATACTTTCATATCAATCCTATTAACTCTTGGACCATGATGTCACACATCTCAGTTTTAAATTCCAAACAATTATTTAAGTAAACAATAATGAATAAGTAATAATAATCTTGAATCCAAATAAAAAAATAAAATGATTCATTTTATTTCCTTTTTCTATTTAATATGGAATAATTCATATATTTAAATCCGTAAATCGGAATTCGACAAATAAAATGTCTAAATTGATCAGAAAAATGTGAGGAATCCAAATATGACATCCATATAATCTTGTGAAAATGGGGTGGTATCATTTTGAATTATCCATTTGGTGGTTGCTTCACAAAATCCCCCGGTTTTTGTGCTCAGAAAATAGAAAATGCCTTTTTGGTGCAACAAAAAGGAAAACTTTCTCCTGCAACATTGTTCTCCATCCCATGATGCACATAAATGCATAATATGGCACCACGTGGAGGTTTCGCATTGTTTCGATCGTTTTTGAATTTTTTATGCCTCTTTTAAACTATAGACAAACTTTGTCGAACGATGGGTATGAAGATTCTTAGCTTCGAGTTGAGCCTATCTAAAATTGCATTGGATCTCTGATGAAATAGTATATTGTGAATCTAAAAATGATTTTTGTAAAAACTCATGACCATCAGATCATGTACCTGTAGTTCATATCTGGCCCACTTCCTACCGATTCAGTAGAAATTTGTCTTTTTTACCTGGGATGGACGGAAAGGTTTGAGATTCCCTTGTTAGGACATTGTCTATTTAAGGTGGTCTAGTATTTTTTTAAAATGTGGTGGTAGCATTTTGAATTAGCTATTTGGTGGTTGCTTCACAAAACCACTGGTTTTTGAGCTTGGAAAATAGAAAATAGCTTTTTGGTGCAACGAAAAGGAAAACTTCCTCCTTCAACATTGTTCTTCATCCCATGATGCACATGCATGCACAATATGGGCACATTATCACAAACTATGACTTGGTTTTAGCCATAACATTGGTCATTTGACCCAAAGTCAGGAAACCTCGAATGAGATAGGTCATTTTGTGAAGGTTTTTTTGAGACATATTCAATATACCAAGTTCGGTATTTTTTTCCTTCAACTATTTCACATAATATGAAACCACGCGAAGGTTTCGCATTGTTTTGATCGTTTTTGAATTTTTTATGCCTCTTTTAAACTATCGACAAATTTTGTTGAACGACGGGTATGAAGATTCTTAGCTCGGAGCTGAGCCTCTCTAAACTTGCATTGGATCTCTGATGAAATAGCATATTGTGAACCTAAAATCGATTTTTGTAAAAAATCATGACCATCAGATCATGTACATGTAGTTCATATCTAACCCACTTCCTGTTGATTCGGCGGGAATTTGTCTTTTTCACCTCGGGTGGACGGAAAGGTTTGAGATCCCCCTGTTGGGACATTGTCCATTTAAGGTGGTCTAGTATTTTTGAAAAATGGAGTGGTAGCATTTTGAATTAGCCATTTGGTGGTTGCTTCACAAAATCCCGCGATTTTTGCGCTCAGAAAATGGAAAATGGCTTTTTAGTGCAAAGAAAAGGAAAACTTCCTCTTGCAATATTGGTCGTCATCCCATGATGCACATGCATGGACAATATGGGCACATTATCACAAAATATGCCTTAATTCTAGCCATAGAATTGCTCATTTGATCCGAAAGTCAGGAAACCTCGAATGAGATAGGTCATTTTGTGAAGGTTTTTTTGAGACATATTCAATATACCAAGTTTGATATTTTTTCCTCCAACTATTTCACATAATATGACACCACGCAAAGGTTTCGCATTGTTTCGATCGTTTTTGAATTTTTATGCCTCTTTTAAACTATGGTCAAAACAACAAGCATAAAGATTCTTATTCACCATATATCTAATATTTGAGTTCAGATAGATAGATCTCATTTTTCTGCAAATTATGATATATTATTTGTATTTTTCTGAATTAGAATGGTTTTTTTATAATTTTTCTAAAAGTAATGTGATAAAAGAAAAAAAAGGACTTTGTCGTGTATACTGCGGAATACACACGCCAAAGGACTGGTGATGGCACATGGCAAAAAGGCCAACGTCTGCAACTGTTAGCTCCTCTCCGTCAAGTGGACATGTGGGGTCGCGGGTCCCACCTCGTTCCCGTGACGACACCTATGTCGTGTGCCGTTGTCGACTTTGCCGAGTGTTTTTTCTTTGCCGTGTTTCTTTATGGGTCTTTGACGTGTATATTTCTTTGCCGTGTTTTTTTTGAAGTTGTCGTGTTCGTGTACTTTACCTTTTGTTTTCTGGGTTACACACGGCAAAGATAAACTTTGTCGTGTTCTGGTCTATTTGGCACATGGCCGTGTCTGTACGGCAGCGATATATTTTCCCGTAGTGCTTCTTCGTTTCTTCCATCAATACATGAAATTACAGGAGAATACTGACACTGCTCAAGACGCTCATGAATTTGTTGGCGAGGACAAGACGGTTAGAGTGGTCAGATTTTTCAGTGGAGAAGCAAATGTTGGAAAGTTACACTCTCCCTACCTAGCTATGAGCGTTTTCAGATTGAGCTACGGAAATTTTTACGTCCTGTGCAATGCTTGCAATCATGGAGGAGTTTATGAAATTTACCCAATACAGGGCTCTGTTTTTTATATGGGCGTAGTCATGATGATGCCAGATCATTACATCCTCCCCAGGTGGTCACTGTCCCCTCGCGACATTGGTGTACCAGACACTTGTGGCATCCCTCTAAATCTCTAATTAGAAATTTGTTTGTTATTTAATTTTTTACATCATTATGATCATTATGACATCATGAATATTTTCTTACTTTTTTGGGCATAAAATTATTTTATTAAACACCGTACTTTATTTTCTAAATATCCGTATGGTTTATAATATATATAAAGCCGCCATCTCTTTTCTTATTTCAAATTTCTTTACTTGACTAAAAAGGTTTTTTTATTTTTCTAAAACTAAACTAAAAGAGGCAAAAGTCTGTCTGAAATTTTAGCCTAAAACTGAGCCTATCTAGCTTACTGTGATTGAACTATATAAATACTCTACTCACCTTCTTGCTTCCAAACTCTAGCCCCCATCCAATCTAAAATTCCTCAAAGCATTTCAACCGCGGCCCCGCGAGCTCCTATGATTTTTGTCTTCGGCTGCTTGCTTGTATCTATCACCACCAACTATACGTCTTCGTTAGAGCAAGAACAGTAGAGTAATCGGCTGCTGGCTGCAACTGGCACGATGCATGCTTCGCAGATGGTGAGGCGCTAGGACAGGCCCAGAGTTCCAGGGGCTTTGGACGCTCCGATTTGAGTCCGCAAGCGCTTGAACGCGAAAAGCTTTCGGAGTCCGTGGTCGACGTGGATGCTGCACACATAGAGGCGGTTGTGCTGAGGATTCTTAGGCTTTTCACAATGGATCGTTGTTTTTTAGGGTGATATCATGAGCACTGATATATTCTAAAAAACGGTTATTTTAATAGACTGTTTTTTAAAAATGTATCTAAAGCGTTCATGCATTTAATAATTTGGGGCTCGTGCATACATAGGATTGGGCCAATTACTTTTGCCTATGATTGCATACAGGAGGTGTAGCTTAGCTAAGATACAACATCATTTTCTTTCTTCTTTAACTATAGAGCCGCATAAGAAAATCGTCTAGGATATAGAGCTAATATACACCTATTGTAAAAGGCCTTATTAATACCTGACTGCAACATGTTGGCTGGATCGGTGTCTCCACGAACCGCACCGGTGCGCAGGAATGTCACATTCAACCTGAGACAACGCTTGAGCACCTTGGTTTTTAAGCTGGGTATATGTATCTTATATTTTCAGTGTGTAATGTACAAAACTTCAGCGTAGAATAATATGTGGCAAGATTATTATCTCCATTATTCTCTAACTTAAGCGTGAGATAAAGGACGGATTCTCAGCGTTTTGAGCAGCATCGTGTGCATCCCTTCTCTCTGCATGTGGGCCGTGTGGTTGTGTCGCTGCTAGGCTTGGACAGCTGTTGAGGACGGGAATTCGGCTGGACCGTGCGTGCTGTGTTTTTCCCTCGCCGACATGTGGACCTCTTCTTTAGGGCCCGGTCTGTCAACCACTTTGTAGTTTGGATGGGTTTTTTTTGGGTTTGGACGTGGGGATTGGACAGCTGGTTGGGACGGGAATTCGGCCGGAGCGTGCGTGCTGTCTTTTTCCCTGGCTGACATGTGGATTGCTTGTTTAGGGCCCGGTCTATCAGCCACTTTATAGTTTGGGTGGGTTTTTTTGTGGGTTTGTTTGGTCGTGGGGATAGAGTACGGTGTTGCCTTGTATAATCCATGCCTCAAGCGGTAGGCGACAAAAACAAGCTCATTTATCCCCTCTTGTCGCGGCTCCCTCGATCCCCTCCTCGTGTGACCAGAAACCCTAAACCTAATCCGCCGCCTACCGCCACCGTCAGCTCCTGGCTGGCCTCGGCCTCCCGCACCTCGGTGCGGTGGTAGGTCCTGGCTGGCCCGCGGTGGCGACGAGCAACAGTCGATGACGACATCACCGGGGCGCTCCACAAATTCCGCTCTCGGCCGTCTGTGGTGGTAGGCAGCGTTGGCTGGCCGCGAGTACCTTAGACGACCACCGACGCGTCGTCTCCTGTACTCCTTTCCTCCAACGCCGCCAGGTAGGTCTCGCCCCTCCCCTTTTTTATTTCTTAGGTTTACTGGCGCGGTGCAATGAGGCGCTAGGCGGTCAACGCCGGTGCTAGCAAGATGCGCGCGAGCCTCAAGAGTTCCTTTTCGCCGGTGGCACCAGGTAGGTCTCGCACCTCTTTATTTTGCAGACCAGGGCTACAGATTCCGGCGTGTGCAGACACGAGGAGGATGAAGACAACCGTGGCGAGCTCCGGAGCACCGGCGCGACCATGGCCTGGCGGCATGTGTGGTCTGCGGACGTGCTGCTCCGTTTCCATGCAGGCTTCGCATAGGTACCTATATACTAACAGCATGATTTTGGTAATCTCCTCTCCTAAATCCTCCTCGGCCAGTTCATATTCTTTGTGTTTAACATGTAGTGCCTGGCACCGTCGCGAGAACCAAATGTTTCGCGTACAACTGCTACGCCCACCACGCGAGGGCAAAATCACCCTGAGGACGATATTAACCACGACCACAAATCCTCGCCCTTGTGTAAGCCCTTCCATGCCCTTCAGTTGTTTATTCTTATGTACAACTAAAACTGTCAATTTCAGGTTTATCTTTCATTCAGCACGGATCAATCGCGTCAGTCAGCGAGTGTGAGCCATCAAGGTCAGGTAATTGTTAAAAATATAAGCAAATTACCATAATATTTAATTCGAAATAAGTAATAATAAATCATGACTATAAGTGCTGGAATTAATCTAATCATGTATACTAGCAGAATAGACGAACAGATCATATTCAACCAGAATAAGCAGATCACATCTATTCCAAGAGCTAGTACAAGAAACTGCAACAGAAACTGAACTAGATAGGAACAGATTACGTACGGTGCTGGAGGAGGAATCGGGTTCGTGTTCAGGTTGGGGTTGAGGTTCGCGTTGACACCAGCGTCGTCAGCCATGGCGTCGATGTAGAGGCTGCTGATGTCCGGGAAGAAGTCCTCGTCGGGGAAGGAGTGGTCGGTCGACGTGATGCCGTCAGTAGTCGCGCAGACGCGCTCCCCAAAAACCTGATCGCCCCTCACCCGTACAGGTTCACGAGAGGCGGTGGTTCCGGAGGCCTACTGTCCCGTCGTCCGGTGCACGCCGGAAGAGGGGATGGAGAAGGTGTAGCGGCGGCGCAAGGTTCTGGAGTCAGAGAGATGTGTATTTTCTCGTATTAGGGTTTTCGCCTAAGGCCGTTTATATATAGGCGCCGGTCGGGTAAGACGTGGGGCGTAGCCCACGTCCGAATAGTAACAGCCCACGTTTCCGGAAAGACCGGAAACGGCTGACAGAAAAATAATTTTCCCGAGCAGCAAAAAGATAAGATGGGCACCGAGGCACAATTCCATGAAACCTTGGCCTTGTGTGGCGGAGGAGGAGGAGCGCGCATGTATACCACTCCTCTTCACTCTCTTTAGGAGGTAGTAAAACACTCCACTATATATATTGGTCCAACTTCCTCTAAACTAGCAAGGTGAGACTAAACTTTGGTGCCACCCCTTGCTAGGCATGAATGGGCCAAGAGAATTTCAGAATTTGTATTAGGCTATGGGCCAAGGCCCACACCCAAATTTCAACAGTAATCAACATCCTCACACGGAAACATTTCTATGTTATAACTGAAACAAAGATGTTATATCTAGCTTAGACAGTTTTCTGTCAGACTTGATGTTTTTTGCTAAGTGAGCTTACAGGTGGAATTTTCCTCGATGCAGGAAATTGTTTCCTTAGCCTGACTAAGCTTGAATTGCTGTTTATGGACACACTAAATGCTCAGAAGGTAATCAGGAAATTGCAACCATCTCGAGTGTACGATTAATATTGTCCCAGGCTCTTTTGCCTACTAGGAATCTTATTTCCTTGCAATTGGTATCGATTGTAGAAGGTATGCCTTGATCTTTATCTGATTGAAGAAGATGGATGCCTTGGTCTTTATCTGATTGAAGAAGCTGGCAGCTCTCATCTTCTCATGGTCTTCAATGACGGAGCATGCAGGTGATATGTAAACTGGATATACATATCAAACTAGGTGAGCACCAAGTGTATATTCTCATTCCCCTCCCGTGTATACTCCATTTTTTTTGCTTGATTTGTTCAATTCTTTCCTCTCAGGTTTGCGTGTGGCAGCAGGCAATGGCAAGGACGTCATCAACGTAGCCTCCATTAGGAGCAACTACAACAGTGCATCCGTTTTCAAGGTGAGTGAGATGTGCCCATTGCCCAACACTCTGCCTAATCTATTAATTTGTGTGGCTAAATATAGTGTGAGATTTGTCTACTCGAGAAGAAAACAAAATTGATCATTGAAACACTAGACTAATCTTAATGCTAGATTTTTTCTAATATATTTTCACAAGTACTATTTCTAAAATGAGTCTGCATGTTATTATAAAGATTGATTTTGTTCAAGTTTCTGGCTTCTGCTGATACCTCATTGTTCAACTCAATATGTAACTGGATATTTATGCATTGTAGGTGCACATTTTCCCGTCAAGGAGCCATCTCGCGTGACCAAGGAACAATGCATTAGTGCTATTTGCTTGAGCTAGCTTTTGTACTCCCTCCGTCTCAAAATAGATGTCTCGAATTTGTCAAAATTTGGATGAATCTAGACACTATTTAGTACATGGATTCATCCAAATTTTGATAAACCTAAGACATTTATTTTGAGACGGAGGGAGTACTAAACTGAATGAGTACTTGATGGACCTGATGGTGGCCAGCTGCAGCATGTTACCGTGTCAGTTCAGACTTGGAAGGCCAAGCTAATGGATGTGTGTCTGATGGTGGCTCAAGTCGTCAACAACTCACTGTAAGATCAACCAATGTCATTTGATTATTTATTTTCGGTGTTCTTATATAACATCAGCATCAACTGTATAGTTGGTAGCCTGTAGTCCGCTAATATGAGAACTTAAATTTATCAGCAAATTCCCTATAAGATTAAGCATGGTCACTGCGGTGCGCGGTGAGGCCATCTGCGGTGTGCTCTGAGTCCAGGTGTCGCTGGTTGCCGTGTCGCTGTTTGCAGGCCCTGCGGTGGAATCGGTTCGTGGGGGAGTTACTGCTAGGCCGATGATGCGAGTCTCTCTCTGTCTCTCACCTCTCTCTATCCTGATGAAGACATGAACCCTTGTGGTGTTAATCTTTCCAGGCTCTAACTGTGTGGATTTTGCCAATTTCTAGATATAGTAGTGCATCATATGAACCTGATTGTGTTCCATATTACTTGGTTGATGTTTATTAATTTTCTTTCATATTGTGAACAGCTGGGTTATGAAATTGTAAGCAAGCAAGGTACCTCCAAAAAAAAATTGAAAGCAAATTGAGGTTTGTGCAAAGCTAGCAAGAAATGTTCTCTGCTATATACAAATTGTACCAATAAAGTGCCTGAAAGATATTTATCTGCATGCCTACTTTTGTGCAGGTAGATGTTAATATCCATGTTTTTATAAATATATAGCATTGATACTTACATGGGTCTGTAGGTTGTAGCATGATGAATTAATCTAAAATGTTCTTAAAAACGTTGATATGTAACTTAGCCTGAAGAAGGTCGGTAAAAGTAGCATCTCTTTTTTTGTGTGTGTTTCGGTTAGCAATAGATGTATATCAATTTACCTAACTGTGTAAGTTATTTTTATTGTTGGGATCATCACAATATAGCTTATGTCCCTGCTATGTTAAAGAGCTAGCAAGATATGTACGTCTTAAACGGGAGCATCAATGCATCATTAAACTACTCTCTCCAATCCAAATTAGTTGACTTAGATTTGTATAAATTCAATTATATCTAGACATGATTTAGAATTAGATTCATCCGTATTTTGAAAATTTTGAGTCAACTAATTTGGGTTGGAGGGAGTAATATATTGGTCAAAGCTATTGCTATTTTGAATTTAGATAATATCAGGCTTATAACAAATCAAGCCATAACCTCACCCCCTCATGACGTGCTTTTTTAGATCAAAAAGAGCATTTTATTCTTAGTATAAAAAAAGAGCATTTTATTCTTAGTATCAAATCAGTAGGACCTGTGGTAGCTATATTTCATAGGACCCTGTAATTCTTACATATCTTGCAATTTCATGAGCGAACCTATTCTTCTCTCTTCTAATGTTGCTCATCTCCTGTTTGGCATTAGTATTTGTCTTGCCTTGATTTCTTTGTAAATACCCCTATGTCTTCACATGCATCTCTCAGTTTTGTGTATTTCACTAACCAACCGAGCACAATTTATCTTGACCATGAACTATGTCCAAATTGCAGGTCAAGAAATACCGCTGGAGCTTCTGCTTCTTCAGCACCAGTGTGATTGACCAAAGGATGTCCTGCAAACATTATCACCTTAGTAGTCATGAATAACCAGGCCCAGTGACCAGCAAATGTTGCACCCATTTCAGCTAAAAAAGGCATGCGTAACCAACTCAAAGACATTCTTTCCTTGCTCTTTAGTGAATATGGAAGTAGCCTGCCAGCCTCTCACCTTCAAGATCTCCCACTTCAGGGTGCGTATCATCAGAGTAGGAAAAAATAGGGCAATCTATTGAGGCTCTGCACTAATGGATTTTACGTGTACTCGTGTGGTTCGGTAGTTTCTTGGGTCCTCTAGGCTTTGCCAGGTCACGAAAGGGGATCAATTTTTCCGTATCATATATGGGATTTCCAATTTGGTTTTGCTCTATAGTGATGGGGTGCTATTTGGACTGTGAATTGCGGTCAAAATTTCTTATCGGGTGGGGTGTCGATGGAATCGAGGGCTAGAAGTGGTAACTGATGCTTACTTTTGCTTCATTGCAGGGGGTGACGTGGATACTCCGAGATTGCACCGTAAGCAGGTGTGATGGTACTTCAATATGAATATGTGTATTGTCTCATGGCATTCTTTTCTAGGAAAAAAATCTTTTAGTTCCACCGCATGAGTTTTTATTTGATTCTTCGCGCACCACATAATGTGGGTATTTTCTCATGGCATTCGTTTCTTGGACATCGCACCAAAAGCAGGTGTGATGAGGACTTCAATATGAATGTGTGTATTGTCTCATGGCATTCGTTTCTAGGAAAAAATCATTTAGTTCCATTGCAGGAGTTTTTATTTGATTCTTCGCGCACCACATAATATGTGTATTGTCTCATGGCATTCGTTTCTTGGAGAAGTATGAAATCGAATTATCTCATGGTTTGTAAATGTCAATGGTGAAGTGCCTATTATTATGTGAATAAAAGCATGGTCCTAGAAAACAATTAGCTGCAATGACTATATTTGTAACAGCTAGAAAGTATACTGCACTGTAATAATTGTGATAAAAGAATATATGATGTAAAGGAACTAACCTATGATAGGCTTAGCTTTGAGTTTTTTGACACGTGGTGCCCCTTTTCACATGTTGCCGTGACATATGCCGAGTTCATGTGTAGATGGACGTTACCATCAGCCTTTTGATTTTTGAGGATTGGAGTATGATGATTAATTTTTGTGGAGTTGAGATAGTCTGTTCAATAAACTTATGGAAAACTGCTAAATCAACATACTACCTATGTCCATAAATGTAAGATTTTTTTGTGGCCTATTTTAGCCAACCAACACATCTTATATTTGGGAATGGAAGTAGTATTTGATTAGCCTTTTGAGGTATCGTGTTAAAAATATTATTTGTTTGGAGAACATCAGGTCGAGACTTTTTACTAATGAGGATGTTGGTCGGGGTCGGGTCACACCGACCAAATTTCCGTACTCCTTTTTTTAAACATCAATGTAGACTGTAAAGAGTCCTTCGCCCTCAATGAGACATGCACATTAGTGCAGTTTCATGAAGAATGGGACATGCATAGGTTCATGAATAAAGGGACATACATATTAATATATACATCCTCAAAAGAGATGTGCATATGCTTTTCTTTCTTTTGGTATCTCAAGAAGGATGATTACCTTTCATGATACTTATTGCTAGACACCATAAAAATATAGGTTTTCTTATGTTAGCGCTATATATGGTGCCTGATTGTTGGTCAAGAAGCAAAGCTCTTTTCATGATTGTAAAGGTACATTTTTATGGCAAAAAGTATTTCATTTTTCTCGAAACTGTAAGCCCACCGAATGACCTTCTCCCTAAGGCCTATTTTTCTTGCTTTTCTAGGAGTTCCATCTTCACTTTGATCAATCTGGCTCCTCTAATCGTAGGATCGCTGGAATTTCGGATAGCTGTTAATTTTGGTTACCTGGAACAATATCCCTTTGTTTGCCGACAATAGTTTTTGAACTGGTGCAAAACTATCTTTCCTTGTCCCTTTCCAACCTGTCCTACCATGTCATATTTCTCTGCTTCGCTTCCCAACTCGCTAAAACCTGCCACTTTGATTCGCCGCCCACGTCCTCGATAGCGTTATCGATGTTCAGTTGAATGTCACTTCCTTTGTCTCCATCTCTCTTCATATCGAATCCACTGCTTCCATTCCCAGTCCCTTCACACAGATTGACAACGCCATGCAGACGGCGCGGCGAAGCGCGCTTGTCCGTCTAGTTTCCCTGTATGCACAATTTCTTACGTACCTAGTTTCAACTTTGTGAAGTGTACTATTTTCTACTAGCCCTTATACAGCAAAAGAAAATTTTGATAAATATACTCAAATTCATAGAAATACAAAATCAAACATTTAGTGAGCACCAACTCAGTGCAAGTGCATGTGGAGTCTGGCAAATTTGTAGGCTATATATGCACTGGAAAAATGATTGAAATCAATTGCCATGATAGAGGGGATTTCGCTACTGCAAATACATCGGTTCAAGACATGGAATGAACATGCTCCATTGGAATGAGGAACACCACGGAGGAGAGTGAAGGGGGACGAACTAGAGTCAATGGAGTGGGCATAACCTGTTGATGGCGCGTGGCAGTAGCGTCTTGTGATGCTCGATGATGCGAGGAGAGGAGTGGGCGGGCAGGTCCATGAGGGGGTTGTGGACGTCGAGATCGAGCAAAGGGAGGAGGCCCCACGCTGCACGCTTGGGGCTGGCTTGATTTGTAGCCCGCGTGAAGTGGAAACATGCCCTGGGGATGCAAAATAGCCCAGATTAGATGCCTGCCATCCTTCCATGTTGTGGCCCGCATGCCCCTCGAAGAAGCACAGGCCAGGCCCGTGGCAATGGCCGAATCGAGCATTTCTTCAGAGCCACCCTCGTCGCGAGCTTTTTGGAGAACGCGTCGTACGAGGAGCTGTAATAGAGGGAGATGGAGCGAGCTCTACCGCTGCATCAAAATTCTGGCGAGAGAGATTCGGTTATCGCCAGCCACTCGACCCCCTGCTTGTCAATGCTCTCTCACCGACAAATTCCATAACCACCATCCCCCTGCCGCCAATCGAACTATTCCCTCTCTCGGGATCCATGGCGCCAGCGGGAGCTTGTTTGCCGGCTTGGACCAAGAGCTCGAAGTCGGTCGTCACTGGCATGCATTCTCCATCTTCCTCGACCTGTGTGTTGAATCCTTTTCTGTTGTCGGTAAGAAAGCTTTAACCCTTTATGTGGTCGATTAGATATGTAAGATTGCTATGTAGGTTCGTAGATCTGTGTTGACGGGCACATCTTAGTAGTTCAATGCTTAGAATCATATACCAACTATTTCGTGCTCTGTTTGTGATTATACCATGGAATTTACCCTATTTGAGACGGTATTCCTCTATTATACAACTTAAAATAATAATTATTTATTGATTACCGGTCCAGCTATTGAACCGAGTGAACTAGCGGTCGGACCAGAGAATCGTAAACCGACAGCCTGACCGGTTCAATCTCCAGTTGGTTTTTTAAGGTATGCTTAGAATAAGACGGATTTGTGATGGTCACTGTAGATTTTGAACTCCATGGTTTAGGTGTGAAATATTGTGTAGGTTGTCATTCCTTCTTCGTCATCAAGCACATCGATGGTGCTCATGCCTTCTTCTGTGTCTAGCACAGGGATGGTGATCCTTTGTTCCTGCCCATCGAGCATAGACACGAAGGTCATGTCGGTGTCCCCCTCTTCACTGACTTCTGCACTAAATCTCGCCCCTAGGCCTTTAAGAGCATCTTTGCATGTATTGCTTGTTGATTAAATCATGCACACCATTGTAGTTTGATGCATACTGTGCCTTCTCCCGATCTGTCTGCTCCCCCAGTGAAGAGTGATATGTCCTAGATGCAGCCTGCCACTACAAATCCTGAGCCATGGAATTATCTACCCAAACATGCAAAAGTTTGGGAACAAGTTTTGTTAGAGTTTGTCCTCACCAGGATCTACAAGCAAGTCAGTAATGGGGTAGACTTTGTCCGAGGCTTTAAAGAACACAATATGAAGAGTGTTTTGCAATAATGTTCTTGACTACACTGGCATTACAATCACCCCTAGTCAGCTTCACAACCACATGAGGAAGTGGGAACAGAAGTGGAGGCTGCTAGGCCAGGTTAGGGCATTTGAAGGAGTGAAATTTTGCAAGGACATCACGACCTTCGTGATGGATGAAGACAAGTTTATGAAACACCTCATGGTTAGGATGCATATCACTGTTTTCCTTCAGTTTTCTACTTGTTAATTATGTTCGTGCTGTGCTGAACTAACACCATGTTTTCTAAATCATAGTGTTACCAGAAGCACCAAGATTTGATAAACAAACCCATTCCCAACTACAAGCATGTGAAGATGATCTTTGAGGATAAGAATGTGAGTAACCATTGTTTAATGATGTCGCAGTTACTTGTGGAAGCTATGAACTGCCTTGCGGACAACGGGTCCATGGTAGCAGCTATGCGGCGATGAATGCATTAGAGCGGAGGGTCTATCTTAGGACCTGGATGTGCAAGCGCATGTGTTAGTGTTGCTTCTTTGCTACTATGACTGATGGTGTTCGTGATATCATGAGGTCATGTATATTTTGGAACATGTTGTACTATCGATTTCACTAGATAGGAATTGATCAAAATTGATGCCTAAACTGTAATATTTTGAGAGGTGGTATATACTAACCCCTCCGATGGTGAACTTGTGATGCATCACGGACCGTATTTTTTGGTTATCTTGTGGTGCATCTGTAATTGTGGCAACTACTAGTTAGGGTGCCTATTACTACCTCTTATGATAAATTGTGTTATGTTGAAGTCCTTTGCACGTCAGTTGTCTATTCAGATGTATGTGCTGGGTAACCTCACCACTCAATGGAAGAGGTTACAACAACGCTGGTTGGAGTTGCAACCAAACGATAGATTATGTGTTTTGTCTAGGTTGGAAAGTCGTAGCGCAACCAACAAAACACGGGTGCTACCGTTCCTGGACTCATGCAGGAAATCGCTTTGTCGGCAACCAAACAAAGTCCAGAGTGTGACTCCAAGGTTGTTTCCCCCGAGCCATGATCCCTAGGGGTAGGTGTCCGGGAGCCCCTCCTGGTGGACGCCTAGAGCAAGAGGAGGCTGGTCGCGGTTTCTCAACATGGGATGGTGTCATTGAGGTGGAGATGGGGACGAAGGGAAGCTAGGTTAGAAGATCAATGGGCTCTATTGGTACACATCGATGGGCGCTACTAGGACAGGCATCTCTTGTGAACATGCGGGGGGGTTTCCGTCGCGGGGTTACCAATATGACTCATGCTGGTCTTGTTTTTGGCACCAATATGAAAGTGTATGGTCAATTACATTGATGAAAATAGATTGCTCTTATTTATTTGAGGGTACCACAAAACATCTCGTAGCAAGAGATGAGTTACGGATGTCCTTGGGAACCCGGGTTGTTGTCACACTAGGAGCAAACACTAGTACAAATTGGGTCTTCGCATACGGTGAAAATGGCCATTCACACACGATGATTCAAATTGTCACCACCCGAGGGTGGACGATGAGTCTCTACTGCGCACACAGTTTCGTGGACCGTGTGGAAAGGGGCACAGGCTTCTTGAAAACCATTTGTCTGCGAATTGTTGGGCCTTCACATACGTGGTTCATATGTTCATCATATGTGATTCCGTATGATGGCAAACTAACATATTTTGTTTTGTAGTATCCATTCGGCTCTTTTCACAAACAGTTTATTTTAAATATAGAAAAACAGTTGAAACATGACAAATCAAATAGGAGGTACACAGTTGGCAGGAGGTTAATCGTGGAGATGCTTTGTCTATAAGCAAACGGGTTTTCTAGACTTGGCCGTGTGGGATGTATTTGTTAGGGTTGAAGGAAGTGTAAGATGTGACCGTGAACGTGTCTACCAGAACCGCAGAGAGACGGTCAAAATTTTGCGGAGTCAGAGTTTTTTTATACCCTGATTTGTACTACTAGTTAAACGACAGAAATCTTAGAATCTGCAGCTTGCAGGGAAGGGATGTTGCTAGCGATTGACTTAAACCTTTGTCAAGTAAAGCTAGCCAGCGACTGCGCCAATGTGATCCGGAGCATCAATACCGGAGATATTCTAGGTTCATATGGTCAGATAATCCGGGAAATAAAGACGTCCACCATGGACTTTGAAGCTTTCATTTTTGTTAACGAGGCTCTCTTTACTCGTTGTTAGGTGGGCATGTTTAGTTCCAAAGTCCACAAGATGATGTTTGTACAAACATTTTGAATTAGTGAAACATAAAGGGTGGGGATTCTCAAAAAAACAATCTGAACCCAAGTTCTGGGCCACACATTTCGCAAGTCAGATCCTATAATTTGACAAAGTTTAGAACTTTAGTTTACAGAATAGGTATATTTTTCATTCTATATACTCCCTCCGATCCATATTAATTGCCTGTCAAAACTTAGATGAACCTATATATAAATAATGTCTAGATTCATTTAAATCTAGACAAATTTAAGTCAATTAATATGGGCCGGAGGGAGTAAAATAAATATATTTAAGATTTATAATTACATCCACGTACGTACCTGCATCTATCTACGTGCAATGATTTTTTTGGGAATATTTTGAACTCCACGCGGGTCATTAAAACTTCTCAAGATAACCATCATGGAATGGACACGTCGCCATTTTCTTTTCTTTTTTTTCTTTTTTTTGAGATCGCGTTGTCATTTTCTTGGCTTTATCTTCTGTAATTATTATGCTCATAAGTACTTAATTTCAGAAAAACTTACAAATACATATTTTTCATGCGTGTAGATAAAACTAGATTTTTCTATCTTTTCCTTGCGAGCCATCCCTGCTCTCTCTCTCTCCCTATTGGCTACCTTTGCCACTAGGCGTCGTTACTGGCAGTACCTCGGAGACGAGCTCACACCACCTGACATGGTTGGTTTGTGAGCAGGTACGTGATAGCCAGTGATAGGCCATTAGCATGCCGCGAGATGCATCCTTCAAGCTGCAGCCTCATGCCCGCCTTCCCATTTAGGAAGAAAATGACCCTGCCTCCACCTTCCATGGGGCGCCAAGATTTTGTCTATGGCCCCTCCGACGGTGGCGATGCAAGGAAGGAAGGGAGCCAGGGGTAAAGCCACCTCCCTGGGACCCCAGGCAGCTGCCCCGTCTCGGCTAGTGATCGCTCGCTAGAAAATTTCACCTACGCAACAGTAGCAAAGCTCTACCCATGATCCAATGAGCTGCTAGCTCCACCAGTGCAGGGAGGCCCCTATCGGCCGGTGGCTAGGGTTCCCCTATGTCTCCAGATGAGGGCGACATGGGAGATGGATGTTCTCGTTCTTTTCAATTTGTGGTGTGGCTCGATGTTTAAAATCGCGGGTGACGTGTACGCTATTGGTGTATTCTCGTGCTTAGGTATTGAACTTTTAGATTCTATTCTAAAAGAAATTTAGAGTCTAAGGGGGCTCTCCAGATCATGTCCCCCTGAAATACACATGTATGATTGTTACACTTTAGACCCAATTAGTGGGTTACTAATTTTGTTCTTCTATTATTATTTTTCCATGCCGGTTGTCTTTGGTGGTGTCCACGATCCCTAGGGGCCCATCGCGCTCACTCTACCTCTCAAAATACGCATCCCCTATCACCTGGTCCCCCTTCCTCCGCCCTCTTTCTTTGTAGAGGAGAGCCTCTCAGCCATGCCAACCGGTGGTGGGTCGGAGCTTGAGGAGGGTAGAGAGGGCGGGATCGCGGTTGAACTATGCACGTAAGCGTACAATGGTTGGTCGGAGTGTGAGGATGATCGATACTGGCGGTGGCAGGAAACAAATATAAGCGAAGCTGAATCAAGAAAATTTTCACATAAGGGGGGCCAAACAGACTAATCTCCAACTATTAGACTGTCTGATCTCAACTAAACCCAAAAATTAGCTTGATGCACCATTTCATACGGTTCCAAGGCCCATGCTGGTCCCCTGAGCTCCACCACTGATGTGGTCGGAGCTTGGTGAGGGCCACGACAAGCTCAAGGAGTAGCGAGAATGCACAAGTGGCGGCTCATGGAAGCTTCTGGAGGCCTGGGGACAACGTGGAAAGCCTGATCGACGGATGCACGATGTCGGTGGAAGTCGCTAGGGCTGTAACTTTGGCCGTGCCAAAATTGCAAATTTTGGGTGTATGTAGGTGGCGTTTGTTATCATGAAACGCCGATCCATCCAATTATTTTGTTGCAGGTAATTTGATAAAACTACTTATAATTTGCTAGAAAGTATTGTATATAACAACATTTTTTAAAAGGGTTGTGTACCATGCAATAAATTTAAAAACCACACGATGCGTGCTGCGTGACGGGATGGATGGGTGAATAGAGCAAATGGGAGTGTGAGAGAGAATTCGAAAAAGGGGAAATGGTCCCACATGAATCCGTATTGACCGCGCTCTACCCTTCACTCTCCCATTTGTCTTATCTGGGTTAAAAAAGCTACTGTAGTAGTAACTTTCTTGCAAATTTTGTACATTAACAGTAGCTAGACTGTAAAAGAAATGATGGGTAAAGTGATGGATTCAAAACGTTAGTGACATAGGCGCGTGGGTACCAGTGCTCTTTGTGTTATAGTGAACGAGCGAGGGGGTGTATTCGAAAGAAGTTGTGCTGCTGTGTACTGTAAAGCTGACATGCACGAGAAACAGATTTGACCGGATTCCATCCATATAACATCGCGCTCGCACACACACGATAGGCGCGCACAGGCAACGCCAAACCCTCCCCTCTCTCTCTCTCTCTCTCCATTTTGGCCTTTGAGCAGCAGCTGCTGCGGCGGCGCCGCTGGGGCTGGGGCTGGTGACATGAAGATCAACGTCAACAGCTTCAAGTTCTGGGTGGAGGTCGCCGGCGACGTTGCTGTCTTAGTCCTGCTCGCCATGCCCTTGTAAGTAGTAGTATCAACCAGCTCTGCTCTGCTCATCACATCTGGTTGTTCTTTGTTCATGTTATTAGAGCACCGTGCGTCGTGTATGCAACCTCTCCACCCACGGTGCTACCGGCGCAGAGCACCACCATGCACACCGGCACGTAGTTACGTACGTACGTATATACCTGCGCTCGATCGGCATAGGAAAGATGGTACGTACTAGTATTTCTTCACGTTCTGATCTGATGGGCTGCGTGTGCGGTGGCTCAGAATTCGGCCCAACGACGAGCCGGCTGTGACTGTGAGGAGACGAACGTTCCTCAGCAAACAAAAAAAGCAAAAACAAAAAAAAAAGGCCTTTCCCCTAGAAAAACCCCATTTTTTAGCGAGCCGGGGGTGGCCTGAGGGATGTCGCAGGCGCTGGCAGTGGCCTGAGGGCTTGCGCAGGCGCTGCCGGTGGCCTGAGGCCTGAGGCCTGGCGCCGGCCGTGGCTGAAATTCGCGCGGTGGCTTCGAGGGCATGCGTCGGCGGCGGCAGATTGGGTTCCAAATTTGGTTCAGATCGTTTTTATGGTTACAAAGCTCATGGCTTCCTTAGAAATAACAGAGATAGCTTCCAAATTTGCCATCTTTACTGCGTTTTAGTTTGCAATATTGATCATTGCAGCAATTCCTCCTGTTGATGCTCATTAACTCATAGTCTAAGGCGATGTTCTTTTGCAGTTGCAACTCTTTACTTGCATTTGAATTGAATTGCCACCATTGCGCAGTCCTGATCTAGATGTCACATCACAGCCCTTCTGCAGCAATGTGCATAGCATTGGTGGGTTTTGGGGTAGGATTTTATCATTTTGGTGGGGATACAGGCTTCTGATGCAGGAAATTTATAAACTACTAGCTCGTTGTCCTCCTCGAAACAGGCATACGCCCAGCTTTATAAATAAAGCAACAACCATACAATATCCAGATCACGCGACAAAGTTCAGCACCAAACACAGAGACCACGCAACACACTCAACACCCACACAGTCTAGCACACACGGATACAAACACGCCCCAAGGGCGCGCTCAGGACCCGGAGGGAGAAGCAAGTTGGCGTGCCGCCACGATGAGGTGCTCAATCATCCCGTCCAGCCGCGCCCTGTCCCGCTGCCTATTCAACGGGTACCACTGCTGCAAAAAAGCGAGAAATTTGAAGATCGAGTCAGAGGCACTGCAAAGAAAGACACGCTCGATGACCATCTTGTTACGGATGTTCCATAAAGTCCAGGTCATCCCTGCGAACAGGAACCAGAAGAGGCGCCTCCTCCTACCGGTCTGGTTCGCATTGGCATCTAGGAATTCCCCCAGGTCCGCGGCCTGCCACGACGGCCCCAGAGCCTCATGGGTAAAGTTCCAAAGGAAGCGAGCTGCGGGACAGGAAAAGAAAATGTGATGCCCCGTTTCCGGGACCGCACAAAGCGGACAAAGGCCATTCCCTGGGCCCTGCCGCTTGGCCACCTCCACCCCTGAAGGAAGCCGATCACGTAACAACTGCCAAAGGAAGATCTTAATCTTCAAAGGGAGGGGGGCCTTCCACAGAGGGGACGTCCAAGAAGTGGAGGGCCCACCGAAGAGGGCCCGGTACATGGACCCCACCGAAAAAACGCCCGAGGGCGAAAGGTGCCAGGACATACTATCTGGGGATTGGGAGTGGGGCAATGGAAGACTGTCCCGAAGTCCCTCCCAGGTCGCTCGCTCAGCGCCCCCAAGGTTCCGGCGGAACGCAACGTGCCAGACTCCGTCCTGGAAGGCATCAGCCACCAAGAGCAAGGGATCTGTGCATATCGCGAACAGCTCGGGCGTCAGAAGACGCAGGGGGCGCCCACCCACCCAAGGGTCGAGCCAGAAGATGGTGTTTCTCCCATTCCCAGTGGAAATAACAAGCCCCTTCCGGATCGCTGGCTTGATGTCCTGGATGGCTCTCCAAAACTGAGAGCCCTCCCGACGATCATAGGCTAGGAGTGGGCACCCGCGCAGATACTTAGCTTTGATCAACTTTAACCACAGGCCCCCGTCGTCCGTCAGGATCCGCCAAACCCAACGAAGCATGAGGGCCACATTCATGTGACGAGAGGAAATGATCCCTATGCCCCCCATATCCTTGGAGGCGCAAATGTCCGCCCACTTAACCATGTGGTACTTTTGGTGACCATCATTTGCCATCCAAAAGAACCTAGAAAGCTCCTTGTCAAAGTTGGCGTGCACACCTTCCTGCAGGATATACAACCCCATGATGTACATATTTAGGATATACTAGCTCGTTGTCTTGTGTGATCATATTTATTACTGTCTGTCAATGTTACTAGCTCCCTGCCTTCTGGAACTTGGGTTATTGCAATCGTGATCTGAATTGTGAGAAATTTCCTCATTGGTATGCAGTTACTTCTATGTTCTCTGTGTTTGGTAATTTGTTAGTCAATAATGCGACAAATCTTTTAAACGTCTCTAGTGCACAATTACACATAGCTTCCCTCTGAACTTGTGATGGAAGGTTGTCAGTAATAGGTTTGAAATTTGGGCAGTTCGCGCCTTGCTTTGTACTCACTTTTTGCCATTGTATATCTACTAGTAGTTTGTGAATATGATGCTTCTATAGCCGTTCTCCAGTAATTTACTATATCATTAATTTGATATGAATGTGGTACAGGGAAATTTATAACTACCAGCTCGCTATCTAGTGTGATCAAATTTACTATTGTGACTATTAGCTCGCTGCATTCTGTAACTTGGGTTATTGCACTTCTCATCTGTATTGTGAGAACTATTACTTCTATAGTTCTACCTAATCTGCGTTTGCTACTTCTTAGCCAGCAATGTGTCAAATCTTTTAAACTGCTGCAATGCACATAGCTTCCATCTCAGGTTTGATGGAGTATTGTTAGTACTAATAATAAATAGGCTTAAAACTTGGGCAGTTCACACCTTGTCGATTTGACTGAATTAAATAATAAAAGCTAATGGGTTTCTCAAATATTTCAGGAATTAGTGAATATAGCTTCCTAACTTATCATGTTTTCTACGTTTTAGTTAGTTAGTTATTTAATGAATGTGAGTTGATCATTACAGCGACTCTTCAAGTAGTGCAATAACTCCTAGCTTTATTTATTTCTGAAATTCTTCCCGTTGATGCTGCTTAACTCCTAGTTTTAAGGCAATGTTCTTTTGCAGTTGCAGTGGGATGCTAGGAACGCCTTATTTGCATTTGAATTGAATTTCTATGATTGTGTTATCCGGATCTAGTATGTCATGTGACGGCCCTTCTCAGGCAATATGTAGAGCTTGGTGGGTTTTGGGGTAGGATTTTATACATTTAGGTAGGGATTACCTGTGGTTACATACAGCTTCTGATGCAGGAAATTTACAACTACTAGCTCGCTCTCTTGTGTGATCAGATTTAGTACTGTCACTATTAGCTCGCTGCCTTCTGTACTTTGGGTCATTGCAATTAAGATCTGAATCATGAGAATTTCCTCACGGGTATGAAGTTATTGATGTAGTTCTCGTTCTCTGCGTTTGCTAATTCTTAGTCAGTAATGTGTCGAATCTTTTCAAAGGCTGCAATGCACATACCTTCCTTCTGACTAAGGTAGATTCGACACATGAGTTTTGGTGTAGTAATATAAAATACTCACTTGGTTACTTATTTGTTTCAGCTTCTTCGTGTTTCCAAAGATTAAGCGTGATCAAAGTGTGGGGACTGTCCTCTGCTTGCCATTTGTGTTCACTTGGATGAACGCGGTGGCGTTTGTCTTCTACGCAACAAACAAACAGGACTGGCTGGTGGTAGGCATCAACGGTTTTGCGTTCATTGTCGAGTCGTATTATTGTGGGAGGTACTTCTGGTATTCTACTGGTTGGAGGAGGACCCTTGCAAAGGTGATGGGGGGCGTACAGGTATCCTTCCTCGCAGTCATGCTAACTCTTCAGTTCACTGTGTTCAATGATGGCAAAAACTCAGAGATGAGGGACAATGTATATGGCATCACTGGAGCTATTACAGCTTTTGCCATGTATGCCTCAACCATCAACCTAGCTGTAAGTAGCCCCTAAATTGCTACATTGCATATTTCTTATGTGAAGTTTTGATTCTTAACCCTGTTGCCCGTGCAGGTTTGTGCGTTCTCCACGCACGATGTGGCTGGACTTGAGCTGGCATGGGGCTTTTTAGCAAATGCGGCAATTTGGATGGTGTACTCATCTCTGAGCCCAATGGACCTCTACCTTTTGGTAAGTAGTCGCTGAAATTAGGACCATAACAGTGCTACACATGTATAATTTTCATCTATTCCATACCATCAGAAGTATAATTCTTGTGTGAGATTTTTCGTCCAGCTTTTTCTTACGTAAATGCGTTGATATTACAGATCGCCAATGTATTTGGGGTGGTTTTCTCTCTCTTCCAGTGCGCTGTCTGGGCCAGATTCCGCAACCACCAGCCCCAAGCCCCGCCGCCGTGATGGTCATTTCTGAAATATGATGTGATTTTAAGTAGATTGTTGAAACCTGAGTCCTTTGTGAGGGATAGGCAGAGAGGCCACAGATTCCTCTGCCTAGTACTTTGCTTTCTAGACATGTTAAATGTTGAGGGCTTTGTAAATTTTGTAGTAGTACCGCATACCAGGCAGAATTCTAAGACAGCGTGCATTCTGCAACAATGTACTGGAAGTTTTCCATATTATTCTCCCTATGATGCCAGAATATCTTACTGCAACACAATTTAGTAGTGATTGTTATCTTTACTTCCCAGGACATAATTTACTTAGAAGGAATCTTGTTACATAAAAGCATGCAGGCACATTGAACAATTTTCTGATGCTGTTCACGTCATTAAAACATTCTCTCCCGAGCCAAACCTTTGCCTAAATAGATTTGTTTAAGTTTTCAGATATCACAAATGATCACACGAGTAAAAAAGTCTGTTTGAAGAGAACTTTTCCAATCAAAGGACGAACACAACATAGCTTCCCAGCGGAAAGTAAATACATAGATGTGTCACTCTATCCCAGGTAACCCAGGAAACAGCACAGCTTCCATTGCATGTGAAAAAGAAAAACGATTCAAATGAACCAAGACTTTACCACTCCTCCAAAATGGAAAGATTTGGACAAGTTTAACAAAAACAAACTCTGATCCAACACCTTACTACCACTCCTAGGATCATAATCTAGATAAGGTCAGCGACATAGGCCGGGAGCTCCTCAATGACAATGTTGTGGAACTTCTGATGTCGAACATGGTAACTCAGTTTCCCAAACCGGCCACTACAGCCTATGCGATGGAGGTGATTCTTGGGCAGAGGCCACAGGTCGTTGTTGATGACAAGGGATGCTGGACATCGCTACCTCGAGCCAGAAGGTCAGTAGCAATGAGCACACGAGAAGACCCAGATCTGGACTCCATCAGGATGATGTCCCCAGTGTTCAGGTCCATGTCTCCGTGTGTGGTACCTTCCACTCGTCGTGTGGTATCTTCCACTCGTCTTGTCACTGAGCCAGTCCACCTTGCGGCTGGTATTCACAAAGATGAACACTCCTAGGTAATGGCCAAGGTCTCGTACAGGTTATCCAGCTTCCGCTCTTCCTTCTCCACATTGACATAGAATCCCTTGATACCCTCAAGGGTAAGCTCGAATCTCTTAACAAGAATCCTCGCAGGCTTGTGGGCGCAATCTCAAGGGCCTCAGTAGACATGTTATCAGAGAACACCCCAACCTGATTTTTTATGGAAGAAGCTGGAAAATATCATAGATCTGCACAAGGTAGAGACTTGAGTAAGTTCATGCTATGCAAAAAGATCTGATCAGTTAGTAATTGGTGTAGGAACATTAAAAGATTATCAATGAAGATGCATGCCGACAACATTCTAACTGAGGTGCAAGCTGCGACAATTGTATACTGTAGAAATACTACTCGTATATTACTAGCAATGATATTTATGCCAGAAAAGACAATTCTCACCACAAGACAGTGAATGGAAAGTGAATGTTCCTCCCCACAAGGATCCTTCACCGCAAAGCACACCATGTGCACGTCCCTCCCCACCAGGATCCTCCTCTTACCCTTTTCTCCACCTCCATCGGCAGCGCCTATGCACCACCCAAATCAAGCATACTAAACACTTGGATTAAGAAGCAGCACAGTGAGCACACTTGGATCAAGCAGTCCAATGAAAGGCAGCGCGAGGTTGGTGCCATTTCAGACAGCATGTGGTGGGGCAGAAATGTTTTCTTGTGAAAACCGACATAGCATCACTATACAATCACATCCTTGTCAACCATGCGAACATTGTATTGCTGGTATACCCTTGCTCTGTTCCCCTGCCACCATTGTTCTGCCTGTGTCTCACTGAATCTCTTCCGGCTGTAAAAGCAAATTTTGAAATGCTGAACCAACTCAACACAAATGAGAGACAAAGATAAAAAGGTACAAGACTAAGCTATACATGTTTCCTTTTGAATAGGATTCGAAGGCATTTACCTGAACTGAACCCGCTTGAGGTCTCTGGCCCCTCCAGGCAAAGCAGTGAGAGTAATAAAAACACCTGGTTCATCTTGCTCTACCCATTCCGCCTCATGGTGGGATTCTGAATCCGGTGGTATACTTCCATTATTTGTGATTTCTGGATGGCTTGCCTTGTTCCTAACAGAACTAGGTCCATTAGAAACAAGCAATCCATTATGACCATCTGAAATCTGGTCTTGTTCTCCAGAACTTACAGGGCTGCCCGAACTTTCAGCAACCATGGCAGATATATCACTTGGTATAAGAATTCCAGGAAGGGGTGGTATGCCATTCTTGGCTGCTCCTTCAGGTAACCCCTCTGCCATCTCCTTCAACTATTATGGAAGAGAGTGGCAACACTTAGACAAAAGCCATAAACATGTGGCCTGAGTGACGAGAGCTCTTTCTTGTTTTACGAATGCAGACGAATAGACTTGGATATTGTGAAATTGTAACTTTTAACTGATTCTAAATTACTAAAAAGATTATATTTTCTGCTATACCAGAAACCATTCAATTCAGGTTTTGTGTCTTGAGCATACACGACAAAAATATGAGCTAAATATATATCAGAGTTGCAGGCCTCACCCATAAGATTCATAATACTAATGGTAGAGAAAACGATTCCACTTGCACAAAAATTCTCATGAATGGGATAAATGATAATGATAAATTGATTATATGGCCTTGTACGTACATAAGAATGTTGCATACAAACAGAATAAGCAATCTTACTTGTGTAGTCAGTGACTTGATTACTTCCTTTGCTGCCTTGCACTTTGCGGTTTCCTCCCCGGCAATGGCAATAGCGTCCTTCAATTGCTTGGTAGTTCTCTCCAACTCAACTTCGAGATGTTGAGACTTTCTAGTAAGATTGTCCACCTGGCAGTGAAGAGCTTTATATCAGCAAACAAATCCTAACTTCTAACAAAACTTTGCATTATCGTACTTGAAGAGGTAACATGCAGTATACCTAAGTGGTGCTTAGAACTGCCTCTATATTTAAGTAGATTAATAGGTAGCTAGTATTGGGTTATCTGGTACAGTTGAATGAGTAATATCTATCATATTACTGTTACAGAACAAGAGCGTATAACAAGTACACCATAGAGCATAGACTCGCAGGGGTAAACAGGAAATACATACGTCATAATGCTGCCTGTTAACACTAGAAATCGAAAGATATCTGAATGAAGCTACTCCCTCGATCTTTATCTAGAAATACTTAACTAGATACATACGAATCTAGATAAAGTTGAGGCCATTAATATGGACCGGAGGGAGTATTATAATACTTCTGAACATTGGGTCGGAAATGGGGCTTCATGTCAGCTGAAAGTGTAGGACACTAACAACGGGGAAAAGATAGCAAATGTGTACCTGGGACCTCAAATTTAGAACTTCTTGAGTTCCGCTATCATTTGTCGGCTTGGCGCCATTGAGGACGCCTCCAGAAGTTAGACCCCCCAAAGTAGGTGTTGGTGTTGTAGAACGTGGAGGACTTGACCTTCTTGAAACAGGTGATGTTGCCCTAGAAATGATTCTGGATCCAGGAACAGATGCAGAGAGAAACTTTTTTGAAGATCCAAATACAGGATTGAAGGATCTTGAAATGTTGAGTCCACTCCAGTGTAAACCGCTGTTTGGAACGGGGGAAACACGAGTGCTATTAAAATCAAACTTATTGTTTTTCTTTGAATATCTACTATCCATGTTCTTATACGATTCCATCGAAGACATTCTTGACAGCTTAGCGTTTGACCTTGTTTCCAGCACCTCCTCAACCGTGTTACTGAATCCCTGTACAACAACAGCTCCCTGCTTAGCTGACGAGTACATGTCTGTTTCGAGTGCCTTGGTCAGTTTGCTGTAGCAGCTATCACAAACACGATAAGGTTTACTTGGATTTGGTGCCAATGAAGCCTTGAGAGATTTTTTACTGCTGCAAGAATGACAAAATACCAAAGCACAATTGTAGCAATTATGAAGTCTTCTCCTCAAGTTAAAAGGCTGACGGCATCCTGAGCACATTGACTGATCAACTCCAGATACCCATTTATGGATGCATATTGCTGCAGTGAAATTAGTTCCACAAACAACACTTCTGGCTTGCTTATCTTTCAATGCTTCAACCAGGGTAGGAGTATTCTTATCATCAGTATTGCCATGACCTAACCGACCATTTGCACCTTTACCCCATGTGTAGACCTCGGTCCTAGAGGTCAAAACAGCAACATGATAAGCACCACAAGAGATCTCCTCAACAAAGTTTTTGTGGAGCTTCCCTTCAACACGTACAGGAAGCATACCATCTGCTTGTGGATTTCCAAGTTCACCATAGACAGCACTCCCCATTGTATACACATGTCCTGATGTTGTAAGAGCCACCGTCAAGCAATGACCGCATGCAACCTGGCAAAAATTGGGCTCCACCAAAGCAGCCACACATGTTGGGACAAGTCTCGATTCCTTGTCACCATGTCCTAAACGGCCTTTATCACCATCACCCCATGTAAATACCTTGCCAGATGAACAATTGATAGAACTTGAATTCCCAACCATAACTTCTACAACTGCAGCAGTATGCCAAACACCACAAGAAGCCCGTACAGTACGAAGCCCTTTAAGAGATTCCACTTCCTTGGGGACTGAGAGACTCTCACGGTCTCCATGACCTAAAACCCCAAAACAGCCATCTCCAAATGTGAACAGCTGCCCAGCAGAAGTTACTACGGCCGTATGCCAAGGACCACATGAAATTGATGAAACATGTATACCCTCCAATGGCCCATGCAGCTTTTTGGGTACCCAGTGACTAACATCAGTACCATGGCCCAAGAGCCCAAATTTGGAGGCGCCGTCCCCCCATGTGTACAGATCTCCAGATAGTGTGACAGCACAAGTGTGGTATTCACCGCATGCTACCAGCTCAATGTTCATATGAGTAAGAGCATCAATGAGCTTTGGATGTGCCACATCAACATCCACACCATGACCAAGCCGCCCACCTGATTCCTCACCCCAGGAGTAGATCTCGCCTTGTTTACTGACGAGTGCAGCATGCCTTCCTCCACAAGATATGTTCTGCACATCAAGTCGCACAGCAAACTCTAATGGTTTAGGTACAAGACAATCCACCTTTGCACCTGAGGAGCTTCCAGTCCTCGAGCTACCACCACCAAGAATTCCTTCCCCAGTTCCTTCTCCCCATATTAAAACATCACCTAAAGCATCACCGTCGTCAAAACCAGAACCATGACTTGATGAGCTAACAGCACTTGAATAACTGACCCGGAAAGCATCCATTGGGATGCCTCTCGAGTGCCCATTTGTGTTATCTGATTGTCCAGAAGACATAGAGTGGACCGATCCTGTATTAGAATCTGACGGGAAGAAGCCCTTGTGAGGAGCTGCATATAACACAGCGTCTGAAAAGGCCTTCTCCAAGCCATTCTTTGGTGGACTCCCGCATGGACTACGAAGGTTGTAGGTTTCACTGAAATCCTGTTGTAAAACATCCATCAGAACTCATCTTCATAAAGAAATACCAACATGATGAAACATATCATTTCTATATTTAAAAAAGATCGTTCAAACTCCCATAGTCAGGCAACAAAAGTAAATACTACCTTGTGGACACAGTCATTTCTGTTGAAAAGAGAACTCAATGGAGAGCTGGGACGCGTGAAAGTCCTTGGACTAGTTGCAGCAGAGGAAATGCTACCACTTCTCGAGTCGGTTTTCCATTTTCTTTGATGACTACGTGAAATCAACATTTTCAGCCCAGCAAACCACACTTCTGCCTCATCTTTGTCTTTACATATCTGGCATCATTGTGTGAATTACATTAGCATGCAAAAATTGGAACTTACGTAAACAGAAAAGCAAAAGAAAACAGTTAAAAAACCAAAAATTAGCAAGAGAACGGACAGGCATAAAGATGGAATGTGGACTGCAAACTTACAATGTCCAGTGACCTGTCATGGGAAATAAGAGAAAATGACTGGCATTCCTTCTCAGGTCGTGGATACCTCTGAAATATTGCCTAGAAACCAAATATATGTAAGAATGAAGGTTCAGCTAGTAAAATTACACGGTAACTTCAATACAATAGGGGATATTTATGACCAGGATCTAGTATCTCATCAGAAAGATGAACCAATACCATGATAAGGCAGTTTAAGCAGATGCTATGTGACTTAAGAAAGTTTTATATGCCAAAATAAATAAACTGAACCAAACTATTAAAACGCAGCATTAATCCAACTTATTCAAATGCAAGAGTATCGCCTGACTTCAAAAGTTGGATAAAGCTAAAACCTAACTTGTCTAGTTGCACAACATCCATAGAAGCTATTCAACTGTGAAAACAGTGTACCACAACATCGGAAAAATTCTGCAAGCGTTTGTTCCCACTCCCAGTAATGATTGCATTTATTAGCCAGAAGTTTCCCTAGAAGTTTGTGATTCAGAATAAAAGCTCAATCGATATGCATCATAAAGAGATTGCAAGCAGCGAGCCAGACGAATTTTAAAATACCTCTGCTTGATAAAAAGAATTATCATGATGGGTACAAACGCTGATAGGATCAACTTTGAGAAATATCATTGTTCGGAAAATAAACTTACAGTCCGTTGGCCAGGCATTATCCTGGACACATGGCTCAACTTTAGATGCTTCTCCTCTTTCGCTGAAAACCATATCAATACAGACTCATCCTGTAGAACAATCCTTACGAGTGAGGCAATCACGAAGAGCTTCCGGAATACGAAGTTAGCGAGTGAAAATAAATCTCACATTGGATAACCTAAATGGACAAAATTTTGGCTTCCCTCTACGCCCATATTTCAACAGGTATGCTCCTTTCTTGAGAGCAGTGATAGCCTACCAAAAGCCAAACAACAAAAAGGAAATGTGGTATTAGGCTTCCTCTGGCATTTCAATATTATAAACAAAAATAATATGCTGATCTGGAACATCCAACTTTCAGATGCCAAAGGGGAAAGCAACAGCATTCCATATAACCATTAAATGTTTCGAACAAATACGACCTTCGCAAGTAAATTAACGACTTCCAAATTTTTGAAATCTCATCAGTCATCAGAAGCAACAAAAGGGTGCATATGCCCTGTTAAATGTAACCCTGAGAAGCTGACCTGGCAGGAAGAACTTAATCTACTCAGGGAGCAGTGAACTGAAGGAACGAAACGAACAAGCCAGGACACGGCAAACTACTGAGCATATATAACGGCATACGGCACCCCAACAACTGATGCTTGAGATGAGTGAAACAACTTGTTTCTAGTTCTTCAGACTGACAGATTCTCACTAGGCAGCAGATAACAGTCCCTCTCTCTGTGTTGATTTTACCTTCCGTTTGAAGGTTATAAAGGTCGGTGGTCGTCAAACGTTGTATCTCGAAATCTAGAGGAGTCAGACATTGCAGAACCAGAACGGCATACAAATCCATCGAAGATTTTCACCCTAGCCAACATGTAGTCTCCACTGGGAATAGGGCGAGCGTATGTATCTAAAGGACTACACGACAGCACTCCTCGTCACAAACTAAACATCGCACAGAGGCCACCAAACTAGTGTCCTGAAATCTCAAGGACAGAAACAGAATCGCCAGTCCCAGCTCCATTTCACGGCGTCGAAAACAACTTGTAACAGTAAAAACACCGATGACTAGCATATAGCCCGCCGAATTCCGCCAGCATTCCGTTCAACCCACTAGCGAAATTAGGAGGAGCGGAAGAAGCCAGGGGCACGGAACTCCACACATCAAAAAGACCCGAGGAAGAACATAGTTACTACTAGTATATTAGTTCAGTATACTAATCTACTGGTTGCAGCCTCGGGAGACGAAAACAAGTGTAGAATTGAGCTAGAGGGCGGGGGCGAGCTGCGGCGGCGGGAACGCACCTGCTCGATGTCGCGCTCCACGGGCCCCGCCCGGGCGCCGCCGAGAACCGACGACGTGTCCGACATCGGCGCCGTATCAGGCCCGGTCCATCGCGGCAGCAGGCCACGGCGGTGAGGCTCGGCTCGGGCGGTGAGGCGCGCGCAAATGAGGGCTCGCGGACGACCCGGCGGCGACGGCTCGTCCTAGGGGGAGGTGGAGAGAGCTCCCGGTCCTCGCCGGGGGGGGGGTCGGATCGAGGTGGGTGCGGGCGGGCGGGGCAAACGGAGAGGGGGTTGGCTCGGCAGCGGAGCTGCGGAGGGAGAGGGGAGAGAGAGATCGGCCGGGAGAAGGGAGGGGGGACGAGAGGAACAGGGGAGAGAGAAAAGAATTTAAGCTTTTCTGATGATGATCGCGATTTGTTTTTTGTTTTTCTTTGGGACTCGCTCGGGTCGGGTCGCGTATATTTCGGCTTTTTGGTTGGGTTTGGCCGTTTGGGAGGACTGACTGGATGATTTGGTTCGGATCGGGTCGGGTTGCGATCTGAGTCTGGCTGCGTCTGCATGTGCGCTGTGGAGCTATCCTGTCGCTGGACTTTGGCTGTTGCCGATGTAGCGGCTGCTGCGGCTATAGTTGGACGGGAGGCGCCGGTGAATATCTTTTACAGGTGGACTTATCCGTTTGAGTGTGTCCGAACTCAGTCCGTGTGGACAGCAGGATGTACGCGGTCTGCTCTATTCAGATAAACGCGTTTGGCTTAATTTATCTATGCGTTTAATCTGGGGAACTGTTGTGTCGGTTCGGACAGCAAGGATGTCCTGTCCGCGTCTACCACTGATCCACCCGCTAGCCAACGCCACGCGCAGCGGCACCGATTTAGACGCAACTGCGGCAGCGATTTAGAGGCATTGCGGAAGGCTGACCGGCGGCAACCTGTGCCATCAGTGGCGACGAGACGGCACACTAACCGACTGGACGTCATGCTCTCCATCGTCGCTGCAGTGCCGAACGACGCCTGCCCTCCTGTCTAGATACTTCAATGTCGTCTCTTCGGCCTCCGTGCCGGCATCCGATGCCGGTCCTTTTTAACTGGCCGCACGCGATCGTCCTCTCCCCCATAGAACACCATCCTCTCATCCTTCTCCTTTTCGTTCTCCACTACATGTAGCTAGCCATGACCGGCAGCGCTGGATCGAGGGAAGGACGCGGCCAAATCACCGCGCCACCACGCTCTCCCTCAACACCGTCATCATCCGAAGATTTCGAACCAGCCACCCAGTTCGCCATGGCCATCCACCTCGGCATGCCGCGTGACAGGCTGCTCCTGCCCCGCAGGTTCGTGAAATTGATCAGCGATGCGCCGCCACCGCCTGTCATGCTGCGGGCGAACGACTTCAGGACCACCATGTACCCGGTCAATCTGCAGTTCGAGCACCTCGGCCAGATGTACCCCGGCAACGGCTAGAAGTGCTTCACCCGCTCGCACTAGATCGAGGCGGGCAACATCCTCGTCTTCAAGTACGACGGCGAAGTAAAGTTCGGCGTCAACGTCTTTAACGACACCATGTGCCGCCGTTACTACCATTCCAACTCCTCCGACTCCGACGAGTAGGCTAGGCTATGCGCATGCCATGTACTATGTATCAATGTAAGCATTGGCCATTTGCAATGAAAATCTTTATTCAAGCCCTAAAACACTTGCTACAAAGCACACCACACACTGTAAAACTACGCGCGGACGCCGGCGCTGGAGGCGGCGGATGCGACGCGTCAGATACACCATTCATCATAGAGAGAGTGAATGATCGCCTCTTGCACCTGCGTGTCCTCTTCATCTCGGTCGAGGAGGGCACGCAGGAAAGCATCGTCGGGATTGGCATGCACCGCTTCCCAGGATAATTTGGCTTGGATCGGGTCGGGTCGTCGTCTAGTTGGGTTGCAATTTGAGTCTGGGTCTGGGTATTCGTGTGCGGTGTGATTGCGCTATGTGGAGCTATCCCGTCGCTGGACTTTGGTTGTTGCCGATGTAGCACTGATGTGACTATTGATGGACAGGAGGCGCCGGTGAATATGTCGACAATGTGACCGATAGACGCCGGCGGATGGCTTGCCCCGGACGGTAGATGCTGGTGGGGCCCGCTTGTAGTGGGCGAGGTTCGTAGTCCCTCTTCGGATCCAGCTGCCTCCTTAATTTGTTCCCGTGCGTGGAAGGACAGTGGTCTATTTTCTTTCGGGCAAGCAAGTCATTTCCTTGTTTTTTCTGTGAAATTTCACCGATCCATCAGTAATCATCAATATCAGTATAAATGAGGCTAAAAGTAATAAAATTACTAATGGATCATTAGACCATCTAGCGACGACTACATGCAGTAGCAAGACCCGAAGACACACCTTCCCGCCACTCCATCACCGAACTCGCGCAAAACTTGCCGTAATACATTTTGCTAAGACCCTACTTAAACCTGGTACATGTATGCTTTGCCCAAATCATTACATTTAACTCCCGCCCACCCCAAGGTAAGAACTTTTTTCCTTATGCAATATTTATCCGAATGGACCATACAAAATGCAATATTTCAAACATGTGTTTATGCAGCAACAAATCCCCAATCACTGCAACAAATATCATGTGTAACTATGCCAGTAGTGTACATCTAGAAGATTTATGATAAACTAGTTTTCTCCGCTTTTATAAGATTCCACCAATATAAATGAAAGAGGAGAATGAGGATTAGTGGATGAGGTGGATGAGAAGAATCGAGATTGAAGGATGAAGTATTATGAGAAGCTAATTGCATTTATTAACTATCTTGATAATATAGATGTACACTTTTTTAGTATAAATTTTAACTGCTAGATGTACACATACTTGCGGATGTAGGGAATATGTGTTAGTTAGTGGACGTTGTGTAGACCGCTGTCGCATGTTGTAGAAAGGCATTCCTGTTTTTAAAAATGTAGACATTGGTTGGGTACACTGTCGATGTTGTGCACTATGTACGGCCGGAATAGGTGTCATGTACGTCCACGCTAGTTTCGAATAAATGTGGGGGGTACCAATAGCTTCCTAGAAGGCGCGCCACCCATTTTCTAAGACTGGTTTCAGATCGATCAATTGAGGACTAGAGCTATCATACAATTTGCTACACACTCTTTAAATAAGGTGGCTACTTCAGGTCAAACCTCCTGACTGTCTTTACATCTTCACCTTCCTTATCATTAAACGGGCATTTAGGGCACTTACACTGCAAAGCGCTAGCACTGGCGCTAAAAAAGCTGAGATCCTGATCATGCGCAGCCATGAGCGCTAGGAGTTGTTACTAGTTTTGCAAGCTTCGGCTTCTATTCGTGCGTTGATGTCTAGAAAATAGTCAGGATTTTAGATGCAAACTGTCAAAATAGTCAGGAATCTGTCCCTAGCGCCTTTGCTTCTGTGTTAGCGCCCCGAATGTACGTGCCCTTAGGGGCTTTAGCTGGTGATTCAGGCTGTTTCCCTCTAGAGGACATTAGATACCCTCTACCTCTCTAGTACAAAAAAATAAACTATTTTTATAAATCATAACTTTTTTAAAAAAAATAGATTATTTATTTATATTAGACTAAAAAATGAGTGTATCTTAAAGGTTCTAAACTGCCATCCCTACCGAGATACTTCCTCCGTTTCAAAATATAAGATGTTTTAGGTTTGTGAAGATAAATATATCTAGACTTGTTTTAGTATATAGATTCACTCCAAAGATTCACTCATGTTTAGAGTGAATCTAGACATTAAAATAAGTATAGATACATTTTCTTCATAAAGATAAAACATCTTATATTTTGAAACGGAGGGAGTACATCTCAATTCTGAGGGTGCATGTTGTTGGATTATTAGGCATAATTTTCACGATTAATTCCAGAATATAAATCATGATAAAACCAGCTACTAGCTCATGTAACTCGAACATACTAGATGTACTAAACAACGGGATGATCGGAAACAAATAGCAGCTTAACATGTACTCGCAGAACATGATGAATAACCAAACAGAACGTAGCACGCACTGCCCGTTGTCGTAGTAGAAACTTTGGGGAAGAGTGATTGCAGCAGATGGCGACGAAGACGGCGATAGGCAGCACCGCCTGACTTGGATGGAAGACGACCCGTGATGGAGAACTCGAGCAGTCGCGCGGAGCGCTTCCCAAAAACCTTATTCGCCCTCTCCCGTACAGGATCACAAGGGCGAGTGGTTCCGGAGACCTGCTCTCCCGTCCGCCGGTGCACGCCGACAAGCGGGATGGAGTAGACTACGATGACGGTGCAAGTAGAGAGGATGGCAAAACCCTAGATTGGTTTTCGGTGGTATTGTGGCGGTAGCCGCGCAGGACTTTATATAGAGAAGCTCAGGAAACCCTAACGGAGGCGAACGTGGGCCGAGTCCACGTTACGCACGTGCGGGTCGGATACAGTAGCCCACGATCCGGGAGCGACCCGAATAAGCTAACTGTTTGACACGTCTGTCAAAACCTCACAGTTTTCCTGAGCAGCAAAATAAAGCTCGGCTCGGCGAGATTCCATAACCTGGGCGGCGCTGTCGGACGAAGACAGGCAGGCGAAGGCGTATGCGGGCGGCATCGTTGGAGGAGGAGCGCGTGTGTATCTCTCTTATTGCTACTCACTTGCAAAGTGGTGCAACACTCCACCTTATAAGGTGGTGCAACTCTCCTCCAACTTTCCATGTGGGACTAAACTTGAGCTCCCACTCCACGTCCATGTGAGATGCCACTAACATGGGCCCAAACACATATGGGCTGCCACAAATTTGGGATTTGAGATTTAGGGAAAATCTGAAATACACATGGGCTTAAATGGGTTAGCCCTATTATTTCTGACAATCTCCCACCAGATCTCAAATGCCCATTTGAAGATTTGCCAATCCTTGCTACTTATTTATATATCAGTGTTTCAGCAGAGACTGTTAAGTTGAACTTTCGCCTAGAATCTTGAACTACGTCTATCAACAACTTAAACAATGGACGAACCTTGAATTGCAAGTTTGGTGCCAATAGATTTCGCTCAAAATCATAACTAGTACTTGGCTGTCAGTAGCCTACCCCGCGGGTTGGAGCATATGCGTCATACTCCCTGGTCTCTTCATGAGTTTACTAGAGATCACCCAAGTCTCATAGACCGCGACGTTTACAGTCAAGCTCATATAGGTGTGTTCTTTCAAGAATGCCCTGTAGAACGACATCTTTGCTAATTAAAGCCAACATAAACACATTAAGGCATGTTGCCAACCTGCCTTACAGATTATGAGAGTCATGCATCTTCACATAGAGAGGGTTACAAAATACTCTCCTCAATCAAACCACTAGCTTGTTCTTCCCAGGTCCTAATTCACAGGATCTCCGATCACATAGGTTGAGTTACCACTAGGTGTGACATCCATGGGTCTCAACCCCATCTCCCTCGAAGCACTTTCTATCACATTTCGTGATAGTCCCTTTGTAAAGAGATCTGCCAGGTTTTTGTCTGTTTGAATATACGTAACAGTTATTACTCCGGCGTTTCTCAATTTCCTGACAGATTTCAAACGTCTCTTCACGTGTCTTGATGACTTCGCGTTATCCTTAGAATTGTTTACTTTGACAATAACAGTTTGGTTGTCACAATTCAAAAGGATTACCGGCACAGGTTTCTCAACCACAGGCAAGTCCATCAAGAGCTCACGCAGCCATTCTGACTCAACAGTGGCTGTGTCTAAAGCAGTAAGTTCTGCTTTCATAGTTGACCTCGTCAATATGGTTTGTCTACGAGACCTCCATGACACTGCGTCACCTCCAAGTGTAAACACATACCCGCTTGTGGCGTAGAGTTCATCAACGTCAGAGATCCAATTCGAATCACTATATCCTTCAAGCACAGCAGGATTCCCTAAATAGTGAATCCCATAGCTCATTGTACCACATAGATAGCGCATGACCCTTTCAAGTGCATGCCAATGATCAATACCCGGGTTAGACATGAACCTACTCAACTTGCTCACAGCAAAAGAGATATCAGGTCTTGTAGCGCTTGCTAAGTACATGAGAGAACCAACAACTTGTGAATATTTCGGCTGATCTATTGGTTCCTTCTTATTCTTTCGTAGTGTCAAACTGGGATCATAAGGTGTTGGAGAAGTCTTGCCATCATTAAAGCCAAATCGGCTCAAGACCTTCTCAACATAATGAGATTGCGTTAAAGTAGTCCCATTCTCGTTCTTAATAAGCTTGATGTTCAATGATATCGCCTTCCGATCTTTCATATCAAAACTCTTTGACAGAAAGACTTGACTTCATTTATCACTTTTATGTTTGTACCAAAGATCGTAATGTCATCCACGTACAAACATAATATAACGCTATCGCCCCCACCATGGCGATAGTAAACACACCTATCAGCCTCATTAATGACAAAGCCAGCAGAAAGTAGAGTTCTGTCAAACTTCTCATGCCATTGCTTAGGTGCTTGTTTCAGTCCATATAAAGATTTTAATAACTTACACACCTTTGTCTCTTCACCTTTTACCACAAACCCATCCGGCTGATCCATATAGATCTCCTCTTCCAACTCTCCATTAAGGAAAGTTGTCTTCACGTCCATTTGATGAACGAGAAGACCATAAGAGGCAGTCAGGGATAGTAGTACTCAAATGGTGGTCAGTCTAGCGACAGGTGAATAGGTGTCGAAGTAATCTTCGCCTTCTTTCTATGTGTAGCCCTTAGCTACAAGACGCGCCTTGTACTTCTTAATAGTACCATCAGGCCTTAGTTTCTTCTTGAACACCCACTGACATCCCACAGGTTTACAACCATAGGGTCATTCTGATAATTCCCAAGTTCCATTAGAAATAATCGAGTCCATCTCATTTTGGACAGCTTCTTTCCATTCATCTGCATCAGGAGATGCATATGCCTCAGTAATGGATCTGGGAGTATCATCCACAAGGTACACGATGAAGTCATTACCAAAGGATTTTGCAACCATCTGTCTCTTACTCCTCGTGAGAGGTTCATCGGCATCCTTCTCAAGAAATTCCTCATGTGGTTGTTCAGAATTCTCAATAGATGTACTAGATTCAGGAAGTATTTCAGAAGAAATCCTACCAATGCTATGCATATCTTTCATAGGAAAAATATTCTCAAAGAATGTTGTTGGAGATATGCCCTAGAGGCAATAATAAATGTAGTTATTATTATATCTTTGTGTTTATGATAAATGTTTACATTCATGCTATAACAATATTAACAAGGAAACATTAATACTTGTGTGATTTGTAAACTAAATTAGAGTCCCTAGTAAAGCCTCTTTATAATACTAGCTTGTTGGTTAATAAATGATTGTGGTTTCCCTATCATGAACATTGAGATGTTATTAACAACAAGATCATATTGTTAGGAGAATGATATGATGGACATACCCCTATAGATAAGCGTAGCATAAAGATCAAGTCGTTTTAGTAGTTCAATTGCTATATGCTTTCTGATACATAGTAACCTAATTCCTTCGACCATGAGATCATGCATATCACCATCACCAGAAGGATGCTTTGATGACATCAAACACCACACCGTAACTGGGTGGTTATAAAGGTGCCATTGAGTGTTCGGAAAGTATGGGTTGAGACACATGGATCAAGAGTGGGATTTGTCCATCCATATGACGGATAGATATACTCTAGGCCCTCTCGGTGGAATGTCATCCAATTGGCTTGCAAGCATGTGACTGGCTCACAAGGGATCACATATCACGGGAACGAGAAAAGAGTACTTATCAGTAACGAGGTTGAACTAGGTATGCAGAGATAACGACGATCAAAACCTCGGATAAGTAAACTATCGTGAGACAAAGGGAAATTGGTATCGTATGTAAGTGGTTCATTCGATCGCAAAGTAATCGTAGAAATATGTGGGAACCATATGAATTTCCAGATTCCTCTATTGGTTATTGTTCGGAGAAGTGTCTCGATCATGTCCGCATAATTCATGAACCGTAGGGAGACACACTTAAGGATTCGATGTTGTTGAGTAGTTATGGAATGATGAGTAAGATACCGAATGTTTTTTGGAGTCTCAAATGGGATCCGGTATATCACGAGGAGATCCGGAATGGTCCAGAGAATAATATTCATATAAGGAAAGTCCTGTTTCGGGGTTGGAGAATGATTCCGGTGTTTTTATCGGGAATGTTCTAGAAGGGTCCAAAACGTCCGGCACTCCGGAGGGGAAGGGTACATGAATGTGTCAAACAAGTTGGAATGGTTGCATCATGTACTAGGTGTCATCACTGAGCAAAATAAAGGGATAAATCAAATCCTAGTTTGAAAAGTCAAACGACAAGTTTGCTTGGTGGAGGGAGAGTAGGAAACCTACTTGGGGAGGAGTTCCTCTCCCTCCACCCGCCGGCCTTGGAGGCCAACTTGGGGGAGGACTCCCCTCCCCTGGCCAGCGCCCTCCCACCTATAAAAGGAGGGGCAGGGCTGCCCCTCTAGACCTACACACCTTGCCCCACTAATCCCCTAGCCCTAGCCGCCGGCCCTCTTGCAGCCGCCGCCCTAGGGCAAACCCTAGCTGCCGACTTGGGCTCTCCCCTTTCCCTAGCCGCCGGCCTAGCCCTCTCTCCTTGGTACCTCTAAACCCTAGATCACCAAGGCCTCTCTCATAGTCCACCATACTCGCTCCTGCTTAAGGCGAAGCCCTGCGAGATCCCCCCTCTACTTCCGGTACCACGTCAGGTCAGCTTGGGAATCGCGAGGAGAGAGTGCTACAACCTCCATTTTCTTTGCAACAAGGGAGAGGAAGGTCTTCATCGGCACCGAACGTGTGACCGATCGGGAAGCGCCGCCGAACACAATTTCGGAAGGATCGTCTACACGATCTTGAGATCGGCAAGAGTACGACTACATCACCCACGAGAATCCGCTCTCGTTAAACACTTTGGAATCTTCGAGGGTGAGTTATTCTATCGACTCGTTGCTACAATCTAGTAGATAGATCTTGGCTTGTTTGTTTGTATGCGGTAGAATTTTTTTGTTTTCCATGCTACGAACCCCTATAGTGGTATCAGAGTCGTGTCTATATGTAGATCTGTTGCACGAGTAGAACACAATGGTCATTGTGGGCGGTGGTGCTTTTATTATCAATTGCTTCTTATGTACTTTGCATCTTGCGGTATGATGTGATGAAGCGGTCCGGGCTAACCTTACATGACATCGTTCATGAGACTTGCTCCACGCTCAACATGCAACTTGTATTGCATAAGTGGCTTTGCGGGTGTCTGTCTCTCCCATTATAGTATAGATCCAATTTACAACAGGCACTTGATAGTTCAAACATCAACGTTGTGGTTCTTGTTCGTAAGTTAGATCGACACTTATTGAAAGCCCCAAACCACGTAAAATATGCAAAGAAATTAGAGGCGTCTAACTTTGTTTTTGTGGGTGTGCTGTGATGTGATATGGCCATGATTGTGATTATATTTGATGTATGCAATGTTCCTTATTGTAAGTTGGAAACCGGCATGAGCCATATGGTTGTCTTTAATTTCTGTTAAGACTCGCGTGTCTATTCAAAGTAGTTGTAATAGTTGAAGCTGGTGGACGACAATCATGGAGCAGCGTCATTGACCTTGATGCAATGCCGGTGATGATGGAGATCATGTTCGTGCTTGAAGATGGAGATCGGAAGCACAAAGAAGAAAGGCCATATCATATCACATATTATGAATTGCATGTGATGTTAATCCTTTATGCATCTTGTATTGCTTAGTTAACGACGGTAGCATTATAAGATGATCCCTCATGCACATAAATTTCAAGTTCTAAAGTGTTCATCCTTAGTAAGCACCGTTGCTAAAGCTTGTTGTTTTGAAGCACCATGTGATGATCGGGTGTGTTAGATTCTGCAAGTGTATACAACATGAGCAAGCCAGATTTGCTCATGCGGAAGCTAAGGTTTGATCTTGACGAGCTTAGCATGTACAGACATGGTCTCGGAACACAGATCACCGAAAGGTAAAGCATGAATCATATAGTAGATATGATGAACATGTCGATTGTTCGCCATTGAAGCTACATCAACTCTCGTGATGATCGGTTTTGATGTGGTGGATTTGGTTCGTGTGATCACTAAAACAATGTGAGGGATATTGTTTTGAGTGGGAGTTCACCTAGATTAATTTAACTATTAATTAGAACTCAATTTGTTATAAACTTAGTCTAAACTATTGCAAATATGTTGTAGATCAATGGATGCCCCTACCATCAATTTTAATGTGTTCCTAGAGAAAGAAAAGTTGAAAAACAATGGAAGCAACTTCGCGGATTGGTTCCGCAATTTGAGGATTGTCCTCGATGCTGGTAATTTGACCTATGTGCTGGATGCACCGCTAGGTGACCCGCCTGCAGCTACTGCTACCGATGAAATAAAGAATGTTTACCTCACTCGGAAGAATCAGTACTCCACAGTTTAGTTTGCTATCTTGTATGGTTTGGAATCGGAGCTTCAGAAAAGGTTTGAGAATTCAGACCCACATGATATTGTCCGTGAACTCAAATTGATATTTGAGACTCACGCGGAAGTTGAGAGCTATGAGGCTTCTGAAAAGTTCTTTAACTGCAAGATGGAAGAGGGCAGCTCCGTCAGTGAGCATGTGCTTAAGATGTCTGGGCACGCAAACAAACTTCAAAGCTTGGATATAGTGATTCCTAATGCTTTGGGGATTTACAGTGTCCTTCAATCACTACCACCAAGTTACAAGAACTTTGTGATGAACTAAAACATGCAAAACATGAACAAGACATTGCCAGAACTCTTCGCCATGTTGAAATCTGCAGAAGTGGAGATCAAGAAAGAGCACCAAGTGTTGTTGGTCAATAAGACCACCAAATTCAAGAAAGGCAAGTCTAAGCAAAAGGGACACTTCAAGAAGGGTGGTAAGAAAGTTACCGCGCCGATGAAGAAGACCAAGGCTGGACCTAACCCTGATACTGAGTGCTTTTACTGCAAGGGAAAAGGTCACTAGAAGATTAATTGCCCAAAGTACTTGGCGTATTTGAAGAACGGCAACATCAAGAAGAAAGGTATATCCGATATACATGTTATTGATGTGTATCTCACTAGTACTCGTAGTAGTGCCTTGGTATTTGATACTGGTTCGGTTGCTCATATTTGTAACTCAAACAAAGTCGCGAATAAACGGAAGCTAGCGAAGAACGAGGTGACGATGCGCGTGGGAAATGGATCAAAGGTTGATGTGATCGCGGTCGGCGCGCTACCTCTTCATCTACCATCGGGATTAGTTTTATACTTAAATAATTGTTATTTGGTGCCTGCGTTAAGCATGAACATTATATCGGGATCTTGTTTATTGCGAGACGATTACTTGTTTAAGTCCGAGAATAATGGTTGTTCGATTTATATGAGTAATATGTTTTATGCACATGCACCTTTGATAGATGGTCTATTCTTATTGAATCTCGATAGTGGAAATACACATATTAATAACATTGCGGCTAAACGTTTGAAATCTAGCGATAACTCGACCTATATGTGGCAATCGCTGCCTTGGTCACTTTGGAGTGACGTGTATGAAGAAACGCCATTCCGATGGACTTCTTGAATCACTTGAAAGATGCGAAGCATGTCCGATGGGAAAATGACTAAGACTCCATTTTACGGTATGATGGAGCGAGCTATGGACTTATTGGAAATCATACATACCGATGTGTGGTCCAATGAGTGTAGCATCGCATGGGTGGTTATCGTTATGTTCTTACCTTCACGGATGACTTGAGTAGATATGGGTATATCTATTTCATGAAACATAAGTCCGAAACTTTCAAGAAGTTTAAGGAATTTCAAAGTGAGGTAGAGAATCAACGTAACAAGAAGATTAAATTTCTACATTCTGATCATGGAGGTGAATATCTAAGTTACGAGTTTGGCGAGCATTTGAAGAAATGCGGAATACTTTCACAATTGACACCGCCGGGAACACCATAGCGTAATGGTGTGTCCGAACGTCGTAATCGAACTCTCTTAGATATGGTTCGTTCTATGATGTCACTTACAGATTTACCGCTATTATTTTGGGGTTATGCATTAGAAACAGCCGCATTCACTTTAAATAGGGCACCATCTAAATCCGTTGAAACGACACCATATGAATTATGGTTTGGGAAGAAACCTAAATTGTCGTTCCTTAAAGTTTGGGGTTGCGAAGCCTATGTAAAGAAGTTACAGCCGGACAAGCTTGAACCCAAAGCGGAAAAATGCGTCTTCATAGGATACCCGAAGGAAACTATTGGGTATACCTTCTATCATAGATCCGAAGGCAAAATCTTTGTTTCCAAGAATGGATCCTTTCTAGAGAAGGAATTTCTCTTGAAAGAAGTGACTGGAAGGAAAGTAGAACTCGACGAGGTTGTCGAACCTTCTCTCGAACTTGCGAGTAGCGCAGCACCGGAAGTGGTTCCTGTGGTGCCTGCACCAATAAGAGAGGAAGCTAATGATGATGATCATGAAACTTTGGTTGAAGTTACTACAGAGCCTCGCAGGTCAACGAGAACTCGTACCACTCCAGATTGGTATGATCCCGTTATGAGTGTCATGTTGGTGGATAACACCGATGACCCTGCGACATATGAGGAAGCGATGATGAGCCAAGATTCCAATAAATGGCAAGAAGCCGTGAAATCCGAGATTGGATCCATGTACGAAAACCAAGTATGGACTTTGGTGGACTTACCGGATGGCCGGAAGGCTGTCGAGAACAAGTGGATTTTCAAGAAGAAAACAGATGCTGATGGTAATGTTACTGTCTATAAAGCTCGACTTGTCGCAAAAGGGTTTCGACAAATTCAAGGAGTTGAGTACGATGAGACTTTCTCACCAGTAGCGAAGCTAAAGTCTGTGAGGATTTTGTTAGCAATCGCTGCATATTATGATTATGAGATATGGTAGATGGATGTCAAAACAACGTTCCTCAATGGAGACATTGATGAAGAGTTGTATATGATGCAACCCAAAGGTTTTGTCGATCCTAAAGATGCTAACAAGGTATGCAAACTTCAACGGTCCATATATGGATTGAAGCAAGCATCCCGAAGTTGGAATCAACGTTTTGATAAGGTAATCAAAAGTTTTGGTTTTAGACAAACTTATGGAGAAGCTTGTATTTACAAGAAAGTGAGTGGGAGCTCTGTAGCATTCTTAATACTATATGTAGATGACATATTGTTGATTGGGAATGATGTAGACCTTCTTAATAGTGTCAAGGAATATTTGAATAATAGTTTTTCAATGAAAGATCTTGGCGAAGCAGCTTACATATTAGGCATAAAGATTTATAGAGATAGATCGAGACGCCTAATATCATTGTCACAAAGTACATATTTGGACAAAGTTCTAAAGAGGTTTGGAATGGAAGATAGCAAGAAAGGGTTCTTGCCCATGTTGCCCAATGCGACCTTGAGTAAAACTCAAAGTCCAACAATGGCAGAAGATAGAGAAAGGATGAGTAAGACTCCCTATGCCTCAGCCATAGGATCTCTAATGTATGCCATGCTATGTACTAGACCCGACATTGCATATGCTGTTAGTTTGACTAGCAGATATCAAAGTGATCCAGGAGAGGATCATTGGACAGCGGTCAAAAACATCCTTTAGTACTTGAGAAGAACTAAGGATATGGTTCTTTCTTATGGAGGTGATGAACAGCTCGTTGTTAATGGTTACACCGATGCTAGTTGGAACACCGATCCGGATGATTCTAAATCTCAATCTGGATACGTATTTACTTTGAATGGTGCAGAAGTTAACTGGAGGAGTGCAAAGCAAAGCGTTGTGGCGAGATCTTCAACTGAATCAGAATACATAGCTGCTTCGGAGGCTTCACAAGAAGCGATATGGACGAAGGAGTTCATTACAGAGCTCGGTGTGGTTCCAAGTGTGCTGGACCCAATGTCTATCTATTGTGATAACATGGGCGTCATAGCCAATGCGCAAGAACCAAGGTCACACAAGAAGCTGAAGCACATCAAGCTATGTTTTCATGCTATTCGAGAACATGTCCAAGATGGTGACATAAAAATTTGCAAAGTACACACATATCTGAATGTGGCGGATCCGTTGACTAAACCTCTCCCGAGGGCAAAACATGACCAACACCAAACTGCCATGGGTGTTCGGTATATTACCATGTAATCTAGATTAGTTGACTCTAGTGCAAGTGGGAGACTGTTGGAGATATGCCCTAGAGGCAATAATAAATGTAGTTATTATTATATCTTTGTGTTTATGATAAATGTTTACATTCATGCTATAACAGTATTAACAAGGAAACATTAATACTTTTGTGATTTGTAAACTAAATTAGAGTCCCTAGTAAAGCCTCTTTATAATACTAGCTTGTTGGTTAATAAATGATTGTGGTTTCCCTATCATGAACATTGAGATGTTATTAACAACAAGATCATATCGTTAGGAGAATGATATGATGGACATACTCCTATAGATAAGCGTAGCATAAAGATCAAGTCATTTTAATAGTTCAATTGCTATATGCTTTCTGATACATATTAACCTAATTCCTTCGAACATGAGAGCATGCATATCACCATCACCGGAAGGATGCTTTGATGACATCAAACACCACACCGTAACTGGGTGGTTATAAAGGTGTCATTAAGTGTTTAGAAAGTATGGGTTGAGACACATGGATCAAGAGTGGGATTTGTCCATCCATATGACAGATAGATATACTCTGGGCCCTCTCGGTGGAATGTCATCCAATTGGCTTGCAAGCATGTGACTGGCTCACAAGGGATCACATATCACGGGAACGAGAAAAGAGTACTTATCAGTAACGAGGTTGAACTAGGTATGCAGAGATACCGACGATCAAAACCTCGGATAAGTAAACTATCATGAGATAAAGGGAAATTGGTATCATATGTAAGTGGTTCATTCGATCGCAAAGTAATCATAGAAATATGTGGGAACCATATGAATTTCCAGATTCCTCTATTGGTTATTGTTCGGAGAAGTGTCTCGATCATGTCCGCATAATTCACGAACCGTAGGGAGACACACTTAAGGATTCGATGTTGTTGAGTAGTTATGGAATGATGAGTAAGAGACCGAATGTTGTTCGGAGTCTCGGATGGGATCCGGGATATCACGAGGAGATCCGGAATGGTCCGGAGAATAAGATTCATATAAGGAAAGTCCTGTTTCGGGGTTGGAGAATGATTCCGGTGTTTTTATCGGGAATGTTCTAGAAGGTCCTAAGGTCCCAAGACTCCGGAGGGGAAGGGTACATGAATGTGTCATAACAAGTTGGAATGGTTGCATCATGTACTAGGTGTCATCGCTGAGCAAAATAAAGGGATAAATCAAATCCTAGTTTGAAAAGTCAAACGCCAATTTGAAAAGTCAAACGGCAAGTTTGCTTGGTGGAGGGAGAGTAGGAAACCTACTTGGGGAGGAGTTCCTCTCCCTCCACCCGCCGGCCTTGAGGCCGACTTGGGGAGAATCCCCACAGGCGGCGCCCTCCCACCTATAAAAGGAGGGGCAGGGCTGCCCCTCTAGACCTACACACCTTGCCCCACTAATCCCCTAGCCCTAGCCGCCGGCCCTCTTGCAGCCGCCCCCGCCCTAGGGCAAACCCTAGCCGCCGACTTGGGCCTCTCCCCTTGCCCTAGCCGCCGGCCTAGCCCTCTCTCCTTGGTACCTCTAAATCCTAGATCGCCAAGGCCTCTCTCATAGTCCATCATACTGCCCGCTTACATGAAGCCTCTGAGATCTCCTCTACTTAGGTACCATGTCGTCAGGTCACGGGAATCGAGGAGAGTGCTACAACCTCCGCCGCTTTGGAACAAGGGATAGGAAGGTCTTGATCGAGTACCTAACGCAGGACTGATCAAGGAAGCGCTGCGAACACTGCACGGAAGGATCGTCTACACAATCTTGAGATCGGCAAAAGTACGAGTACATCACCCACGAGAATCCGCTCTCGTTAAACACTTTGGAATCTTCGAGGGTGAGTTATTCTATCGACTCGTTGCTACAATCTAGTAGATAGATCTTGGCTTGTTTGTTTGTATGCGGTAGAAATTTTTTGTTTTCCATGCTACGAACCCCTACAAATGTTGCATCACGAGATTCCATTATAGTATCAACATGCATATCAGGTACCTCAGATTTAACCACTACAAATCTATAGCCTACACTTTGTGGAGCATATCCTAGAAATATACAATCCACTGTCTTGGGTCCGAGCTTGCGTTTCTTGGGGATCGGTATGTTGACCTTCGCCAAACACCCCCAAGTGCGCAGATACAAAAGTGATGGTTTTCTCCCAACCCACTCCTCATAAGGGGTCTTTTATTTATTCTTGTTAGGAACTCTATTCAGGACATGACATGAAGTCAACAAAGCCTCCCCCCACCATGCCTCTGATAAACCAGCAGTGGCTAACATGGAATTCACCAAGTCAGTCAACGTGCGGTTTTTCCTCTCGGCAACCCCGTTTGATTGGGGCGAGTAGGGAGGCGTCCTCTCATGAATAATTCTGTGTTTCTGACAGAATTCATCAAATATTTTGGGAAAATACTCACCACCACGATCCGACCTAAGACGCTTGATCTTTCTCTCTAGTTGATTTTCAACTTCGGCCTTATAGATTTTAAAGTAGTCTAAAGCCTCATCTTTAGTTTGCAACAAGTAAACATAGCAGAATTTAGTAGCATCATCTATCAACGTCATGAAATATCTCTTTTCATCTTTTGTCAACACACCATTCATCTCACATAGATCAGAATGTATGAGTTCTAGAGGTGCCAAGTTTCTCTCCTCGACAACCTTGTGAGGCTTTCGAGATTGCTTTGATTGCACACAACTATGGCACTTAGAACCTTTGGGAATAGTGAAATTCGGAATTAAACTCATGCTGGACATCCGAGATATCAAACCAAAATTAATGTGACATAAACGAGAATGCCAAATACTGGTATCATCATTAACACCACCACAAATATGATTCACGGATTTATTACAAAACTCTGAAAGTGAAAACCGGAACAAGCCTCCGAACTCATAACCTTTACCAATAAATTGTCCATGTTTCGAAACAAGGACTTTATTAGACTCTAAGACAACCTTAAACCCATCTCTGCAAAGAAGGGAGCCACTAACGAGATTCTTGTTTATAGTAGGGACATGCTGCACGTTCCTCAGCTGCACGATCTTTCCGGAAGTAAACTTCAGATCCACCATGCCAACACCACGAACAGAAGCATGTGATCCATTCCCCATTAGGACGGAAGAATCCTGAGCGACCTGATAAGAAGTGAGCATAGAGATGTCAGCACACACATGAACATTAGCACCCGTATCAAGCCACCAACACGGTGATTGAAATACTGAAAGAACAGTAAATAAATTACCATACCCATCAGTATTGCTAGCGGTCACGATGTTGACAGTCTTGGCCTTTTTCCCTCTGCGGTCTGCGCGTTCTGGACAGTCCTTGGAAAAGTGGCCGGGCTCTCCACAAGTGTAACAAGACAGTTCACTCTTGTCTCTGTTCGTCTTCTTCTTCTTGAAGGTTGTAGTCTTTACAGGCTTGTTAAAGGAGGGTTTGAAGTTCCCTTTGTTCTTGCCTACAGATTTGCCTTTCTGCACAAAGTTGGCAGTAGCATGACTCTCTCCTTTCTCAGTAGTGTCCTTAGCCCGAGCTTTCTCCTCAACATCAAGGGATGCTATCAGATTTTCAACTGATATCTCCTGTCTCTTGTGTTTGAGAGTTGTGGCAAAGTTCCTCCATGAAGGGGGCAACTTAGAAATAATGCAACCAGCCACAAACTTGTCGGGTAAGGTACACTTAAGGAGTTCGAGCTCTTTGGCAATGCACTGTATCTCATGAGCTTGTTGAACCACAGGAAGGTCCTTTGTCATCTTAAAATCATGAAAGCTCTCCATGATATACAGTTCACTGCCAGCATCTGCAACACCAAACTTTGCATCCAGTGCATCCCAGAGCTTCTTCCCGTCTTTTATGTGCATAAACACATGACACAGATGGTCAGCAAGAATGCTCAGAATACATCCCACAAAGACAGTATTAGCATCCTCGAACTTCTTCTGATCCTCGTCAGATATAGTTCCCTCAGGTTTGCCTTTACTGATGTGGAACACTTTCATCGTGGTCAGCCAAAGCTCAGCCTTGTACTGCCACCTCTTAAAGTGCACACCGGTAAACTTATCCGGCCTCAGTGCATCGGTAAAACCAGCCATTGTTAATTCAGGAAAGTGCCTACAATAAGGTTTTTGGATTGTTGGATTATTAGGCATAATTTCCACGATTAATTTTAGAATATAAATCATGACAAAACCAGCTACTAGCTCATGTAACTCGAACATACTAGATATACTAAACAACAGGATGATCGGAAACAAATAACAGCTTAACATGTACTCGTAGAACATGATGAATAACCAAACATGAGCACGTAGCACGTACCGTTCGGTTGTTGTAGTAGAAACTTTGGGGAAGAGTGATCGCAGCAGATGGCGACGAAGACGGCGGTAGGCAGCACCGCCTGACTTGGATGGAAGATGACCCGTGATGGAGAACTCGAGCAGTCGCGCGGAGCGCTTCCCAAAAACCTTATTCGCCCTCTCCCGTACATGATCACAAGGGCGAGTGGTTCCGAAGACCTGCTCTCCCGTCCACCGGTGCACGCCGGCAAACGGGATGGAGTAGACTACGGTGACGACGCAAGTAGAGAGGATGGCAAAACCCTAGATTGGTTTTCGGTGGTATTGTGGCGGTAGCCGCGAAACCCTAACGGAGGCGAACGTGGGCCGAGTCCACGTTACGCAACCCGCAACCCCCGCGTGCGCGTCGTGACGAGACGTGCGTGCGTGCGAGCGGCGGCGTCGTCAGAGGAGGAGCATGCACGTGTATCTCTCTTATTGCTACTCACTTACAAAAAGTGGTGCAACACTCCACCTTATAAGGTGGTGCAACTCTCCTCCAACTTTCCATGTGGGACTAAACTTGAGCTCCCACTCCACTTCCATGTGAGCTGCCACTAACATGGGCCCAAACACATCTGGGCTGCCACAAATTTGGGCTTTAAGATTTTGGAAAAATCTGAAATACACATGGGTCTAAATGGGTTTGCCCCATTTTTTCTAACACATGCAATTTGGACTAGTTGAATTATACTACGGTGATATCGGCTGATACATACCTCGCAAGCATTGACAGCAGGAGGGTACATCCTCGTGAGGTAGACGTCGTTATAGATTCTTTGTTAGATGTGTGGCTAAAAATGGTAAACTCTACCTAACGCCCAACTAATCCATAATCTTTGTATATATGCCGGTTTTCCCATTCACTACGTGTACGTGCGTGCGTATCCCATGCTGGTCACCTAATTCCGTGATGGGTACTTACACGTGTATGTCACCATCGCGATTCAGTCGGACAGTTTCAGTTGACTAAACTGTGACGTATAATATAACGGATTTGCTACTTCTTAGACATGAAAACTTCTTAGGCTTTTGACAATGGATTTCTCTTAGCACGATATTCTAGGTACTTTGCTTGTCATGTCACTTTTTTGAGAGAAAGAAGGGTTGTTGTATCTTAGCTAAGATACAACCTTGCACACTATCATAATAATTTTTTTTGGCTAGTCCAATCATACTCATGTATGAGGCTAAAATTATTAAATGCAACTCTCCTAAGAAACACCATCTAAGAAACACTCCATTGTCATAGTTGCTTCTTAAATTTTAATTGCTTCTATCAAAAAGTGCTAAGATACACCTCATTGTAAAATGCCTTGTCTCAGTCAACTTCAGCTCTCTCCTTATTAGATTTATCTCGCGATTTATGCATGTGGGACTTACACATGAGTTGCAATTAGGTTGTAATTAGAATTTTAGTATAAATAGTAAAAATTACAACTAGGTTGTAATTGAGAATTAACATAAATAGTAGAATGACGTTGATGCCTTATACATAAGAAAATTCTCAAACGCTGAGACCTAGTCTCTCCCAAGATATAATCCCGGGAGTTTGTAGACCGACCACTAGCGGATTCAGGGCAAGTCGGTTTCGGCTGACGGTCGACGTTATCCACCGCCCCGCCGGCCGGATACATGCATGCAGGCAGTCATGATCAGCTAATCACTACGGGAATAACAATATAGGCCGACGGCAATATGTCGGGGCCGTCGGCCCAGTTTTATCGTCGGCGTAGGATAGATAGGCCAACGGCAGCCGTCGGCGTAGAATACTAGGCTAACGGCAGAGCGACGACGTAGAATACCATTTTTCTTTTTTGCCCCATTAATCTTAGAAAAATCATAACTAAATCATTTAAATTAAGAAAATTACATATAATATATCAAAATTTGCAGAAAAATAAGATCTATCTATATAAACTCAAATATTACATATTTGTTTAAAACTATATATATATAATATAAATACTTTCGTATAACATATTTTTCATTTTTCGAGTGCAAAAAAGGGGTGTTTTGTGAAGCAACCACCAAATGAAAGTTTCAAAAGAAATATTACCACATTTTTAAAAAATATTAGACCATATTGAATGCATAATTTCCTAACCTGGATATCTCAAACCTTTTCGTCCACCTCTCGTAAAAAAGACAAAATCCTGCTGAATCGGTAGGAAATGAGTTAGATTTGAACTACAGGTACATGATATGATACTCATGATTTTTTGCAAAAATCATTTTTAGGTTCACAATATGCTATTTTTTATTAGACATATAATGCAAGTTTAGTGAGGCTCAGCCCCGAACTAAGAATCTTCATGCCCCTCGATTTACAAAGTTTGACGATAGTTTGAAACGGGCATAAAAATATCAAAAACGATCGATACAGTACAGAATTTTCGCGCGGTGTCATATTATGTGACATAGTTGCATGGAAAAATACCAAACCTGGTATATTGATTGTGTCTCAAAAAAACCTTCACAAAATGACCTATCTCAATCGAGGTTTTCTGGATTTCAGGTCAAATGACCAATGTTGTTGCTAGAATCACGATATAGTTTGCAATAATGTGCCCATATTATGCACGCATGTGTATCATGGGATGGCGAACAATGTTGTAGGCGTCGCACCAAAAAGGCAATTTTTATTTTCCGAGTGCAAAAAACGGGGCGTTTTGTGAAACAACCACCAAATAAAAGTGTCAAAATGATAATACCACATTTTTCAAAAATACTAGACCATATTTAATGGACAATTTTCCAACTGGGGTATCTTAAACCTTTCCGTCCACCCCTCGTGAAAAAGACATATTCCTGCCGAATCAACAGGAAATGTGTTTGATTTGAACTACAGGTACATGATATGATGCTCATGATTTTTAGCAAAAATCATTTTTAGGTTCACAATATGCTATTTTATCAGATATATAATGCAAGTTTAGTGAGGCTCATCCCCGAGCTAAGAATCTTCATGCCCCTCGATTTACAAAGTTTGACGATAGTTTGAAACGGGCATAAAAAATTTAAAAATGATTAAAACAATGCAAAACTTTCGCGTAGTGTCATATTATGTGACATAGTTGCATGGAAAAATACCAAACCTAGTACATTGATTGTGTCTCAAAAAAACCTTCACAAAATAACCTATCTCAATCGAGGTTTTCTGGATTTCAGGTCAAATGACCAATGTTATTGCTAGAATCACGGTATAGTTTGCCATAATATGCCCATATTATGCACGCATGTGTATCATGGGATGGCGAACAATGTTGCAGGAGGAAGTTTTCCTTTTCGTCGCACCAAAAAACCAATTTTTATTTTCCGAGTGCAAAAAACGGGGCGTTTTGTGAAACAACCATCAAATAAAAGTGTCAAAATGATAATACCATATTTTTCAAAAATACTATACCATATTGAATGGACAATTTCCCAACCGAGGTATCGCAAACCTTTCCGTCCACCCCTCGTGAAAAAACAAATTCCTGCCGAATCAGCAGGAAATGTGTTAGATTTGAACTACAGGTACATGATATGATGCTCATGATTTTTTGAAAAAATATTTTTTAGGTTCACAATGTGCTATTTCATCAGAGATCTAATGCAAGTTTAGTGAGGCTCAGCCCCGAGCTAAGAATCTTCATGCCCCTCGATTTAGAAAGTTTGACGATAGTTTGAAACGGGCATAAAAAATTCAAAAACGATCGAAACAATACAAAACCTTCGCGTGGTGTCATATTATGTGACATAGTTGCATGGAAAAATACAAAAATTGGTATATTGATCGTTTCTCAAAAAAACCTTCACAAAATGACCTATCTCAATTGAGGTTTTCTGGATTTCAGGTCAAATGAGCAATGTTATTGCTAGAATCGCGATATAGTTTGCGCTAATGTGCCCATATTGTGCACTCGTGTATATCATGGGATGGCGAACAATGTTGCAGGAGGAAGTTTCCTTTTCGTCGCACCAAAAAGCCATTTTTTATTTTCAAGTGCAAAAAACAGGGTGTTTCATGAATCTTGACATAGTTTCAGTTGGTCTAATATTTATACGTTACGATATATTGTTAAATAGATGATAGGGATGTCATATTTGGATTTATCTCATTTTTCTGATCGATTTGGATATATTATTTGTCGAATTGTGATTTACGAATTTGTAGATATGAATTATTTAAATTTAAATGAAAAAAGCAAAATAAATAAAATTTATTTTATTTTTATTTGAATTCAAGATTATTATTACTTATTCATTGTTGTTTACTCAAATAATTGTATGAAATATAAAAAAATAAATATGTCTAACATTATAGTGTAATGGTTAATAGATTTGATATGGTAATATTCACAACAAGTTCTAGTTTCTTTGTCGGAAGCTCATGTGGAAGGAACGAAGAAGTTAAGCGTGCTGGGCTGGAGTAGTATTATGATGGGTGACCGGTTGGGAAGTTTGACTAATTGTGCAATTTAACTTGAGACTAAATATACTTAGAATTAAAAATGTCCATGTGAGATTAACAAGTTAAACAATTCAAAAATATTAAAAAAAATGAAAATAAAAATTTGAAAAAAAATCATTTTTTTTTTGTAAAAATCTAGGCCGTCGGCGTAGCCAAAGGGCCGTTAGTCATCCTGATGGGCCCCATATGGTCTGCAAAGCCGTCGGCGTAGGTATATACGCCGACGGCTTTTCTACGCTGACGGGAAGAGAGGCTACGCCTACGGAGTTGTACGTCGACGGTCGCCGTCGGGCCAGCCTACGCCGACGGCATTTAGAAACTACGCCGACGGGACCGGCCGTCGGCGTATTCAACTTCTCTGTAGTGAATCACCTCCGACTCTCTGATCGAGTTCCAGCGAAAAAGACATGCACCGTCCATGTCGATCGACCCCGATAAGGTAAAATAGTTTTCACTTTGCACTGCGAGAAGGTAAAAGCGTTACTACTATTCATTTTCATGTCTCCGCCACGTACGTGACCCTGCGCCCAAAGCACAGCACACCTACCACTGTCGTGCTACTAGTGGCCACACACTGTTTGTAATCTGGATGTCCTGTTGACACTCCACTAATCTCCCACTGCACTGTACAGTACGTGCCAAGAGGAGGAGGATTGCATTCTCGTGCAGGACGCGTACGGGTGGACTGAGCTACCGAACCTACCACACCAGTAGGCCACCAGTAACAGTGATTGTCGATGAGATACCGATCGACCGACCGGCCAATCATGCGCACAATCTACCACCGGCCGGCCGCCTCGATCTGCATGCCAAAGCGCGCGAAAGCTAAAGCCGAAGCCAATCTCTTTAATTTCGCCCCACCATGCGTACGTGCACGTCGATGTGACAATTCACGTAGGCACGTACGTACGGTACGTGTGGAGTTCTTTCGCCGAAACATAAGCTGGGGATCATATTGTGGGCATCTCAGCTGACCGTGTTCCCCACGTGTCCGGCGGCGAGTTAAGGTGATGAGCAGCTAGCAACACGTCGGCCGGCGATCGATTTGTGTCGACGGCCGGGCCACCGCACCGCCCGACCGCGCGCGGCCATTGCTCATTGCTGTACAGCATATTCCTCGCCGACGTCTCGGCGTGTGTGCAGCATTGCAGGTAGAGGGACGTACGTACCCCGTGCTCGTGCGTACGGTAGACCCATCAGGGCATGAACGCGTGCGCGCGTCAGTTGAACTACTGGATCCTGGCGTATGCGTATCCGTATGCACGCACGCACGTCTCGCCCGCCGGCCGGCATCATAACATGGCATGCATCATCGTGCCGCGCTCTGCAAAATTAAGAGACCAAGCATCGATCGATCACTCAGGTCCGGTCCCACGTGCTAGTGAGACATTTATCGGCCCCAACATGCATGTTCGGCTGCTCACCGACGAAGCCACCAAGTCGCATTAAGTGAGATTCAGATCAGCGCTCAATCAATCACTGCTAGAATGATGTGATACTCCTGCTGACTACTACTCACTCTGTTAAGGATTATAAGGCCTCTGGACCATTTTGATATGATTAAGAAAAGCAATAACTCACTCTCTTGGTTACTACATGCACCAATAGTTATATATGCACGAGAAAAGAGAAAGAAGAAGACTATGCATGGATGAGAGATGGTAATAAATGAGAAAGGACTTGTAATTCCAAACATTTTAAAAAAGCTCTTAGACCTTATAATCTCTAACGGAGGGAGTACATGAGATGGATGGAGGAACTGCCATGCGTAATTGGTCGGGAAAAGTCTAAATCAAACCTCGAACTTGTAGATTAAAGCTAATTAAATCAAACCCTAAACTTGTAATCCCCAAAATCGGCACACTGAAATCTGTGATCCCGGTCTATTTTAGACCCTAGATATAATGTTCACGCTCGGAAAAAAAAACTTAAAATACTACTGCAACTAACAGCACTGGCCCACTATCATATCTATCTTCAACCTTCTACTCTCTCTGAGTTTTTATCTGACGAACGAATTAAACCGAGGACACACACCCGTCGCTGCCTGCTGACCCGAGGAATGCATGCGAGCACGGGCGGCGATGCCATTCCCGACGTGGTACGTCCAGTACAGTCTGGCCCCGAGCACAGTCAGGGTGTTCCTCGCACCACTCCTCCCTGTGGGGAACATGCGCTCGCGCAGACCTGTGCCGTCGGCCCGTCGCACTGGCCGCGAACAGCAGGCTGGCTAAGCTGTGAATCTTTCACCTGAACTTCTTCCCCGAAGTTCCATATTTTCAATTTGTATAATCCACGACGACACCAAGTATGGACCGAGAAACAAAACCAAGAAATCAGTCGTCATTAACACAAATGCCTAGTGTGCACTCAAACAACAGAACATCGTTTTTCTCAGGGGTAAGGCAAGACGTAGAAGACGTGCTCGACGGCGGGAGCTCCAGTCTCCAGAGCGACGAGGTGAGGATGTAGACCCGCTGGTTCTCTGTTCCTCCTCCCGTCCTCGTGCTCAAGGCCCGCGTGGGCATCTGCGGCTAAACCGTACGGAAGGGAGAGAACCAGGAGGAGATCGAGAGCAATACGAGTTTGTTGGAGCTTGATCGATGCGCATCGGCGACGTTCTGCAGGCCGAGGTCATCCGCACTGTGGTGAATGGGAGGGATCTGGGAAGGGATGGATATGACATGCGGGTCTGAATCGTCAGTAAGAGTAGCAGTTTAATCCCGGCTGGGATTGTAGAATTCCCAGTGCGCCAAACCGGTCCAGGGTCTGAAAAAGACCAGGATCACGGAGTTCATAGTGCTGATTTCAGGAATTATGAGTTTAGGGTTTGATTTAACTTTTGCCTATAAATTTAAGGTTTGTTTTTGGATTTTTTTTCTAATAATTGGTCTGCTAGCTAACTCAACGCAAATGTCCAGTTCAGTGGCCGCGGATGCACATGCGTGCTACTCTTCGTACTCGTACTAGTTTGGGGCCGTCTTTCCGGTACGCGTGCTGCTGTTTTGCCCTGCCTCTTCACGTGCAGATTAGCTGTGTCGCGTTAATCATTTCTGCCCAGACCTCGTGTTGCATGCATGAATCGGGAATCCGTCGGTGTTGCTCCTAAACTAAGACTAATACTAATAATGATTTATAAAAATATATAGCACTTGATACTCTCACTTCTGGAAGAGTGAAAGTGGAGTAAAGAAATCAAAAGGTAGAACCCATTTGAGACTATGAATACGAAATCTCCGTTTGAACGAGCAAGCCCTCAATCAAAAATAAAGGTCTGAGAGGAGTTAATGCATTGGTATGTACCAATTCATCATTGACGACCATTAAGAAAGCAAAAGGGTCAATAATGCACAAGCATGGTGCAGCTACTAAACCTTATTGAAAGAGCAACTTCAGATTTACCCGGGAGATTATTAGTGGAGTTTCACCCAGAGATCCAGATTACTCGCATCGTGCCGTTGGAGTACGCCGTAACAATCTTCCACGGACTCGATCTGCATGCTAAAGCGAAAGCTAAAGCAGAAGCCAAGTTCCACGGACAATTCGGGTAGGAAAGTCAGTACGTGTGCGTGGATGATGGATGGATCATTGTAGTACATCGATCGTGGCGGGCTTCGTGCATGCAGTCAGTCAGGGGCGGACGCACGTTCAGCTGACCGGGGGCCTAGGCCCCCACTCGATTTTTGGTCCTCCTTATAGGTACTAGGTACTTTTCTAGCAAGGCCCCCAGTCAGCCCACTACACATGCCCCCACTCGTCTTGCTATTTGCTAAAAAGTCCATAAAAAATGTAAAGAGCCTTGCGGCAACCAGCTGCTTCAATGCATTAATAACAAGCAAAGGAAAAAAAAATAAAAAACAAAGGGTCAGGCCAGCAGGGGAAGCGCAGGAGGACGCGAGGCTATTCGAGAAACGAAACAGAGCGGCGACGGACGGCGTTGTCTTTCTATCGCTCCGAATTCCAACAAAACTGCTCCTCCTTGTTCGTCGTTTGCTCCGCCGCCCGTACGCCGGCGCCCGCCGGTGGAGCCGTCGACTAATCACAACATCAAACAGCTGCATCCAGTCATCCACAATTGGAGTCAAGCCTCAAGGTAAGCACAAGTACTCGGATCTCTGCACTCAAGAACACAAAACACTAGGGCTTCAAGTGCTTCCGTACATGCATGCTTCTGTATTTCTAGTCTTGATTGGATCATACAATATTTCTTCGGTTCCGTTTCTTTCCATGTTTAGTCTTGATTGAATCATACTTGTACCACTTGGTTGAGATCAAATTTCACACTAGGATTTTTATGTGTGATCCATAAGAAAAAAATCTGAATTTTAAAATACCTTGGCATTGCAATCTGAGTATGCGTACTAGTACCTAGATAGTTGGACTTGTGTGATGGATTTCTTAAGATTTCTTACATTAAGTGTTCCTGTAATTTATTAGGGAAGAAGAGGAGAATGCATGGGAGAATGGAGAGGTATTTGATAAAGAAACCAACACAGATCCAGGCCCCTGCAAATAGCAACACCATCACTGAGAGTTCAAATGGGAATGCGGCTGCAGCAAAGCCTGTACAGAGATATAATTCTGTTGTGCCTCAAATAGTTGATTTAAGCAAACTTTCTCGGGATCCAGCTAAAAGAAAAGAGAATGGCAGATTATCATCCCAATCAACGTGACGAGATAAGGAGAAAATATTTAACTTGGGGACCTCATCAGCCTCGTGGTTTCAATTTTCCTTATAGGCTGATCGGGAAGAAGAAAAAGAAGCGGAGATTCAATCCAGATTGGTTTGATCAGCATGGTAATTGGCTCGAGTACAGCGAGATGAAGGACAAAGCCTATTGCTTATGTTGTTATTTATTTAGGGACAACATTAAAGACACCCATCATGGGCATGATGCATTTGTAGTAGAAGGCTTCAACACATGGAACAAGACAGAGAGATTGGTGATTCATGTCGGTGATCGAAATAGTTTTCACAACAGGGCACTCAAGGACTGTGAGGATCTAATGCAACAAGATCAATCAATCATCGCAAAGACCTGCATAGGCAAAGCCAGATTGAAAAGAATGAGCATCTTATCCGTTTAAATGCTGCAATCGATGCTTGTAGACACTTATTGCATCAAGGACAATCTTTCTGTGGCCACGACGAGTCAGAAAATTCCGAGAATAAAGGCAATTACCATGAGCTAATGGACTACACTATTAAATAGAATGATATTGTTGCCAAAGCATTTAAAAATGCTCCGGATAATAATCAGATGTTGTCTCCAAAAATTCAGAAAGATATTACAGAGTGCTTTGCAAGAGAAGTATTGGAAATTATTATGGAAGATATCGGCGATGGTGTGTTTAGCTTATTGGTTGATGAGTGCCGAGATGTTTCCGACAAAGAACAAATGGCAGTGGTTCTTCGATATGTTGATAAATGTGGGCAGGTGCAAGAAAAGTTTGTTGGTGTTGTCCATGTGGAGGAGATAACAGCTTCTTATCTCAAGTATTGCATAGATTTCGTATTTGCAGATCTTGGTTTGAGTCTAAAACAAGTTAGAGGGCAAGGTTATGATGGAGCTAGTAACATGTCCGGTGAGTTTAATGGTTTGCAAGCTAAAATTAAAAGCGAGAACAAATCTTGGCAAGCGGCATCAAGCTAATGGACTTCTCAAATATTTTCAGACCTTTGATTGTGCATTTTATTTGCATATGATGATGATGATATTAGCTTTAACGAATGGTCTATCAAAAACCTTACAGGGAAAGGATAAAGACATTGTAAATGCTATTTCAGATGTGGAATCCGCTAAAAGGGAGTTGGGGAAGCTTAGAACCAATGAGGGGTTTGATTCTCTTATGACGAAGGTACAGTGGTTCTGTGAGAAGTATGAAATTTCAGTAGTGGACATGGCGAGTGTTTATGTGAACCCAAAGAAGCCAAGACAGAAGACTGGGATTAATAACGAGCATCATTATCGTGTTGATTGTTTCTTTTCTGTTCTGGATTTATTAGGAAAAGAGCTCAATGACCGATTCAATGAGGTAAATTCAGAGTTGCTTCTATGTATGTCTGCTTTGAACCCAAGTGATTTATTATGTCGTTTTGACAAGGAGAAGTTGGAGGAGTTAGCTAAGTTTTATCCAGATGACTTTAATCACAAAGATATGGTAACTCTTGAGCATGAACTTTGTCTATACATCGATAATATACTCCATGATGCAAGGTTTTCCGGCTTGGATAGTATAACAAATCTAGCTAAACCGATGGTGGATACAAGGAAGCATCTCTCCTATCCGTTGGTATATCGTCTTGTGAAGCTAGCGTTAACACTTCCTGTTGCCATAACCACCGTTGAGAGATGTTTCTCAGCTATGAAGTTGTCAAGAATGCACTTCGTAACAAAATTGGTGATGATTATATGAGTTATAGCCTCATTTGCTTTATGGAAAAGCAATTGCTGAACACAATTAGTAATGAAGAGATTGTCGTGGGAGGAATGAAGTGTAATGATTTAATATCTCTTATTCTTTGCATACCACTTCCATTTGTATACACATGGCTAATTGTGTGTTTTCTCTTGACAGGTAACATCGATTATATGCAAGATTACTATTCAATTTTGCAATTTGGGATATCTAGAGCCTTTTCGATTATAAAGAGTGTTCACTTTAGTGATAAACTTGTGAGAAACAAAGTTGTTTTATTGTTGTTTTGTCGTACTACTATTGAATATTTGGATGAAATATTTATGATTAACTACTATATAACATCTATATATAACATTAACATATTAGTCTACTGCAAGCCGATATGTCAATTATTTTCTTATACATGAGGCCCCCGGTCAGTTTTTGTCCTGGGTCCGCCCCTGCAGTCAGTCTGTGCATATATACCGTGGCAAATCGAGTGAATTGGACATGTTTTTTTTTCGAGTGAATTGAACTGTTTTGCTAGCGCTTGCCACTAAAGTAATGCTCGAAGTTAATTGGCATCGTACGTACGTACGTAGCGTGGCACAAACTGAAAGCTCTGTGTCGTGCAGCGTTGGGCCTGCTGGCGCATGCACGAACCGCTGGTACTCGGGAAGGTAGCACTGTGACAATGTCCCGGCTAGGTGTGGGTATTCGGTTTTTTCGGTTAATTTGGTTCAGTTTTTCGGATTTTTCTATAATTCGGTTTCTATAAAATAGACACCGAAATTATTTCGGTTTTCTAATTAATCGATAGTTCGGTTAGTGGACAATTTGGTTCGGTGTTCGGTTTTTAACCGAACTTCTGGAAATAACAACACTATGCCATAATTATTCATACGAGCTAAACCACTCATCGGCGCACCGGAAGCAACCTTCAGGTCGGCGAGTACCTGAAGCAATACATGGCTAGCTGAACGCATGTGTAAAAAAAGAACATAATAAGCATGATGTTTATCTTGCTCATTCAAAAATATGATGTTTATCTTTCAAGCCATATACATTCAACAAATTGTATGTGTTGAGAGTTCAGCTAAAATATATGATTATATCCGAAACAGAAAAACAATTGAAAGGCTTTCAATAAAATTTATAGACACAATTGACAGTTAAACCACGAACATGTACGTGCACGTGGCTGGAGACATGCGTACATGCATGAGCTGTTAAACCACGAACATGTACGTACATGTGCCTGGAGACACACATACATGCATGTCCTGTCTGGTAGCTTTTGCATTCATGTTTTTTTTGTCGCATGAGCTAGTATCTACATATAGTAATGGACGCCTAAATCAGAATCACAAATATATTTAGCTCCGTCACGTTTATTTTTCGGTTTATACGGTTCTTTCGGTTAACAGAGAGTTAAAACCGAATTTATAAATATTTACTAACCGAAATTAGTTTCGGCTAATTCGGGTTCGGTGTATTCGGTTTCGTTCCGGTTAATTCGGTTTCGGTGTTCGGTTTCGGTTTTTTATGCCCACACTCCCGGCCAAGAGTGATCGACCTGTACTTAGCCCTCCCTAATTAATGCCACCTCCAGCTGACCGAGGACCGTACGTACGTGCCGGCGAGTTAAAGGTGACTAACACGCCTACATGGCCGGTGCTACCGTACGACCGATTCGCGTCGATCGACGGCCGGCCACCACCCGACACCGATAGCAGTGCGGCCATTGCTGTGTAGCGCATTCCTCGTCGTCGATGTACAATAGTATCGACCCGCAAGAGTACTCTGCGTGTTGACCTCCGATCGCCGATGTGCAGGTAGATCGATCGGCCCCCGCTCCAGGGCGTACGTACGTACGGATACGTCAGATCCAGGGCATACGTGCCACGTCAGTTTGAACTACTGGATCCGCCTGACGTCTTGCCGAGCCGGCCGACCGGCATCGTAACGTGGCATCACCGTGCCGCGCTCTGGAGAACCGAAGTGACGACGATGAGACATCGATGGATCGCTCCATGGCTCGTTCGGGTCACATGCAGACGAGGCCCCACGCGCCAGTGAGACATTTATCTGCCGGGCCAGACCACGCAGCAGCAAGCGCCACGGGAAGCCATGTTGATTGTTGAGTTGCTCTTTAGTTAGGTCGTCGGCCCGCCGGTGATCGGGCGGAGCCACTAGATCGCATTGAGTGAGATTCAGATCAGCGGCATTGAAAGTCCCTGGCCCGGCCGGCTAGGCTAATTAACTCAACAATGTCGATCCAGCGGTGTATAGTACTTCCTCTGTTTTAAAATATAAAGTAAATTTCACTTTTTACTCTCTATTAGTTTGAATTTTTTGACACTATTTATCCTATTTACCAAGATTTCATCCTAATTATCCTATTTAGCAAAAGTTGTGTCAAATTTTACCCCTTCTAAAATTTTGTGAGTATTCCGATCTGGAGAGAGTCATCCGCGTGGCTGATCTATTTCAGTATGTACATGCTTTTTTTTTCAAGTTTCAATCCCTCCCATATCATTGCATTTGATTTAACGCTACGAAAGCACACACAGTATGCCAGTACGAAATGTCCATGCTAACTAAGCTTGTTACTTGTGAAATATAGTCCATTATAGCTAGAAAATCTTAGATGAGAAATCTAGATGGATACGTACGTAGAGCTTGCAACAAGTGGAGTGTCCGAATCTTGCTCCTCCTATATACCAGCATTTACTAGTAGTAGAATAAACTGTGCAAAATGAAGTACTACATGATCTGTTTCAAATCCCAAACGAGCTAGCTAAGGATCAAAATATTCAGCCCACAACTGCCAATCGCGCTGTATCTATTTCACTCGCAAAGCGATGTACGCAAAGGTGAAAAAGAAGCGTTCAGATTGAGCTCGTGCATATAAATTTTGACCGCTAGGAGAAAACCGCAAGAAGAAAAACTGCCTAAGTGGTCGCCACATGTACCTAATTGCTAGAACCCATCGGTCAAAACACTCACGAAACTTTAAAAGGGGTAATATTTGGCACAACTTTTGCTAAATAGGGTATTTAGAATGAAAACTTGATAAATGGGATAATTAGTGTCAAAAAATTAAATTAAGGGGTTAAAACTGTAATAAGATGTTTTAGCTTTGTGAAGCAAATGTATCTAGACTATTTTTAGTATATAGGTTCACTCAGATTTAAAGTGAATCTACACTAAAAGAAGTCTAGATACATTTTCTTTATAAAACTAAAACATCTTATATTTTAAAACAGAGGACGTATGGAGCAGCCTCACCTGCATGTGCGTGCTACTACTTCTTCCTGCCACTTAATTAGGTTGGTGACGTCTTCCTAATTAATTCTACGCGTGCTACTATTTTGTCCAACCTATTATGCACGTGTAGATATGGTTGTGCATCTCGTGTTGCATTGACTAATAAAACAGATTTGCGAGTTTTCATGCGCATGAAAATTTCTTAGGTCTCAGTCATCTCTTTCGTTATTAGATTTACGTCGCGATTCATGTAACATGGGACTTCCACATGAGTTATCATTAAGTTGTAACTGAAATTTTAACGAACTGAGAATTAGTATAAATTATATTGATTGCAACTGAGAATTAGCACAAATAATAGAATGATGTCAGCTCTTTAGACATAAAAAGTTCTCAGGCGTCTGAGATCTAAGCACTCCCTAATATAAATCTAAAAAAATACTATATTTAATATGTCCTGCGCCTTGCGTTGAGTTCATTGCATGAATCCGTGGGCGTTGCTTCTCGGAACAGTAATTCGTCTTGTTTTATAAATAAATCTACACTTAGCCCGAACCAATATAAGAAGATCTTCTTAGACAGCTAGCAGATCAAAAATAAATAAGGTACAAGAAGAATCATAACTTGCCACCAGGGACGGTGAAACAAGATCAATAAACTTGGGCTCTACGCGGCAGCCGCATCCAAGAAGGTAGTAACGAACAATGTCAGTTTCATTATTACATCATGCCGTATATATGCACGGACGTACTCTCGCCTCGGCCGGCATCATCGTGACATGGCATTCGATCTAATGCTGCCCAATCTGCAAAACCCCAACGTGGAGATGAAGCTTATCGGACCGACCGATCATTAGGTGTCCCACGTACGGCACTTATCGGGCCAACAACACACGCCACGGGAAGATGAACCACGCTGCGTTAGCTCTCGTTAGGTCAGTGATCAGTAATAATGCAGATTGCAGAGCCAACCACCCAATCACATTAAATGGATGGTTTAAATCGATCCACTCGGTACCGACGTTGATGGAATGCCATGTTAGAGCAAGTATAATAGGATACAGTCAACTGACTATAATGGATAAAATATTATAGTTTTGGTGATATGGAGAAAAGATAAAAGAAGAGAGAATATAAGCGGACTGTAAGTTAACAGCCAGGTCTGGCACGTGTTTTTAGACAGCTTGTGTGAGTAAAATGTGGGTCACATATATTAATTAAGTAGTAGACTTTTGTATCTAACTATTGTGCTAGTAGACTATAAACCCGGCTATAGATGACATGTCACTTTCTTATAGCCAACGGCCGGCTATATTATTAAACTTGCTCTTATGATGGATGGCTGGCAAAATTGGTGTTGATTATTAGAGTCTTTTGAGAAAACATTATGCAGCGCCACGTGCTTTAAAACGGGGAAATAGACACAAGAATAAAACGAGATGGGTGTTTTTTCCTGACCCAGCTTGTGAAGAAACAAATATCCATCACGAGCACAGTTTATACGTTTTCCTAGCACAGCCTGCGTCGTTTGATGGGTGTTTTTCCGGCCCAGCTTGCTACCGGGCCGGCCAATACATGCGCCAGAAGCACATGGAAGGCCGCTGTTGGCATATTGAGATATCATAGGTTCTGCTGCCGTTTGGTTTGGGAATCTGATCAGTGATCACAAGTGGCTTGTGTTTAGTTTGCTCGATTTCAAAACATGGACCCATGTACGGTTTACGTGCTCTGATTTTTCGCTCGACGTGAGATTGTGTCCGAACTCGGCTAGAATTCCCAGTCTCACACATTTGAATTTGGGCCGATTAAGGGGGAGAATCACTCGTCTGCCCGACCTTGATTCCATGTGAGTTTGGCGAAGCACGAGACTCTTCTAACCCTAGCGAGGGAGGTGTTTCGCGATGGCAGAGAAAAGGCTGGAAGAAGGACCTGGATCAGGGAGCAAGGGGGAAGAAGACACGGATGATATATTCAAGCATCTGCAGCTCAATGATGACGAGCTAGTTGAGGTCGTGTTGTGGGAGGAGGTGATTGAGGAGTGCAAGAAGGGGGCGAGATGGATGGCAAATGGTAAGGTTTTGACGACAAGATCGTTCAGCTCCACTGTTTTTTTAGAAGATGAAGAGCATGTGGAATCTACCAAGAGAACCCAGGTTTAAAGAGGCAGGGAAGAATTTATTTATTTTCCAAATGCATTGCCTAGGGGACTGGAAGTGTTAGATGTATATTTGTATATTGTATGTCCCCACTTGTTAAGGGGTTTTCCTGCATATTTCCACCTGTACATGTACTATATATTGTGGCTTTTGGCCCCCAGAGGAATACAAGTTGTTTATTCCTAACATGGTATCAGAGCCACGTTAGTCGTCGTCCTCCTCCTCACAACTTCGTCGCCGCAGCCGCCACCGTCCCTGTCGCCGACGGCCTTGCCGTCGCTGCCGCCGCCGGTCGCCGCCCGTTTTGCGCCAATCAATTTTGTTTGATCTGCCCCAACTTCACATGTCGATCCAGACAGTTTCTACCCAGATCGATCTCCTCCAGACACCCACCCGTCGATCTCCTGTGCTCTGCTTGATTTCCCAGATCGATCCAAAGGCCACGCGCGGGCCATCGATCCATCTCAGCAGCAAAACGAAGCTTGCAAATTCAGGTCATGGCCGACTTGGCTAGCTGCACAAGCATGTAGTACAACCAGATGAGATAATTTTGTCCCTTTTATTTTGCCTCACGTTCTGACCTCTTTTTCTCCAATAGTCCCATTTTCTCTCTATATTATACTCAGCTATTTCCTTTTTAATTACCACCGTTGCTTCTGATTGAGAAGATGCTTAATCGGTATCTTAATTTACGAAGATCAGAGTGCATGACAAGATTAATTTGTTTTTGTATTTTGATCGACCCATATTTTCCATGAACTAACCAAAATTTGTCTAAAAAACAGTGAGAGCAGGGAGGCAACAGGTCCTGGAAGAGTGCCGCCGCTGATGGCGTGGGGAGCGGTGCCACGATGAGGACGGCCTTTGCCACGGCAGCGTCGCCAAGATGTGTCGCCCTGCTATTATCGTCTTGCTTCGTTCTGATTTGTTCTCGGTCAGCGCGTTCATGCTTTGCCACACCTCCAGCAACATCATCGGCCTGCGCTTCTCTATAGGTAATCAATCCCTGTTACATTTAACTTTTTTCACTTTGCTCTTCTTTAGACCAGTACTGATTACACAATAGCTCCTCTAGGAAACCAATCAACCTTTTCTTAGTTTTTTCCTTTTGGTTTTTCTAATTTTATTTTGGTGGTTGCTTATATTACAGCTGAACTACAGGACGACCATCCAAGTGATGACTAATGAGCGCGGAGGTCACCGGTCACCCATGCCACCCGATGTTTCTCCTGCATTATTTATGCCAGGTGTCCTCTATCTACTTTCTCTGATGTTCAGTCATCATGCTTTTGATTTCTCTATTGAGTCATGCGTGCATGTTTGTGAGGTTGCATACATATTGTGTGGGTGGACGTTCAGTAATAAACTCCCAAATTATTCAAAGCTCAACCTTGAATGTCAATACCATCGTTGTACGAGCGGATCTATAATTTTCTGTACTCTAGGCTTCTCAGGATTTACAAGTATCTAACCATTATTAGCCTGGAGTTTTGGGAAAGATTTGGCTCTATGGAATTTAGGTGCTCAAGACATGCAACCTAGACAAACCTACTTAAAAATTGTATGTAGTAATACTTAAACTCATATCGTTTAATGCTGCTGAATTCGATATACTTTGCTATGATTATGTGTTGTTCATTTTGTTTGATGAGTGTGTTTAAACTTCTCCAAACATTGGGCACTCTATGGTGCTTATTCAGTCAACTGTTTTGTCATGATATATATTGAAGAGTAATCTACGTACAGTTATCTTAGTAAATGGTAAATGAATATCAAGTATGTATTTCGGGATTGATGTCTTAGTTAGGCCATTTCATTTGGGTCAGGGAAAAGCTATCTGCTTTGCAGGGAATTGGTCATGTCTTAATGCAGGAAATTGTTCTAGATGATTAAATTTGACACATGTATTCCACTTAAAAAATCAAGTTTCGAGTGAATAAGTACGGTTTGATAGGAAAGGTAAATCAAGAGTCACGAGCAAATCCGAAATTTTCAGGTATCTTTGGTTTTGTCTAACTGTAAGTTTAATTTGTTTCCCTGTTATATTTTGCAAAGTCTTTTCATAAGCTTATTCCTCTAAAAGACATGTTTGTTTGTTTGTGTAAGGCATCAAACAGGGGACATTATCAGACAACGGAGCAGAGGCCGGAGGTCCCTAGCAACAACCTTGCAGATATTACTTCATACAACGACCCCTCCGCCTCAACCTTCACACTCTACGGTGGCAGTGGGTCAAGGGACTGAAAATGGGGAGACCTTCCTTCTCTCATCCGGTGAGGAAGATCCTCCTCTCATCTGATGAAGAAGACAATGATGATGCCTACTGACAAGCAGGGCAACCACCTCGCCAGCGAGTTCTGAAAACCATGTAATATAGTTCTAGCTAGCATAATCCAACAAGAATTAGTACAGCTTAGATTAGTTCTGTAGATATGCATGCCAATGCGGTCTACTCCAATCTAACCATAGGTACCCTTTTTTTAGTATCAACGTTTATATGTTGCCTCAGTTTGACTTCACCAAATGGCACTGATTCATATATATTCTCACTTCGTATACCTTAAACTAACACATATTTGTAACCAACTCTAACCAGAATGTACATTCATGCCGCGCCACTTTTCCTAGTTAATACTACGTGTGTTGTTGTTTTGCACGGCCTGATTATGCACGTGCAGATATGGTTGTGCATCTCGTGTTGCATTGACTATATTTAATACTGTTGGAATTTGGGCCCATAGCCTAATACAAATTCTGAAATTCTCATGGCCCATTCATGCCTAGCAAGGGGTGGCACCAAAGTTTAGTCCCACCTTGCTAATTTAGACGTAGTTGGACCAATATATATAGTGGAGTGTTTCACTAACTCCTAAAGAGAGTGAAGAGGAGTGCCATACACGCGTGCTCCTCCTCGCCACGCCACGTCTCGCCTCGTCACGACCGCGCCGCGGTTTGCGGAATTGTGCCTCAGTGCCGATCTTATCTTTTTGCTCTCATTTTGATTATTAGAGTCTTTCGAGAAAACATTATGCAGCGCCACGTGCTTTAAAACGGGGAAATAGACACAAGAATAAAACGAGATGGGTGTTTTTCTGGCCCAGCTTGTGAAGAAACAAATACTCCATCACGAGCAAAGCTTGTACGTTTTTCCTAGCACAGCCTGTGTCGTTTGATGGGTGTTTTTCCGGCCCAGCTTGCTACCGGCCGACCAATACATGGGCCAGAAGCACACGGAGGGCCGCTCTTCACATGTTGAGATATCCTCATAGGTTCTGCTGCCGTTTGGTTTGGGAATCTGATTAGTGATCACAAGTGCTATCATAGGTTTTGCTCGATTTCAAAACGGACCCATCTAGGGTTTATGTGCTCTGAGTTTTCGCTCGACGTCAGATTGTATTAGAATTCAGCGAGAATTCCCAGTCTGGCACGTTAGAATTCGGGCTGATTAAGGGGACGACTCACTCGTCTGCCCCGGCATTGATTCCGTGTGAGTTTGGCAAAGGACGAGACTCTTCAAACCCTAGCGAGGGAGGTGTTTCGAGATGGCAGAGAATAGGCTGGAAGAAGGACCTGGATCGAGGAGCAAGGAGGAAGAAGACACAAACGATATATTCAAGCATCTGCAGCTCAATGATGATGAGCTAGTTGAGGTCGTGTTGGGGGAGGAGGTGATTGACGACTGCAAGAAGGGGGCGAGATGGATGGCAAATGGTAAGGTTTTGACGACAAGATCGTTCAGCTCCACTGTTTTTCTAGAAGATGAAGAACATGTGGAATCTATCTAGAAAACCCAGGTTTAAAGAGGCAGGGAAGAATTTATTTATTTTCCAAATGCAGCCTAGGGGTCTGGAAGAAGGTTGTGCATCAAGGGCCTCAAACAGTTGGGGCGTTATGATAGAACATTGTGATGAATTCTAGATCCAGAGAAAGTAGCTTTTGGAGGGTTGTGGGTTTGGACTCAATTTCATGGGATCCCTGAGTTGTGTAGAAAGGTGGAGATTGTCGATGATCTGTCTCGACGAGTTGGTCAGGTGAAGGAGGTACAGTTGACACCAAAATACCTTTTTTAAGGCAACTGTGATCTCGGCTGAGGGTGCGGATGGATTCAACTAAGCCTCTTATAAGGTTTGTCTTGTTCTTAGCTCCAGAGATTGAAAGGAGGAGACTACTAATCAAATATGAGAAGATTTCTTTTTTCTGTAAGCAGTGTGGCTTTATAGGACATAATCATGAGGAGTGTGGAGAAGGTGACTAGGATGTGTAGAAACTGCAATTTGGAGATTTGATGGTGATGAAGATGACGATGCAGCCATTCCAGGAGCCCCGGAGGTTTACACCGCATGGAAGGGATGGTAGTAGAACTGGTTTACAGGAAGAGGCGGAGGTCGTGATAATTCAGGTCGGATGATGCTGCACAAATGGTAAGTCTAATGTCCATGCGTGGTACTTCCTTCGTTTTAAAATATAAGATGTTTTAGGTTTGTGAATAAAATGTATCTAGACTTGTTTTAGTGTGTAGATTCATTCCAAACATGAGTGAACCTACGTACTAAAAATAGTCTAGATATATTTGTTTCACAAAACTAAAACATCTTATATTTTAAAACGGAGGAGGGAGTACATATATGTGAGGAAAGTCGTTCTTGAAGAAGAAAAATATGAGTTTGGCCGTGCTATAGCTGGAGGTTGGCAACACAAAAGGCGATGCTGCTATTCGGTAGTACACCAGTCCGTCCACGATTATTTATGGTGAGTACACTGCACGAGATTTTTCAACGCTTTTTTTTTTGAACTTAGATTTTTCAACGCTTTGAGCTGTGCACTTCTACATCCGTACCAATAATGTACCGTACCAATACAGCCAAAGCTGTAGAGTGTCCAAGCGTACGTGCACGATTTAAACATCTGTAGCTAGCGTGATAAGATTTTTCAACGCTTTGAGCAGTGCACGATTTAAATAACATCTGTAGAGTACCCATGCATTGATGCACTGTGTGTGTTGCTTATGGCCGGCATGGGTTGCAGCCACTTGGTCAACATCAGGGACACTGTAGTCACACCTCTTACGAAATAATGCCACAAAATATTCAAATCGATGCAAAATCATGAAAAAAAACCTCCTATGAAACACATCAAAGAAAAAAGAAAAAACAGGAATGTAGTCACACCTCAACGAAGCACCTGAGACTACTAACTAGAGATTCCACGCTACGCCTCCTTGTGAAACTGCTGGACGTAGTCACACCAAACCCACCTAGTTGTCGCCGGATAGAGCCACCTGCCCTCTCGCTCTGGACCGTGGAGAGTCGCTCCTGCCAGCAGAAAAGAAGGATGAAGGAGTGGTGCAGACAACGTCACATGTATAAGATAGGAGGCCACCGATAACGTCCCACGATGGTGCCGGAAGTGCCTCGAAATTGGATCTGAACTTGCCTACCAAAGACAAAAGACACAACCGAGAGGTACCCGAGCTCGACGATGACGCCCCTAAGAGGGTGACAATGCATAAAGTTGTCGTAGTCGAGACCGAGAGACGATCAAGGGTTTTCACCTGGAGCCCAAACACGAGGAAGGTAACCACCAGCGCCCCCAAATTTGCTACCTCGTCCAAAGCACAGCCAGGGAAGGCTCCCGGCACTACGAGAGAGCCACTGGTGCCTGAAGGCTCCCTGCCACGTACGATAGAGCCATCGGCGCCTGCGCTGGGCTTGACCCTCACGAACCTAGATCAGGCCCGAGGGGCCCAAATCTGGGCCAGTAGGAACCCCGCCGCTACAACGCCTGCACTGCCGCCCATATGCCACCATCGCTTGATGCCCCATCGCGCCATCCCACCGTTCGAGCCGCCAGCGCCGCTGCATCGCCGAGTCGCCACCCGAGTTGAGCTCTTCTCATGGACCCTGCGCCTCCCTCCTAGCGTGCGGGTAGGGGCATGTCTGCAGCCGCTGGCACCGCACGGGCTTTGTTCGGCGGCACGCGCCAACGGCAGTGGGGGGGGAGGTGGGAAGAGGTAGGTGTTGGAATTATGCCCTAGAGGCAATAATAAAGATGTTATTATTATAATTCTTGTTCATGATAAAGTTTATATTCCATGCTAGAATTGTATTAAGCGGAAACATTAATACTTGTGTGGTTTGTGAACAACACCGTGTCCCTAGTACGCCTCTATGGACTAGCTCATTGATCAATGATGGTTAAGGTTTCCTAACCATAGACATGAGTTGTCAATTGATAATGAGATCATATCATTGGGAGAATGATATGGTGGACAGACCCAAACTAAGCGAAGCAATTAGATCGTGTCATTGTGTTCATCTTTGCGAAGCTTTTCCTATGTCAAATATTGTATTCCTTAGACCATGAGATAATACAACTCCCTGGTATCGAAAGAAAGCTTTGAGGTCATCAAACGTCATCCTATGAGAGGGTGATCATAAAGGTGTCTCTCAGGTGATCGGAAAGTATCTGTTGGGTTGTATGTATCGAGATGGGATTTGTCCCTCCCAAGTCGGAGAGATATACTTCGGGCCCACTCGGTAATCGATATCAACACCGCTTGCAAGCATGTGGTTAAGGAGTTAATCACAAAGTGATATTGGATTACGGAACGAGTAAAGTACTTGCTGTGAACAAGATTGAACTAGGTATGACGATACCGACGATCGAATCTCGGGCAAGTAAAATATCGCGAGACGAAGGGAATATATATGGGATTGATTGAATCCTGGCATCGTGGTTCATCCGATATGATCATCGATGAATGTGTGGGAGTCAATATGGGTGCCCAGACCCCGCTGTTGATTATTGATAGAAGATCATGTCTGTATATTCTCGAACCCGCTGGGTCACACACTTAACGTGTCTCGACGCTAGGATAGATTGGATAATTGGTTTATGAATTTTTGTTTGGAGTCTCGGATGGGATCCAAGATATCACGAGAGGTTCCGGAATGGTCCGGAGAATAAGATTCATATAAGGCAGTGCAGTTTTTGGAGTTCGGAATTGTTCCGGATTAATCGGTATTGTACCGGAAGCTTCTAGAACCTTCCGGAAGGGGGCCAACGTGGTCCCACCTTCCGGGAGAGGGCATGGGCCTATGAGGGAGTGTCCTGGCCGCATTGGGCCAGGGGCACAAGGCCCCATAGGGCCCAGCCGATCCTAGAGGGTTTAAACTCATTTAAACTCGGGATAGAATTTCTAGATAAGGGATAAGTTTAAATCGTTTAAACTAGAGATAGGCTTGGAGGATGGGCAAGGGCTGGCCGCACCCCCCCTCTATATATAGAGGGCTGGTGCGCCCCCTCCCCCCAACCTACACCTCCCTCCAAACCCTAGTTGCCCTGCTGCCCTCCTCTCTCCCTCCCGACTGTTTGTAGGCGAAGCCCTGCTGTAGAAATTGTCCACCATATACACCACGCCGTCGTGCTGTAGATCCAATCCATCTCTCCACCATACTTGCTGGTCCGAGAAAGGAGGAGACGTCGAGGTGCTGCACGTGTGCATCTCACGGAGGCACCGCCACTTGTGGTGCTAGATCGGATCGGATCGCGAGGAGAAGCGAAATGCGACTACATCACCCACGTTCCGACGAACGTTCCGCTGTGCGAATCTTCAAGGGTATGAAGATCTAATCCAATCTCTCTCGTTGTTTGCATCTCCTAGATTAGATCTTGGCTTTCCCTCTGTTCGCTTCCGTAGAAAATTTTGATTTACTATGCTGCAAAACCCTTCAGTAGGCTGGGGACGGGAGTTGGAGATCACCCGGAGGTCGGCTCTAGGGGACGACGTGGGCAAGACCTTTTTTGTGTGTACTACCCTACCGCCGCACGCCCGGGAAAAAGGGACATGTGTGCTTCTATCTGGTCTTCTTTGTTTCTCGCTTGCATTCCATCGAACAGGCAAAGAGCTTTGCATGTGTGCACCGTGTTCCAGGGCGAGAGAGAGAGACCCTACCAACACTGCCTACCTCGTCCGTGACTACCTCTGTGACGAACGTGAGTGCACCAAACGTTGGAAAGCAGGCAGTATCGTTGCAGTTTGGCTTGATAAGCGAAACGCAGAATTGTCCTACACATACGGGCAAAATTTTCCGTCTAGAATGGCAAGTCTTTATATAAACAGTCGTACACTCCTAGCTTTCAGTCCCTAAATACGTCGTGTAGTAGTACATTATTTTCAAATGGACAATTCTGTAGACTACAGAAATGGCCAGATGCGTCGACGGCCGCTTGCTACGCCGATGGCCAAACGTTGGGGCCGTCGGTGTAGGACCGGACCAGGCCAGTCCAAGTCGCCAGCCCTCGGCGTAGCCAAGCCTTCGGCGTAGTATACCCTACGCCGACGGTCACCCTCGGCAGCGAGGCCCTCGGCGTAGCCAGGGGACGCGTGGCACATACCGGCCAGCGCGGACGGCGCGCTAACGGTGCCGACCATTACACCGAAGGCGACCCTCGGCATAGCGCCATCCCCAGTACGCCGACGGTGACCCTCGGCGTATCCCTCTGTATTTTTCCTTTCTACTTGCACACTTATTTTATATTTGTATCAATTATTTATGTTCTTTTTTTATTAATTGGATGATTTCGTACCCTCTGAATAGCAGTCTCCACGCCCACATGAAATGTCGTTGCGAATCTTCTCACACCCCGAGAAATTTCTATATGTTTGTAAGTGTTATTATCACATGTGGTTCTGAATAGCACTCTCCACACCCACATGAAATGTGTGTGAATTTTATGTATCACACATTTTGGAGAAGATGTACAAAGATTCAATGCTTTAATCGCAAGTGGTTCTGTCAACCCTACTGAGGAGCGGACAATAGTTTCTCTTGTAGATATAGCATGTACCATCCTATGACCTAAACAAACACAAAACAAGAGAGAGCTACGCCGGGCTACCCCTGTTAGAGGAACATCTAGGACAATAGACGATCCGAGTGTGCACAGATCAGGGTTTCGCTGGAGGTAGACCACGCGAGAATATCGGAATCAGATGAAAACTTGCATGTGTACCTAGCATATGTGTGTGAGTGTGGCGAAAGGTTGGTATAGGTGCTTGCATGTGTCCCCCCTCGCATGCATGCGCTCTAACCTAGAAGCGAAGGTTTTGGACCCGTATAAGGGGGAATCTCCCCGTTTAGGTGAAACCGGGTAGGATAGTGCCCCAACTTGTGAACCAACATGGTTTTACATCACCCTATGACCTAAACAAATACAAAACAAGAGAGAGCTACGTCGGGCTACCCCTGTTAGAGGAACGTCTAGGGGGTAGACGATCCGAGTGTGCACAGATCAGGGTTTCGCCGGAGGAAGACCACGAGAACATCGGAATCAGATGAAAACTTGCATGTGTCCCTAGCATATGTGTGTGAGTGTGGTGAGAGGTTGGTATAGGTGCTTGCATGTGTCCCCCCTCGCATGCATGCGCTCTAACCTAGAAGCGAAGGTTAGGACCGTATAAGGGAATCTCCCGTTTAGGTCAAACCGGGTAGGATAGTGCCCCAACTTGTGAACCAACATGGTTTTACATCACCCTATGACCTAAACAAACACAAAACAAGAGAGAGCTACATGGGGCCCCTATTAGAGGAACGTCTAGGGGTGACGATCAGTGTGCATGCATCGAGTTTCATGGGAGGTAGACCACACGAGAACATCAGAATCAGATGAAAACTTGCATGTGTCCCTAGCATATGTGTGTGAGTGTGGTGAAAGGTTGGTATAGGTGCTTGCATGTGTCCCCCCTCGCATGCATTCGCTCTAACCTAGAAGCGAAGGTTCCGGACCCGTATAAGGGGGAATCTCCCCGTTTAGGTGAAACCGGATAGGATAGTGCCCCAAGTTGTGAACCAACATGGTTTTACATCACCCTATGACCTAAAAAACACAAAACAAAAGAGAGCTACGCCGGGCTATCCCTGTCAGAAGAACGTCTAGGGGGGTAGACGGTCCGAGTGTGCATAGATCAGGGTTTCGTCAGAGGAAGACCACGAGAACATCGGAATCAGATGAAAATTTGCATGTGTCCCTAGCATATGTGTGTGAGTGTGGTGAGAGGTTGGTATAGGTGCTTGCATGTGTCCCCCCTCGCATGCATGCGCTCTAACCTAGAAGGTTAGGACCCATATAAGGGGAATCTCCTGCTCGGTGATACCGGGTAGGATAGTGCCCAAACTTGTGAACCAACATGGTTTTACATCACCCTATGACCTAAACAAACACAAAACAAGAGAGTGCTACTGGCTACCCCTTAGAGGAACGCCTAGGGGTAGACGATCCGAGTGTGCATGGATCGTGGTTTCGAAGGAAGACCACGAGAACATCAGAATCAGATGAAAACTTGCATGTGTCCCTAGAATATGTGTGTGTGTGGTGAGAGGTTGGTATAGGTGCTTGCATGTGTCCCCCCTCGCATGCATGCGCTCTAACCTAGAAGCGAAGGTTCCGGACCCGTATAAGGGGGAATCTCCCCGTTTAGGTGAAACCGGGTAGGATAGTGCCCCAACTTGTGAACCAACATGGTTTTACATCACCCTATGACCTAAACAAACACAAAACAAGAGAGAGCTACGCCGGGCTACCCCTGTGAGAGGAACGTCTAGGGGAGTAGACGATCCGAGTGTGCACAGATCAGGGTTTCGCCGGAGGAAGACCACGAGAACATCGGAATCAGAAGAAAACTTGCATGTGTCCCTAGCATATGTGTGTGAGTGTGGTGAGAGGTTGGTATAGGTGCTTGCATGTGTCCCCCCTCGCATGCATGCGCTCTAACCTAGAAGCGAAGGTTCCGGACCCGTATAAGGGGGAATCTCCGCGTTTAGGTGAAACCGGGTAGGATAGTGCCCCAACTTGTGAACCAACATGGTTTTACATCACCGTATGACCTAAACAAACACAAAACAAGAGAGAGCTACGCCGGGATACCCCTGTTAGAGGAACGTCTAGGGGGGTAGACGATCCGAGTGTGCACAGATCAGGGTTTCGCCGGAGGTAGACCACACGAGAACATCAGAATCAGATGAAAACTTGCATGTGTCCCTAGCATATGTGTGTGAGTGTGGTGAAAGGTTGGTATAGGTGCTTGCATGTGTCCCCCCTCGCATGCATTCGCTCTAACCTAGAAGCGAAGGTTCTAGACCCGTATAAGGGGGAATCTCCCCGTTTAGGTGAAACCGGATAGGATAGTGCCCCAAGTTGTGAACGAACATGGTTTTACATCACCCTATGACCTAAAAAACACAAAACAAGAGAGAGCTACGCTGGGCTACCCCTATCACAGGAACGTCTAGGGGGGTAGACGGTCCGAGTGTGCATAGATTAGGGTTTCGTCAGAGGAAGACCACGAGAACATCGAAATTAGATGAAAACTTGCATGTGTCCCTAGAATATGTGTGTGAGTGTGGTGAGAGGTTGGTATAGGTTCTTGCATGTGTCCCCCCTCGCATGCATGCGCTCTAACCTAGAAGCGAAGGTTTTGGACCTGTATAAGGGGGAATCTCCCCGTTTAGGTGAAACCGGGTAGGATAGTGCCCCAACTTGTGAACCAACATGGTTTTACATCACCCTATGACCTAAACAAATACAAAACAAGAGAGAGCTACGCCGGGCTACCCCTATTAGAGGAACGTCTAGGGGGTAGACGATCCGAGTGTGCATAGATCAGGGTTTCGCCGGAGGAAGACCATGAGAACATCGGAATCAGATGAAAACTTGCATGTGTCCCTAGCATATGTGTGTGAGTGTGGTGAGAGGTTGGTATAGGTTCTTGCATGTGTCCCCCTCGCATGCATGCGCTCTAACCTAGAAGCGAAGGTTTTGGACCCGTATAAGGGGGAATCTCCCCGTTTAGGTGAAACCGGGTAGGATAGTGCCCCAACTTGTGAACCAACATGGTTTTACATCACCCTATGACCTAAACAAACACAAAACAAGAGAGAGCTACGTCGGGCTACCCCTATGAGAGGAACGTCTAGGGGGTACGATCCGAGTGCATAGATCGGGTTTCACGGAGGTAGACCACGAGAACATAGAATCAGATGAAAACTTGCATGTGTCCCTAGCATATGTGTGTGAGTGTGGTGAAAGGTTGGTATAGGTGCTTGCATGTGTCCCCCCTCGCATGCATGCGCTCTAACCTAGAAGCGAAGGTTCTAGACCCGTATAAGGGGGAATCTCCCCGTTTAGGTGAAACCGGATAGGATAGTGCCCCAAGTTGTGAACGAACATGGTTTTACATCACCCTATGACCTAAAAAACACAAAACAAGAGAGAGCTACGCTGGGCTACCCCTATCACAGGAACGTCTAGGGGGGTAGACGGTCCGAGTGTGCATAGATTAGGGTTTCGTCAGAGGAAGACCACGAGAACATCGAAATTAGATGAAAACTTGCATGTGTCCCTAGAATATGTGTGTGAGTGTGGTGAGAGGTTGGTATAGGTTCTTGCATGTGTCCCCCCTCGCATGCATGCGCTCTAACCTAGAAGCGAAGGTTCCGGACCCGTATAAGGGGGAATCTCCCCGTTCTGGTGAAACTGGGTAGGATAGTTCCCCAACTTGTGAACCAACATGGTTTTACATCACCCTATGACCTAAACAAACACAAAACAAGAGAGAGCTACGCCGGGCTACCCCTGTCAGAGGAACGTCTAGGGGGGTAGACGATCCGAGTGTGCATAGATCAGGGTTTCGTCGGAGGAAGACCATGAGAACATCGGAATCAGATGAAAACTTGCATGTGTCCCTAGCATATGTGTGTGAGTGTGGCGAAAGGTTAGTATAGGTGCTTGCATGTGTCCCCCTCGCATGCATGCGCTCTAACCTAGAAGCGAAGGTTTTGGACCTGTATAAGGGGGAATCTCCCCGTTTAGGTGAAACCGGGTAGGATAGTGCCCCAATTTGTGAACCAACATGGTTTTACATCACCCTATGACCTAAACAAACACAAAACAAGAGAGAGCTACGCCGGGCTACCCCTGTTAGAGGAACGTCTAGGGGGGTAGACGATCCGAGTGTGCACAGATCAGGGTTTCGCCGGAGGTAGACCACACGAGAACATCAGAATCAGATGAAAACTTGCATGTGTCCCTAGAATATGTGTGTGAGTGTGGCGAAAGGTTGGTATAGGTGCTTGCATGGGTCCCCCTCGCATGTATTCGCTCTAACCTAGAAGCGAAGGTTCTGGACCCGTATAAGGGGGAATCTCCCCGTTTAGGTGAAACCGGATAGGATAGTGCCCCAAGTTGTGAACCAACATGGTTTTACATCACCCTATGACCTAAAAAACACAAAACAAAAGAGAGCTACTGGCTATCCTGTCAAGAACGCCTAGGGGGTAGACGATCCAGTGTGCATAGATCGTGGTTTCACGGAGGAAGACCACGAGAACATCGGAATCAGATGAAAATTTGCATGTGTCCCTAGCATATGTGTGTGAGTGTGGTGAGAGGTTGGTATAGGTTCTTGCATGTGTCTCCCCTCGCATGCATGCGCTCTAACCTAGAAGCGGAGGTTCCGGACCCGTATAAGGGGGAATCTCCCTGTTCTGGTGAAATCGGGTAGGATAGTGCCCCAACTTGTGAACCAACATGGTTTTACATCACCCTATGACCTAAAAAACACAAAACAAGAGAGAGCTACTTCGGGCTATCCTTGAGAGAGGAACGTCTAGGGGGGTAGACGATCCGAGTGTGCATAGATCAGGGTTTCGTCGGAGGAAGACCACGAGAACATCGGAATCAGATGAAAACTTGCATGTGTCCCTAGCATATGTGTGAGTGTGGTGAGAGGTTGGTATAGGTGCTTGCATGTGTCCCCTCTCGCATGCATGCGCTCTAACCTAGAAGCGAAGGTTAGGACCCATATAAGGGAATCTCCTGCTCGGTGAAACCGGGTAGGATAGTGCCCCAACTTGTGAACCAACATGGTTTTACATCACCCTATGACCTAAACAAACACAAAACAAGAGAGAGCTACGCCGGGCTACCCCTGTTAGAGGAACGTCTAGGGGGTAGACGATCCGAGTGTGCACAGATCAGGGTTTCGTCGAAGGAAGACCACGAGAACATCGGAATAAGATGAAAACTTGCATGTGTCCCTATAATATGTGTGTGAGTGTGGTGAGAGGTTGGTATAGGTGCTTGCATGTGTCCCCCCTCGCATGCATGCGCTCTAACCTAGAAGCGAAGGTTCCGGACCCGTATAATGGGGGATCTCCCCGTTAAGGTGAAACCGGGTAAGATAGTGCTCCAACTTGTGAACCAACATGGTTTTACATCACCCTATGACCTAAACAAACACAAAACAAGAGAGAGCTACGCCGGGCTACCCCTGTCATAGGAACGCCTAGGGGGGTAGACGATCCGAGTGTGCACAGATCAGGGTTTCGTCGGAGGAAGACCACGAGAACATCGGAATCAGATGAAAACTTGCATGTGTCCCTAGCATGTGTGTGTGAGTGTGGTGAGAGGTTGATATAGGTGCTTGCATGTGTCCCCCCTCGCATGCATTCGCTCTAACCTAGAAGCGAAGGTTCTGGACCCGTATAAGGGGGAATCTCCCCGTTTAGGTGAAACCAGATAGGATTGTGCCCCAACTTGTGAACCAACATGGTTTTACATCACCCTATGACCTAAAAAACACAAAACAAGAGAGAGCTACGCCGGGCTACCCCTGTTAGAGGAACGTCTAGGGGGTAGACGGTCCGAGTGTGCATAGATTAGGGTTTCGTCGGAGGAAGACCACGAGAACTTCGGAATTAGATGAAAACTTGCATGTGTCCCTATAATATGTGTGTGAGTGTGGTGAGGGGTTGGTATAGGTTCTTGCATGTGTCCCCCCTCGCATGCATGCGCTCTAACCTAGAAGCGAAGGTTCCGGACCCGTATAAGGGGGAATCTCCCAGTTCTGGTGAAACCGGGTAGGATAGTGCCCCAACTTGTGAACCAACATGGTTTTACATCACCCTATGACCTAAACAAACACAAAACAAGAGATAGCTAGGCCGGGCTACCCCTGTCAGAGGAACGTCTAGTGGGTAGACGATCCGAGTGTGCACAGATCAGGGTTTCGTCGGAGGAAGACCACGAGAACATCAGAATCAGATGAAAACTTGCATGTGTCCCTAGAATATGTGTGTGAGTCTGGTGAGAGGTTGGTATATGTTCTTGCATGTGTCCCCCCTCGCATGCATGCGCTCTAACCTAGAAGCGAAGGTTAGGACCATATAAGGGGGAATCTCCCCGTTTAGGTGAAACCGGGTAGGATAGTGCCCCAACTTGTGAACCAACATGGTTTTACATCACCCTATGACCTAAACAAACACAAAACAAGAGAGAGCTACGCCGGGCTACCCCTGTCAGAGGAACGTCTAGGGGGGTAGACGATCCGAGTGTGCACAGATCAGGGTTTCGCCGGAGGAAGACCACGAGAACATCGGAATCAGATGAAAACTTGCATGTGTCCCTAGCATATGTGTGTGAGTGTGGTGAGAGGTTGGTATAGGTGCTTGCATGTGTCCCCCTCGCATGCATGCGCTCTAACCTAGAAGCGAAGGTTCCGGACCCGTATAAGGGGGAATCTCCCCGTTTAGGTGAAATCGGGTAGGATAGTGCCCCAACTTGTGAACCAACATGGTTTTACATCACCCTATGACCTAAACAAACACAAAACAAGAGAGAGCTACGCCGGGCTACCCCTGTCAGAGGAACGTCTAGGGGGGTAGACGATCCGAGTGTGCACAGATCAGGGTTTCGCCGGAGGAAGACCACGAGAACATCGGAATCAGATGAAAACTTGCATGTGTCCCTAGCATATGTGTGTGAGTGTGGTGAGAGGTTGGTATAGGTGCTTGCATGTGTCCCCCCTCTCATGCATGCGCTCTAACCTAGAAGCGAAGGTTCCGGACCCGTATAAGGGGGAATCTCCCCGTTTAGGTGAAACCGGGTAGGATAGTGCCCCAACTTGTGAACCAACATGGTTTTACATCACCCTATGACCTAAACAAACACAAAACAAGAGAGAGCTATGCTGGGGTACCCCTAGAGGAACGTCTAGGGGGGTAGACGATCCGAGTGTGCATAGATCAGGGTTTCGCCGGAGGAAGACCACGAGAACATCGCAATCAGATGAAAACTTGCATGTGTCCCTAGCATATGTGTGTGAGTGTGGTGAGAGGTTGGTATAGGTGCTTGCATGTGTCCCCCTCGCATGCATGCGCTCTAACCTAGAAGCGAAGGTTCCGGACCCATATAAGGGGAATCTCCTGCTCGTGAAACCGGGTAGGATAGTGCCCCAACTTGTGAACCAACATGGTTTTACATCACCCTATGACGTAAACAAACACAAAACAAGAAAGAGCTACGCCGGGCTACCCCTGTCAGAGGAACGTCTAGGGTGTAGACGATCCGAGTGTGCACATATCAGGGTTTGGCCGGAGGAAGACCACGAGAACATCGGAATCAGATGAAAACTTGCATGTGTCCCTAGCATATGTGTGTGAGTGTGGTGAGAGGTTGGTATATGTGCTTGCATGTGTCCCCCCTCGCATGCATGCGCTCTAACCTAGAAGCGAAGGTTAGGACCAGATAAGGGGAATCTCCTGCTCGGTGAAATCGGGTAGGATTGTGCCCCAACTTGTGAACCAACATGGTTTTACATCACCCTATGACCTAAACAAACACAAAACAAGAGAGAGATACGCCGGGCTACCCCTGTTAGAGGAATGTCTATGGGGGTAGACGATCCGAGTGTGCACAGATCGGGGTTTCGCCGGAGGAAGACCACGAGAACGACGGAATCAGATGAAATCTTGCATGTGTCCCTAGCATATGTGTGTGAGTGTGGTGAAAGGTTGGCAGGTCCCATGTGTAAGTCCCAAGTGTGACCCCCTTTGTAGACATGCGTTAACACTTAGTAAAATCATGGATATTATTGTTTCTTCTATAATAGTAGACACCAAATAATATATTTTCATTTGTTATATTAGTAAACATCAAATAAAGTTTCTTGTATAATTTTTTATTAATAACAAAAATAAAAAAAGCTAGCTACGCCTCCCAAAGCTCAATCAGCTCCACCTCCCCAAGCTCAACCAGCTCCAAGGCCACCATGAACTTCCAGTGTTGCACCTCCCCAAGCTCAACCAGCTCCAAGGCCACCAAGAACTTCCAGTGTTGCACCTACCCAAGCTCAACCAGCTCCAAGGCCACCAAGATCATCAACTCCTGCAGCAAGATCATCTTTTGTTGCACCTAGGAAAGAAAGAGGCTTCATGTCCTATTTAAATGCTGGGGCAAATGCATCTGCTGGGAGAGATGCAAATGTTAGACCTCTAGATGGGGGAAATGTGTGATTGCTGTGGCAAATGCATCTGTTGTCATTCTGCTACCTGGTGAACCTCTAATTTTAAGTGTTTGTTGTGCAAACTGTTGGACCTCTAGATGTATGTTGAATATTCCTCTTTGTTTAAGTGAATGAGACTATGTACTGGTATTTTGTAGAAAATGAGCAAATGAGTGTTGTTTTGCTGCCAGTAATTTTATCTGCCCTTCTAGATGAGCAAGTGAGTGTTGTTTTGCTGCCAGTAATTTTATCTGCCCTTCTAAATGAGCAAGTGAGTGTTGTTTTGCTGCCAGTAATTTCAACAACAAAGATTGTTCACAACAAGCTCATAATTCAAATAATTTCCACAACAAAGATTGTTCACTACATATTACAGCTCACATCATAATAAAACCATTGTTCAAAGCATAATTAAACCATTGCTCACATCATAATAAAACTACATCTCAACAATCTCCTTTATCTTCTTGAACTTGACCCTGTAGCCCTCTTTCTCCTTCAACAAATCTGATACAATGGACTGCAGCTTCCTCTTCTCCTCCATGTACTTGTCCCTTTCTTTCTCTGCCTTCACCAACAAATATTTGTGCATGTTGACAGTTGTTGCTTCAGTGTTCATTTTCTCCTAAATTTCAGCCCTTGCAGCCATGAGAGCTTGTTCAGCTTTAGCCTTGAGGGCTAAAGTCACCTGCTTCTCTTTCACTTCTTTTTCAACTTCATCCTGAGCTTTCTTCAAATCTTGGTTCAACTTCTTAATTTGGTCTTCAAAATCAAACTTCTTCTCAACATTGTCCAGTGCATCATTCACCCTGCCTTGTTTAACTTCTTCAAACATATCCCATAGCTTGCCCATTGCTTTCATCAGAGAATCTGGCCACACTGGATCAACCCAATGCACATATGAACACTTCTCTCCTTCCTACATCATTTAAGGAAGACTATAAATTAACACATACTGACATTACCAGCACTGACTATCTATACTAATTAGGAAATGCTCACATACCTGCTGCCCTTCACAAGCTAGGTACCTCCTTCCAGTGTTCCAGCCCCCCAAGCTACAAACTTGGCAGCCACAAATCCACACTTGCAGAGCACAGGCTCCTCCCCATCGTCGGCTAAACCGCAAAAATCTGAATCGTAGGTGTTGTTCATACTCTAACATGTTGAAACGTGGAAGAAATTAGAGAAGGAACCACCTGAATCCAAATCTAATTCAACTATAAATCGAAAAACGCAGGTGTAGGAGATCTACAGGTGTAGAGTACTCACATCGTCAGACGAGGTCGGATAGTGCGTCGACTCTTCTCCACCGCTCCAGGAAACCATGGCGACAACGGTCGGTGACGGGGAGAAGACACGGCGGCGGTTCGGCGACACAGCGGCGACGGGCTGGGGAAGAGTGGGGAAACTGAGGTGGAGGTAGCTGTTCAAATCGACAGGGAGCAGGCTGCCCTAACGACCTCCTTTGACGCGCGCTTCATGGCCGTTGCCTCCCTCCGTCATGTGCGTGCCACGTCAGCACTGACAACGGGCCCCACCTGCCAGAAATGATGTTAGATGCCTAAACACGGCCAGTTAGAGCTTTCTGACACACACATACCCCAAAAGTGGTTTTTATGTGTCAAAAAACCCAAAGGTGGTAGATTTTTAACAAGATTGTCTTAAATGTGGTAGTTTTGCGTCATTTTCTCCATCTCAGCGGCAAAATGAAGCTTGCAAATTCAGGTCATGGCCGACTTGGCTAGCTGCACAAGCATGTAGTACAACCAGATGAGATAATTTTGTCCCTTTTATTTTGCCTCACGTTCTGACCTCTTTTTCTCAAATAGTCCCATTTTCTCTATATATTATACTCAGCTATTTCCTTTTTAATTACCACCGTTGCCTCTGATTGAGGAGATGCTTAATCGGTATCTTAATTTACGAAGATCAGAGTGCATGACAAGATTAATTTGTTTTTGTATTTTGATCGACCCATATTTTCCATGAACTAACCAAAATTTGTCTCAAAAACAGTGAGAGCAGGGAGGCAACATGTCCTGGAAGAGTGCCGCCGCTGATGGCGTGGGGAGCGGTGCCACGATGAGGACGGCCTTTGCCACGGTAGCGTCGCCAAGATGTGTCGCCCTGCTATTATCGTCTTGCTTCGTTCTGATTTGTTCTCGATCAGCGCGTTCATGCTTTGCCACACCTCAAGCAACATCATCGGCCTGCGCTTCTCTATAGGTAATCAATCCCTGTTACATTTAACTTTTTTCACTTTGCTCTTCTTTAGACCAGTACTGATTACACAATAGCTCCTCTAGGAAACCAATCAACCTTTTCTTAGTTTTTTCCTTTTGGTTTTCCTAATTTTATTTTGGTGGTTGCTTATATTACAGCTGAACTACAGGACGACCATCCAAGTGATGACTAATGAGCGCGGAGGTCACCGGTCACCCATGCCACCCGATGTTTCTCCTGCATTATTTACGCCAGGTGTCCTCTATCTACTTTTTCTGATGTTCAGTCGTCATGCTTTTGATTTCTCTATTGAGTCATGTGTGCAGGTTTGTCAGGTTGCATACATATTGTGTGGGTGGGAGTTCAGTAATAAACTCCCAAATTATTCAAAGCTCAACCTTGAATGTCAATACCATCGTTGTACGAGCGGATCTATAATTTTCTGTACTCTAGGCTTCTCAGGATTTACAAGTATCTAACCATTATTAGCCTGGAGTTTTGGGAAAGATTTGGCTCTATGGAATTTAGGTGCTCAAGACATGCAACCTAGACAAACCTACTTAAAAATTGTATGTAGTAATACTTAAACTCATATCGTTTAATGCTGCTGAATTCGATATACTTTGCTATGATTATGTGTTGTTCATTTTGTTTGATGAGTGTGTTTAAACTTCTCCAAACATTGGGCACTCTATGGTGCTTATTCAGTCAACTGTTTTGTCATGATATATATTGAAGAGTAATCTACGTACAATTATCTTAGTAAATGGTAAATGAATATCAAGTATGTATTTCGGGATTGATGTTTTGGTTAGGTCATTTTATTTGGGTCAGGGAAAAGCTATCTGCTTTGTAGGGAATTGGTCATGTCTTAATGCAGGAAATTGTTCTAGATGATTAAATTTGACACATGTATTCCACTTAAAAAATCAAGTTTTCAGTGAATAAGTACGGTTTGATAGGAAAGGTAAATCAAGAGTCACGAGAAAATCCGAAATTTTCAGGTATCTTTGGTTTTGTCTAACTGTAAGTTCAATTTGTTTTCCTGTTATATTTTGCAAGGCCTCTTTATAAGCTTATTCCTCTAAAAGACATATTTGTTTGTTTGTGTAAGGCATCAAACAGGGGACATTATCGGACAACAGAGCAGAGGCCGGAGGTCCCTGGCAACAACCTTGCAGATATTACTTCATACGACGACCCCTCCGCCTCAACCTTCACACTCTACAGTGGTAGTGGGTCAAGGGACTGAAAATGGGGAGACCTTCCTTCTCTCATCCGGTGAGGAAGATCCTCCTCTCATCTGATGAAGAAGACAATGATGATGCCTACTGACAAGCAGGGCAACCACCTCGCGAGCGAGTTCTGAAAACCATGTAATATAGTTCTAGCTAGCATAATCCAACAAGAATTAGTGCAACTTAGATTAGTTCCGTAGATATGCATGCCAATGCCGTCTAAGCCAGCCCAGTGTAAATAACCATTGGCATTCCCTTACGCAACATTACAATATAGCAATCCAATCTAAGCATAGGTACCCTTTTTTTAGTATCAACGTTTATATGTTGCCTCAGTTTGACTTCACCAAATGGCACTGATTCATATATATTCTCACTTCGTATACCTTAAACTAACACATATTTGTAACCAACTCTAATCAGAATGTCCACGTTTCCTAGTTAATATTACGCGTGCTGTTGTTTTGCACGGCCTGATTATGCACGTGCAGATATGGTTGTGCATCTCGTGTTGCATTGACTATATTTAATACTTCATCCGTCCTAAAAAGGATGTCTTAGTTTTGTCTAAATTTAAATATATCTAGATACTATTTAGTTTATAGATTCATCTGAATTTTGACAAACTTATGATATCCTTTTTAGAATGAAGGGAGTATATAAATCTAAAAACAAGACTATATTTAATATGGCCTACACCTTGCGTTGAGTTCATTGCACAAATGTGTCGGCGTTGCTTCTCGGAACAGTCATTTGTCTCGTTTTATAAATAAATCTACATTCAGCCCAAACCGATACAAAGTGATAAGAAGATCTTCAGTAGATCAAAAATAAAAACAAAAAGATATCAGAAGAATCACAACTTACCACCGGGGACGGTGAACCAAGATCAATAAACTTGAGCTCTACGCGGCAGCCGCATCCAAGAAGATAACGAACAACGTCATCAGTTTCATTACATCATGCCGTATATATGCACGCACGTACTCTCGCCCCGGACGGCATCGTAACATGGCATTAGATCGATCTAATGCTGCTCAATCTGCAAAACCCAACGTGGAGATGAAGCTTATCGGACCGACCGATCATTAGGTCCGGTCCCACGTACGGCACTTATCGGGCCAGCAACACACGCCACGGGAAGATGAACCACGCCGCGTTTGCTCTCGTTAGGTCGGTGATTAGTAATCTACTTCCTCTGTCCTAAAATACCTTGCATTCTGGAATTAGTCAAAGTCAAACTTTATAAAGTTTGGTAAAATATATAGAATAAACTATAAAAATCTATAGGACCGAATACATATATTATGAAAATATATCTTATGACGATTCTAATGGTACTTATGTTGTATTATAGTTGTACATAATTTTTTTAATATGTTTGGTCAAACTTTACAAAGTTTGACCTTAACTAAACCCAAAATACAATGTATTTCAGGACAGAGGGAGTACATCCACATCTACATCTACATATACATCTACACTAATATAAAGATCCAAACCATCTAGACCATCCAATCATCTAATCCACCGGTTTAGATTGACACTAAAACATCGGTTAGACGCCCGCGTCCTTCGTCTAAAAAAACGGCCACATCCACGGAAATCCCGGAGCCTCTCACGGAGCAACTCCCCAGCGCCGGGCGCCGCGACGCACGCCCCGGCCGCACCGCTCCGCCACCAACCTGCACGTCTCCGCGCCTCACGCCGCTCTGTCCGACGCCGTCTCACGCCGCTTTGTCCGACGCCGCCAATTCCGCCTCACGCCGGCCGCTCAGTCCGACGCCGTCTCACACAGCTTTGTCCGACGCCGCCAATTACGCCTCTGACGCCGCCGACCCCGTCTGTGACGCCGGGAGACCCGGCCTCTGTCGTCCAGGTGATCAGTGCAGCCGAGCCTGCCATCTATAAACTAACCTTGTAGTATTTCCTCCCTTAATTTTTTTCTCAGCAGCCCTTGCCTAACGTCGTCCTGGCGCAGTGTCCTGTGGCCGTCCATCGTCTTCCTGCCGCCGCCGATGAATCCCGTCACGGGCATCCCCTGCCTTAGTCAGCAGTACTCGCTCACCTCTCATGCCGCTCGCTTTGTAGCACTGTCTGACGTTGGTGCACGTCACACCGAGGAGCACAAGATAGGAGTCTGCACGTCACCGAGGACTACCACCGCCCATGAGGATCGTTGTGCAGTTGGAATTCTGAACCAACACAAGGATTTACTTACGGATCTTGACGTATCAATCTCAACATAAATTTCCTCCTTCTCTTTAATCCAATATGATACAGGGAAAAGCTTGGGGAAAGGATAAATCTGAACTCAATTTTTGGTGGTATGTTGGATGTGTACATGTGCGCTTCTATTTTGTAGATTTCTAACTCAGACCTGAAATACCATCAATTATTGGTATCCCAACCAGATTATTTTTACATGGATTTTTTTACGAAAATATTATGCAAAAAATTTAGAAGTCTGAATTTTACCAGAAGTTTTCATCCAAAATGTCCATATCAGCTAATAACTTTCATTCTATACTGTAGAATCTTTTTTTTTCACAGGGTGAAGAATCTTATATTTAGCTAAGTCTCTAGATTTGGTACAATTTGATAGCTTATGTTTATCGCACTGGTTCGTTTTCATCTATTGATTCGTTGGTATCGAGTTTATCTCAACTTTTTCACTCACCATGACGGAATATGATTACGAAAATCAAAGTGTCATATGGTCGATTTATTTACTACGGATAATTTCATATTTTCTTTTTACAGCTAATTAGGTTGCTATTTCATTGAACTCAATTGGTTTTTTTTTTTGCGGGTAAAACCAGACCTTTTATTAATCAGCAAGAATTATAGGAAGTTCAGCCACGAGCTCCTGAACGATAACATCAAGACCTGACCTAAACCAAAATCTAGTTATGTTCTCTGTCCTTGCCCAATTAGCAAGGCAGTGGCTAATTCTCACCTGACTACGGTCTACTTTTACAAAACAGCACTTTCTATTACCTCTAACCAAGCTTCGAATCTCCGAAATAGTATGCAGATAGGCAGAACGATCATGATCTTTAGATAGAACAGCCGAGACCAGCTGTGCACAATCAGATTCCACAATAATGGGTAAGTTGGACTGATGAAGAGCATAATCAAGTCCTTCCCTGCAGGCCATTATTTCTGCTTCATAAGCATCCACGCAGTCCAATAGAGAACGACACGCTGAAAAAATTACCGCACCAGTGTCATCACGAAGGACCATACCAGTGCCCGCAGATCCATTATCTTCTTTAAACGAGCCGTCAATCGTTAGTTTTACCCACCCAGCTGGGGGCTTGACCCAACAGTTACTCTGTGGTGCTTCCTTCACAACAGCAGCCGAAGCATCCATAGGAGGTACAGACAACATCTCCCCTTTCAGCATCTGGTCAGTTGAGACAACCGAGATGGAGCTAAGGGTGTTTGCATAGCTGCATAGAAATCTTCGTGAACCTTCAGTAGACGGAAAGGGTTTATCATGGGTAATCTCATTCCTCTCATACCAGGCCCTCCAGGCAACGAGCAGTGTTTTGTCCACTAGGTGGCCAGGGATGGTGTGGATAACCGACTTGAACCATGTAGGGGATGAAATATGGAATTCCGCTGTAGAAGGAAGGGTCCAACAGTCCCTCATCGCACTCCAAAGTCGTTTTGCATGTGGACAAAATACAAGTGCATGTGCAACATCTTCCACTTCAGATTCACAAATCTTGCAAAGGCCTGTAACAGGTATCTTCCGTCTCACCTTGTTTTCTTCTGTAGCTAGGGCATTGGAAGCAGCTCTCCAAGCAAATGTTTTAACTTTCGGAGGTACAGAGGCACTCCAAATTTTATTCCAGCACGGATCATCACCCGACGGCCTAATACTTGAGCATCCAAAGGAGAATTGGCCTAGGAGATCATTGAATGCTAGTTGGTAAGCCGATCGGACAATAAAGGAGCCAGACTTTTCAGGAAACCAGGCCAACACATCATCAAAACCATGTGGTGATAACTTATTACGGAGAATAGCTTCAGCGTCAATTGGGTAGAAAGTACTCCGGATCAGCTGAACATTCCACCTGCCATTGTTGTCAATTAGCTCAGACACCCATCGTAGTCGATTACTCCTCCTTGGAGTCAGTATTTTATTATTCGCCGCTCTCGGCACCCATACATCATGCCAAATACGAATATTGTGACCATTGCCAACCCTCCATACAAGTCCTTTCTTTAGCAGATCAAGACCGTAAGAAATCGCTGTCCAAGTAGGGGATGGATTTCCAGTAAAAACAGTGTCAATTAAATTTCCATTGGGATAATACCGGGCTCTCAATACACGGGAACAAAGGCTACCAGGGCAGGAGACTTGTCTCCATGCTTGGCGAGCTAACAAGGCTTGATTGAACAGCCTCATATCTTTAAAACCCATGCCACCTTGCGCCTTAGACCGCTGCATCGTAATCCAATTCACCCAATGTGTTTTCCTCTTGCCCCGTTCTACTCCCCACCAATAGTCGCGAATTAGCTTCGTGAGATCATCACAGAGGGAGAATGGAAGTTTGAACACCCCCATAACATAAGTAGGGATGGCCTGAGCTATTGCTTTAATTAAGATTTCCTTAGCACTTTGAGCTAGCAGGCTGTCACCCCACACCAGTAGATGTTTACACAGTCTCTCACATAGGTTGACAAATTTACCTTTGTGCATCCTTCCATCTGGGGTTGGCAACCCGAGATATTTTTCCTCAAAATGATGTTTCTCCACATGCAGGATAGACCAGACCTCCTCCTGGAGAATCTGGGGGCATTGATTACTAAACATCAACGAACACTTAGCAGGATTGATTAATTGTCCCGTCCCATGAGCATATACATCAATAATATGTTTCACCTTCATCGCCTCATCCGCACAAGCACGGAAGAACAACAAAGTATCATCCGCGAAAAGGAGATGTGAGATACCTGGAGCACCCCTACACACTTTAATCGGAGAAATACCATTAAGCTCGACCTCTTTTTGAAGAAGAGTAGATAGACCATCAGCGACGAATAAGAACAAAAAGGGAGATAGGGGATCCCCTTGTCTTAACCCGCGAGTCGGAGAGAAGGCTTCCAATAAAGTTCCATTAAATTTCACTGAATACCTCACCGTGGTCACGCATGCCATAATCCATTGCACCCACCGATGAGAAAACCCCATTTTCAGCATTGTACCCTCCAAAAAAGTCCAGTCCACTCTATCATACGCCTTGGATAAATCCAATTTATATGCACAATAAGAGTTGTCAGTAGAAATATCGTGCTCCATGAAATGAAGACACTCAAAAGCCAATAGAGCATTATCTGTGATTAAGCGTCCTGGGACAAAGGCGCTTTGATTTTCTGAGATAATATCACATAACAAGGGTCTCAGTCTATTGACTAAGCACTTGGAGACCACCTTGTACAGCACGTTGCACAAACCAATAGGACGATAATCTTTCAGTTCCATTGGGTTGTCAGTTTTAGGAATCAGGACAATGGAAGTATCATTAGTACCTTTTGGCATAATACCCGTGTCAAAAAAGTGTCTCACTGCCGCAATCACATATCCTTCAATAAGTCCCAATTCCTCTGAAAAAACCGGCCAGGAAAACCATCTGGACCGGGCGCTTTGATTGGCCCTATTTGAAAAAGAGCATCTGCAATCTCTTTATCCGAAAATTCCTTGCACAAACTGTCGTTCATATCTGCACTAACCTGTTCAGGTATCAGGGATGTAATAGTATCGCTGGACAGAGAGGGGTCACGAGTGTACAGATTCTTGAAAAATGAGACAGCCATGCGCTCCATCTCAGTCGGAACAGAATTCACCACACCATCGTTATCACGCAACTTGACAATTTTATTTTTGCGAGCACGCCAAACAGCTTTTTGGTGAAAGAACTTGGTGTTCCTATCACCCTCCTTTAACCAATCAATACGCGACCTCTGCAGCCATAACATTTCTTCTTTGTACAGAAGCTCATTCATCAAATCTGATGTAACCCGAATATCCGAACTAGAACCATTATTCTCTTGCAGGGATTTTAGCTTGTCACGTAGGCGATTCAGTTCCCTTGTGACGTTGCCAAACTTCCTCTTGCCCCATGAATGCAACGTCTTCATCAAAGCATGTAAGCTCTCAGTCACCGATCCAAGATCAGCATTTGGACCAGGAACACGCCAAGATGAGTCGATCAGCTCCTTCAGCGCAGGATCCCGCTCCCAGAATATCTCATAACGCAGCTGGCATAACTCATAACGCAGCTGGCGTCCTTGGACAGCAGGTCGAACCTCCTTGGCCAGATTAAGCAGAACAGGACAATGGTCAGAACATGGACTGACCAGATGCACAACCGACGAATCAGAATAAATGTCGCGCCAGCTGTTGTCCGCCATCGCGCGATCGAGACGAACATGAACGTTCTGGTTTCCTGATCTTTTATTGTCATACGTGTAGGGAAGGCCAGTAAACCCAAGATCATTTAGTTCACATACTTGTACGCAGTCTCTAAAAGCAATCATTTGCGATTCGGGCCGGAGACACGCTGAAAAATGCTCGTACTGCCACATTGCTTCATTGAAATCACCAAACGCCAACCACGGTAGCGGTGACGACGCTCTCAAAGATGAGAGCAAGGACCACATCCGATGGCGGTTCTCCACGCGAGGTTCCCCATAGACAAATGTCACATGAAATACCGGATCACCCGGAGCTAGCCTCATATGAGCATCAATGAATCTAGGACCGGAATCCTTTATATCCATCTGAATATCTTCATGCCAAAACAGAGCGAGTCCACCACTCATCCCGTCACTATCCACACCGAAAAATCCCCTGAGCCCAAGGCGATTCCGAAGGCGACGAAGCCGATCACTCCTTTGCCGAGTTTCAGAAAGGAAGATCAGCCGGGAACTATGTGTTCTTTGCAGAACAGAAAGCTCTCGAACTGTCGTGGCGTTCCCACAACCTCGACAGTTCCAGCCTAAGCAACTCATTGGACCCGGCGGTCATCCCCGTGGGATGCCGCCGATCCAGAAGTTTGTCCTGAGACGGATGTGCCATCCTCCATTTTGTACCGCTTCTTATTTGCCTCCTCGGCCAGGTTATCCTCCCCGTTAACGGAGAGGACAGGGGCACCATCCTCTTGCATGGCGTTAGCTTCCACCGCTCTTTCAGAATCAGCCGGTGGAATTTCATCAAAACCCAGCCTCTTTCTGACACTCTTCTCAGCATCTGACATGTGCAGGTCAGCGGGCTTCATGGGGCTAGTTGCGGTATCTGTAAGCTCCTTGTTCAAAACAGCAGTTGTTCTCTCTGGATGAGCACGCCAATCCACATACGTACGACGTGGGAGAGCATGATCCGACTGTGGTGCACTCCTATCCGGACCAAAGGCCGAACCGTGACCCTCCCCACGACCAACACCCCTTGCCGGACCACGACCACCACGCGAGCTGCCAGGTTGCATATTACCCATGGCACGATTTCGTCTAGGGTAGGCATGAATCCATTCTCCAAATTTGAGGTCGTTGTCCTCAAAAATCCCTAGACTGCACTCTTTGTGCTCATGACCAATCAGACCACAGGCAAAGCATAACATGCCCAACTTTTCATATTTCACAGCAAAAATTGATCTTTTGCCCGAGAGCGAGATCGAGACAAAACGAGTGAGAGGTCTACGCACATCTTGACGCATACGCACACGGACAAAGTCTCCTCTAAAACCCCCGGAGGGTTCATCTCCACAACAATAACTTCGCCAGCTTGACAACGGACAAGCTGCTTCACAACAGTCTCTTGACGAAAGGCTTCAGGAATCTTATGAATCTGGATCCAGACAGGCATGAATTCCAGCTCCACGGACTCCGGGTCAGAAACTCCATCATACGGGGCGATGATCACAGCCCAGTCACGGAAGAGCCACGGTCCACGTTCTGTGACTTTCTCCCAATCGCCGAGGCAGAAACACTGAATAACGAATCTGTTAACACCCACAGCCCGAATAGAGATTTCTCTCGCAGAATTCCAAGCAGCTCTCATCTGTTGGAAGAAGGCATCATGGCTGAAACCTTTGCCACAATTCACACGTGCAACAGCTAACCATCTGGTACTTTCAGCGAGATCAACATCCACTTCTTCCATGATCAGATCGTCAAATTCATCCTCACCAATATCGAGACGATCAAAAAGTGAGTCAATCCCCCCAACGTGGGGAGCCTCAGAGCTAGCAGCCGTTTCAGCCGGATCCTCGACCGCCGGTGGCGGCATGGCCGCAGCCGCACCCCCAGGTACCGACGTCTTGGCCTCTAAACTGAGATTCGTCGACGATCTGCTGCCCGCCATGGATGCGAAACACAGATCGGAAAGAGAGACCCTTCAGCGTACACGCGAGCCCGAGAAGGTCTAGGGGACGATTGAACTTAAACCTTCCAGGGATATGGAAAACGAGCAGAGACATGAACACGGGATGGAATTGGATCCTTACTCGAGGTAGCCGGAGAAAGGATCAGAATCAGAGGACTTGCCGCCAGAGTCGCCTGGGGGAGGAAAAAAACCCTAGGGGTACAGCTGGTCTTTTGATGTATAGCTCATCTCAAACTTAACTCAATTGGTTGAGAGTATCATTTGTTAATCCAATAAGGTATTACAAGCGAGATAATAATATTCATGGTTGAATTTGGAGTTGTCTGAGGTGGAAGCAACTCATGTTATTTACATTTCCTGAAAACGATATGCTAATTCATAATGCTAACGATTATTATATTCGTATGTACAAGGTACCAATCATAGTAGTAGAGAGTGAATACCAATCGTAGCAGTAGAAAGTGAATGCAGTACAAAGGTGATGTGATGTTGCTTAGCACATGGATTTAAAATATGTACAAGACAAGTGAGTTCATAAAACATTTTTCTATAAATCTTCCACATGTATGGGTCAGCATGAAAATTTTCCTACACATGTATGTATGACCCATACCCGTGTTGCATGCGCAGGCAGTATCGTTGCAGTTTGGCTTGATGAGTGAAACGCCAAATTGTCCTACACATACGGGCAAAATTTTCCGTCTAGAATGGCAAGTCTTTATATAAACAGTCGCACACTCCTAGCTTTCAGTCCCCAAATACGTCGTGTAGTAGTACATTATTTTCAAATGGACAATTCTGCAGAAATGCTATCTTGAAGAAGAAAAAATTGTGCCCAAACTAGTCGTGCATCCAGGGCCGTGCTAGCTGGAGGTTTGCAACGCAAAAGTCGATGATTCTATTCGGTAGTACTTACACCAGTCCGTCCACTGGAAGGGAAATAGTAGGGGCTTAATTATTCATGGTGAGTACACTGCACGATTTTTCAACGTTTTGAGCTGTGCATTTCTACACCCGTGACATGCATACATGTGATCTAACTCACACTCTTGGCAAACACCTATATAAACCCCCCACGGATCATCACTCCGAGCAAGCCACGAACACATCCCAACCATGGCAAAGAATGTCTTCCTCCCCATCCTCCTCTCCTTCTTCCTCCTGCCCTTCTCGTCCCTCGCCCTGACCCAGGACTTTTGCGTTGCCAATCTCCTCCTGAGTCAGACGCCAGCCGGCTACCAGTGCAAGCCTGCCGCCATAGTTACCGCCAATGACTTCTACCTCTCTGGAGCCATTCGGCCGACCACAATACAACCCTTCAACATCTCCTTTGTGCCTGCCTATGGCTCCTATTTCCCAGGAATCAACGGCTTGCAGCTGGCCGGCGTGCGTATCTTCCTTGGTGTTAACGGCGTCGTGCCGCTCCACAGCATTCCAAGGGCGAACGAGATCATGTTTGTCGTCAGAGGCACCCTGAATGTCGGCTTCATTACCTCCACCTCCAACGTCGTTTACACCAAGACGCTGTCTCAGGGGGACACCTTTCTATTCCCGCAAGGCCTGGTCCGTTTTTGTTACAACGTGGGCGACACAACCGCTGAGGTGTTCGGCGTGTTCAACAACCAGAACCCCGGCATACAGATCACCGACTACGCGCTTTTCGGCAACATCTTGCCGGCAGAGGTGGTGGCAAAGGTGACCTACCTAAGTGTTGCAGATGTGAAGAGCCTGAAGCGTTTCTTCGGCCCTCGTACACTTGGAGCATAATTGAAGATGAGAGCCCAAATGTTATGTTATGTTATGTTATGTCCTTGTCCAGTTCCAGAATAATTTGCTTTCGTGCACACAAGCAAAACGTGTAATTCGAGTATAATGTTATGGTAAATAATGTGGGATGGTCCAAAATATAATAATATATTCATGTTTACCAACAATTTATTAGATGATTCCCCCATCTTTTCTACCTATGGTTCTCGTCTTCTGTTGACTTTGGTGCGAGTTTGTCCGAATGAAATCGCTTGACAAAAGCTTCACCCCCAAATATTAAGAAATGACAAGGCAGGTTTACTACCCGTCCACACCTCATGTGGTGTCTTTTCTACCGCTTTAGATGGTACTTGGTTTAGTGTAAATGCAATAGTCTTTTAAAAAACCCTAGAATAATAAAGGTAGATCTGTCCGACTCATCGTCGACCTTACCATGTCTAACAAGGTTCGGTCCTCTTCCGCAAAAACGTCAATATGAGATCTTGATCTAATCTCGCTAGTTTCTTCATGATTAGATATTGGATGTTCATGTAGGACGAATTTTTTGTTTGGCATGCGCCAACCCCAACGTGCACTACCGTAAACGACTAAGGACATGAGAATGCTCAAGTCACTCAAGTATTAGAGCATCTCCACTAGCATTCCCAGGACGCCGATCCGGACGCCGTAAATAGGTGGAGCGCCGAAAATCGGACCAGTCGTGTTCCCAAGAACCTCTTTTCGTCCGAATTCGGGCGAACTTTGGTCCGGACTTCCCAGGCCATTCCCAGAATCCCGGAAACGCCCTGGGAACGCCGGACGAAGCGAAAACGGGCGTGAGCCAGCACTGTCGGCAAGACAGTCCCATTCCCCCACACTCCACTCGCCCAGACTGCGGCGAAGAGCTCCCAGCGCCTCTGTCGCCATGACTTCGCCGGCGGAGCTCCTCCACGCCGAGACATGCCCACGCCTCTAGATATGCTCGTTGTAGCCGCCGCCCATTCTGCCGCCTCTTCTGCTGCCCGAACTTTGTCGTAGCTCGACTTTGCTACGAGCTCTCACCACCATGCCCGCCAAGTGTTCAGCATTTGGCTGATTCGGCCATGGACTCCGACGACAAGCAGATAATCGCCGTATTGCTGGAGGAGGAGAACACCAAGGTCGCTGAAGATGCAGATCACATGGAGATCCTCGCCTCCCTCGCCCAGCTGTACCTGCAGATGGCGAAGCCGAAGCGCGGTGGTTTGGCGCCGGGTCGCCGGAAGTGCAAGGCGAGGCAAAGGATAGAGGGCTACTGCTTGTTCTATGCCGACTACTTCGCCGACGAGCCACTCCACGGAGAGGCCGTGTTTCGGCGCCGTTTCAGGATGAGCCGGAAACTCTTCCTCTAGATCGTGCATGCCATCCGGGAGTTCGACCCTTATTTCGTTTACAAGAAGGACTGCACCGACATGGTTGAGTTTTCCTCACTATAGAAGTGCACAGTGGCGATAAGGTTGCTTGCATATGGAGCGTCGGGTGACAGTGCCAATGACTATCTCCGCATGGCCGAGTCCACCGCTATCGATTGCTTGTACATGTTCCGCAGGGCAGTGATTGCAGTGTTCGGGAAACAGTACTTGAGATCACCCACTGCTGAAGACATTGCTCGAATCCTTGCAGTCAATGAAAGTAGAAGATTTCCTGGTATGCTTGGAAGCATAGACTGCATGCATTGGCAGTGGAAGAACTGTCCATTTGCATGGCAGGGAATATACAAAGGCCATAAAGGAGGTTGCACTGTGATACTCAAGGCAGTTGCTACACATGATCTTTGGATCTGGCACTCCTTCTTCGGCATGGCAGGATCGAACAACGACATCAACGTCCTCAACTCCTCAAATGTCTTTGCCAAGATTGTTGAGGGTCATGCTCCCCCTGTGGAATTTGAGATCAACGGGCACCACTACAATAAGGGATACTATCTAGCAGATGGCATCTATTTAAGGTGGACAACATTTGTGAAGACTATCTCAAGCCCAATGCTTCCCAAGCATTCTCAGTTTGTCAAGGAACAGGAATCTTGCAGGAAGGTTGTGGAGCGGGCATTTGGTGTGCTCTAGCGGAGGTTTGCAGTTGTCCGGTTCCTGCTATGACCTGGTCAAAAGATCAGATGTGGAAAATGATGAACTGTTGTGTGGTTTTGCACAACATGATCATTGAGGATGAGAGGAAGGATCCAGTGAGTTTGCTCGAGCAGAACGAGCCATACTATAGACAGAGACCTCTTGCCGAGCCTGATCATCAGGTGCCTCCAACTTGGGCTGCCTTCATCGTCATGCGTTAGGAGATCCGAGATTCGGTGGTGTATGAACAACTGCAGGATGTTCTTGTTGAGCACATATGGATATGCAGAGCAACACGTAGATGCCGAGCATGAACTGGCCGAACTAGGCCAAAATATGTTGTATTTTTACTGTAGACCGAACTATGTTTAAATTTACGCCGAACTGTGGTCGAATGTATGCCGAACTAGGACGAACAATGTTCTGTATTCATATTATGCCAAACTATGCCGAAATCTGGACGAATTTGAGCCGAATTTGGGCGGAAAAATTGCGTCCCGAGAACTCGGCCGGGAAACGTGGGTGCGAAACTCGACGTTTCCAGGCCGAAAACGTGTTTCGTCCGGCCAAAGTTTCGTGCGGATTTCGCTCTAGAAACGTCCAACTAGTGGGAATGCTCATAGTTTCCACGAGCCGGATCAAATCCGGTTACATAGTACAATTAGTTTTGTGTTAGACTAACTTATTAGAGATATAAAGTTAGAAAGTGGAGCCTATATGGCACCATTTCTAACGTCACAAACATGTGGTGGGCTGCCTGCTGCCACCACACCCAAACTGAATGGTGTGAAACCATCGGTCGCCACACAAACAAGAATATTTCTAGGATCTACTAAACCATTTTTTTATCCTTGTCAAATTCCTGTCAAGCTTTCCGATTTTTTTCGAAAAGGGGTAAAACCCCGGCCTCTGCATCGGTTGATGCATACAGCTATTTATTAAAAATTCAGTATCCAAAGTCGACAACTCACAACACGATTACAATTCATGGATCACACAAAGTCGACACATGAATCAACCAGCGGAAAAGACTAAATAAATGACTAGACATTATGCTCCAGTCGACTAAAACGCATCCATCCAGACTGGCCGAAAATGTGCCCAGCGACCATCAGGAGACGGCTGCACCCAATAGCCATGATATTCCTCTGGTCTTGCGGCGACAGGAACACCCAAAGCTGCACCCAGTGTGTCACCATATGGATAACCTGCAAAAGATTAAAAGTTTTTATTTTGTTAAAGATAATATCATTTCTGCATCTCCAAATAGACCAACATAAGGCTGAAACACCAATTCGAATTCGAGCCTTAGATGATTTATCAACACCATTCAACCAATTTCCAAACATATTTGTGATATTAGTAGGAGGGGGTAGATCATAAGCAAAATGAGTAATGCGCCACAAAAGACGAGCAAAAGGGCAAGATATAAATAAATGTTCTATGGTTTCCTGTGCCCCACAGAAACAACACTTAGTACACCCTACCCAATTTCTTTTAACCAGGTTATCCTTTATGAGAAACACCTTATTATTAAGAAATCACATAAAAATCTTGATCTTGAGTGGGATTTTTAACTTCCAAAGATATTGCCAAAGAAAAACCGTATGATCATTCATAAGGTCTTCATACATGGATGAAACTATCTTACCATCCATGGAATGCCTATGAGAACACATCGCCTTTGCTGTCTCCTCGTGTGCATAAACTCCACATTTAGCCAGATTGTCTAATACAGAAAAAAAAGGTATCGCATTTCATACTGCCTCGTTGTTGATAAAAAAACTAGAAGCTCTTCCATCGTCACCCAATGTTGGCGTTGGACCTAGCACACGATCGGGCTGCTTCGATGTACCAAAAGAGTGGCTAGCTTTGTTTCATCCTCTTTTTGCAGGGCAGAGTGCACTTTTCTGTTTGTTTTATCATTGTCGATGCATATTAGCTCCTGCATCTTGCATGCACGCACCAATCATCAAGTTGATCGCCGGGTCGATTAGAAACTTATCGTCGACCAGGGCATTGCAGTGACCACCTTGTGTCTGGCTACCTTGTGTCGATGGCGGTTGCAGTAATCTCTCTATGCCAAGACGGTCCCGTGGATATGATGGGCGTTAGGCCGTTCATATTTTCTTTTAAGGATACGTCATCAGAGACGTACCGTTTTCATAGAAAGAGGGGTACGAGGCCAAGTTTTACAACACGGCGTGGCACAGACGCCACAGACGCAAAACCCCACACTGCCCAAAGGGCAATACACACGCACTAGCCAACTACTCGCGAAATCTCCACATGTTCACTTGGCTTAAACAGTCACCGAAGAGCCGCGCGTTTCTCCAAAGTTCGGCCTCCGCATAGATCTTCTAAACGACTAAAGCGGAAGAAGGGGTAGCGCTCTCAAAGACGATATCGTTCTAGTGGCGCCAGAGCATCCAACAGACCAAGGAAATACCTCTCCAGATGTCGCGCTCGTGGCCCTTGCCCCCACTTCTACTGTAACATCCTAGCATTTAGGAACTAACGAAGAAAAGATTTAGGAATTTGTGCATATGCATGCATTCATCTGCAAAATTATGGGTAAATTTTTCGCCAAATAAAAACTTACAGTGATCAAAGTTTCTTTCACTCTCTAGGGGTAGGAATAGCTCTGGAGAGTGATCGTTATAAATTTTGACATGACCTTTATAAAACAATGTGTTTCGGGGAGAATTTGAATTCAAATTTGAAATGTGAGTTTATATTTTTAAAACTTAGAATTGTGATTTAATAATAATATTTAATCAAGAAAAAAATAAATAATAAACATAAACTCTAAATAAGAAATGTCAAACAAATGATTATTTATTCCATATATTCATTTCATTAATAAGTTACAACACAGTAATATATTAAGACAATAAAGAATTCTTACAATAATGAAATTACAAAAGGAGGAATATTTACATATTAAGAATTATTACAACATTCCTTACAAAAGAATAAAATAAACATCACAAGATTTACATCTGTCTAAAAGAAATCTACACTAATCTTAAATCTTCAAATCTTGTACCTGCAAAACAAAGAACAAACAAAAAGGAAAATAAAGGTTAAGTTATTTTTTTACTCTCAGTAGAGAACAGTGAGATGCACTATTCTATTTTACATTGTTGAGTAATTCTTTAGGGGCAAGTTTCACCAATATGAAAGAATTAAATATTTTATAATAAATAAGCCACAAGTCAAATGATTCCAATCAGTAAGAGGGGCAAGTTTCACCAGATAGATAAATGGTAACAAGATAAAAAGGTAGAACATTTCCCTAAGCATATCCACAAGAGTGCAGCAGACACACAAGCAGCTCACACAACTAAATGCACGAATGTGCTGTCGACACAGCCACAACTGCCTACACAAGCAAAAGATCTCAACACAGCCGTGGGCAAGCACATGTGCACCATTTATTTGCTCATACCACATCAGAACCAGCAGCTTAGCCATAGCCAAGCCAAGCAAACCAGGAAAACCAAAGCACCACCATAGATCAACCAAACATCACCAGATGGTGACATAAGGAGGGGAAAGAATCAGGTGGACAACAAGGCCAAGCCATAGGAGCTATAAGGAGCAGGCTAGATCAAGGCCAAGCACAGGAACTCATGGAAACAAGAACAACATCAGGAGGTGAAGGACATGATCCAATCAACAACATCAACATCACCACCAACCACAATAAACATCAGTTTTTTGTGGTGAGTGTCATAAAACCATCACATGATCTATTCATATTATCCAGACAGAAACATGTGTTGTTTCATGAAACAATCTCTCAATGATCACCCTAGTGGGGTGAATCTAACCTAGAGATTTTGAGTATAAAGATCAGAAATCAAACCTAGCCAAAACCACCAACTTCTCAAACCAGCCTCACAGAGTTTGGTGTTAACACATGCAACTTAAAGAATCCATCATTTGTTCTTACCAAATCATGGAACATCTCCCAGAGGGAGTAGCACCACAGATCTTATAAGCTACAAACAAACCATTCATTTAACCAACTAGGACCTAGATCCTAGAGCCTCAGATCAGCATCATAGGCCTGATCAAACAATAAGCTTTCCAACTTATTTATAAGCATCTATCAAATTCCAGTAATGACCATAAGTGAAGCTAGCAACAAGATCTACTTATGTACCATTCTAAGAAGGTTTCATAAGCATTGATCCTACTACTAAGACAACCAGATAGTCCAGTTATTATAAATCAACTAGAAATCATTTCTCTGAGACCATGCTCAGAGATCAGACAACATTTATATCCATTCATTTTCATAGAATCATCAGATTCTATTAAAAAATTCAGACTAAGGATAAACAGGCAAGCCAACAAACATTAATTCAGTGAATCATCACTAACAGAGTTACTGTCAGTACCAAGGTACTAACAACATATGAACATACTAAGCCACCATAGTATCAACCAGAGGCAACACTATGAAACACTAGCATCTGATCCAGTATTAGCCTCAGACCAAAAACAACACCACTTAATCAAAATATGACCACAAGCATTGAAGTGTAGAGCACACAAATTCTCACTAAGCATCATGACCAGACCATAGTATCATCTTACAAGCACCAGAGATGAACCCTAGTAGCAATACAAGCACAAAACTAAGATTGGCCACTAGATACACACAGAGGGACTCGAGGTAACAAGATGAACTAGAATCCACAGAGGCACAACTCACCCGAGGTCCTCGCTGACGAATTGAAGAGGAAGCAGAAGGGCCGACGTGCTCGCGGCGGCACAGGGGAGCACCCAGAGGGCGCTGCAACCCGCACCAGCCACGACAGCGGCCACAACAGCACACGAACACCGCACACCACCACAAGAGGGTCAACATCGGCAGTAGCAGCACCATCCCCAAACCCTAAGGTTCGGGAACGGGGCTAGCATAGCCATAGGAGAGCTCCAAAGTCAAATCGAGGCGGAGGAGATGAACCAGCATAGTCGACAACCTTGCCCTGCACCGTGACGAGGGAGGCCTGCACGTAGCATCGCCCGTGGCGCCACACCAGGTGTCGAGGAGAGAAGATGAGGACGAGAGAGAAGGACAGGGAGAGTGGGGTGAGAGGGCCAGCCCTTTGGGGAGCCTTTTGGTCATGGTCACTTGGGCCAAAACGGACCAATAAGCCCACCAGAACCAGCCCAAAAGCTTAAAGGAAGTTTGAATGATTAAGGAAAGACCAAAATACCCCTAAACTTAAATAAATTCTAGAAAATAAAATAGAAATCTAAAAATTATAAATAAAATATTTTTGGATTCATAATAATCCAATCTATCTAAAAAATTAGGAAATACATTTTTATGCATATAATTTTTGATCAAGAATTTTATAATATATGTATTCCTTATGGAATTTTATAAAATTAAAGAAATAATATAAAAATAACTAAAAACACTTTTATTACTAAATAAATGTTTAGTATCATAAAAAGAAATTCTTTTATTTAAATGTTAATCCTTAAAAGAATTATTAAATAAATATAAAATAAAATAAAATAAATATTAATGATTAATATTTATAAATCCTTTACTACTTAAAGGAATTTTTGTAACTAAAATAATGGGTAGAACACACAAAAATAAATAATGCATTACATTACTTTGCATAATCATTTTGCCTCTTTAAATATTATCCTTACCGGACAATAATGATGTTTTGTAGACATAGAAGATCAAGGTCCAGTGCAAGCATTCGACTTCACTACCTTGCAATCACAAGGCAAGTTCATCACTTGCTCATGTCCTTTGAAGAGTCTTTATCAAAGTATTTGCAAATTGTGTGTTATCATCTATGTTCTAGAGAAAGAAAATATTATTTTCTCAAACAAATAAATCATAGGTATCATCCTAAGTGATGATATAATGGAGAAATAGAACTTAGATTTCTATTTGCAACAATGATGATCAATTAGGGACATAATAACCCATGACATCAGTGATTCTAGCGCCATATATCACGCGTTAACCATGAGATTTGGAATGGGACAAAGAAGTCAGCTATATATTCTTCCTCTCGCATGTAGCCGGATGTGCAGGTCATGGCTGTTATCACTCGTAGCATGCATATTAATTGGTAATTCTTCGAGGATATGCAGCATATGGATGGGAACTCTCATCGTCCCACGATAGTTCTGGCATCTAACGGTTTATGCAAACCATTGCCATAATTTAATGGGTGGACATGGTGTACACCAAGGAGGAATGCGAGGTCGCTAAGGGGCAGTGATTGGCTTGAATCACCTACTGGGCCCCACATCATGGAATTGTGGACGGGAAAGTATGCCCGGTTGTGCAACAAGGAGTTGATCTCTCATGGGTAAAGTAACGCACATCTGCAGAGTGTAAGAATTGTAACTTGTTACTCCCTGTTTCGGGAAGGAGCTATGAACGCGACAGGAAAGGAACTCCATGAAAGTTCTGGTCAACCTGTGAAGGCTGATGGTCATAGATTTTCATAATAAAATCAATCTTTGAAGAAAGATTTACAAAAACTGCATAGTGCCAAGGACTTATAGTCCGAGGTGGTAGATAGAGCATCAAACTTCCCACCTTGCATATAATGAACTTGCTAGTTAACTAAAAGTGTAAGATGGTTAACCTAGAGGGGGGAGGGTGAATAGGTTTCTACAAAATTCTTTATAATCTTTTTCAAGTTTTAGGCTTTATGGAATATAAGTGAGCCTAAATGCAAACTAGGTTAGGCAACCTAGATGATGAACAAGATACTTCAAGCTCGAAGGCTATCACAAGGTAAACAACACAAGTAAGAGATCGGTTAAGGAATAACCGAAGCACACGGAGACGAAGATGTATTCCCGTGTTCACCACCTTTGGGAAGGGGGCTGCGTCACGTTGGAGAGGTGTGAGGTTCCACGAAGGGTTCCTCACGCGCCACAAAGGCTCACCTTCTTCTCCGATCCTATCCGACGAAGGAATAGCTCACTTACTCGTGGTAGACTTTAAGGTAGTCTCCAAACCCTCACAAACTTTCCACGGAGCAAATCACAAGCCGAATGCCTCCGGGCGACCCTAGCCGCCTAGGGTTTCCCACAAACCCAAGAGTAACAAGCTAACTCGATGAACTCAAGGGGGAATGAACTTTGGCTTGGTGGAAACGTAGATCGGGACCTCCTCTTCCTTTCTACCAAAGGGATTTGGATTTGGTTGGGTAGAATGGGAGATTCTCAAGCTTTTGTGTTTCAACAATGGGGAGGAAGAGAGCTCCAAGAAATGGATGTTTTACTGAAATGCCTAACCTCATAGTGGAGAAGAAAGGGGTATATATAGTATGGGGGAAAAAGAGCCGTTTGGGGGTTCTCATGTAATCGACAATAAGTCCTCGGACCGAAGTTGCTTTCACGAATTTTCTACGATACAGTGATCTGGACCACACGCCGAAATTTTTGGCGGCGATCGAAATTCTAGGCGAACAACCGAAAGGCCATGAAGTAAGCCATATCGGTGTACACCAAGAATTTCCGGCCGGCGACCGGAAATTCTGGCGACAACACCGGCGCCACCGGCGCTTTTGCCGATTTCACAGTAGCCCCTTTGGACTCATTTTTCAGGGCTATTTTTCTCCCTTTCTTCGAAAGGGTGTGTGGTGGTGGATAAAGATAAGTATATTTGGTGTGGAACAACCCCAAAGAGCGCATCGAGATCACTCCTCTTAATAGTGCGGTGTTCCCTATTTGACTCAAGAGTAAATAAGAGAGAATAATAAATAACACCACCGGCTCTTCATATAGAAACGAATGGGGGGTCACCCATCGCCTTTCACCAACAACCAACAGACTCTCACCTGTAGAGAAGCTAATAGAAACATTAGTCCGCTCTCTAGTTTCGATGTCATAGTTAACCAAAACACTAGATAAGGGCTATTTGCCCTTTCAATATCCCCCTTTTTGGTTAGCGATGACAGACCGAGCTAGAGTCAAAACAGATATTATGATACGATTAGACCTAGCACATAAAAGCAAGCACATAGTGATAGGAAATCCAGGTACAATAAGAGGACTGCAGAGTTGTCCAAACACACACATAAATGGTTCGATAAAGCAAATAAAAGCACAAGCCCATGAGAGACGGACGAACAAAGTAGGGCTTGTGCAAGAGGCAAGTCATGAAAGAGGCGACTCTACTCTCGCTCCCCCTTTGGCATCGAGACCAAAAAGGAAGAAAGAAGTGGAGAAAACGATCTAGCCAACAAAGTTGTCCTCATCGTCATCATCATCATAGGCTCCTTCCTCCTCTTCTTCTTCGTCGTCACCCTCCTCGTCGTCCTCGTCCCCATCCTCATCCTCATCATCATTCCCTGTAGGTGTAGCGCGACGCTGAGAGTAAGGACATGTACTCCCTTCGTCTTAAAATAAATATGTCTAAATACATTCAAATATAGACAAATCTATGACATCCATTTTGATATAGAGGGAGTACAATGTTTGATAAGATGATATTCTCTTAGGGATACATGTAATTTAGATAAAATAAAAAAACATATTATAGAATGGATTATGTCTTACTACCATCTCTAACAATTAATGTCTGCATGTTTCTAAAATTATGCAGTGATTAAAAATATCTCTTTCGGCTGAAAATAATGTTACGAGGTGTCGTTAAGATAAAGTCATTTTACATGCCTAATCCACTTACATTATCTTTAAATAAGATTTTTTTTCCTGAGCGGCGTTAGGATTTATTTGGGAAGTGGGCTTGGGCTAAATGTTGTGTCCATGTTTGCGTACAGGGAGCAGCCCAACAACTTAGGTGGGCTTCTACTGGGTGTGGTGGCAGCAGGCAGCCCACCAAGCCCCTCCGCCTCTCATCCCGTTCCAACCAGACCAAACCCCTCGGAGCACTGTGCTGAGACGCTCCCGGCGGCCTCCACTCGGCGATCCTTTTCCCGCCGCACGGACCCTAAACCCTAGCCCAGTCCCGGCGCCTCTCGTCCGCGCGGCGCCGGAGATGATGCAGCAGCAGCAGCAGCAACAGCCACCGCCTCCGCCTCCGCCGCAGCACCCGCCGCCGCAGCAGCAGCCCGGTGGCGGCGGCGGGGACTTCTACCGCGGCCCGCTGCAGCCGCCGATGCGGCAGCTCTCCGCGGCGTCCTCCACCAACATCCCGCCCGACTACGCCGCGCACCCGGGACCCCAGCAGCATCATCAGCAGCAGCAACAGCAGCAGCCGTTCGACGGTAACCGCGCCACTCCTCCTGTAGCTGGTTAGGGTTAGGTTGAGGGTAGCTGGATTACCTCTCTGTTTTTTCTTACCAGTCTGGGGCCGTGGGCTATATTTTGCTGTAAACACATCCTTGAAATGCATTAATATGACACATACTCACAGTTGGATGTAAATTTTCCTGGACCCATTGATAAATTGTGGCTCAATTCAGCTTATGGGGACAATTTCGGCGCTAAGAGGATTCGGAAACCTGTGCAGCGGCGAACAGTGGACTACACGAGCTCACTCGTCCGTTATGCTCAGGTAATATGAAGTGTTATCTTCATAAAAGCTAGACCATGCAATGCTTTGAACTATGTCCAAGGAAGCCACACGAAAATTAGATTCATTCTGTATATCCCCCTTTGTTTTATGGAGAAGGCATGGATATGAGACTCTCATAAGTTCATTTTGTGCAGACTCGCATGTGGCAGCGAGATGCAAGGGACAGATTCACGTTGCAGCCGACTGCAGCTGCCGTCCTGGATGTACGTTTCCTATTACCTTGGATGTTATAATGTATCCATATGTTATAACATATTAGTTTGTCATTCTGACGGTACTGGTTGCAACTAGAAGTCCTTTCTGGTTGCGTTCAGTGTCATGGTATCTATTATATATATGTGAGACAAATCTTCATACGTCACAACTAGATATTAAATCAATTTGTTTGGAACAATCCTTCTATTTCTCCTGTCTCTCGGTTTGGAACAGACTTTCTATTTCATTGTCTAGTTGGCCAAGTTCATATATGTTCTTCCACTGACACCAGGACACTGCATCTGCTGTTCAGTATTATGAAAGGCAGGCCAAACTTAATACGGCTTTCTAGTTATAGTGAATCGTGGATGAGTGGTCATATATTCCAGTATGCATTTTGTCCCTAGTTTTTCCCCCTTGAAATGAGCACCATTTTGTACTAGGAGAACGCTGAGAAGGCGCAAAGGTACAAAGTAATTTGTCCCTAGTGGAAGAAAATATTGGTTCCATTAATGAGTGACCCTGGGGGTGCGATGAACTGTTGATTGTTCCACGAAGCAGCAGCGAGACAACTGCGACCCTTTTCAAGTGATAACTTACAGAGCAATAAAAAGAGCATCTTGTAGTCAGTGTTTTGTTTTAACCCCTCCGTGAACACAGAGTAAGTGGTACTGGACCTACTGGTATCATTTAGTTGTCACTTGGTCTATTGGTTAAGGGTTTAGATACGATTACTGCAGGGCAGTGCTAGTTTTGTTTCCAGTTATATCGCATTATCACTTACCATCTATGAAAATGAAATTCTTATGGATTAAATGTTAAATGTTCAAGTCCTCTAAATCATCTGTATATACTGTATTATTGATAGAAGATTATCCCTTCAGTTGTTTCTTATCGCGTTTTCCTGATTAACATGGTTGGCTTATTGCAGATGTTGCCATCTGTTGCGTACCCAGACAACCCCTCGACAAGTTTTGCCAGCAAATTTGTTCATTCATCTATCAATAAGAACCGGTGCTCCATAAACTGTGTAGTGGTGAGTTATGTGATATACTCCCTCCGTTTCAAAATATAAGATGTTTTAGGTTTGTGAAGAGAATGTATCTAGACTTGTTTTAGAGTGTAGATTCACTCCAAACATGAGTGAACCTATATACTAAAAGTAGTCTAAATACATTTGCTTCACAAAGCTAAAACATCTTATATTTTGAAACGGAGGGAGTACATCTCTATTCTCTCCACGTTCCTAATATTCCAGCTTTAGCAACTTATACTGTTATAAATCCAAGAGAGCTTTAGCAATCCATGACGTTTCAGTTTGAACGTGGCTATGATTCCAATATAGGGATAATATGTATGATGCTTAATGTGAAAGATAGATGTTGAATACATAAGAGGAGTCACAATATAAGTAGCTAATCCAGTGCCTGTTTCACATGTGGTCTTTTTACGTCTGGACATCTTGCACTAGCACACTTTGTGTCCAGTTGAAATGTTGAATTCATGATTGTAGGTAGTGTGGTTACTAATGTTGGCTTGTTGCATGTTTCAAGCTTCAGTAATGTCCTTGGCTTCCAGCCTTCCAGTTATTAAAGAAAAACTTAAGAACATAAACACTGTCAGAATGTGTTATAATTGAGCTTCTTATTCTGTTGTATCTATGTATATGAAATTGGTTCATAGTCCTTCAATATTTGTATCTTAGTTAACCTTCATCATTTGGGTGGTAGACTTGTTTATTGAAGGATTGACAACATTGAAAGAATAAATCTCTATTACCTAGATCTAACCATACTTTGAAATCCATAATTTTAAAATAATTGTTAGACCAGTTTGATTACTCCATGCCAGCCTCTTCCACTGTTCCACATTACTTTGATCTAGATGAAACTGTTATGGATGTTCTACTTCAGTGTTATTTATGTTCTGTTTTCCCTTTTACCTGTCTGGGTCTAACATAGTGTTCTTTGTGTATAAAGTGGACTCCTACAGGCCGCCGTCTTATTACTGGATCCCAGAGTGGTGAATTCACCCTATGGAATGGTCAATCTTTTAATTTTGAAATGATTCTTCAGGTACTACATAAGATACTTGTGAACTTGCTAGTGTGTTAGTCAACGTGACTTATTTGTTGTGAATTTGATAAATAGGCTCATGATCAAGCTGTGAGATCAATGATTTGGAGTCATAATGAAAATTGGATGGTTACGGGCGATGATGGTGGTGCAATAAAGTATGTTGGCCCTTTCACCCTTCATCATTGCTGGAAATGCCCCTTAAAAATTACTATATTGTTTGACCTGTTAACTGCATGGTTTGAATCCTTTGCAGGTATTGGCAAAGCAACATGAATAATGTTAAAGTAAATAAAACTGCCCACAGAGAATCTGTTCGTGACTTGAGGTGATTAATGTGCTATTCGTTTTCGTTACTTTAGCTATAGTAAGATATTTGTTCCCTCCCTGCTTAAACAGATACTTTACACAGCTTTTGTAGAACAGACTTGAAGTTCTGTTCATGTTCTGATGACACGACTGTGAAGGTTTGGGACTTCGCAAGATGCCAAGAAGAAAGATCTTTAACTGGTAATGTTGCTGAACTTTTCTTATGTGCCTGCACTGCTTGATGCTTGCATGTTTCAAGTTACTATGCGTTGTTTATTTTTATGTGATAATGTGAATTAACCTGATGTTGCCTTCAAACTCAGCCAGGCCATGGTTGGGATGTTAAAAGTGTCGATTGGCATCCCACAAAATCTTTATTGGTCTCAGGTTAGTAATCAATATTGCTAGTTTAGTTAGCTTATTTGTCCAGAGCTCATTCATGTCTGCTATTCAGGTGGCAAGGACTATCTTGTGAAACTCTGGGATGCAAAAAGTGGTAGAGAGCTACGGTCATTGTAAGTATTGTCTTGTATCATGTTGCTAATTTGAAGTTCTGTGGTATGTCAGCATATGATGAGCTATTTTGCAGCCATGGTCATAAAAACATTGTGCAGTGTGTGAAGTGGAATCAGAATGGGAACTGGGTTTTAACTGCCTCTAAGGATCAGGTTATCAAGGTGAATAACTTAACCTTTTTACCATGTTCTGTTTGGACTTTCCTTCTGAACAAAGCATACTGGTATAAAAATAAGCTGGTACCTTAGTTTTTCTGATGTATTCAACACGAATTCCCTGGGATGTGATAAAAAACAGGCTGTTAAACCTGATTAATAATCAATCATGTGTAACAAGTTTTGCTTAATGGTGCAACTAGAAAGAACTTACTTTTTCCTCACAGGTGTATTTAATGTGATAATTTCTGAAATCCCTGCTTAAATGGCATGTGCCTTGAGGAACTTGGTGCACCTTCTTAAAATTAATTCACACAATATTGGATAATTTCTCACTTGTTATTTTTATTCTATTTTGTGCAGTTATATGATATTAGATCCATGAAAGAGCTTGAATCCTTCCGTGGGCACAATAAGGATGTAACTGGTTAGATTGTCATCACAGAATTTGAATCCTATGTTTCCTACCTATAAAATTTTAGATACCAAATTGTTGTTAATTTGCTTTATGCGTTCAGACTAATGGATTAAACTCTACACAGGGAATTATAATACTCCCTCTGTCTGGAATTAATTGTTGCAGATTTATCTAGATACGCATGTATCTAGACGCATTTTACATGCGAATCTAGACGAATCTGTGACATTTAATTCAAGACAGAGGGAGTATCTGCAATGCTCTTGTTCAACATGGTTGTATTGAATGAGTAGTGTTTTATTTTTACTCTATTTATTTCTGCAGCTTTGGCATGGCATCCATTTCATGAAGAGTACTTTGTTAGTGGAAGTTATGATGGAGGAATCTTTCATTGGTTGGTCGGGTAAGAGACACCAAAAGAGCCATTGACATGATGATTCTTTCTGTCCTGGCAGTTTGTTATCATAAATTGAATTTGGATAGACTGGAATTTGGAATTCATTTTCTAGTGTTAAGATCTACACCTTGATGCCCATGAAGTATATGGCTAAGTCTATTTATTTTTCATACTTTTCTCAAGATAATCTCTAATTACATTTGTTGATTAGAAAGGACATCTCAATTTCACACAAATATTTCCTTGTTTTGGCAGCCATGAAACCCCTCAGATAGAAATAACTAATGCACATGATAATAGTGTGTGGGACCTTGCTTGGCATCCAGTGGGCTATCTACTTTCCAGGTACTTCATTTACAAACTATTACTTTCTGAATTTTCATATTTAGTGTATACGTACTGACCATCTGCTTGTGTTTTATTATTTTCACAATATACTTATATAATGTAAATGCAGAAACATGCCTATTGTTACATTTAGTTATTTTTCCTGTATCTGAACTATTCAAACTACCATTTCAATATGTCTCCTTGTGCTAGTTGTTACTGATATCTTATTATTTCCTTTCAGTGGGGGGAATGATCATGCTACGAGATTCTGGTGTAGAAACAGGCCTGGTGATACTAGCCGTGATAAATTCAATGGTGGACAAATTCAAGGTCACTTTGATTTGTTCTCAGCTTGTTTTGTTTTTGGTTAATTTGACATCTTGTTCCAGTCTTAAAAAAAAGATGGGTATGTGTATGTGCTTGCAGAAGTGGGTAAAATTATACCTTCTGGTCGCATGGTTTAAGTTAGTTAGAAAGATCGATGAACATTAGTATTTTTACTTTATCCGTTTGCTTTATAGTGCTTTCGTGCTCCATGTATTGTTATTTTTTCTTCTCTTGAACTGGACAAGGAATGGTTAATTGAAATTTTTAATTTTTTTACCAGGTTATGGTGATCAACGCTCCGGTTTTGCTGGTCATGGTATGGGTGGATTCCAGATGCCTGAACCATCGTCCGGACCATTTGCTGGTGCAATTCCTGGTATAGATGCCCAATCTATACCTGGTCTTCCTGGTCTTCCACCTGGCCCGCCTCCGTTGCCACCAGGTCCTCATCCATCTCTTCTATCCACTGGGCAGCAGCAACACTATCAACAGATGCCTCAGCAGCAGCATCAGTTTAGGCCACCACCTCCAAACATGCCCCAGCTGCAAGCGCCAGCACACATGCTTCCTCATCAACAAGGACCTCGACCATCACTTCCTCAGCTTCCATCGATGCCAGGTTCTATGCCAGGGCCATCGCCAGTGAACCCACCACTACCGCCTATGCCGCATCCAATGGTACTATTCACCAATACCTTACCTGTATTTTGTTCCGATAGTTTGCTATTAGACCTTTAGTTAGGCCGTGTGTCTGCTTTGTTCTTCAATGTTGATTAATGCTTTTATTAAAACTGGAGGAATAGGGTGCCAGACTCTTGCTACGTATTCAAGATAAAACATGAATAAATATGAACCCTTTGTTGCACCAAATGAAAAAAAAATTGTGTAGTGTAGAAGTTCAATAGCGCTCATAGGATGATGGTGCTATATTACCTACATGAGTAGATTCTTGAAACTATGGTTTTGTAACAAAACTATCAATAAGTCACGACCATTTCACAGAACCATGTTTTGTTACAAAACTATCAATAATCCCTTCCTGGGCATTTGGAATGGTCACTAATGCTAGGGGACAGGCTCAAGACTCGTGTTAACATTTTTTGATTATTTTTTGCTTACCAAACTCCACACAATCAACCATCACATATATCATAAAACTCTCTTAATATGATGTGCTCAGCCTAGTCCCCGTAGCCTAAAGAATACTCATTGTTATGTGCCACAGTTATGCAGTTGAACAAATTCTTGTCTTTAGTTTTAGCAAAGGCTTGAATACCCATTCTGTGCCACAGTTCTGTTGAATAAATTCACCTCTAGTTATGGTTGTCTCTTAGATATGATGGTTATCTCTAATATTACATTTTATACCATTTACATTGGCTCCTCTGCTGAATCTTTGTGAACTGCTAGAACAGTGGCTGATATGTTGGTTTTAATCTTTACAGGCAATGCAAGGTTCGTCAAACCAGATGATACCTCAAATGCCGCAGCACATGATTGGCATGAATCAGACGCATCCTGGTTCCGTCCCTCCCAACAATATGCCTCCAATGGGTGGCTTCCCCAACGGAATGGGAAATATTCAAGGTGCATCAGGTTCTCCTGGCATGCAAAACTTCCCTATGGGTGGCATGTACAACCGGCCTCAGGGACAAATGGCTCCACAAGGACAAATGTCGATTCCTGGTCTAGGTTCTTACCAAGTAAGATTCCTGGCCCATTTTGGTCGATTTGTCCAGGATATGTTGCGTGTATTATTTAATATTTAATTAGCTCTAGCGTTATGGCTGTTATATTTACTGATGTATGTTGTTGATGATTGCAGCCTGGGATGGGCAATGTTGGCCTTCCACCACCGCCGCCACAGCATCCCCCACCTCGTGGTGCAGCACCACAATAATATCTTGTAACTGAACAATGTCGATATAGAGAGAGCTTAAACTTCTCTGAGCAGCCTAAGTGTAAACCATTGATTTTACTTGAGCGAAGTCTGTAGATTTGAGGCAATATTCAATGTAAAAACTTACTCGAGCAATTCAACTGTGTGACTTTGGCAAGTTTCAGATAATTATCTTGGTTCTTTGCTAGCTAGGATCGTTTCTTTGGGAAAGTATCTAGTAATACCATGATTGAACTTCTAAAAATTTGATTCTATGTTTGCTTGGACATTTATATTCTTGCCTGCTGCCATGGTGCAACAAACTTTCCCACGAAATGGAGTTGCACTCATATACTGAAACTCCTGTACTGCTGTTTTTTCTGTGCTGCTGAATTCTATAGCGTGAAAGAGAATATATTATATCTGGGAAGTTCTGGAAGAACTATAGTAATCCTCTGCTCTGGTTCCACATCACAAGTGTTAACCCTACTTAGATCTGCTGCATGACCCTTCAAAAGTATTCTTTTGTGCAAAATTCGTTCAGTATTCTAGACTAGAACAACAGAGTTCAGTACAAACAGAAATGCCAAATTGATTTGCTAATCAGTGCTCACCATTCTGAAAATTTAAGGTGGCACTGGTGGTGTTCAGCAGGTGTTCTTTGGAAGGCCACAGTTGGATGCTTGGAGCACCGTGCCAGTAAGGGAATGTAAGGGGTTCTCATCAAAATCCTACTTCTAGTTCGTTCAGTAACTTTTAGTTTAAATTTTGTCTCACGTTTTAAACTAAAAATCATCAAATGAACTACAAGTGTGACTTTTGCAGGATCGTACTTCCTTACATGCCAGTTTGCCACCGTCTCTATACAGCTTGCTGATGTTGTAGCAAGCCGCTTTTCTGCAATGCCCAGACCATCTTTTTTTTTTGACAGTCCCAGACCATCTTTCACCTACACTAGTATCTGAATCCCCAAAGCGAACAAGTTCAGATAAAGCCTTGCATGTCTCGTCGTGATCGATTTATGAGGCCCTCCGTTCTTTTGGTAGTGAAGAAGGTTGCTGGGCAGTTCTCCGCCGTCACTGGCTCACTCCCCTTGTTAGCAAAACCTCCGATTGATTTACACAAGCTCTGTTTTTTGTTAGGGTATACACAAGCTTTGTTGGGCATGCCCATTTATAGTGTACCTCCAAGAAGAGCCGAGAACAGTCGTCAGAAGGACCAATGAATGTAGCTTTTGGAATAGTTTTCTTGTCGATGAATGCATGATGTGTGTTGGTAATACACTATAAACACTGGAGTTTTTATATCTTTTCTATTTACTCCTCAGTGAAATCATAGGGCGTCATTCTTCATCAACATACTAATGTACAATCTAGAGCAACTCATTGAGCGGAGATTTGGTGCACATGGGCACCAGTTATCCTGATTTTAAAAAAATTGAAAGTCATATTTATGAGTTCCAAAAGAATCTGAAAAACAAATCCAGATGTAGCCAATCATGTATCCCACAAACGGGCAAAATATCAATTTCAAATACTTTGTATTATGAGCTACACAAAAATGACAAAGCATTGATCTGAGTATGCATGCATATAGTTTCAAATCTCCAAATTTTATCAGATTTTGTGTAGCCCACAGTATTAAAAAAAATCAGGTTGTGATTTTGCATGCTGCTTGTAGGATACAACGTTGACTATACCCAGATTTTATTTTCGTATTTTTCTAAAACTTGTAAATATGTTTTTTTAAATTGTTTTAATGGAAAAGAGCACTGGAGCTCGGGGAGGCAAAGGCACTTTCCGAACTCAATGAACCAAATGTTTTCTTTCGCATCAGATTTCATCTCATAGGATAGAGTTGTAGGGCGTAAAGTGAAACGTGTACTGTCCATGTACTAGAATAGATGAGAAAGATCGAGTGAGAGATAGAGAAAAAGAGAAGAACGCCCCGTAGAGAGAGATGGAGAAAAAGAGAAGAAGTCTCCCGTCGTCCTAAGCTCTGGAAGTCAGGTACTGAGGTACAGATAAGAGATTCAAATGAATCGGTGCGTTTTCTGCATGAATTTCTTTATTGTATCACTATTATTTTACCAAATGCATTAGGGATGGTATTCACTACACACACCACATTGGCTTCATATAATAGACATTCTAATACTTCATCTGATCCATATTAATTGACTCAAATTTGTTTAGATTTAAATAAATCTAAACAAATCAAAGTTAATTAATATGGATCGGAGGGAGTAGGAAATTTTCTAGTTTTATGAGAAACATATTTCACTGCTTACTATCCGAAACCTAGTTATGCCTAAATGTGAGTTTGAGCTGTAGGTAGGTGAAATATGATTCCTGATCTTATGGTGTGGCAAACGCGAGTTTTTGACTTGAGGCGATAACAGTACGATCGTCCGAGAGAGACTATAATAATACATACGAGTACTACAAGATGCGGATCCTTCAGTAGTCAACAGAAAGAATCCGAGAGAGATCAATCAGGCTACGCGTACGTGCTAAAGGTGGACCCACCTATAGATCACCCGGCAGGCCGGTTTCTTAAAAATACGGAAATTCTATCTATCGACCGGTTTGAAAAAATCTAAACTTGGCGAGTGTTTCCGCATACATGCATGTCTAAGGGCATTCACTACGTTGGCAACAAGACTATCCATAAGCAAAAAGTAATCAACAAGGAGTTCCACATACATAATGAAGGCTATCAATAAGCTACCCACAAGCTCCAAACCTTAAGAGTGACCTACAAGCTTGTGGGTTGTCCATAAGCAATAGAATATTATTTTAGCTTCTCCCCTCTCTCTTGCATGTGTGCAACTTTAACTGATACGTGGGGCCAGCTTGTAGACAAGTTCAACTAGATACATTGTGATATAATCAATAAGCTTGTGGTGTGGTATGTGGGTCCCAGCTTATGGACAAGTTCTTCCATATACATAGGTGATGCCCTAAGTGCATTTGCCCATCTCTTTCCTAATTATGCTGACATCATGAACATTTAATACAAAAATCGAATATTCAAAATGTTTTATAGATCAAATCATTCGTACGATTTAGATCATCATTGGGCTAGTCGCGGCAAAATCTTCGAAACTAGATCCCATGTTGATATGTTTTGATGAAAAAATTTCTACACCAAAAAGTTATCCATCCTTGACACATAAGTTATCCATGCCATAGTATGTCAATTATCCATCCCAAAACATATAAGTTACCCAACATATAAACAGGTTGGATGGAGACATTCTCGCATTTCATGGATAACTTTTATTTTTTTTACCTCATAAAATCTCGGTTGCCCTATGTATTTAAGTTTAGTTAATTAAATCTAAGTTACTGTTAGCATCGACAACGACGAAGGATCAATATCCTAACACCTTTTGAGGCTTTGTCACTCAGTACACGACGGTAGTGACGATGGACAAAGAAGCCAACTAAAATAACTTTTGTATTCTATCTATGGATATTTTTTTAGTGTTGGATAACTTGCTTGTTATTGGGTGGATAATTTACATGATAAAGCATAGGTAACTCTCGTATTATTAGTGGGTAATTATTGTACAATATTAAGGATAACATTTTATTTATCTTTGTCGGTACTGTTTCTAGGATAACTTTATGTTTTAGGCCATGGTTATCTCTATTTTAGTTAATTACATGTGCGAATAGACATGTTTGATTTGGATACGGTAGTCTAGATGTTAAGATAGCGAGACTCTGTTGTCGCCGACTCAATGAAAACGGATCCTAAATTGAAGGAGTTCACATTTATGTTTTTCACGCGTATAAAAAAAACTCAAATATATAACCCATTTTTTAGGGTGGATAACTTATGTATTAACTGGTGGATAACTTATATAGTATAGCCTGGATAACTTATGTGTTACATGTGGATAACTTTTGGTCCGAAAAAAAAGTTATCGAAATATATTAGTATGGGATCTAGTTTCGAAGATCTTGTCGCGGCTAGCCCAACAGTGTAAACAGATCCTAAATCAAATAAACAGTCTGACTCACAAAACATTTTAATTTTGGATTTTCGTATTTAATTTTGATGACATCATCAATTTCATTCTTTTGTGTTTAGAGACTAAACATATAGTTCTTTTGTGTTTAGTCAAACCCATGCAAGCAGAGGCTATGTGGTTGACCCGGGATAAACTAATTGGTGGACAATTCATATCGAAATGTCCGCTGGATTTTGCTTTTTATAAGGCGGTCGATGTGTAGTCCTAAAAATATGCATACTCGCAACTTATTAGTACGACAGCTGCAACTACCGTCCACGTCACGTAGAATGAAACAAGATCAAGCCCTAGAGATCGACCGACCAAACGGGCGACCGAGGGGGTAAGCAAGCAATGGACACCGACATCGAGAACCTCGATCCCGTTGGCTGTGCCGTGGCAAAGGGTACACTTGGTTTGACATCATTTAAACTGCATATCTGTAAACAAGTTCGGTTTCAGACAAGCGGCAAATCCTTAACGTGAAAAGAGTTTAAAATAAGGCTTTTAGATTGTTAAAATAATTAGCAGTTTTTATAATTCAAGTATAAATCATAACAAAACAATTTTCAAGATTGACTAGCATACGTATAATAGATATGCATCATACAGGAAATTGAAAACCTAGCACATCTACATATACTGCCTACTAGTAATCAACATAGAAAATATTAGGAGGCAAGAAACACGTACGAGTTTGTCCATGGTATGACCAATGGCAAAACATAAGGAATTCCGCCACCAACGGCAGCAACAGAAACGACATCATCAGCCTTCTTGGTGCGTCGTTCGACATGGTGATAGAGTCGAGGAAGCCAGACGTAGAGGACTAAGAATAACTTGAGCAGTCGCGTCTAGACGCTCTCCAAAAACCTTATCGTATCAGAGAGACGGGGTTCCAGACACCTGCTCTCCCAGACGTACCTGCTCTCCCCGTGCACGCAGCCGGCGGGACTGAGTAGCAGATGACAGCACAGAAAGGTAGAACGATGATGCGCAGGTAGACAGATATAATTTAATTGCTTGTTACGGTTAAGGTTCGTGTCTGCCTGTTTATATACTGCATGTGGGGTAGGACATGGAGAACAACCCACGATCCAGAATACATAAACGGCCGATTGATTAACGCGTCATTAACACACAATCAATTTCCTGAACAACAAATATAAACAACATGCAAAACATGAGCTAAGCTCGACGAGATTCCTGCAACCCACGACGCGCGCGTCGTGGCGTGGCGAGGCGGGCGTTCTCACACCTTAGTGAACGGTGCAACACTCTATTATATAAGGTGGTCCAAATTTTCTTCCACTAGCAACATGAGACTAAACCACTTCTACTAGCAATGTGAGACTAAACTTTAGCCCACCAGCACACACATCAGCTGCCACAAATAATAGGCCCAAAAAAATAGAATTTGTATTTGTTATGGGCTAAAATCCCAACATGCAAATACCTCAAATTCCAATTTCTCCTCCATCATAGACGGGTCTTATAGCTCCCATGCGGCGTCTTTACGTAGAATTGGAAGGAACACGACATCGTTGCAAAGAATAGCTCGCATGCGATACTTCTGAAGCAACAAATAGCTCCCGTGCGACACTTCCACTTAACCTCACGAGACCGTCAACGAATTCGAATCAGCTGAGCAGAGTAGGACCCATAGCCTCTCCACGTCACGGCGGAACTCACCTGCTGTCCACCTCATATCGTGGGACCCACGCTGTGGTTGAAGAGAGCCGTTGGCCCGATCCGTCCTCGCACCCGAGCACTCCCGCCACCGTTCTAGCATCTCACCCCCTTCCGTTTTCTTCTCCGGCGAGCAAGTGCGGCAACGCCGGCGAGGGATGTCGAGCTCTGCTTCAGCCTTCCTCCGCTCATGGCCTCGGTATGGTGCGGTGTCGATGAGGAGGTGTCCCGATTGCCCCCATACCGCGCCCGTGAAGCGGCTTGTCACATCCACCGATAAGAACGACAACATTGGCCGGGAATTTGTGAAGTGTGAGAGCAAGCCCGAGCCGGGAAAGGTGAGATCTGAGTGTTCCGAGCGCCAATTTCTCGCTTTTCTTTCGAAATTTCATGCATTTCATCGAATTTGGGATTTAGGGTTCATCTCTGCGATTTCAGGAACTGCCAAAATGTGGGCATTTTGAGTGGCTTGATGAGTACATCGAGAGAATTGGGGTGGAGGTAGCATCCCGGGAGCTCAAAAACCCGTCCGTGGTGGAGCAATTGGGATCTGACAACCCCATTTCCGCTGGTACTATGGTGGATGCGGAAGTGAAGGACGAGCTGAAGAAGATGAACAAGCAGCTAAGGCAAATCATCGAATTGAAGAAGCAGGACAATCTGATGGCCGTTTTTTATTTTTGTGTAATTTCTCTCGGATTAGTTTATCTCCTGATCATTAGTCATTAGACATCGCAATCAGTGTTCGAGTGATGCTTTGTTATCGTAGAACCTTCGGAGATGGATGTAATGGTCTATGTCTTCGGCTTGAATAAAATGCAACATAAATTCGGGCAAATTTTGAGCTGCTCTCTTTTCGAAATCAGTGTTTCTTCAGTTTCATCAGTTTTATCAGTGTTCCTTCAGTTTCATCAGTGTGCAGGGAAGGGGGAGGGGTTGAAAAGTTAAAAAAAATTGACGAGGAGTGATTGAAAAAGGCGAGGTCCAGATAGAACTAGCCAGGCTAAAATGGTCGTATCCAGACCCAATAGTAACTACTTGTAGATTGAAAAAAAAATAGTACTCACGTTACAATCTAACTAGGGACGTGTGGATCTGCAGATACTCGTGCTCAGGTCGCAATTTTTTTTTTGCGAAAGTAAATATATAAATGAAGGCCGAGGGCATCCATTTAACTAACAAGCCGAGCACTTTAACTTGGACGCCTTTTTAACTTATGTAAATATGTAAATGTGTTGTTTGAAAATGAACCTTGTGTTGCATGTGTTGTTTGAAAATAATCAACCATAATAACGTTAACTTATTCTTCCTTTTGAGCTTTTCTAATTTCACTCATTTTATAAATATTGCACGAGTATTATATGAGAACTTTTTTATGTCTTTTGTTTTATGCACTTGTTGTTTTGGGTGTTTTGACAAATGACAATACAATAAAACACAAGTCGAGTGATAAAATATTGCACGAGTAAAACACGAGCTTTTCTAATATAGATAATATATTAGATAACATTACATATATTAGATAACATTATAATAAAACACAAGGGGTACAATATAGAGAGGGGCCCATATTACATAGAGGGCCCCACATTACATAGACCCTAAGGGCCCGGCGCCTAAACCCTGGGCTAAACCCTAACCCTAGCTACTACGTGCGTTTAGCCCGGCTGCTGGCCAACCTCGCCGCCGGGAGGCTTCCCTACTCCATCGGCGGTGGGGGCGGTGCCGCCGCCGTCTTCCAAGCCGCCGCCCTCTCCCGTTCCTCCCGCCATCGCTGCTCCTCCTGGAAGGCCCAGCGATTGGCCTCCCGTCGGTCCTCCTCCTCCCCTTTTCGCCTTTTCTTCAGGGTGCGCGCGGCCTTCTTCTGCTCCCACTTGGCGTAAGCAGCCAGCTCCTTCGCCTCCTGCTTCTCCTCCGCCTTCCAATACTCGTCGGAGGGGTCGGCGTCGGGGAGGTTGCCGCTGACGCTGGGGATGGGGTTGTCGACGAAGTGGCCTTCGACCCAGGGGCAGGGCGGGGCTTTGCGTCGCTCGCCCTTGTTGCCACGCCTCGGGAGCGTGGGCGCCTCCTGCTCCTAGACCTGCCTGTGGTCCAGGTGGTTGTCCTCATCGCTGACCTCGGATTCGGAAGGGAAGTAGGGGGAGCGGGAGAGGTCGCCATGGTCGTCGGAGTGTTTTTTGGGGCTGGGAGGAGGCAAAGGAGGCAAAGGGACTCGGGCTCGAGGTTGAAGATGAGAAGGCAAAGGCGTTTTGCCTATTTATTGAGGGCTCAGCGTGAAGGACGGCGTGGGAATCCTGCGTTGGCGCAGCCGCGTGCGCTGCGTTGCGTGTAGACAGCGGGCGTAACCACGTGCGTGATCAATGCGGTCGGTGCAAAAAAATTGTTAGGATACGACGTGACCCCTGCACCGTCGCCCCCGCCCTTGCATGCATGGATGCATTAATGGGAAAGAGAGAGAAAACGTCCAAGGTACTTGTTCATTGGCAGTAAAAAATAAAAGAGAAAATAGAATTTGGCCTTGAGTTACTCGGTAATAAATGCAGAAATCTAGGACCAAGGTTGTTGTCACACGACATGCATCAAACTCGTTCGTTTTTACACACCGCATGCAACAAACTCACACATGAAAACTCAACGGGTGAGAAGAAAAATCGATGGGAGTAATCAGAGGGATGTCAATTGGAGGGAATAGAGGGAGTATGAAACTAAGTTTAAAAACAAAATAATAGCATTTATAATATCAATTTTATATAATATAAAAGTATGTGTTATGGTGAATCTAATTATATTTATTACATATTTTAGATTTTGATATTTTTTCTTATATACGTAGTCAAAGTTTATAAATATTGACTTTTTCTATGGCGCATGAACTGGAGGGGAGTAAGTTTGACCGAAGAAAGTTGTTAGACGTATACTTATTTAATGCGACGGAGGAGAATACGCATCTGTTGCAATGGCTTGCACGGAAATAACTAGATTGCGACACGAGAGACAGCTGCATGGCATGCATGCATGGTGCAGCCCGGCCCGCCCAACGCCCTCGCATGCCACGCTCGGTTCAACGGTCAATGGAGTGTGCCACGTTGTACCTTATATTTATTACATATTTTAGATTTTGATATTTTTTCTTATATACATAGTCAAAGTTTATAAATATTGACTTTTTCTATGACGTATGAATCGGAGGGGAGTAAGTTTGACTGAAGAAAGTTGTTAGACGTACACTTATTTAATGCGACGGAGGGAGTAAATACGCTGCAGTGCTGCTGCGTCGGTTGGTTGCACGCAAAATAGCTAGACTGCGACGCGAGATGCAGCTACATGGCATGCATGCATGGTGCAGCCCGCCCCGCCCAGCGCCCTCGCATGCCACGCTTGGTCCAACGGTCAATGGAGTGTGTCACGTTGTACCTTATCTGTTCATGGAAAAATGATGCGAGCCAATCAGATTTCAGAATCATCCATCCCACAGATCGCCAAGAGCTAGCCGCGAAATCCTTCAGACGCCAACCAATCAGGTTGCAGAACAAGCCCTTCCACGGATCTCCCAGAGCCACCCGTGGAATCCTTCTAGAAGATTACGACGGACAAGGTCGCCAAGGGGTTAGATCTACGTTCCTCATTCGGCCTTAGGGTTAGCTGGGTTTAGGATGCAGTCAACGAGGTTTTCACAAGTTTGACCAGACATTCAAATGTGCATAACTAATTCAAAAAAATCAAAAAAATACAAAACCTCCGCATGGTATCATTGTTATGTGACATAGTTATGAGGAAAAATATCAAACTTGGTCTATTGATCATATTTCAAAAAACCCTTCACAAAATGACCTACCTCCTCCGAGGTTTTCTGGCTTTCGGGTCAAATGACCAATGGTATGGCTAGAATCATGGTATAGTTTGTGATAATGTGCCCATATTATGCATGCATGTGTATAATGGGATGACTAACAATGTTGTAGTACAAAGTTTTCCTTTTCAACGCACAGAAAATCCATTTTCTATTTTCTGAGTGCCGAAAGAGGGGGGATTTGTGAAGGAACTACCAAATTGAAGTTTCAAAATGGTAACATCCTATTTTTAAAAAATACTATACCACCTAGCATGTACAATTTCCCAACTTGAGTATCTCAAACCTTTTATTCCATCCCTGGTGAAAAAGACAAATCCTGCCGAATCGGTTGGAAGTGGGTAAGATATGAACTACAGGTACATGATTTCATGCTGATGATTTTTTGTAAAAATCATTTTTAGGTTCACAACATGCTATTTCATCAGATATCCAATGCTAGTTTTGTGAGCCTCAGCCCCTAGCTAAGAATATTTATGAAAACCCTTCAAAAAGTTTGACCAGACATTCAAATGTGCATAAATAATTCAAAAAAATCAAAAAAATACAAAACCTTCGCATGGCGTCATGTTATGTGACATAGTTGTGAGGAAAAATATCAAACTTGTTTTTAGAAATGGTCGAAAAAAACTTACTTAGAAATGGGGTGGTTTACCCTAACTTTGGAGCCTATTTCTACCACATTTTGGGTGAGGGTGAGTTGTACTTCACAAAAGGGATCAGGGTGAGGATGCGTTGTACTCTACAGATGAGAAAAACATTGGAAGCTCATACAAACATAGAAAAGTACACATAGCTACACTGGTTGAAATTCAAATTTACCATCATATTTGAATTTCGGCCAAATTATCAACAACAAGTGCCAAATTATTACAATAACAAATGTTTACAACAACAACAAGTGCCAAATTATTACAACAACAAGTGCCAAATTATTACAATAACAAATGTTTACAACAACAAGTGCCAAATTCAAAGTCTATTTCATTTGGCTCTTCTTACCCCTCGTTTTCTTCTCCTTCACAAGTTTCACACCACACAACAGGTTTATGCTCTTCTTTTTCTTACCATTACCATCTGGCCTCCCCACAACAAGTCCAAGAGTCTCCTTCACCTCCTGCACCTCCTCAACAACACAATCTGGCACCAGAGCCTCATCAACATGGTCACTTTGCACCAGAGCCTCATCAACATGGTTAGTTTGCACTAGAGCCTCAATAACATGATCATTTTGCACCAGAGCCTCAACAACATGCTCATTTTGCACTAGAGCCTTAACAAAATGCTCATTTTGCACTAGAGCCTCAACAACATGCTCATTTTGCCCCTCATTTTGCACCAGAGCTTCCAAATCAGAAATGGTGTGCCCTAAAGCCTCAACAGTTTGTACATCATCCTCCAAAACAAGTTCAGATTGCACCTCAGCAGCACCAAACATGATCTGGTTAGTTCTCTTCTTTCTTTGGCCATTGATTCTTGCCCTTTTCACTGGCCAGCATTCTTCAACAACAAGAGGTGGGCCTTTTTCTCCACGCTTCCTCCTGAAAACAAGCAAGTTAGCTAGGGGAGAAAAATCATCAACAAGAAATGGGATAGATTTTGGATGAACATACTTTGGTCATTCAAAGTTGTATGCACTTGGTAGAGCCATTTCGGTGTCCAAGTTCTTCTGAGTTTGCATCTATTCTTGTTACCTTTTGGGCCCTTTTTGGCTTGGCATCTTTCTTTTCATCTTTCTTTCCCTTCTTGCTCCCACCTTTCTCAAACCAAGCCTTGAATCTACTCGCTTGGGCTGCCAAACCTTTATTTTCATCAAACGAGGACACAAGGAGAACTGAATGTCCACTTCAGCCACCGAGATCTGATCTTGCTGGAATTGGTGTTCCATATGCAACCTTGAATTTTGCTATAGAATAATACTCATGCAAATATGGGTGCATATTTAGCTTGTGTTTAGAGGCTAAGAAAAGTATGGCATGCTCACAAGGCTTCCCAGTGTGTTGCCACTCAAGGCATGTGCATTCATGCAATTGAGTGTCAATAACATGCCTCCTGCCAGTCTTTGTATCTCTGACTTCAGCACCCCACAATGAGGATTTCTCAACACACAAATGTGCAAGATTTCTGCTCATGTTGACCACCTGCTGCACAACATCAGGAATCTTATCTCCTTAAAGAACATCACCAAGCCTTCTTCTCAATTCCCACAACCTCATGATCATGATTCTGATCTGGTCAACCATGTCATGGACAGGCAAGTCTTTTAACTCCTTCACTTTGTTGTTGAAACTTTCTGCCAAATTATTGTTGATATGATCACATTTGATGGCAGTGTTAAAACCTGACCTGTACCATAAAACAGAATGGTAGGTTTCCAACCATGTACAAAACTTGACCCTATCCTCCTCAGAGCATGCCGCCTTAATCTTCTCAAGGTGATATGAATGTGTCTGTCTGGTGTAAGATCTTGTTGTTGGCCACATGCGTCCAAAATCATCTCCTATGAATTTTTTGATCAAATTCATCCACATATGGCCGAAGCACTCCCTCTTCTCAGCATGAGGGAAAACAATCTTCACTGCGTTTTCTAAACCTTTACATGCATCTGTGTGCACATGGAGAGACTAGCCCTATGCATCTTTTCAACTGCATCATGAACCATGTCCATGATGCCTCTGTCTCAGACTGAAACATGCCAATAGCTACAGGGAACATCTAATTGTGTCCATCTAAAGCATTGCATGCTGCTAGTTGACCATTCCACTTTCCAGTAAGAAATATGAGTCTATACTCAAATATGGACGACACCCTGCTTTGAAGCCATCGATGCAAGGCTTTAAAGCCATGAAGAATTTAGAGAAGAAGACTTTCCCATCAGCTGTTACCTCAGTATCTATCTCCACAACACTACCAGGTGACCTCTTCTCTACTTCTGCTTTGAAGTTATAAAGCATTCGAAAGGTATTTGCCCAATTACCATATAGCTCTTTCATTGCCATTTGCTTTGCCTTCCACACTGTAGTATAATTCAGCTTAATGGGGTACTGCTTTTCCAAGTCTATTTTTAGTCTTTTTGCAGTGTTGTTTGGTGTTGTGGCTAAAATGGGCTTGATCTTTTCTGCAACCCATAATTGTGATGTCATCTTTGTAACTGTTTGAGAACTTGTAATGCAAGTATGAGGTTTTGGAATTTGATTCACTCTTATTGTCCTTCCATCATGTTGGTGTCTAGCAGATATATACCACTTGCAAGGCTTGGCACCACCATCATAACCTATGCATTTTGCATAGAACTTCTTTTTATCAGTCCACATAGTCTTGGTAGCAAACTCACGTTTGACTGCATATGTCCTGAAACACATCCTGAATTCATCCATGCTTGGAAACAATCTCCCAACTTCAATAACTGGGTCCTCTTTGTCATAAACTGTTACTGGCTCATCATCATGTGCATCATCTACATGAACTGCAGCATTTTCCAACAACTCTAGATCTATATTTGCCTCTTCATCTCTTAAATGGTTGTCACCATCATTTGCAGCTTCATCCCTCTTCTTCTCCTTGTCTCTGTCATCTATAGGAATGTCAAAAAGCTTTGCCATTTCAATGTCATCTATTGGTGCAATGACCAAATTAGTCCGGTCATGTATCTCAACTGAATTCCAATCAACAGTTACAATCCTTTGTGCATTAGCATCTGCAGCCTCCCCTTGTGCATTAGCATCATCCTCCACTGTTAACACTTCTAACTCAGTTAATATAGGCATTACTTGCCTTTGTGCAGCCCAATCATCCTCGACCATCTGAGCAGCCAGCTTCAAGGCCACATATCCAACCCTCGAATCATGTTTTAGATCAATGAGCTCTGCTAAAAACAGAACAGTTTTGCTTGTCCAACCGTTTTGCTCATCGATTTCATCAACTATATGTTCTCCTGTCTCAACCCTAACATAGTCACATTTGCAATCATCAAATCGTAACAAAGAAACTTCTTGCTCTGGCCCCCAAACCACACTATCCCCAATTTTTTCCACCATTTTCCTCACCGCCTCCTCTCCCATGTTTATTAGCTCTTGGGGATCAACATATTCTAATTCCACCTCCCATTTAACAACCGTGTCTCTATCAATGATCTGCGTGCTGCCAACAACTAAAACAGCCCTAGCGGGAAAAAAATTGATGCGAAATTCGAAGGTTTGGCGCGCAACATCGTCTCCCCTGTTTTTGGCGGGCACCGTGAGCTAGCGGAAGCGAACGAAGAGATCAACCTTAGAGAAATTAAGTGCAGAGATACAGGATATACCGATTAGAAGTCCCCTCTCCATGATCCATCTCGTTCCCCCTTGCCCCGTTCAGCACACCCTCGCCTCCACAATCTAGCATCAATGGGCACACTCAGATCTCGAATTGAGAAGAATGGGAGAGGAATTAGCTTTCAAATGATACTCACCATCTTCGCCGTCGAACGAAAGCGCCGCCTCCTAAAAGAATTGCCCTGCCGCCGCCGAGAACGATGGGTGAGGTCCGCCGCCGCCGTCGGGGAAGCTACAGTCAGTGTGACACCGCTCTCGATCGGAAGCGGTTGGTTTGACTGTCTTGACTGGCTGTCCCAACCGACCGGTTTGGCTTAACCCTAATATTGGAACAAAGTTAAATATTATCTTAACGACCGTTTTATGGCCCGTGTGGCCCTTGGCTATTAGCTGCCTCACAAGCGTCGCATGCGAGCTATTCTTTGCAACGATGTCGTGTTCCTTCCAATTCCGAGTAAAGACGTCGCATGAGAGCTATAAGCCCATCATAGACGCATAAACATAGCTGTACATCTTTGTTCTCCAGCAACTTCACAATCTCCAAACGGTCAAGTTTCAATCAACAAGGGCAGATTGCTCCAATGTAGAGCCAGAGATAAACCCTCCATAACCGCATGTAGCTCAGCTCCCAGTGGGTCGCGAGTTGAGAAGATTTATTTTCGAAAATCATGAAAATTTTACGGGAAACACCGTAAAATTTCAAAGGCCGAGCTGGTCGTTTGAGCAAAATCACTTAGAGCATCTTCACTAACATTCTAGAAGGCCATTTACATGACGTTCTTTTATCTGAATTTACAAAAAGGACGCGGCTACATAGTGCCCGGTTACCGGTTAGTCTTACGCAGTGCTCCCCTTGTTTGAAAGCGACATTTACCAGAAAAGGTAAGCGGTCCAAGAAGCTAAAAGCGACGGTTACCCAAAAATAGAAAGTCGGACCACCTACGCTCAGATGCAGCCATCAACCTTTTCAAATACGCGGAAACAAAAGCCTGGGCCTGGCCCACCGCTTTTTTCTTCCTCAAGTTGTTATTAGGACCACATACGTCCACATGCAGCCATACACCGCAGCGTGCACCCCATTAAATAAGTGGAGATAAAAATCTGGCCCCACTGCTTTTTCTTCCTCCAGTTCATAAGTATTGGCATGTAAACAGTTGAAGTTTAACTACATACAGAAAAAATACTAGTGATTGTGATTCCAATTGAGGATGTAAAAAATAGCAGCGGTAGATGTAGAAAAAAGAAAAAATTACATCCAGTAAAAATACTAGTGATTGTGATTCCAATTGAGGATGTATAAAAATAGCAGCGATAGATGTAGAAAAAAGAAAAAATTACATCCAGCTCTAAGAGAATCTACTACCATTACATTCAAATCTGGGGAACCTACTAATCAAGATTCTGGATGTAGAAAAAGAAAAACTTTACATCCACCGCTTCCATCATTCTGTCAAAAGTACATCCAGCTGTAAAATTTATAACCAGAGGGGAACTACTATTGTTACATCCTTTGATATTTTCTAGCTGTAGAAAATAGGAGTGGCATGCATGGGGGAGGCGGCATAGGTTCTGAGTTTTTATTCCACTATCAACACGCACATGAATCTTACATACACGAAAAGAACAGCCAGATTTGAAGAGAAAATTATTAGAGATGGGCGGCTACAACTAATCCCGGAATCACTTTAGCTACATCAGAAGAACCACCTCACCGAAGAACTCAAGAAGCATGTACTGACGGGGACGTTTGGGGATGGCCTGACTGACGAACTCCAAGAAGGGAAAAGGCGGGGGCAACAGAAGTCAGGGTCCTTCCCCAGGCCGGAGGGCCAGAGAGGATGCCGTCAGTGTCTTCTCCTAGCCGGCGGAAGCGGCCGGAGACGGGGAAAAGCTCCATCCAGCACGCTCGCACCAGAGCTTGGGCGGCGCCATGGCTCACTCCCGCCTCTCCACGACACGCACCGGCGGAGCTTGGCCTGCCCTGCCTCGCGCTCCGGGCGAAGGACGTGGCCGTGGTTCCGTGGAAGACACGCCGATGGGCAGCGGCGTCGTCCGCCCTGATTTGATCGTCCGTCTTCCCCGTGGGATTATCGTTGTGCGGGGAATCGTGGGAGGCCAAGCGAACCAGCAGGAGGAGGTGGCGCCGGTAGTTGCAGGGTAGGCGGTGGTGATTTCCATGGGAGGCGGCGCTGGTTGCAGGGGAGGCGGCGGTTTCTGGTTGAGAATGGTCAGGGGGTTCGTGCGGGGCTGGGGGAAATCGTGGATGACAGGAAGCGCATTAACGCAGGAGAGAAAATGGGATCGTGGACGACATGACCACATAGGCATGTAGTTTTTGTGGACTGCTGAGCCACTTCCTCGGAGCCGATCGATTTTAATCGTACGGGCGCAAAGGGTGAGCACGGCCTAAGACCACACGGTGCCCAAGCATATAAGTATTAGATTTTGTGTTACAAAAAACGCCTCCTAGGAGGCGTTCCTAGACCAATTTTTCTTCCAAATATGTTCGAGGTTTTCGGGCCGTATCCGGAAACGAGTGGGGATGCTCTTAGTAGTCCGAGGGAGGGAGACTGCTATAAGCCGTACTGGAATCAAAGACGATCCGGATCCTTTTGTTTTGAGATATCCAGATCCTTTAACGAACAGAATCGGAGAGAGACCGACCGGCCGACCTATACGTATAGTATAGTATATACTGAGTATACGTGCTAAAGATGGACCCCCGGCCTATAACTAGGTCCGCTGCAACTACCTTCCGGATCACACACAATCGATTTCGATCTCGATTTCGACCTCTCGATCTCCCAACAATCAGTCGAGCCCCCGCGACACAAAATCGAGACCTAGAGATCGACCAACATAATAAGCAAATAATGGGCCCTGATGCTGACATCGAGAACCCCAGAAGGCTTGCCGCATCGTCCCTCGGAAGCCCTAACGCTGCTGCTGGTGGCGACGCCGCGGCGGCGGCAGCGGCAGCGAAGCCTCTTCTCCAGTTGCAGTGTGGCTGGCGCAACTGCTTGTTATACCTTCGCCGTCGTCGCTTTAGCCGCGTATCCCCACAAATGTGATCAGGTTGCCGGGATCAAAGACAAACAGCACAATCTTGTGGCGTGCATTGCTCTCCTTGCTGGATTGCCTTTGTCAGTCTTCTTCTTATTTGCCGCTCTCCATGTTGGCTCGCAGATGGTGTATACATAGGATAAAAGGAGTATTGGTGCAGATCAACTAATATCTATGCTAGACTAGATAGGTAGGAAAAGCTAGGTGTATGTACTCCCACGGATACCATCTAGTCGATCGTAGTCGTAGGTCTTGTTCATCGTGGTCATTATAGGCAGCATTTGCATTGTGTTTTTTGACTTCTTTGCACCCGCGTGTACCGGGTTCCAACTTCCAAGGGATGGGCGGTGGTTGTTGCCCACCCCTAGTGTCTGCATTCCTCGGTTTTCACTAAAAAGTGGGTCACACGTGTTTGCAAAATGTCACCGCGGCGCTGCCAACTGAGTTGACTTAGTTTGCCCGCCACCTTGATCAAGTTGTCAACAATACATGAATTTGTCTAAATTATGATTAAGTTGCCTGGATGATTTTAAATTTACCATGCTGTTGTTGTTATTGAGTTGCTAAGTTGATTTTAGTTGTTCTGAAAGTTGCCGATTGTTTTTGAACTATTTGTTGCCTTAACATCTGTGGTGAAATTTTTCCCCGACGTTTTAGGAATAAAAAATTGTGTACTGGTGTTGTGAAGTTATTGAACGGTTCTGAAGTTGTACATTCTTGTTGTAAAGTTGCCTCTCGATGTACCACAGTTATTGACCCGTCTATGTATAGTTTTCTATTCCTATCATGAAAATTGGCTCGCATTTGTAGCAAAGGTGCCTAGTTTTGTTTGTTAAATTGTCTACCTAGTGTGGTGAAGTTGCCAACCATTGCTGTGAAGATGTCTATTCTTAGTGCGAAGTTGGTGCTACGGTGAAGTTGTCTGGTGCTATAGTGAAGTTGCCTATCCATGGTTGACTGGTGCTACCATAATGAAGTTGCCTATCCGATGAAGCAACATAGGTTCTCGACAAGCCAATTTGCATTGGTACCTGACAAATCAACTTTAGTGTCCAACCAAGTAATTTATGTGTGACACAAAGAAACTTCGATGCCCGACGATGCAACTAGTTCCCGACTAAAGCTACTTTGGTGCCCGGCGAGACAACTTCTATGCCCAACCAGGCTACTCGGTTCCCGGCGAGGCAACTTGTTCCCGACAAACCAACTTTGATGCAAGACGAGGCAACTTGGTTCTCGACAAACCAACTTTGATACAAAACGAGGCAACTTTGGTGCTCGAAGAGACAACTTTGGTGTTTGACGAGGCAACTTTGGTGTCGGACGATGCAACTTTAGTGCCTGACAAGGCAACTATGGTGCCCGACAAACCAACTTTGGTGCGAAGTGATTTATGTGCGATACAAAGCAACTTTGGTACCTGACGAAGTAACTTTGGTGTTCGATGAGACAACTTTGGAGCTCAACGAGGCAACTTGTGCTCTGACTGAATAATGCTATTTGGCGTGGCAACTTTGGTGCCCGACGAGGCAACTTTAGTGCCCGATGAGGCAACTTCGGAGCGAGGCGAGGCAACTTATGCACGGTTGCGCAATGTTCGTGCTCGACGAGGCAACTTTGGTGCCCGACAAGGCAACCTCTAAGAATATAATAGGAAACAGTAATCATGCATAATAGGAATAGTTGCAACTATATGGAACATGAGATGAGTGACAATATGAGTAATTTGTATGCTTAAATATGCATCATAATTGCACTCAATAGCAACCTTGGTGCTCGACGATGCAAATATGTGCCCAACGAGGCTACTTTGGTGCACGACAAAGCAACTATGGTGTGAACTAATTTATGTGCGTGACAAAGAAACTTTGGTACTCGACAAAGTAACTTTGGTGCCCGATGAGGCAACTTAAGAGCCCGACGAGGAAATTTGTGTCCTAGTAGATCAATGTTGGTATTCGACGAGTTAACTTTGGTGCCCGACGAGGCAACCTCGATGTACGACAGAGAAACTTCGATGCCCGACGAGGCAACTTCGGTGCCCGATAAACCAACTCCCATGCCTAGCAAAGTAATTTATCTGCAAGAAAATGCAACTTTGGTGCCCGACTGAGCAACAATGTTGGTGCTCGACGAGGCCACTTGGTGCCTGACGAGGCAACTTCTGTGTCACACGAGGCTAATTTAGTGCCCGACAGAGCAACTTTGGTGTGTAGTAATAATTTATGTGCGAGACAAAGTAACTTTGGTACCCGATGAAGTAACTTTGGTGACTGGTGAGGTAACTTTGGAGACCGATGAGGCAACTTGTGCTCAACTGAGAAATGTTGCTTCTTGATGAAGCAACTTTGGTGCCCGACGAGGCCACTTGGTGCCCGACGATGCAACTTCTGTGCCCGATGAGGCTACTCGGTTCTTAGAGAGGCAACTTGTGCCCAAATGAGAAAGGTTGGTGCTCGATGAGGAAACTTTGGTGCCCGGCAAGGCCAGTTGGTGCCCCACAAGGCAACTTCTGTGCCTGACGAGGTTACTTTGGTGCTTGACAAAGTAACTTTGGTGTCCGATGAGGCAACTTCGAAGCCCGACGAGGAAATTTGTGCCTTGACTAAGCAATGTTGGTGTTCACGAGGCAACTTTGGTGCTCGACGAGGCATATTTTGTGTGTGGAGGACCAACTTCGGTGCCTGACGAGGAAACTTTGATGTCTAAGAAACCAACTTTGGTGCCCAACAAAGTAATTTATGTGCGAGACAAAGAAACTTTGGTGTGAAACGACGTGAACCGCTACGCCCACTCGTGCATGATGGCCGCCTGAAGTGCCTCACCGCGCGATAGCGGTGAAATCGGGATGCCACCTCTGCTCAACTCCCACCCGCTGGGGCAGACCCAGTGCGGCGGCACCAGATAGTTTGCCTTGTACAAGGCGCGTGCCTCCCATTAGTGGATCCAGCAAGGGCCGGAGTACATGATGGTGAGGGGGTGTGTGGCGGGCAATCGGTGATGGTGAGGCGAGAGATAAGATCGCCTTCATATAGCCGACAGAGAACAAAGGGGGAAGGCAGAAAATCAGTAGAAGGCGCGGAAAATTGGTACAAGGCGCGGGAAGGGCGTGGTCAACGAGGAGGAGCAGCCGCAGACAGATCAACGATGAAGATGCAGATGGCTGGCGTAGACGGTTTAGCGGCCGACATTAATTGGCAGCGCAGGGCGCAGTTGCGTGTCGCTGCCATGTGGGCCAGGGCGGATGGATGGACACGAGCGAGCGCAAACACACACCAAATTTTGGCCACGAATGCGCCTGTCTGGGGCCTGTGGACCGTATGCGCCCTTCCGCTGGGATCTTTTTTTGGGCCGCACTGTCCGTAGACATCAACACGGACATGAACAGTGCGTATGCGGCCCGTGCTAGGGATGCTCTTAGCTCTGCACCTCCAGCTCCGAGGGAATGCGTGTCACTTGTACTCAATGACTCCGACAAGGATTACCTAGATGACTCTGGCGATGAGGACGAGGACGAGGACGACAACAGTGACAACACCTACTTCAGTCCAACGTATCGTGTGCAACCTAGGGTGCCAGACTGGTCGAGGTACCAGGGCGCCGACACCGTGGCCTCGGAGGTGTGGCCGTTTGGTGAGCCTGGGACTGCTGGCCAGCAGTTCCCGCTGGTCTCCGTCAAGGAGGAGGCAGACGAGACGCCGCATCGGGGCCGTGGCAGGATGATGAAGGAGACGGACAAGCTCGAAGAGGAGTGCAAGTGGGATGGCACCACACAGGCCTTCCACGAGTCGTGGCTTGCGGGACGGAAGAGCCTCAGTGCCCCTCGCCTTCGGCCTTGCCTGCACTGCCGATGCCTTCACTTCCCGCGCCTACATCGCCCGCTCAAGCACTGGTGTGGCCGCTGCCCTGGTCTTCATCAAGACCAAGGACGATGATTACAAGGCCACCGTGGCGTGGAGGTGCGCCGCCGGAGTCCCCCAGCTAACCCGTGTGATGCACCCTGTAGTATAGAAGGTGTTTTTTCTTTTTATGTATTTTCGATGTGCACTTAACCGTAATTCGTATATATAATTAATATTACTAGTATTTTCCACTTTTTCTTTCAATTCTTTTTTGTCGGGAGAGGGGCGTTTGGTACACTAAACCCCTCAAAGTGGGCCGGTCCCAGTCCATGTGTTCCAAACGGACCGAATCAGATCGGACCGTTGGAGTTGCCCAAGTTGGCTCGTGTGAGGAAAGAGGCAAATGAACCTTTGTGCTATAGACGTCTGTTTGTTGCCATTTCCATGAAAGTGCGCAGGCGTTCAACTCGTTACGCGTAGGTCAGATGCATGCGCCTAGCCTCTGTTGTTTGAATGTGGGCAGGCCAGGCCTAAACAGTTTATTTCTCTTCTATCTTGAGTATTGTACGTACTAATGTTTTTAGCACTGTGGTGGATGAAACTTAACCTGTCCTTGATATTTCCATATCTCTTTCCCTTTTGACCACTATTCGCCCCCTCCTGCCCCGGCCTCCTCTAGCTCTAGTTCTAGTGGGACCGGCTTTAGCTCTGCACATCTGGCTCTGAGGGCATGCGGGTCGCTTGTGGCCGCGTGACTGTCTGCTAGTAGTTACACGTACGGTATGAGTCTACCCTTCAAACCCACGAGGCCATCTCTCATCCAACCGTTATCTCCACACCCATTGACACGAATTAGCAGCGTGTCAGCGACTGGAGGACCGCACCGCATGATGGACTCCACGAGCATGCATAGACGCAGGTCTCTCCACTCTTGTTCCCGGCCGCCGGGACTGGCGGTGCGTGAACCACATACGACTCGATCGACTAGACAACGCCTCGCCCGGCCACCACCGACACCACCTTGATCGTTCGTTTGCGGTGGTCACCGACTGCTAGTTGGCGAGACCCGATGCGGAAGCTAGATGATCACTCCCGTACGCATGTCCATTGACTCAATCTAGATGTTCCTGGCTGCATGTTACACGCAGAACGACACACACCTCCTGCTCCAATCCGAACCCACCGTTGTCAGCATGCCATGCATTGCAGTCCACTCGCATCCGCGCAGCATACCACTCATGTCCTACGCCATAAAGCGGCTACAGGGCAGGCGGGAAGCCCTGGCTAGGATAAAAAATGCAACCCTAGCCTGGCCCCAGGTCATGAGTCATGGTTGAGATGTTGGAGGCAATGCTCATTTGAGTAAGGAGGCAAATGATCCTTCAGTGTTGCAGGAATGTTGTTGTTACCGTTTCCATGGAAGTGCGTAGGCGTTCATATCATTACACACAGGTCAGGTGCATGCTCCTAGCCTCTGTTGTTCGGCTGCGGGCAGGCCAGGCTTGAACACTTTCTTTCCCTTCTATCTAGATTACTATACGTACAAATGTTTTTAGCACTGTGGTGGATGAAATTGTAACCTGCCCTTGCCATTTCTATTTACGTTTCCCTTTTGACCACTATTCGGTCCCCCCCTCTCGGACGCCTGTGGCTTCGGTTTCGGTGTGACCGGCCTCAGCTATCCGTGCCGATTGTGGCCACGTGACTGTGTGCTAGTAGTTACACGTACATCATGAGTCTACCCCTTCAAACCCACGAGGCCAGCTCTCATCCAACCTTTATCTCCACACACACATTGACGTGAACTGACAGCATGCCGGCGACTGGAGAACCGCAGTACCGCACCATATGATGGACTCCACAATCATGCATACACTCAGGTCTCGCCACTCTTGTTCCCCGGCATCGGGGTTGGCGACGCGTCAACCACATACGACTGGACCGACCAGACTATGCCCCGCCCAGCCACTGCCAACACCACCTTGATCGTTCGTTCATTCGTTCGCAGCGATCACCGACTGCTAGTTGGCGAGACCCGATGCGGAAGCTGGTTGAGCACTCCCGTACGTACGTCCAGGGACTCAATCTAGATGTTCCTGGCTATACATTACACACATAACGAAACACACCTCCTGCTCTGATTCAAAGCCACCATTGTCACCATGCCATGCATCGCCGTCCACTCACATCCACGCAGCGCACCTCTCATGTCTTGCACCAGGGAGCGGCCGCAGGGCAGGCGGGCAACCCTAGATATGGATAAAAAAGCTAGCTCTGGCCCTGGGTCATGATTCATGACTGAGATGGTGGAGGCAATGCTCGTTTGAAGGAGGCAAATGATCCTTCGGTGCTATAGAAATGTTTTTGTTGCCATTTCCATGAAAGTGCATAAGCGTTTAGCTTGTTACGCGCAGGTCAGGTGCATGCACCTAGCCTCTGTTGTTCGGTTGCGGGCAGGCCAATCCTTCACACTTTCTTTCCCTTCTATCGAGAGTACTATACGTAATAATATTTTTAGCACTATGGTGGATGAAATCGTAAACTGCCGTTGCCATTTCCCTTTCCCTTTTTACCACCGTTCGGTCCCTCCACCCTGGCCGCCTCTGGCTCCGATTCCATGTGACCGGCCTCAGCTCTGCACCTCCTGCTCAGAGGGCATGCGTGTCGCTTGTGGCCGCGCGACTATCTGCTAGTAGTTACACTTACGACATGAGTTTACCCCTTCAAACCCACGAGGCTAGCTCTCATCCAACCTTTATCTCCACACCCATTCATGCGAACTGGCAGCATGCCGACGACTGGAGGATCGCAGTACCTCACCGCATGATGGACTCCACGAGCATACATACACGCATGTCTCTTCACCCTTGTTCCCTGACGCCGGGACTGGCGGCACGTGAACCACATATGACTCGATCGACTAGATAGCGTCCCGCCTGGCCACCGCCGACACCACCTTGATCGTTCGTTCATTCATTCGCGGTGATAACCGACTGCTAGTTGGCGATACCCGATGCGGAAGCTAGCTAAGCACTCCCGTAGCGTACGCCCGGGGACTCAACCTAGATGTTCCCGATGATACGTCGGAAACGTATCTATAATTTTTGATGCTCCATGCTTGTTTTGTATCTACTTTGCTTTCCTTTGTCTATACTTTGAGGTGTTTTTATATCTTTTCTAGAACTAACCTATTAATAAGTTGCCACAGTGCCAGTTGCGTGTTTTCTTCTGTTTTTGGTTCCAGAAAGGCAGAAAATCAATATTCTCGAAATTGGACGGGACAAAAGCCAAAGTTATTATTTTTCCCGGAGCAACACAGAACCACAAAGCAAAGCCGAAGGGGGGCCACAGGGTGGCCAAACCCCCTAGGCGCGGGCAAGCCCTGGAGGCTCCTAGAGGGGGTGTGGGCCCCCTGGACCCCCATCGACCTTGAATCTTGCGCCTATAAGAAGCCTCCGATGGTAAAACCCTAAAGGATCCAGAAGAAATCCACGGAAACCTCCATAGCGCCGCCGCCACCAAGGGGAGATTCGAGGGACAGAAAGTCTCTGTTCTGGCACCCTGCCGGGATGGGGAAGTGCCCCCGGAGCCATCTCCACCGATCTCCACCACCATCTCCATCACCATTATTGATTCCCATGATGAGGAGGGAGTAGTTCTTCCTCGAGGCTAAGGGCTCTACCAGTAGCTATGTGTTCATCTCTCTCTATGCATGATCATATTGTGATCATGGGTTTTGTAATCAAGTAGATCTACCTTGCTACTCAAGTGCTTCAATAGATCTCTGCTCTCCCCATGTGTGTGAAAGTAACAACGTGCACGCCATGGTGGCACTTAGGTTTGAGTCTACATAAATACTCTTTATGCTTTAATAGATCTATGCTTTTCCCCACGTGTGTGAAAGTGACAGTGTGCATACCGTGTATGGCACTTTGGCTAGATTGAATATTTGTTATGATTTATATTTGGATTTGGATGCCTTTATGAAATTGTGGTGTTTGTTGGAACCATCTAGCGCTCAAGGTGACAGTGTGGGGTTATCTAGATTGGGGAAGGCCCTACCGTGGATTAGACTGTCCAGCCGGAGAGTAGTTAAGAGTAGTATCATGAAGAGAAGATATTTATATGAGAGAGTGTTCACTAGTGAAAGTATGATCCCTAGGCCTTGTTTCTAAATATTGAAACACCGTTTGCATCTAGATCTGTTGCATGTTTGCTTGCTTTCAGTCTTTACCTCACCGTCAAGCTATTTTATGGCACCGTTACCACTTGTATTTCACTATCTCTTCGCCGAACTAGTGCACCTATACATCTGACAAGTGTATTGGGTGTGTTGGGGACACACGAGACTTCTTGTATCTTGATTGCAGGATTGCTTGAGAGGGAATACCTTTGACCACTTCCTCCCTGAGTTCGATAAACCTTGGGTAATCCACTTAAGGGAAACTTGTTGCTGTTCTACAAACCTCTGCACTTGGAGGCCCAACAACTGTCTAGAAGACTAGAAGTGCATAGACATCACCCGGTTGCACGTTACACGCAAAATGACACACACCTCCTGCTCCGATCCGAACCCACCATTGTCATCATGCCATGCATGCCCGTCCACTCGCATCCGTGCATCGTACATGTCATGGGGCAGCGAGTGGCTGCAGGGCAGGCAACCCTAGCTAGGGATAAATAAAGCCAGCCCTGGCCTAGCCCCGGGTCATGAGTCATGGCTAGGATGGTGGAGGCAATGCTCGTTTGAGGAAGGAGCCAAATGATCCTTCGGTGCTGAATAAATGTTGTTGTTGCCGTTTCCATAAAATTGTGCAGGCGTTCAGCTCGTTACCCGCAGGTTAGGTGCATGCGCCTAGCCTCTATTGTTTGGTTGCGGGCATGCTAATTTTGAACACTTTCTGTTCCTTTTATCTAGAGTATTGTACGTACTAACGTCTTTAGCAATGTGGTGGATGAAATCGTAACCTGCCCTTGCCACCATTTCCATTTCCCTTTCCCTTTTGACCACTGTTTGGTCCCCTCGCCCCGGCCGCCTCTGGCTCCGGTTTCGGTGTGACTGGACTTAGCTTTGCACCTCTGGCTCTAAGGGCATGCGGTGCAGCTTGTGGCTGCGTGACTGACTGTTAGTAGTTACACACACGTCATGAGTCTACCCCTTCAAACACATGAGGCCAACTCTCATCCAACCTTTATCTCCACACCCATTGACGCAAACTGGTAGTGTGCCGGCGACTGCAGGACCACAGTGCCGCACTGCATGATGGACTCCACGAGCATGCATACACTCAGGTCTCGCCACTCTTGTTCCCTGATGCCAGGATTGTCGGTGCGTCAACAACATAGGATTCGATCGACCAGACAGTGCCCCGCCCGACCACCGTCGACACCACCTTGATCGTTCGTTTGTTAGTTCTTGGCGAGTACCGAATGCTAGTTGGTGAGAACCGATGCGGAAGCTAGCTAAGCACTCCTGTACGTAACTCTTGGGACTCAATCTAGATGTTCTCGGGTACACGTTACACGTAGAATGACACACACCTCTTGTTCCGATCCGAACCCACCATTGTCACCATGCCATGCATCGCCGTCCACTCGCATTCGCGTAGCATACCACTCATGTCTTGTGCTAGCAAATGACCGTAGGGCGGCCAGGCAGCCCTAGCTAGGGATAAAAAATCCAGCCCTGGCCTGGCCCCGAGTCATGAGTCATGGATGAGATGGTGGAGGCAATGCTCATTTGAGGAAAGAGGAAAATGGTCCTTTAGTGCTGGATAAATGTTGTTGTTGTCGTTTCCATGAAAGTATGCAGGCGTTCAGCTTGTTACGCGTAGGTCAGGTGCATGCGCATAGCCTTTGTTGTTCGGCTGCGGGTAGTCCAGGCCTGAACACTTTCTTTTCCTTCTATCTAGAGTATTGTACGTACTATTGTTTTCAACACTGTGGTGGATGAAATCGTAACCTTACCTTGCCATTTCCATTTCCCTTTCTCTTTTGACCACTATTCGCCCCCATGCCCCGGCCGCCTCTGGCTCCGATTCCGGTGTGACCGGCCTCAGCTCTGCACCTCTGGCTCCGAGGGCATGCGTGCCGCTTGTGTCCACATGACTTTCTGCTAGTAGTTACACGCACGACATGAGTCTACCTGTTCAAACCTACGAGGCCAGCTCTCATCCAACCTTTATCTCCACACCCATTTATGCGAACTGGCAGCGTGCTGGCAAGTTGAGGACCGCAGTACCGCACCACACGATGGACTCCACGAGCATGCCACACGTAGGTCTCTCCACTCTTGTTCCCCGGCGCCAGGACTGGCGCATCAACCACATACAACTTGATCGACTAGACAGCGCGCCGCTCGGCCTCCACCGACACCACCTCGATGGTTTGTTCGTTCGCGGCGATTACTGACTGCTAGTTGGTGAGACCCGATGCCAAAGATAGCTGAGCACTCCGGTACGTATATCCGGGGACTCAATCTAGATGTCCTCGGATGCAAGTTACACGCAGAACGACACACACCTCCTGCTCCAATCCAAACCCACCATTGTCACCATGTCATGCATCGCCGTCCACTCGTAAATCGTAGCGTACCACTCATGCCATATGTCAGCGAGCGGCCGCAGGGCAGGTAGGCAGTCCTAGCTAAGGATAAAAAAGTCAGCCCTAGCCTGACCCCAGGTCATGAGTCATGGCTGATATGGTGGAGCTAATGCTCGTTTGAGGAAGGAGGCAAATGATCCTTTGGTGCTGCATAAATGTTGTTGTTTCCGTTTCCATGAAAGTGCATAGGCGTTCAGCTCATTACGCATAGGTCAGGTGCATGCGCCTAGCCTCTGTTGTTCGGCTACGGGTAGGACATGCCTTAACACTTTCTTTACCTTCTATCGAGAGTACTATACGTACTAATATTTTTAGCACTATGGTGGATGAAATCGTAAACTATCGTTGCCATTTCCCTTTCCCTTTTGACCAGTGTTCGGTCCCTCCACCCTGGCCGCATCTGGCTCCGATTCCATGTGACCGGCCTCAGCTCTGCACCTCCTGCACGGAGGGCATGCGTGTCGCTTGTGGCCGCGTGACTATCTGCTAGTAGTTACACGTACTACATGAGTCTACCCCTTCAAACCCACGAGGCCAGCTCTCATCCAACCTTTATCTCCATATCCATTGACGCGAACTAGCAGTGCGCCGACGACTGGAGGACCATAGTACTGCAATGCATGATGGACTCCACGAGCATGCATACACGCAAGTCTCGCCACTCGTGTTCCCCGGCGCTGGGATTGGCGGTGCATCAACCACAGACGATTCGATCAACCAGACAGCGCGCCGCCCGGCCACCGGCGACACCACCTTGATCATTCGTTCTTTTGTTCACGGCGAGCATCGACTGCTAGTTGGCAAGACCCGATGCGGAAGCTAGCTGAGCACTCCCGTACATACATCCGGGGACTCAATCTAGATGTTCCCAGATACACGTTACATGTAGAACGATACACACCTCTATCTCCGATCTGAACCCATGGTTGTCACCATGTCATACATCGTTGTCCACTCATATCCGTGCAGCATACCACTCATGTCATGCACCAGCGAACGACCGCAAGGTAGGAAGGCAACCCTAGCTAGGGAAAAAAGCCAGCCCTGGCCTAGCCCCGGGTCATGAGTCATGGCTGAGATGGTGGAGGCGATGATCGTTTGAGGAAGGTGGCAAATGATCCGTCGATGCTGCAGAAATGTTGTTGTTGTTTCCATGAAATTGTGCACATGTTCAGCTCGTTACGCGCAGGTCATGTGCATGCGCCTAGCCTATGTTGTTCGACTGCGGGTAGGCTAGGCCTAAACACTTTCTTTTCCTTATATCTACAGTACTGTATGTACTAATGATTTTAGCACTATGGTGGATGGAATCATAACCTGTCCTTGCCAATTCCATTTTCATTTCTCTTTTGACCATTGTTCCCTCCACCTCGACCGCCTCTAGCTCCGGTTCCGGTGTGACCGGCCTCAGCTCTGCACCTCCGACTCCGAGGGCATGCGTGCCGTTTGTGACTGCGTGATTGTCTGTTAGTAGTTACACGTACGACATGAGTCTACCCGTTCAAACCCACGAGGCCAGCTCTCATCCAACCTTTATCTCCACACCCATTGACGCGAACTGCCAGTGTGCCGGCAACTGGATGACCGTAGTGTTGCACCACACGATGGAATCCATGAGCATGCATACATGCAGGTATCTCCACTTGTTTTCTGGCATCGGGACTGGCGGCGCGTCAACCACATATGACTTGATCACCAGATAGCGCCCCGCCTGGCCACCGCCGACATCACCTCGATTGTCCATTCGTTTATGGCGATTACCGACTACTAGTAGGCGAGACCCGATGTAGAATCTAGCTGAGCACTCCGTACATACATCCACAGACTCAATCTAGATGTTCACGGCTGCACGTTACACGCAAAACAACATGCCCTACTACTCTGATCCAAACCCGTCATTGTCACCATGCCATGCATCGTCGTCCACTCGCATCCGCGTAGCATACGACTCATGTCCTGTGCTAGCAAGCGGCCGGAGGGCAGGCAGACAGCCCTAGCTAGGGATAAAAAAGCCAGCCCTAGCCTGGCCCCGGTTCATGAGTCATGGCTGAGATGGTGGAGGCAATGCTCATTTGAGGAAGGAGGCAAATGATCCTTCGGTGCTGCAGAAATGTTGTTATTGCCATTTCCAAGAAAGTGTGCAGGCGTTCATCTTGTTACGCGTAGGTCAGGTGCATGCGCATAGCCTCTGTTGTTCGGTTGCCGGCAGGCCAGACATGAATACTTTCTTTTCTTTCTATCTAGAGTATTGTACGTACTAATGTTTTCAGCACTGTGGTCGATGAAATCGTAACCTACCCTTGCCATTTCCATTTCCCTTTCCCTTTTGACAATTATTCGGTGCCCCCGCCGTGGCCGCCTCTGGCTCCAGTTCCGGTGTGACCGGCCTCAGCTCTGCACCTTTGGCTCCAAGGGCATGCATGTCGCTTGTGGCCGCGTGACTATCTGCTAGTAGTTACACACACGACATGAGTCTACCCGTTCAAACCCACGTGGCCAGCTCTCATCCAACCTTTATCTCCACACCTATTGACACGAACTGGCAGCATGCCGGTGACTGGAGGACCGCAGTACCGCACCGTACGATGGACTCCAGGAGCATGCATACACGTAGGTCTATCCACACTTGTTCCCCGGCACTGGGACTGGCGCATCAACCACATACAACTTGATCGACCAAACAGCGCCCCGACCGGCCACCACCGACACCACCTCGATTGTTCGTTCGTTCGCGGCGATTACCGACTGCTAGTTAGTGAGAGCAAGTCTAGCAGTTCCCCAAAAGCCTCCCCGATAACGTTTTAGGGGAGAAAAGGCAAAAAAAGTCAGTCCACCAGTTCCCCGAAAGCCTCCCTGAAAAATCGGCTTTCCCGATCCAATCCCTCCTTCTCCCCCACAGATCGGCGTGGCTAAGGCCTCCCCTATCCTTTGACTCGAGCAATTGCTCCTCCCTGAAGAATCTCCCCGCCAGGAACTCCACCGGTATGTCTCCTCTTCTCCGTTTCTTCTTTTTCCTCTCCAAATCGAGCACCAAATCAAGGTCGAAATCGTGATGGGAGGCTGATTTCCAACCCCAAATCGAGCTCTGGATTGATTTCCTACCCCAAATCGAGCTTCCGATTCTAGGGAGGGGAAGAGGATAGGGGACATGAGGTCTATGTGTGCTCTGCTTGGCGACGGGTGCTCTGCTTTGCTGCTGGCAGGACACGGGCGCATGAGCTGACAGGGCTGGAGTGCTCGCCACTTGGTGGCACTGGTGTGACGTCAAGACGGACGGGGCACGCAGCAGGCACAGGTGCTGGTGGCTGTGCAAGCTTGGTGTGTTGGTGTTGTTTCATAAAATTCATAGATTTCTTCGTATTTTTTCAGATTTCAGCAATGGACAATCATAGTTTTACCGATCTTTTGCATGGTGATGCCGGATTGAATGATTTGTGGCCTAAAGGGCATGGAGAGCAACACATCAATCTTGAAGGTTATGAAGAACAACACATCAATCTCGAAGAGTGTCAAGAAGCTACCCCTCTTGTAAAAGCAAGCGGTAAAAAAGCAAGGGTTTCAATAGGTAGCACTCTAAAATCTTCGAAGAGGCAATTTTTTTAGCAAGGCTGAAGACTTGACTTTGTGTGATGCATACCTCGAGATAACTCAAGATCCCATCATAGGAGTCGACCAATCTCGTGATTATTATTGGAAAAGAATAAATGCTTACTTCCATGCCAACAAGACCGAAGACTCGGATAGAACACAAGGTTCGCTTCAACATCGTTGGGCTGTTATTCAAGAACAAGTGAATAAGTTTTGTGCATGTTATGATCAGGTTCTCAATAGAAACCAAAGTGGGATGACACATGACAATAAGGTAACACATATGCTTGTACTAATGCTTATGTATCGGTGCATATGTTCATACGTTTGTTGTACTAATGCTTATGTATCACTGCAGCTATCTCAAGCACTTGCTAAGTATGCTAGTGATCTCAAGAAATCATTTGGATTGATGCATTGCTTTGAGAAGTTGAAAGACACCGAGAAGTGGAAATCTCGGCCCAAACTTAAAAAACCGAAGATGTCCTCCCTTGATACTCCAGGTTCGTCATCTGCTAGTGTGTTTGAGGATGAAGCTACATCTCCCTCCAAAGATGTTCCCACGAAAAGGCCAATTGGTGCCAAGCGGGCTAAAGAAGCACTACGACGAGGTAACAGTTCTTCCAATATAGGTAATAGTAGTGCCATGGATTTGTTTGGTGAGATCTTGGTGACATGGTTATATCCTACGGGTACATGATCTCAGCATACCTGGTCCAGCCCAAGGAATGCCCACGGCAAATACACGCCGGCCCATGAAGATTTTCGGGTGGCCAATGCCCATGACGCCTTCGGATCCTTGGAAAGCAAGACTAGAGTAGATAGAAAATTCAAAGGGGTAAACCCTAGAACCTGTAACCGACTAGGTCTATGCCTGGGACCTGCCTGAGTCTATATAAAGGCTAGGAGGGCACGACCTAGATCTCTCGACTCATACTTTCGCATACACACCTCCACGCCAGATCGAATCTGCGCACCCTGTAATCACCGGTTCCGTCGTAATCAAGAGCAGACAAGCAGGAATAGGGTTTTACCTTCGGGGGCCTGAACCTGGGTAAACCTCGTGTCTCGTGTTGCTTGTTTGCTAACCGTTCCGCGATCTCCAGCATCCCCATCTTCTCCAAAACCCAAGTCCATAACAATGGGCATTGACGAGATTAAACATCGTCAATTGGCGCCGTCTGTGGGAACTGGGGACGCTGATTGTGCGATCGTGACGGTCCCAACCCGAGCGATCTACAACTCCGCGGCGACGGAGAGTCACCTCCTCTTCGGCGCTTTCGACTTCACCGCCCACTCGCCAGCCACCATGAAGGACTTCGAGCCCATAGGCGACGGACTCGAGATCCTGTTCGGGAGCTTCTGCTTCTAGGTGGGGCAAACTGGTACCCTCTGCCTCCCTGAGCGGGTGCCCCTACCCTCAATCAGGCCCGCTTCATGGGGCCCGCACCCTGTGCTACGCACATTATCATCAACAGATGAGTCTTATGATAGCAGCAGCTGCAACTCCGATCTGTGCGATCCGCCATCGGATGAAGAGACCTACGGTTTCGGATCCGAAAGCTGCGGCAGCAGCGGACCAATCTACGAGCGTTACCAATGCACCGTAGTCATCCAGAGCGACATGGATCAGCAAGCGCCCAACCCGCCGCCAAACCCGCCACCTAACCCGCAGGACAGAAACGGCGGGAACAGAAGAAGCCAGTCCCCCCCCCACCCGAAGGGGATAACACTGGCCATGTCATCCGCCTTAACAAAGAAGGATGGGTCCAGTATCGGCTTGCGCGTGGCAAAGATGGTCCTCGCCTGCAGACGCCTCACAGACCTCAACGATGGCATACCACTTACTCCTAGAGACAAGAAAGATTTAAGCTCATGATTTCAATGGACAAGCATAGAGAAGAAGAAAGGTTGGCAAAAGAAAAAATAAACTTGCAATAAAGAAAAAAATATTGCATTGGAAGAAGAAAAGATACAAATCATGAGAATGGCAGAAGAACGCACGGCGACAGTGGAAGATAGCAGAATAATGAGCATGTACATTAGTGGCATGGGGGAAGAAGAACAAGAATTCTACAAAATAAGAAAGAGCCAGATCATGAAGCGACATCGCAACTTGTTGTAATTTGTACTCACCATTTGGATGTGAAACTATGTATTGTAATATATACTCAGTATTATCTTCCCACCATTTGGATATTGAACTATGTGTTGTAACATGTAGTTTAAAATCATTGCTGGCATTAAGTATGAAATGGTACATGCATCGCTTACAAAATCTAAAACTTACATAGGCTACATTATTACTACCACCTATTGAAGCTACATCTGTCCACAGAGCTACCATAGATGCTCAACCAGATCAACTTGACGCGGGCAATGCACTTGTTTGTTTCGAATTTCAGTGTGAGCTTCAAGAAACTGAGTCAATGTAGCTGCCTCTTGGTGAGAAGGTGTCACTAGTTCCCCCATGTTCTCAAAGCAGTAGTCTACATGGGTTCCACACTCATCTTCTATTATCATGTTATGCAGAATGATACAAGCTGTCATGACTTCTTCGAGTGTCTCCAAATCCCAATACCTTGCCGGTCCACGTACAATAGAAAAACGAGCTTGTAGAACTCCAGAGGCTCGTTCATTATCCTTCCGACATGCTTCTTGACATCAAGCGAAATTTTTCTTCTTCTCAGTTGTTGGATTAGGAATTGTCTTCACGAATGTTGCCCATTGCGGATATATGCCATTTTCAAGGAAATAACCCATGTTGTAGTTATGTCCATTGATGGTATAACCCACTTTTGGAGCATGCCCTTTAGCTAGATTTGCAAATACAGGTGAACGATGAAGAACATTTATATCATTATGAGATCCTCGTAAACCGAAGAATGAATGCCATATCCAAAGATCTAGTGAAGCAACGGCTTCAAGAATGATTGTGGGTACACGATTATGCCCAACAAAAAAAAACCTTTGTGTGCATTCGAGCAATTTTTCCACTGCCAATGCATGCAGTGGATGCTTCCAAACATACCAGGAAACCCCCTTTGCTCTCCAATTGCAAGTAATCTAGCAGTATCTTCAGCATTTGGAGATCTCAAGTATAGACCACCAAATACATCGATCACAACACGCACAAATCTTTTAAGGTTATCTAAAGCGGTGGATTTTGCTAGCCGACAATACTGATCGGTAAGATGGCCGTTAAAAAGATAGCCGTTGGAAATCGAGTCGTTGAAAAACTAGCCATTGGCTTTCAAATGGCAGTTACAAAAAATCTTAAAATATAGAATAGGGGAGATGTTTTAGGGGAACTGCTGGAGTTGGGAAACTTTTAGGGGAGAATAATTTTAGGGGAGTCTAAAATTTTGAGATATTGGGGACATATTTTAGGGGAACTGCTGGACTTGCCCGGAGACCCGATGCCGAAGCTAGCTGAGCACTCCCATAAGTATGTCAGGGGACTCAATCTAGATGTTCTCGGACGCACGTTACACGCAGAACAACACACACCTCCTTCTCCGATCCGAACCCACCGTTGTCACCATGCCTTTCTCGTGGAGTCTCCCAACGAAGCTCTAAAGTGATCTGAGCTGCAACAGCCACCGCCGACATCACCTCGATTGTCCATTCGTTCACGGCGATTACCGACTGCTAGTAGGCAAGACCCGATGCAGAATCTAGCTGAGCACTCCCGTAGGTACATCCATGGACTCAATCTAGATGTTCACGGCTGCATGTTACACGCAGAATGACACGCCCTCCTGCTCCGATCCGAACTCGCCATTGTCACCATGCCATGCAGCGTCGTCCACTCGCATCCGTGCAGCGTACCACTCATGTCCTGCACCAGCGAGCGTCCACAGGGCAGGCAATCCTAGCTAGGGATAAAAAAAGCCAGCCCTGGCCGGGTCCCGGGTCATGAGTCATGGCTGAGATGGTGGAGGAAATGCTCGTTTGAGGAAGGAGGCAAATGATCCTTCGGTGCTGCAGAAATGTTGTTGTTGCCATTTCCATGAAAGTGTGCAGGCGTTCAGCTTGTTACGCGTAGGTCAGGTTCATGCGCCTGGCCTCTGTTGTTCAATTGCCGACAGGCCAGATTTGAACACTTTCTTTTCCTTCTATCTAGAGTATTGTACGCACTAATGTTTCAGCACTGTGGTGGATGAAATCGTAACCTGCCCTTGCCATTTCCATTTCCCTTTCCCTTTTGACAATTTTTCAGTGCCCCCCACCGTGGCCACCTCTGGCTCCAGTTCTGGTGTGACCGGCCTCAGCTCTGCACCTCTGGCTCCGAGGGCATGCATACCGCTTGTGGCCGCGTGAATGTCTACTAGTAATTACACGTATAGAATGAGTCTACCCCTTCAAACACATGAGGCCAACTCTCATCCAACCTTTATGTCCACACCCATTGACGCGAACTCGCAGTGCGCCATCGAATGGAGGACCGCAGTACCACACTACACGATGGTATCCACGAGCATGCATACATGTAGGTCTCACCGCTCTTGTTCCTCGGCGCCGGGATTGGTGGTGCGTCAACCACATACGACTTGATCGACCAGACAACGCTCCGCCTGGCCACAGCCGACACCATCTTGATTGTTCGTTTGCGGCGAGCACCGACTGCTAGCTAGCGAGACCCGATGCGGAAGCTAGCTGAGCACTTTCGTAAGTACGTCCGGGGACTCAATCTAGATGTTTCCGGCTACGCGTTCCATGTAGAACAACACACACCTCTTGCTCCAATTTGAACCCACCGTTATCACCATGCCATGCATCGTCGTCCACTCGCATCCGTGCAGCGTATCACTCATGTCATGTGCCAGCGAATGGCCGCAGGGCAGGCAGGCAACCCTAGCTAGGGAAAAAAGTCAACCCTAGCCTGGCCCCAGGTCATGTGCCATGGCTGAGATGGTGGAGGCAATGCTCATTTGAGGAAGGATGCAAATAATCCTTCGGTGCTGCAAAAATTTTGTTGTTGCTATTTTCATGAAAGTGTGCAAGCGTTCAACTCGTTATGCGCAGGTCAGGTGCATGCGCCTAGCCTATGTTGTTCGGCTGCGGGCATGCTAGGCCTAAACACTTTCTTTTCCTTCCATCTAGAGTACTGTATGTACTAATGTTTTAAGCACTGTGGTGGATGAAAACGTAACCTAACCTTGCCATTTCCCTTTCTCTTTTGACCACTGTCGCCCCCCTCCCCATCCACCTCTGGCTCTGGTACTAGTGTGACCGGCCTCAGCTCTGCACCTCTGGCTCCGAGGGCATGTGTGTTTCTTGTGGATGCATGACTATCTGCTAGTAGTTACTTGTACGGCATGAGTCTATCCGTTCAAACCCACGAGGCCAACTCTCATCCAACCTTTATCTCCAGACCCATTGATGCGAAGTGGCAGTGTGTCGGCGACTGGAGGACTGCAGTACCGCACCGCACGATGGACTCCACGAGCATGCATACACGTATTTCTCTCCACTCTCGTTCCCCGGCGCCGGGACTGGCAGCTCATCAACCACATATGACTTGATCGACCAGACAACGCCCCGCCAGGCCACCACCGACACCACCTCGATTGTTTGTTCGTGTGTGGCGATTACCGACTGCTATTTGGCAAGACCCAATGCGGAAGCTAGATGAGCACTCCTGTACGTACGTCTAGGGATTCAATCTAGATGTTCCCCGCTGCACGTTACACACAAAACAACACACACCTCCTGCTCCGATTTGAACCCGTCGTTGTCACCATGCCATGCATCGCCGTCCACTCACATCCGTGCAGCATACCACTCATGTTCTACTCCAGTGAGCTGCCGCAGGACAAGCAGGCATCCCTAGATAGGGATAAAAAAGCTAGCCCTAGTCTGGCCCTGGGTCATGAGTCATGGCTGAGATGGTGGAGGCAATGCTTGTTTGAGGAAAGAGGCAAATGATCCTTCAGTTCTGGAGAAATGTTGTTGTTGTCGTTTCCATGAAAGTATGCAGGCGTTTAGCTTGTTACGCGTATGTCAGGTGCATGCGCCTAGCCTCTGTTGTTTGGCCGCGGGCAGTCCAGGCCTGAACACTTCCTTTTCCTTCTATCTAGAGTATGTACGTACTATTGTTTTCAGCATTGTGGTGGATGAAATCGTAACCCTCCCTTGCCATTTCCATTTCCCTTTACCTTTTAACCATTGTGCCCCCTTGGCCGCGCCTCTAGCCCAGTTCTTTGACTGCCTTAGCTCTGCACCTCCCGCTCCGAGGGCATGCATGTTGCTTATGGCCACGTGACTGTCTGCTAGTAGTTACATGTACGGCATGAGTCTACCCCTTCAAAGCCATGAGGCCAACTCTCATCCAACCTTTATCTCCACACCCATTCACGCGAACTGCCAGCGGGCCGACGATTGGAGGACCGCAGTACGACACTGCACAATGGACTCCACGAGCATGCATACACATAGGTCTTACCACTATTGTTCCTCGGCGCCAAGACTGGCGGCGTGTCAACCACGTACGGCTTGATCAACCAGACAGCGCCCCGCCCGGCCATCGCCGATCGTTCGTTCATTCGCGGCGATCACCGACTACTAGTTGGCGAGACCCAATGCGGAAGCTAGCTGAGCAGCCCCGTACATACGTCCGGGACTCAATCTAGATGTTCCTGACTGCATGTTACACGCAGAACGACACACACCTCCTGTTCCGATCTTAACCCACTGTCGTCACCATGCCATGCATCGCCGTCCACTCGCATCCATGCAGCATACCACTCATATCCTGCGCTAGCGAGTGGCTGCAGGGCAGGCATGCAACCCTAGCTAGGGATAAAAAAGCCATCCCTGGCTTGGCTCCGGCTCCTGAGTCATGGCTTACATGGTGGAGGCAATGCTCGTTTGAGGAAGGGGAAAATGATCCTTTGGTGCTGCAGCAATGTTGTTCTTGTCGTTTCCATGAAAGTGCACAAACATTCAAATCGCTGAAAAGAAGGAGAGTACGACGTAGGTGCATGCACCTCCCATGATTGACTCAGATGCTGCTCAGCTAGAGGTCTGCTCCGCTTCTACCTAGGCCAGCCAATCCCGGTCCGGTGGTCTGGAGTGACACTGATGAATTCAGGATCTCCTCCTCGATCTTTCCCCTCTGATCACCGCATCTATGTCTGCTGCTCTACCAAAGGTTCCAGTGAAAGACTGGCGACCCCATCGGTTAATGTGTATGGCCTGCAACTAAACTCTCCTTCATGGCTGATCCCCAAGTGCTTGTTTCTCCAATCTCGAGGCCAATGATCATGGGCTAGCGATTTCAACCTTGAGAGATAAGACTAGTCCCAATGAGGGTATCATAGGTGGTATCATGCAACACATGCATGCAAAATGCTTATGTGTCATTGCAATTAATGATGAAAAAGATTGTGCTGGTATCATAGCATGTAGAACCAGAAAAACTAATTCTAAATAAATCTTGTACACAATTTTACATTGAGATTCTACAAAACAATAAATACACTAAGACTATGATACTACTACATGATACTATGCATCGTGGAGATGATATCATATACTAGTATCATATGCATGATAATACTATATGATACTCTCCATTGTGACTAGTCTAAGGCCTTTTACAATGGGGTGTATCTTAACACGTTATCCTAGGATAAATAAAATGTTAAGAGACAACTTCTCCAATGCATTATTTCTAAAGTGGCGTTTCTACATTTAATGATTTAGATGGCATGTATGCATTTGATTAGCCTAACCATGTTTTTTGCCTATGATTTCGTGCAAAAGGTGTTTCTTAGGCCTTTCACAATGGGAAATATCTTAACACATTATCCTATGAAAAATAAAATGTTAAGAGACAACTCCTTCAATGCATTGTTTCTTAAGTGGTATATCTATATTTAATGATTTAGATGACATGTATGCATTTGATTGGACTAACCATGTTTTTTGCCTATGATTTTGTGCAAGAGGTGTTTCTTAGAGAAAATTTAATAATATATCCTGCTGTTGGCTATAAGAATGTGCCAAGTCATCTGTAGCCAGTTTTATAGTCGACACATACAATAGCTAGCTATAAAAGTGTACTACTAAATCAATATGTGACTCATATTTCATTCTTATAAAGCACCTAGGAGCACGTGCAAGAGCTGGCTCTTAACTTACAGTCCGTTTGCACTCTCTCCTCCTCTCTCTCCTTTATCTCACCAAAACTATAATATTTTTATTAACCTTCCGAACTACAACAATAATTGTTTCAACTATATGAACACTTTGAACTATTGCAAACAATCTTTTTATTTTGTTCAATTTATATATCTTGTTATGAACATAATTGTATGGAACGGAGAAGATTGCTTGAAATATTTACCCAATTTTTCTGACTATTTTCACCGTTAAAGAATTATTGGATTCTACAAAAATAGCTGTGCCTGTATTTGTTTGTAAACTGACGTCAAAACTCCTGAAAGAAGACGCGCGAAAAGAAAACCGTAAACGAAATATCAAACTTAACCAGTACATATAAGCGCGCGACCGAACAAGTAAATGGGCCAATGCCCAGATGACCAGTGGGCTACACGCAGACTCTATAACCATGCACGGGAATGCTATATGCTGCCAGCAGGCGGCACGGGATGCTAGCGCCGCACAGGACACAAGGCCAGTTTGGCCGGCCCAGTTGGCGTTAGGCTTTTTTCCTTTTATGTTTCCTTTTTCTTTTATCTATTTTCTTTTTCTGTTTCTTTTTTTTTCTTTTTTTCCTTTCCTTTTTCTTTTTGTTTCTTTTATGTTTTCTTGTCACTGTTACTTCTTATAAATAAATTTGGAAAATGTTCAAGCAGGAAAATTGTTAAAATTTGAAGATTTTGTTTCAAATTTTAAAATTTGTTCAAATCTAAAAATTGTTCAAATTTGAAATATGTTTAAATATGAAATTGTTCAAAATTGAAACTATGAAAATTGTTCAAATCCAAAACTTTTTAAATTTGAAGATGTTCAAATTTGAACATTGTTCAAATTTAAAAGTGTTCAGAATTGATAAACTAAACAAGACGTACTTGAAGAACTGCTGCCGGAAAACCAGGAAGCAATCAGTGAGGCACGAACAAGGGAGAACGACCTTAACTAATTAACATGGGTCGGCCCATATCTGTCTCCCGGGTGTGCGGTGCCTCCACGATAAACCGCTTGTATAGGAGCTCCCAAGTAGTAGCTCCCTAAGTTTAGAGTCTTGGGAGGAGATGGCCAAGTCTCCATCTCCGGTATGGTACCTCTGTTTATGATCTAGGCGACTAGGGTTTTATGACCTAGGTCACTAGGGTTTACTTCCCATGCTGATATTTTTTCTTCGGCGAGGTTTCCAACTCCCAGTCTCATCCGATCACCAACCTTTGGTTGTTCTCAGTCGTTTGGGCAACGCTCCCGCTCCCCGTCCGAGTCTTTAGCTGGTGGTTTTCTTTCCCTTGAGTTAAACCCTGGTTTTTTCATTGAGTCCCATCTGTGGCGGCGGCCTCCCCCGCATCGAGTGTCGCTAGTCAGACTGGTGATGGGTCTGATACTTGACAAGAGGAACCCTTGGGCGACCTCTTCGAGCGGCTCGACATTGATGATGATGAGATTTGATGACCTGATCTTTGAGGAAGAGGAAGATGCTCCCAATAAGGCCATGTTTGGCAGCCTGGTTTTTAAAAAGTTTCCCGTGCATTTTACCAGCCTAGCCTAATACCCGAAATTACTCTCGAAAGCCTGTTTGGTACTCTGGTTTGCAGTCGGGTAGGGTCGGGTACTAACCCTAGAAACCCGTTGGGTGGAGAAGTAATCCAGACGCGAGTGGGGGTCGCGTTTTATCGGGAAGTGGATTTAATCAGGGGAAGAGTATTCAGTGAGCTGGGAGTTTTCACCAAAACCACTAGGGATAATACCCACAAAAACACAAGAAAACACATAAGCCAAACAAGGCCTAAGGGGTAAAGTGGATGGCGATTGCTAAGGTCCATACTATGAATTTCTTCATCCCTCAAACTTTTGCGCAGCACATGCACATCGTTTGGAGCCCCATGATGGACGTCAATCGCCATCTGGGTGGTAACCTTTTCACTATTCGTTGTGCTTCCCTTGGGGATTTGTTGAAAGTCACAAAGGGTGGATCATGGTTGTTTTGCTAGAATGCAGTTACAATTGAAGAGTATGATGGCCTATCTGATTCTGAATCATCGATAGATATGATTTTTATTGTTGTTTGGGTACAAATCCACAAATTGCTGGATGGCTATAGGGACGAGTCGTTGGTGAAGAATCTAGCATGTGATTGAGGTGGAATCTACTCACCATGGCCTGGGGAATTTCATCAGGGTTTGGGTGAAGGTTGATGTTTGCAAGCCATTGGCACACTTTGTTAGTGTCTCTAGAGGTGGTAAGAGAGAATTTTATGCAATCCAAGATGAGAAAAATCCTGAGTTTTGTGGTGCTTGTGGACTGTTTGGGCATGTTCATGAGGAATGTGGAACATGCAAGAATGATGTTAATTTACTAAAGTGGGGAGATTTCCTCAAAGGAAAAAAGTGAAACATGGCATGACAGGACTGGTTTTGGGGGAATTAGAAGTGGCTTCCGTGGCCAATGTGCTCGTAATTTTGGTGGTAGAGGACGATCTGATCATGATCTAGGGCGTGGCAATGAAACCCCGGCTAGCTGGAGATTTAATGCGATACTGTGATTGAATGTCATGGATGATGATGCTTTGAAGGAGACAGCTACCAGTCCTACAAAACCACATGATACGGTTATGTCGATTGGGGATAAATCTGATAGTGCCTTGAAACGCAAGATTGGTTCTGATAACCCTCTAGCACATGTGAATCAAGTGGTAGACGATTTTGAAAGATTTGTTCCATTTTCTATTCTAAATTAGCCCCCAAAATTTTTGTTCCTTGATTTTTTGGTTCCCGATTACTTTTTTTGTTCCCATGTGTACAATTAATTTTTCCTTTATTTAGAAAGATTTGTTCCACATACACTGAAATTATGGTTCAATTTTTTTTCTAGTTTATTCATTTTTTTGTTCCCGGTGATGTTTCTTTTTTGTTCCTATGTGTACAATTACATTTTCCTTCATTTAGAAATATTTGTTCCGTATACTCTTTAATTATGATTCAAAATTTTGTTATAGTTTGTTCAATTTTCCCGTTCCCCAGTGATGTTTCTTTGTTGTTCGATGTGTATAATTACTTGTTCCTTCATTAAGAAGGACTTGCTCCACATACTCTAAAATTATGGTTCCACATGCACTAGTGAATTGTTCGGTTGGTGCTAAATTCTTGTTCCACTTGGTGCAAAATTGTGATCCTCTAGTATTCGTGGTTTTGTTCCTCACCAATAAAACTTTGTCCGCTTGGTCCAAAATTATGTTCCTTAATGGCTGATGCCCAAGAGTTTGTTTCTTCAATCTCGAGGCCAGTGAGCATGGCTGGCGATTTCAACCTCACTGCTGAGGGGTAAGAATAAATCAAACATCAACGGAGGGATAAGAATAAATCAAACATCATAGGGGTCTGCTGAACGATTTCCGTATGTTCATCAATGTGCGATGATGCGAAAGACAAAGCTGCCTGCTCGTGGGAGACTAAATTCTGATGCGGGGCTGCCTTGAAATTTGATACTACCAGTATATATATTTTAAGGAGTGAATATTTGGTTTGGTTCGACAAGATAATTACACAAGACAAGTCCTGCGACTGCCCATATGCCTGTAACCTCAACCCTCCGGCTACATGCGAGCGCTCAAAACATATTGAGACAGAACTGACATCGACATTCCTAATGGTGTTATACAGAACAAGCCAGGACTATATCAAACAATGGAATAAAGGCTGGACTGAACTAGATTCTGCGGAGCTGTCTGTCACACGCATCCATGGTGGTGTGTAGGCCTTGATGGCACGACCTGAGCTGCCTTGTACTGCCTCCCCCTGGGTTTTATCAAGCTCATCGCTCTCCTTGCAAATCTGGTATCCAGAAGGAAGGGCACGATTAATACAATAATTTTCACTTCCTGCTCCCAACAAGAATGTTGTAACCATCTAGCAGACACAAAAGAAGTCGAAACAACCATAAGCGTACCTGGGCCGGGCGGCATTGGAAAGTCGGAAGAAACCGAACCTTGCAGTACTCGTTGAACATGATGGTAAACACAAGCAAGGGAATCGTGGCGAATGAAGCTCCCGGCTTCAACTTGAGCCCGAACAAACCTATCATTGTAACTTGCATGAGGCTGACCGACAGGAAGATATAGTGGTGAATAGTAGGCCAATATTGTCCACAAGTGTCATACGTGATCTCATATACATCTTCCATCTGTACAACATAGTACTTAATCAACAATTACACTATAATACAGAAAGGTCAGAGTGATTGTTTTTTTTCTTAGGTTGTGATTGTTCTTCTCTTAGGTAGTCAAGGTGATTGTTGGGGACAGAAAAAAATGGCTGCAGCATCGCTATGCTATGATATCACCAAACATATGTGCATATTTAAACTATTATTGATTATAAAAACTAAAACAGCATGGTGAATTTTTAACATCATCCTAAAACAAACTTTGTTGCTAAGGAAACAAAGGAAATCTGTTGCTAAATAAACGGCATGGTGAATACTGAATACTGACGGATACATCATCCTATACTTACGGCATGGTAAATAAACGGCATGGTGAATACATCATCCTAAATAAACTTTGTTGCCAAATAAACGGTATGGTGAATACTGACCGCAACTAGCCCTATTAACCTACGAAGAAGCTACCTGGTTGATGAACACTGCATAACCAAGCAAGAAGTAGATCACAAGAATAGGAAGAAGAAGAGGTGCAATCACAGCATACACCATCCCAATCAATACAGCAAGGGAAACAATGGGCAGGACTCTGTAGTAAGGGAAGCCGTAAAGATATGGCTCATCAGTATGTCCAACTGAATGCGCCTTCAAGAAGTGCCATGTAAGCAAACCAAACTGAAGAGCCTCGAAAGAAAACCCTGACATGCCGTTGGTCAAGATGTATGTGATGAAGAAATCTGACTGCAATGTAAACAAGTTATACGATAAATGCTTCATGTACTGAACTTCGAACTGATTTATGGACACACGTCTACAAATAATAGCATATAGCACTTGTTAGAACAACATGAATGCAATTCAATATATTGTTGGCTCTACCTGTGCAGAAACAGCTCTTGCAAGACGGCTAGGAATATCTTTAGGGTGCGTAAAGGATTCTCCTATCTGATCAAGTAGAGACCCTGAAAGAATACTCAGGAAGAAAACATTTCCTAGCAAGAAGTAGAATACCATATTGCAAGCCTTGATTTCCTTCTGACTTTTGGAAACGCAGCCTTCAAATGAAGCCATACCGAGCATTGCAAACGGAATCAAGTAGATAAATCCATTTAAAATCAAGCTTGGAAGATATCCAGTTACAACAGAATTCAGACCTGGTCTGCAAAATAACGATGAATCAACATGTATTAGTGTTGTCATACCCAGGTAAATACCAAAATGCAAGCTTTCCAACGTTATTTAAAATTTTCGCCACTAACATAAGTTGCACAGCCCTAGCCAGTGGGAACCATTTCTTTATCTTCTCAAACTGTACTATCCCTTGCACAGCTGTGACAGGGATGGTGAAGAACACCGTCAGCAAAAATGCAGCAACGAAGACTCCAAGCTTGTATACAGCAAGACGGTAGAAAGGAATAGCCAGATTTGACCATATTGTTTCAGTTGGTTCAGGAGCATAACGTGTAACCAATGCCAGCGGATTGACATGCTGTTGCATTTCAGCAGCTTGGGCAGCCTCCAACCGGGAGTTAAATGAGACAAAAGCAACGGGTAACTCCTAGAGTTGAAAATTATATCAATATGTGATTCAGATATAAATACTTGAGCTGTAATTTCTTTTGGGCAACTTAAAATATTAAAGCTACCATTAACAAAAGCAGGTGGAGTCAAATATACACAACGGGTGCGGCAATACCTTTTGTTTAAGCATATTCTTACACTGCTGGAGGCGGATAGACTCTTTAATTTCCTTCAATTTTTGTTCCTGCTTTTTAGCATCTATTGGTCCCAATGTGAACTTAAACCAGATCCACTGCAAAAAGTTGCATCTTCTGGTATCCTCTTTCCTCCTCATCTGTCTTTCAAGGGACGATGCTAGCTTCTGTAATGAAGATTACTTGGTTAGCCAATACCAGAAAACTACGATGACGTGCCAACATTTCACCTCCAAACAAGAAAGTGTAAATTGCTGATATTTATGGTCTTTAAGAGCAGAACGCCGATAGATAATAAGGTGTTTTTTCATCTTCGAATACACCTTATATCTTCTCCGATGGTGTACTGACATACGATGTTGCAAAAAAAAATTCGGACACATAAGCAAACCACAAAGGTGGTGGAGACCAAATAACAGAACCGAAATAAAACAGCTTAACAAGAAAAATAGATAAGCCTAAGAATTTTTTAGCAGAAGAATTGGTCAAGTTTGGATACTAACAATAACGAGTTATGACTCATAAGGTATATCTGGCTCCCAAATTTATCATTTCAGATGGATCGGAAATTAGAGTGAAACGTCAGAGTCACATTCCCTTCATTCTAAGAACCATCCATCTATACTCAACTGTCAACTCTTATACCTAGACCTTCTATTTGAAACTGGCCCTTTAAGACCTGAAACTATGACCCTCTGCTTTTGCTATTACAGCAGATATGGAACAAATCAACTCTGTGGTTTCTTATGTGTATGACAAGTTGGATAGACAAAACGTGGCATTCAGAATTAAACTCGTGCGCAATTTTGAAAATACTGTTCCAGTTCGTGATGAAAAATCTATAAAAATACACAAATACAGTGTACTCACCTGTAATGACTCGATGCTTCCCATATCATGCAGTATTAGATACGATTGGTATGTCAGATAGTGCTTTGAGAAGAAGTGATCAGCATGACATCCATAAGTTCCATGATCTGCACACAGTGGAATTCCTTGAACTAAAATGGTAAACTGGTCAGGCCTCTTCCTGTGATACTTCAAGTGTTCAATTCTTTTGTGAGACATATCTTTGTACTCCTGCTTGAAATAAAAATGGAGATGCAATCAGTAAATATTTCAGATAACGATTGAAGCTGAATAGTCACAACTTATAAATCTTTCAGCCAACTTATCTAAGTGTTTCAAGTGAAATCAAAATCCCATGATTAGGAAAAACATGCATAGAATTTACTTAAAAAATTAATTGGTAGAGAAGATAGAAACACTAAATTAGATTCACAACTGAATATCCAAAACTACAGTACTTTCATATTAAAGTTGTGATAATTAATTTAAAAGCATAAGTAGATTAATGGACAGGCTTTACAAAAGCGAACCTTATGAAGCAAATACACCACATAAAAGGAAATGAAGCAAAGGCATGAAAAATGCACCCAAAGCCTGTCATGAAAGGAGAATTATATCAATTATGAGATTAGCACAGTCTTAGTCAACTGGCAGGAGTAGAGTCGGCGCCGGATGCATTTTAATCAAGATCCTATGTACCACATTTGAACTGTATACATCTACTAGCTTAGATCATCAAACACCGGCATCACCTATTGAAAAATTACGTGCCAAATTAAGACCTCTGAAACTTTTTGTTAAAACCATAAATATATACGGAACATAGAAACTTTAGGCCACAATTTGTCAATTTCTACATATTGACGAACCACCATTGTGTTTGATTGACTACTGTAATGAATACCTGCAAGGCTGCAAGGTGAATTTTTTTGACAAATACAGAGCAAACCTGTCAGAGCCCTTTGTGACGTTCGACACCGTGAAAAGCTCCATCGAATTTGACAATCCGATGCCGGATGGACCTTTGCTTGTATAATTTACCGGCACAAGGATCAACACTCCAACAATTGAGCAGACACTGAAACACTTGATCCTGCATTTCAATCGAACCACCTGACGTGAATACGCTGCAGCTACCAGCTCAACATTCAGAAACAGGACCGGACCAGAGCACGCACGCACGCACCCAAACTTGAAGAGGCGGATGACGGCAAGGGCGTCGAGTCCGTGGCGCCGCAGCACGTCGTCCTCGGAGATCCGGAACGCCGCGCCGAGCCACCGGAACGACGGGGTCAGCCGTCCCGTGCCGAGCGGCAACACGCCACCGCCGACGTCGCCCGCCGCCATCCGCCTAGGCAGGTAGACGGGCGCGTTCCCGGGCTGCTTCTTCAGCATGGAGAAGAGCGACAGCGCCACCAGCGCCAGGCCCAGGTTGATCGCCGCCGACGCCAGCAAACCCTCCGCGTCCATGCTGCGCGCCGCCAAACCCGGCACAAACCACGATCGCTCCCTCTACCACTAGCGCCTGCAATCGCAGTCGCGCGCGCTGGTCTCTGCCGCTTTGTTTCGGGTTCGAGACTTCGAGTTCGAGCCCGCGTGGGCGTGGGTGCGGTGGCCGGAGGCGGCCGGCTACGTGGCGGTCGCGGGAGCGAGGAGCGGCGAGAGCTCGACACGTTCATCTCGCGCCGCAAATGGCGAGGCGCGGGCCCGTCCTGAATGACATGGCCGTTGGCCCATGATATTCACTAGCTTGGGCTTCCTGGCCCGGCCTGTTTCGCGCTACGGCTAAGCCTTGATTTCTGTGGGAGAGGAGGCAACGCAACCACCACCACTGGGAAAAGGAGAGGACGCCGGGGAAGGGACTAGGGAGGGGATGGCAGCGGCCGCGGCGGAGGGGGCGGTGGCGCCGGTCGCGGCGGCGATGCGGTCGGTGCTTTCCCGGGCGGGTAGGGCGGCGGAGCGGTCGGGGCGCGCGGCGGAGGCGGTGCGGGTGGTGGCGATCGGGAAGACCAAGCCGGTGTCGCTGCTTCGGCAGCTCTATGACTCCGGCCACCGCTGCTTTGGCGAGAACTACGTCCAGGAATTCGTCACCAAGGCCCCGCAGGTGAGCTCCGGGATCGAACTCGATCTGTTTGTACTGTGGAAATGACTGGCTGGCTGATTGCTTCTGTTCTGCTGCGCCTTCTGCAGCTTCCAGAAGACATCCGGTGGCATTTCGTCGGGCACTTGCAGAGCAACAAGGTGAAATCGCTAGTAGGTATGATTGAATGTTTCACTCACTAGACCCCGGCGTGCCACGTTGGTTTGTATGGAAGATTCTGACGAATGATTGTGGAAGAACTGTTGCTCTTTGCTAGACACCACATCTCACATAGATAGTCTGTCAGTCTATCCTGTTTTTCTGCTGCAAAAGTAAGAGAGCAGACAAAAATTACTGTATCGTAAGATATGACGAGCTACTACCTTGTAACGAGTAGCCAGTGGTAGGTAAATCGCTTCTGGTGATGTGCTAACCCTGTGCCAATATGGTAACTAGTAACTACCGTGCTGTTCAGATCTTCAGGTCATAAGAAATTATTTGATGAATATCTACGCATTCCATGATAATGTTTTTATCATCTGTTTGTTCTTTGACATATATTTTACCACATGCTACCTCAAGAGTTAGTCTGTCAACTCATGCTTAGCAGTGATGGAGCCAAATTACATGATTCAAACAATTCAAACCACAATTCTGTCTCTACTACAGCCAGTCAGATGATAGTCCAGTCTCCAGTCAACTGAATTGTGGGCTCTTCACACTTAGGGGTTCAAGTACAACGATTTTCATATTTATTAGGCTGAAACACAACCATAAATAAATACCTTATATTTTAAAACGGAACCTCCATTTTCCACTGTAAGTGTGCACGTGTCCTTAAGGTTTATTGCACTAACTACTAAGCAACTAATCATCACCGATGTTGCATTGCTCAGTGTTAACACCTATTGCTGTCGTTTTGCAGCTGCTGTTCCAAATCTTGACATGGTTGAGGGTGTAGGTAATGAAAAGGTAAGCAACCAGCAACAGACATTCATTATGTTTAAGTGTTGAATGCATCTGAACCATACAGTACCACTAGTATGTATATATATGTCTACACAAAATGGGGAGAATAGTGATGACAGGATTTGTCATCTGAAATTCTTACTTATATTGCCCCCCATGAGTTTTACATAATGTCAACATACTTTCAGATTGCTAATCATCTGGATCGTGCTGTCGTTAGCTTGGGAAGGGAGCCTTTGAAAGTTATGGTGCAAGTAAACACCAGCGGAGAAGAATGTGAGTGCAGAGAAGATATTAAATTGATCCAATAGTTTAAGTTCAGTTTTAGGATATATCTTCTCACATTCTTCAGTTAGTCATCAGTTTACTGCATTTAAGATACAATCTTTAAACTGCCACAACATTGCTAGATTTGTTTCATTGCTTCAGAATCCATGCCATAAAGTATTATTCAAACTTTTGTCCTGATTCAAGTCACTGGCATGCTGCTTTATTTATCATATTATAGAAGGCTTTCTTGGCAATGATGAATTCACTGATGAAACACTTCTGTTTTAAATCAGCAAAATCTGGCATCGATCCTTCAAGATGTGTGGAGCTTGCAAAGCATGTGAAGCTAGCATGCCCAAATCTGATATTTTCAGGTCTAATGACAATAGGGATGAAAGACTACTCCTCAACACCAGAAAACTTTAAGGTGATTTTCTAGTATAGCATCATCAAGAATGCTCGTTCTGTGTTTGACTCTCACAAGAGCTGCTGTTTCTTGTGGTCTGAATACAGACGCTGGTGAAGTGTAAGCTGGAAGTTTGCAAGGCCCTTGGGATGCCGACGGAACAGTTCGAACTCTCCATGGGGATGTCTGGCGACTTTGAGCAAGCGGTAAGAAAGTAGCATCTGCCAGTTATGTTCAGTGATACTGTGGAAAATTCAAACCAGGACCCACAAAATTAGGTGAAAATGATAATCCTGGAAGTGACTGTAACATCTGATGTTTTGCTGTCTTGGTTCAGATTGAGCTGCGCAGCACGAGCGTGAGGGTTGGCTCCACCATTTTTGGACCAAGGGAGTATCCAAACCAAAAGCAGAATCAGTGAGACTCAACAGGAAAACCTCACCTCGGTATTACATCGAGAGATGCTGTATTTGTTCCTATGTAGAGTATTCTGGACAGGATGCTATGTGATGATGTAAATGTACATGTGAATATCTGGTGTGTAAAAATGTATAGCTCCATAAAGGGTATTACTAGAAAACTTTGGTTATATAACATGATGGTTGCCAAGATCGTGAAGGGTATTACTAGAGCTTGACCAAGGTTATATAACATGATGGTTGCCAAATACCATCATGTTATATAACCAAAGTTACGAAGATCGTGCGGCACATGGACACCGGCGCCACGATGTGGCCATTTGGACTTGTTTCATCGGAAAATGAAATTTGTTTGTAGAAAAATATTTATTTATTAAAGACGCAAGCAAAACTTTTGTGAGCTGGGAATAAACGTTATGTTGCACAAAAATCTTTGTGAACAAATTTTAGTTGCAGTAGAAAGCAAATCCTCGAGCTGACCAAAACCGTTTCTTGACGTGCTGGAGATGAAATAACCATACGTACTAGTACTAGTCTGAAACAAAATTCGGTTATATTTGGAAAAATAATTCTATTACTACTACTAGTATATGGAAACAAATTCGGTCTATCGTGTCGACCCAGCATCCAGTGTCTGTGGAGTAGGCCAATCTAGCAGTCCGTCACCCCTATCGCCGCCTGCGCTCTGTTCTGCCGACACCTCCTCCTCGTCTAGCTCCCACGCCGGCTAGCCTCTATCCGGGGCGGCCCTCCCCGCAGAGCTCCAACGCCGCCTTTCCCCGCGGACCTCGGACGCCCCGGCAAGCGCCACCGCACCCCCACCAGCCGCCGCCGCCGTCTTCCCCTGCCCCTGCCCTGGACATCAGAAGCCGCCCAGCCCGCTTCCACCCCGACATCGCCGTCCCCGTTGAGCGGGTATGGTTCCATCCTCTCTCTCTCTTTTTCCTGCTTGCTTCTTCCGCTGCACAAGTTGTGGAATCATTCCAGCCCTAGGTTTTGGGTATGGATGGGGACAGTGGAAAAAGATTCATGTGATTTCTTTATTTAAGAAACGATTGATGTGAACTGTGGTGCTCTTCCTGAGAGATTGTTGAGAATTCCAGTACTATTGAATGTCAGTTTATTTGTAAACAGCCCCCTTTTATGTCCATCAGCTAGCATACAATTTTGGTGTTCTCGGATCAATCAAACAGTTTGTATGTTGAGTGCAAGGATATGGATCCACCTCTGCTAATAAGTACAGTGATGTCAAACATTTTCCTACACTAGGCCTAATCCCGCAAACCATTTCCTAAATGGCCATCCCACTAATCACGTTCCTCTGCTCTGCCATCCCCCCAACGCCGCCGCGCGCTTCACCGGCGCTCGGCAAGGCCTCCTTGCTCGACGACTCTGCCCCCAGCTTGCTCACGCCGCTGTCGCAGCCCCACTGGTATTCCGCTTGCCGGCTCCCAACACGCTCAACCGCCGCTGCCAGCACACGCCTCCTCAACCAAAGCTCGACGCGGCCGCCGCCAGCGCGCTCACCACGCTGTCCAGCCAGTGTAACCCAGAGTCTCTCTCTAGCTGTGGAACATGGTGGACACACGCACGCCCTGAACCCGTTCGACTGAATGCTAGCAGGAAAGCAGAGAGAAGCACACAGGTCAGTTTTTGCCAGGCAACAAACGCCCTTCGTTTTTTCTGATTGTATTCAGTTTGCGACAAACACACCCAAGCCTTTTCTTCAGGAGGCAGGTTACAAACACCAACCCCACCCACACTGCAGCACCATACCGTGAGCTGCTCACCACGCTGCTGCCCATTGCCTATACACTGTACAGGGCAACTTCGCTCACACATCTACTCAGTGTACAAACGGATGGACATTTTCGCAATGTGCTGATGTACTAAGTACATGTGACAACAAGTTTAGTCTAACAGCCTGTCCTCGCGCCCCGTTGCCGTAGCAGCCGCCTCCTCCTCTTCCTCCCTAATACCTCTGTGCCATCGCCTCCGCTCTGTCCTAGCTCAAGATATGGCAGAATTAATAATTCTGCGCATGAAAAGAAAGGGTATATGGTATCATATGATACGAGGACGGTGAACTAGGGGGGAAGTAAGTTTGCTGCCTGTCACCTGACCATTCTCCTTGGTGCTCCATGTTTCAACTGCAGATTGCTTTCCGATGACTGATTCTGAGGGCGTGAAGGGTTTGGCAGCGTCCCTGGGAGATCTACAAGTGGAGGCATCACCATCGCCACCTTCGAGGGAGAAAGAAGTCGATTGGCCTGGTGCGCCCTAGCCTTGTTCTGATGTAGTATCACTAGATTTTGCAACCTTCTATCTTTCTGTCATTGCCATGTACATTACTTGGATGCAGTCTCTGCTTATAATATAAACAATAAAAGGTTCTGTTTGAACATGTGTTCCATGTCACAACCTCTTTTTTGCACCAATTTTGATTCAGGCAATGTTGATGCTGCTGCTGACGATGATGACATTTGGGATGCTGCTGCTGCTGACGATGATGACATTTGGGATGATGCTGCCATCTTAGACAGAGATGGCGCCCACAGGAAGAACCAGTTTGTTAAGGTATATAATGATTTTGACCTCCATGGTTATTGGTCAATCATGAGTTTGTGTTGGTATAAAAAAGAATTTGTACGTAACGGTTTTGGCTCCTCTGCAGATGGGCTATAGGGATGGCATAGTTGAAGGGCAGAAGGATGCTGCCCAAGAGGGCTTCAACATTGGGTTTAAGCAATCTGTGCATGTTGGATACAAGTGGGGTCTCGTTCGGGGGATCACTAGGTAAAGTGGGTTTCTGGTTGTCAGTTTTCTTATATAGACTGCCTCCTGTAACATTTTCATTTATTACATCTCCTTTTCTGTTGCCCTTCAAGCAGCGCATTGGATAGTCTTCCTGACAGTCTAAAAGAAAAGTTGTTGCTCGATGACCAGCGTAGAGGAAAACTTAAAGATCTGCACAACTCTGTGCAAGAAATTTCATCCGACCGTGCACTGCAGCTGTTTCATAAGAGTATTGTTCAGGATAATCGTCCACCAGAGGAAAACAGGCTCCAAACTATCCAAAACGACCTCCTTATGTTGCTGCGTGAATGCCCAGATGTTCAAGTTCCTGAAGAGCTGACACGAGTTCCGTGAGCATGGTTGTAAATGGAATTGCAAGCACCACTGATTTTGTAGTCTGGCAGAATCACTTGGACTGAGTTCTTCTGATGTATGTAACTGTAAATCCCGTGATACTAAGATTTTGTTCATCGCTTTACCCTTTCTTTGCCTCAAACTCCTGTAAATTCACAGTATGGTGACAGTAATAATAGTTTCTTCCTCAGTTCTGCATCTTCCTGTTCTTCCTCTACCATGCTCTAGTTTACTTGAGCCTTTAGTATTTTCTAGTGGTCTGTACTGGTACTCTCCATTGAGTTGATCCATTGTGATAGTTTTGGGGAAGTCTTGGTAATTGTTCCGCTTGGTGCAGAAATCATTAGTTATTCTACTCTTTCTATGTTATAAGTTTCCAAGCACTCTCTGCCATTCTGTAATATAGTTAATACAGTGAGCCTGTATAATTAAGAGCCTTTAGTGTATATATATATATATATATTTTAAATTTCTGAGCACTTGCCCACTTTTTTCTTCTACATGTTCTGCGCAGACAGAAAATGCAAGCTGTTGGCTCTGTATCAGCTGGCTTCAGCAAATGCACTCAAATTTGCTCAGCTGATGGACCTGATCCACTCCTCAGAGTTGCTATACCCTACTGCTGTTAATGTGATGATAACTGCATTCCTGATGGTCGGACCGCACAGCATGTCAGTGAATTGCCTGCTTGTCTTACAGTTACGGAGGGTTGGTGTGACTGGAACTTCTAGCTGAGCGTCCATCCTTCAGGTTGGTGAGAGCATCAAACCTTGTATCCGTTGTGACTTGTGAGATTTGGTTTCGTATGATTGCCACTTCTTCATTGCGATGCATGCTTGATCTATCTGTCTTGTATCCGTTTGGAGTGTTTCTTGTTGCTTCTATTCAGTGCCATTTATTTGGTACCGTTGAATGAATGAATGCCTGGAATGGAAATGTTTATTTGTTTTGTTTGTGTTATCCCAGGGTGTATCTTTTATTCTTGAGCAATTGAAAATCTTTCATCAATGCACAAAGAGCCCAATAAGGATTTTACGTAATAATAATTCATAAAAGCTTGTCAGCCCAATAAGGATTTTGACCTGAATTTCCTTTGCCAAGTTCAGGCATATCTTGTCTTAGAATCCCAAATTGACACCAAAGCAGAGCATCGAATAGACTCAACACTTCCTTCAAAATAAAAGACTCAGCACTCACCAATTAGCTTCATTGGTTAGTGCCAACTTACTTCAGACAATTTACCTTGTTATTCAGAAAGCAACACTTGAGGTCAACTTCTACAGTCAAAGACTGAAGGCAAATGTTACATATACATATTACTACTGAACATGTTAATTGCAATAGAAATGGCACATGTTGTCAATAACAGTTTTATTCGTATATTTGTCCATCTTACATCTGAATACCCTTACATCTTACATCTGAATAACAGTTACAGAGGGTTGCAATAGAAATGGCACATGTTGTCAATAACAATTTTATTCGTATATTCGTATATTTGTCCATCTTACATCTGAATAACAGTTACAGAGGGTTGGTGTGACTGGAACTTCTAGCTGAGCGTCCATCCTTCAGGTTGGTGAGAGCATCAAACCTTGTATCCGTTGTGACTTGCGAGATTTGGTTTCGTATGATTGCCACTTCCTCATTGCGATGCATGCTTGATCTATCTGTCTTGTATCCGTTTGGAGTGTTTCTTCTTGTTTCTATTCAGTGCCATTTATTTGGTACCGTTGAATGAGTGAATACCTGGAATGGAAACATTTATTTTTCTTTCAGTGAACCAAGAGCCCAATAAGGTGTAGACATAACAATACATAAAAGCTTGTCAGCCCTAGGAAGTTCAGGAGACCTCTATACCGAATGTTATCAAACTCTTCTGTCCATGTTATCTGCCATGGTATTAGGCTTCATCCATTCTGCTATTTCCCGCATATTTAGCCCGTCTGTTCATATGTCAATACACTCTGCTCAGCTGTGACCTGAATTTCCTTTGCCAAGTTCAGGCATATCCTGTCTTAGAATCACAAATTGACACCAAAGCAGACCATCGAATAGACTCAGCACCTCCTTCAAAAAAAAAGACTCAGCACTTCCTTCAAAAAACAAAAGACTCAGCACTCACCAGTTAGCTTCATTGGTTAGTGCCAACTTACTTCAGACAAATTTACCTTGTTATTCAGAAAGCAACACTTGAGGTCGCCTTCTACAGTCAAAGACTGAAGGCAAATGTTACACTTACATATTACTACTGAACATGTTAAGTGCAATAGAAATGACACACACTTTCAATAAGAGTTCTATTGATATATTTTTCCAGCTTATATCTGAATACCCTTGCAAATTTGCAAGTCTCATTTTCTCATCACTAATATATCAGTATAAGCACAGGAGGCCTATGTAGACATGCACCTACGCCACTACACTAATGAGCTGACACTATGAGATCTCTAGCTGTTCTCTTAGTACAAATGCACTATGAGAGCAGGGTTTAAGATGCTAGTAGGTAGGTTTCTATCCTAGCTGAGCAGGTCTCTGGCACTAATATTGCAGCGACCACCGCGTTAGAACCCAATTGCCATGATCTTCTCCAGCTTGAACCCCAAACTTCATAGAGAACAGATGAGACCGCATCACAGGTCGAATCAACAGCATATGAAAATTCTGTACCACATGAATTGAACTCTGCTACTCATTTTCTTAAAGATATTCCCACCTCTTAAGATCTATCAGTTGCATGTTTGCCATGCCCTTGTCTGTGAAGCTTTTCTTGTCGACGTCATGTTGCATGAGACTATACTTAATCGTCCACCAGAGGAATGCAGGCTCCGAACCTTTCAAAACGACATTCTTTTGTTGCTTCAGAAATGCCCAGATGTTTGATTTCCTGAAGAGTTAACACAAGTGCCGTAAGCAAGGCCATAAATGTTTGTAAGCACCCAGGAATCTGGCAGAATCACTTAGACTGAGTTCTTCTGACATATATGACTGTAAATCCGTGATACTAAGATTTTGTTCATCGTATCACCCTTTCTTTTCTGTAAAATCCTGTAAATTCAGTCTGATGACAGCAAGATGCGCTGGTTTACTTGAGCCTTTAGTATTTTCTGATGGACTGTATCGGTATTCTCCATTGAGTTGATCCATTCTGATAATTTGTCAAAGTCTGGTTAATTGTTACCTTCAGTGCAGAAGTCACTAGATACTCTACTCTTGCGAGGTATTAGTTTTCAAACATTCTGGCATTTCGTAAGACTGATAATGTAGTAAGCCTGTATAGCTAAGAACTCAAATATTGTTGCTGTTTGATGAACCTGTTGTCTACACTTGTCCAGTTTTTCTTTTTCATGTTTTGTGCAGACAGAAAATGCTAGCTGTTGGCTCTACATCAGCTGGTTTCAGCAAATGCACTGAAACGTGCTCAACTGAAGGACCGGATCCACTCCTCAGAGTTGCTATGGCTTACTGCTGTGAATGTGATGTTAACTGCATGCTCATAGTCGGACTGCACACCATGTCATTGAATTGCCTGCTTCTATTTCAGTCAGAGAGGGTTGGTGCAGAGCCTCCATCCTTAAAGTTGGTGCGAACATCAGACTTTGTATCCGTTATGACTTGTGAGTCTTGGTTTCCGATGTAAATGTCACTTCTTCATGGTGTTGCATGCTTGATCTATCCGTTTGGAGTGTTTCTTGCTGTTCTCATTGAGTGCCATTTATTTGGCTTTACCTGGGGAATGTTTTTATTGAGTGCCATTTATAATGAGTAGACATAATAATAGATCCCTAGGAATTTCAGTAAACCTTTGGACCAATTATGATCAAACATTTGAAAATCCTTCTGCTTTGGTTATTGTTACCTGTCATGGTATCAGGTTTTCATCAATCTGCCCTCACCAGCAGCTTTAGCCTATCTGTTTGTATATCACCTCTGCTGGGACCTGAATTTCTGATTCCAAGTTCAGGCATGGCCTGTCTTAGAGTCCGAAGTTGACAACAAAGTAGACTATCCAGCAAGTCAGCAGTCACCGGTTAGCTTCATTGGTTACTCCCAACTTACTTCAAACACATTACATTATTATTCAGAAAGCAACACTTGAGTTCAACTTGTATAGTGAAAGACTGAAAGAAAATATTCGATGCTTACTTTTGAACATGTTACTGCAACAGAAATGACACATGCTGTCAACTTGTATAGTGAAAGACTGAAAGAAAATATTCCTTGTTACTATTGAACATGTTACTGCAACAGAAATTACACATGCTGTCAACTTTTATTGAACTTTGTCCAAGGAGAAATACATCTGAATACTCTTTTGCCAGTTTGCAATCTATTTTTCCCATAACTAAAGTATCAGCATGAGCACAGGAAGCCTATGTACACATGCACTACGCCACTACACTAACCAGCTGATTCAGTGAGATCCCTAGCTGCTCTCTGAATCTGCACTATGAGCTAAAGACCTCGGGTGCCACTGCTAGCAAGCAGCTCTCTATCCTAGCTGAGCAGGTCTCTGGCACTAATATTGCAGTGACCACTGAGTTAGAAGCCCAATTTATCATGATCTGCTCCAGCTTGAAACCCCAAACTGCATAGAAAACAGACAACACCGCATCAAGAGTCGAATCAACTGCACATGAACATTTTGTGCCACAGGAACTGAATTCTCCAACTACTGAAACAAAATTTGTTAGATGTTCTTCTACCTGTAAAACCTATCAGCTGCATGGTTGCCAAGTCCTTGTCTGTGGGAAGCTTTTCTTGTCACCGTCTTGTTGCGCCGAGCTTTTCTCGTCCAGAACTGATGGTATAACAGTTTCAAAGGCCTGGACAAGCATCTCAACCTTCCTCTTCTGAGCACGAGCTAATTTCTTCACAGTCCTCCTAAGTGCATAATCAACCATCCACTCCTCAGCATTCTTCCGATCATCGGTCTCCTGATGCCTGAGATCGACCTTTTCAGCATCCGGATCAGGTTCCACCGGAAGAAAGTTTGGAGCCCTGGGGTTGAATGCCCGGATTCGCTCCGCCTCTTCAGATGCTGCTCTCCTAGACATGGTCACCTTGTTTCTCTGATTAGCTGGTGCATTAGTATGATCAGAGCCTGCATCTTCGAAATTCATCCCACCAAATGCACTGGATATGTCATCCATTGAGGAATCCACAGAAGTGACGCCGCTGCCGTGATCTGCAGAATTGCAGTATTTGTTTAGCAGTTGTTTCAGCATTTCAATATACATATGGATGGAAGCAATCGATTTCAGAAAGAGGAATTTCACCTTTGGACATGTCGCCTTGGTATCTTGCACCCAGCTCCTCTGAGATATCAGACCTGCAGGCACCAGAGTCCTCTGCTTCCTGATCAACCCAAGCCTCCCCCTCTCCGTCAGTCTCATCTTTGTGTCTCGCCGTCCCCACTAGCTCGGCGAAACCATCCGAGATCACGTCGCTGGACCCGCAGGAGCCGTCCACCGAAACATCCGTATCGTTCCCCATGTCTCCATCGTCCCGGCAACTCCGGCGACCGAACGTGACGTACCGAGACTCCTCCGTGGAGAGGCCGCTGCAGCTCGAGCCCGAGCTGGCTGTCTTCGCGCCGGCGCCGGCATATACCTGGACAAAGAAACCCTCCTCGCTGAGGCCGCCATTGTTGGAGTTGGTCTTGTTCTTGTGGAACGCGGAGACGCCCCTGTGCTTCATGCTCTGCTCCGTCTTGATCAGCCGCCTCCGCGCCGCGACGAAGGTCCCCAGCGGCTCCACGGGCGCGTGGCTCTTGAGGGAGCAGTACGCGTACCGGCAGACTCGGCCGTCGCCGCCGCAGCCGCCGTGGGCGAGGCGGCCGCTCTTCAGGGCGGAGGAGCACGTCGCCCTGCCCGCGCGCGGCGCCCTCGAATCGAGCACCGGCTTGACCCCCACGGCCTCCCGCTCCGGCAGCGGAGCAGAGGACGCGGGAGCCGCCGCCGGCACGTCCCGGCCAGCCCTCGAGCCGGAGCTGCTTGTCGGCCTCATGTACCCGGGGAGCGACGCCGACGCGGACACCGGCGCCACGGCCCCGCCGGGGGCGCGTTCCCCGTTCCTGGGAGCATGGTCGGCGGCGCCTCGGGGCTTCCTGCGCGCCTGCTTGCAGTGCACCATGTCCGTCCGTCCCTCCTCCTCGGCGGCGTGGCGGCGGCAAAGAAGGAAAGAAATCAAAGAAAACCGGCGCGTGGGCTGGACTCGTGACGGGATCAAAGAAGGAAGGTTGTGATTGTGGCGAGACGGCGATGGGGTGGCTGGAATCTGGATTCGATTTCGTCGGGGGGTGAGGTGACGACAGTGTGGTGGTGTGGTGGTGGGGAGGCGGCTCGGGCGGATCGATGCGTTTGGAATCCTCGGGGGTTCTGTTCCTTGTGATGAGGAGGAGGAGGCGAGGTGGCGAGATTTTGAATGCGGACGGGCTCGAGCTGCGCATCCGCTGCGGGCGTGGATCCTGTGTGCGGCTTACGCGTACGGGCTCGAGATTTTGAATGTGGACCCAACACCACACCGTACGCGTACGGCTGTTTCTTTCAGCTTGGGTTCGAAGGCTTTGTTGAGGTTTTTATGGTAACTGAGCTTTTCTTCTCCTCGGATTATGGTAACTGAGCTGGGATAAAGCAGGGGTGGTATCTGGAGACGATCTCTTCCGCCAACGAGACAAAAAGATCCACCAATCTATTAAATCATTGACCGTGGTATGCACGAATCTAAAAGTAATAAAAAAAAATATGTCGGTAGACCATCTAGCGACGGCTAGCGGAGACGCCGTTAATCCTCAAACCCTTGTTGCTGGAGTCAGGCAAATCTTATCGTACTACAGGTTGTCGTACTGGATATGCGAATCCCAAAGGCCAGCAGAGCAGTGACCATCGCCGATGTATTTATGAGTATAATTAATTAGTTGTGTGGGAAATTCTCTTGGCATATTTTTAATAGCTCAAACAAAATATAAATTGACCAATTAAAAATAAAAGATATAATCCTAGTAGTGAAAATCATTGTAGGAATTAAGTAGTACAATAAATAGCTGTATTTATGAGTATAATTAATTAGTCGCGTGGAAAATTCTCTATATGGTTATTTTTAGTAGCTCAAACTAAATACAAATTGACCAATTAAAAGTAAAGATATAAATGAATAAAGGCGCTGCTAGAATTCTTTTTGATAGAGAAACCGTGCAGATTGTTCATATACACCAAATGCATAGTATGTATCCACACTGCTCTCGTGTTCTTCACCGAAGATTGGAGCTACGGGGATGCTAAGATTAACAACACGACGTGAACCCTAAAGTCTGCTCCGCCAATATTGGAGGTAAGATCACGACCACTAGCCGATTGTTGGTGGTGGAGAAAAAGCAAAAGATTATTACAAAAAGGTAGGATTGGATGTTAGATTTCTGAGTGTGAAGTAGTGCAAATGATTTCTTAGTAAAAATCCTATAAAATTAAACTATAGAGATTAATCAACTACCATTATAAAAATGCAAAAGAATTATTAGATCTCCGTAATTCTTATGGGAGTCCTTTGGAATGCGTCGATTTGACTCGGGTGTTTCCTAGAGCCATTTATTTTGGAACATTCTACAAATGAAATTTTAAATTTTCAAAAAAGTCGGTGCACAACAAAATAAACCGTGCTCTAATAAAGCGTCTTGAAATCTTGTGAGATTTTGTCTTTATTATGTACTACATAAAACTATCCGTGTCATTCAAATTTTGATAAACTTTTGACATTTACTTTGAGACGGAGGGAGTATAAGGTATCTCCTACTGATAGTATACATCATTATTCGTATGTATATATTTTTCAGAAGTTTTTGGAACTTCGAAATATTCTTTTTGAAATTTTAAAATAAAAGATTCTTGTGGGCTCAGGTTCCAATAGCATCATTCGGATTCCTTTGAATAAAAAAGTTATGTGCGGAATATTTTTCAGTATGAGAAGATTAACTAGGCGTCTAGGTTTTTTTTTTTGCGGGTATATATGCGTCTAGGCTTATTTCACCGATCTCAAAAATTCGTTAACCTTCTTCCTCTCGGTCGGTCTACACAAATGCTTCCACGGCAGCGCCACGCGCACTATACACACAAAATGATCAGCCACAGCAGTACTTGCACTGTTTGTATCACCTCACGTGTTCTGAATTTGAAATGGAACGAAGCACAGTGCATGCAGCGTCCAGAGGGAACATGGTGATCAGAGATCGTGAATTCTTATTTTTTTCTTCCTCCACACGTTGAGAGAGAGAGAGAGGGACAGAGCGAGCCCACGGGCCACACAGTCCACAGAGAATCACGCAGGACACGTGACGAGCGCGCCTGCCGCCGCCGGCTCCAGAATCCTAGGCCGTCTCTATCCGAATTCAATGCTTACATGTGTGCCCGGCTTCCCGTACCTCATCTCTACTCGGTCAGCTGATCGAACTTGGGCGAGGAGCGAGGAGCAAAACGGCCGAGAGCAACACCGTTGCTGGCGGGGCCTCGCTTGTCGCCTTTCCGGCCGGTCCATCTTTGCGGTCGTGTATAGGTGAAGCGTCCTGATCAATGAAGACTCAGAACATTTGTACGTACCAAAAATTACAGTACAAGTATGTGTTTTTCCATATGGTTTTTAATTTTTTCCATCTCTCTCTCAAGCTCCTCATATCCTTGCATCGGAGCATCACATGAGATGGAGTAGTAGCTAAATTAGTCTCCTCTTTTTTTTTTAATCCTGGAAAGTTGACCATTTTAGTTCTTGATCGGATATCTGCAAAAGGGTGTCCATTGGCTGGCAGAGAATAAAAGGTCTAGGGAAACTGCAGGCCACTCACTCAGCATTCACCGACGAGGCTTGGAACCTAGAAACAAGATCTACATCCAGTTAATTATTTGAAGTCAACCACGAGCTTAGCAGGAATAGATCTCTTATAAAAATGTTTCGGCGGGGGCAGTGACTGTCGGCGCGAGGATATGGAGCAGAGACTCCGGACAAGGAGAAGGCGGGGTCTCTTCTGCCAGCGATCGCTGGCCAGGTGGAGGATCCTTGCCACGACACCTGGGGGCGGATCACCGGATCCCGAGCTTAGTTTCATCGCAAGAGGCACGTGGCGGTTGAAGCTTTCTTCGGAGTCAACAACGCTAGATGTGGGGGAACCGCAACCCCCTCTGGGTATGCGGATCGGAAGCTGGGACGGTGGCTCTGATTGATGGTGTCTTCACCGGGTTCGTGGTTGGTGGCGATCTATTCGGCCATGAGATCCGGAAGGCGTCTCTGCCGGTGAAAACCGTGCCGACTTTGGTCATGGCGGACGATAATGACGTATTTGTGTCGTTACATTGGTGAAGGCATCATTGTTATAGTTCTTGTCTTCTCTCCCGGGCTGCTTTGGGTAAAAACCTAGATCTAGGTCTCCGAAATCAAACGATGGCGCTGCTTTGCGTCGTTCTCCCTCTTGGCGCCATCGTTTTTTTTTTGGAGTAGACGCTGGCTAGAGGTGCTCTGAGGTGAAGCATCGTGGGTTTTGTTGTGTTGATGATTGTGGGACTTGACGAAGTGGCGCCTCGGAGTCTCGACGGATGACGCGTGCTAAGATACGCGCATGGTGGAGGGGTTCTCTAGCCTATAGTGGCATTGACGACAGGCCTGGCAAAGGTCTTTGCTTCGATCTACATCCCGGAGATGGGTTAGCGGAAGAAGAGTGAGACGACTTTCGAAGCATATTCGCATAAGACGCGCTCTGGTTTTAGTCGGTGAGCCGACGACACGAGAGACGTTCGTTTTGGCTGGTGGTTGTAACCCAGGAATCGGGCCCATGTCCCATGTTGTGAAGCTACTCGGCGGCGGTGCGTTGCCACCTTGTCTGGTGTCTCCGGTCTGTATGTTGTTGTAATGAATTTGCTAGTGTTTGCTGAATGGATGAAATAAACATCGCACGTACAACTTCGATTCAGTCCAGGTACTTCCTTTTTGAAAAAAAAAAAGAAAAAAAAATGTTCAAGTTAAACAAAGCATTAGAACTAGCGCTAGAAACTAGCACTGGCTGCTGATGTCGGCATACATCCACATGTAGTTGGAGACAAGCCCGGCCACCAGCTTCTAAGTAGTAGGACCGAGGTGGAATAGTTATATGAGTATATCGATCTGATCGCGATTGGCTTGGAGGCCGCCGGCACGTGCTTCTTTCAGGTGTGGCCAAATGGAGGTGATGCCTCAGTTCAGTCCGGTGACGGTGACCGACCGTCAGTTCTGTTTGTTGCTTGGCAAAGATGAAACAAAACAGAAGAGGGCACTGCAACTAACAGTTGACTTGGTCAAGTGTTAGGTTACGACAGTTTCTTGTACTCTCTTTGTTTCAAAATATAAGATGTTTTAGGTTTGTGAAAAAAATGAATCTAGACTTATTTTAATGTGTTGATTCACCCCAAAGTTGAATGAACCTATATATTAAAACAAGTCTAGGTACATTTGCTTCACAAAGCTAAAATATCTTATATTTTAAAACGGAGGAGTATAATGGAGTGTCAGGAGGACGCTATTCTCTCCTTATTCTGAAGAACAGGGGGTTCTCCAGGCTGCCGCAACCGAGCGACGCTGTCCCTAAACTTGTCCTCTGTCCTGATTCTTGTTGTGTTTCTTTCCTTCAGACTCTGTTCTTCTACCCCTCTCTAATCAACGGAAGTTGTGGCGATCACATTCAACGGTGTGCTCCTCTGTGTACACTCAGAGCCAAGCGACGTGCCGGTTTGCTCCGAGTAATTCCTTACCTTTTTGTTTGCTACGTTGACTTCACAGCGCAAACGCAAAAAACACAGTTAAGTTGGAGCTACACGTTGATACAGTACGTGTTGTATACACATTCGTTTTCTGAACCTTGGCCGGAGATGAGCAACCCGGCGAGCAAATAAACCCCGTGGGTATTCTGCTCGATACTCGACACTCGACTGTCCACCGCGTACGTTGGCAAAATGCCTCAGGCAGTCAGGCTGCCGCTGCCTGGACACTGTCGACCGCAAGCCGGATGGACGATGACCACTACTCGTCTCGGCACACGGCGACTGTCGGTAGTCAGCTTCGTCCTGCCGTGGATGTCAAGCTTCCGTACCAGCCTACCGGCCTACCGGGAAGTTTCCCACAAACACACCGTCACCAAACATATATTCCCACAAACCCGCCACACACCGTCACCACACATGGAAGGGGCAGCACCCAAGACACCTGCGCAGCCGGCGGTGAAGCTCATCGGCTGGCTCAGCCCGTACGTGCACCGCGCAGAGGTGGCCCTGCGGCTCAAGGGCGTGCCCTACGAGTTCATCGAGGACGACATGGGCCACAAGAGCGGCCTCCTGCTCGCCCACAACCCCGTCCACAGGAAGGTCCCCGTGCTCCTCCACGGCGACCGCTCCATCCCGGAATCCCTTGTCATCATAGAATACGTCGACGAGGCCTTCACCGGACCGCCGCTCCTGCCCGCCGACCCCCTCGCGCGCGCCAACGCGCGCTTCTGGGCCCGCTTCGTCGACGACAAGGTGACCAGATCGATTTATTATTCGGTGTGCAGGCGGACAGTGCAGATTTATTCATTCAGGGATTGCGGATATTCAGTACACGAGTCTTTGCTCTGTATCTGTGCATGCAGTTGTGGAAGGCCTTGTGGGTGGCGCTGTGGGCGGAGGCCGGCGAGGCGCGGGCGCGGGAGGCGAAGGAGAGCCTGGCGCTGCTGGAGGCGCAGCTGCCGGAGGGGAGCAGGTTCTTCGGGGGCGACGCCATCGGGCTCCTCGACATCGCCGCCAGCGGGGTGGCGCTGTGGCTGCCAGTGTTCCAGGAGATGGCCGGCGTGACCCTGCTCGCCGAGGACGAGCACCCGGCGCTGTGCCGGTGGGCGAGAGAGTACGCGACGCACGACACCGTGCGGCAGTGCACGCCGGAGAGGGGCCGCATGCTGGCCTTCTTGACGCCGAAGAGGGGCATGTTCGTGTCCACGGCCAAGGCCATGGCAGCACAGATGTAATGCGCTTTGTCACAAACATTCGGAATAAAATGCAGTGGAAATATCGCAGCCTACTGTATGGATTTTGGGTTGAATAATCGATGGTTAATCAACTACAGACACTGACGCCCAGGAGTTCAAACCCGATCATGAAATACATGATCGACTGGGGCAGCGCGAACAGGTAGAAATAACCGTGTCCGTACATGCAGTCGTAGCATCCCGACATCAGGAGAAACGCGCCCATCAGCAGCTCCAGGCCATGGAACCTGTCAAGAACAAGCCATTTACATGTCAAATATACACAATAAATCAGGATCATTATGTTATACTCTCTCCGTTTCATAATCGAATCTACTCGCTAAAAGACATCCATGTACATTCGTTTTATAAAAGATAAAACATTTTATATTCTAAAACGGAGCAAATAGTTCCTAAAACCATGTTCATGGGTTCGTATACATGTTAGAAATTTAAAATTCGTCATTTTAGGCTAACCGTAGGTTCTCACTATTCTGGCTTGGACCCGGTGGAAGCTGCTAATTGGATATTCACAACCTGAATGAAGGATTTTCAAAGTTCCAACATCTAAGAGATAGTTTGAGAGCTAGAACTTGTAATGCACTTTGGTTCTAATATTAATCTTCAGATATATTCTTGGTGTCAGAATTTGAGAGGAAATAATTACCTTTGTTTGAGGTAATCACCCGGTGTAACCAATTTCACTTTTTGGCCAACATTCCCTGACTTGTCCGTGACGATCCATTCGTTGGCCCTGCCGGCCTCGAAAAGACCGATGAGGATGGCCTTGAACCGGTGCAGCGCCATGGCGTTCTCGAACGTGATCCATGGTATGACTAGGTGGAGAGACCTCCGTGGAGTACCCACCGCGTTAAGGAGAGTCGTGGCCGTAGGGATGTAGATCATCTGCCATGTCGAGATCCGAACCTGTGGGAACAAGAGCTTGGCAGGGAGGAGCACAGTGAAAAAGAAGAAGGTGAAGAAGGTTGACACGATCCTCCGTGCAACGAAGAAGTTGTAAATGATGTAGAACTTCTTCCAAATCGAGACGTCCTGTATTGAAATTTGAAATGTCCTGGATTAATACATAAAGATGCTTCCTGTATTGAAATTTGAAATGTCCATGGATTAATACATAAAGATGCAAATATTGATTTTGGGCTGCATAGAGTGTCTTTTGAGGAAAAGAAATATTTAAACATATAAAAATATTCATAAAAAAGCAACATGTACATATACATGTCAATTGTGTACGTATAATTGTTTTTAACAGAGGAATGAGCGAGGTACATAGAGCTACATTAGATAAACATTCATAGTACAACTTACACAAGGACCCCAAGAAGAAAATAAATTGAAAACCCATCCAATTGTTTTGCCTAGAAAGAACCACAAACTCTAGGTATAAAACACACTTGGGCCAAGCTCCGTGAATTCAGGCATAGTCGAGGACCGTCCTTATAATTGCCGGGGAGGAACCACTTGGGACAAACGGACCGTCACAACGTTACATGTAGCGGGAGAGAACATACTTGTTGATGCCTCGCTAAAACTACATCACTTCCTCCAAAACAACACAAAGCAGATGTGATTACAACACATGAGATCTGTAGCAGCTCTCACTTCAAATACTCCCTCCTTTTCAAAATATAAGATGTTTTAGCTTTGTGAAGCAAATGTATCTAGATATCTTTTAGTGTAAGTTTGGAGTGAACGTAAACACTTAAAATTTCTAGATATATTTACTTCAGAAATCTAAAACATCTTATATTTTGAAACGGATGGAGTAGAAAGGAGGGGTAATATAGATTCACTTAGCACATCACTAAGGATGAACACCACATGAAGCCCTTTCTCCCAAAATATGGAAGCCAAAAAGAAAGGAGGGGCACTAGGTGTTAGGGATATGTCTAAGACGACACGAAGGCAGACACCGCTAAGGCAGACCAAAACCTAAATGTAGGGTACCCTACCATTACCACCTACAAATGTGAATTGGCTGGCTACCTCTCCCATCCCCACCCCGAGCGAGGTGACTACTGGAGGAAAGGGGAGAGTAGCCGGCGGAGCATGAGTGAGTGACTCTTAAATAAACATGAGGAGAGAAAATGTAAGGGGGAACCAAGCTTTGTTTATATGTTTTTTTTATAAAAAAAATTATGGGGTGCACAAAAAGATAATATGTACATTTGTGAGTATAACTTCATACATTTATCCCTTTTAAGCTTATGGGAATGCTTGTGCATTTTTACAGATATGTATAGCGCTTCTACATGTATATATAGAACAATTTCTTGAAGAAATTTCATGGTCTACACAAAGTACAAATATGTAGATTTTGGTCTACATAAATCTCTCTATATATATATTTATATTTATATACACTTATATTTATAAGTGTATATTTTGGTCTGCTATATAAATCTATATATTTATATTTTTAAGCATATGGAAACACTTATTTGTAATACACTTATACAGATATGTAGACCGCTTGTACATGCATATGTTTGAAAGAGTTGGTATGATTTTCTAAGAGCCTTTTCTAAACCTCAAAATTTGAATTTCCTATATTTAAAATTATGAGACAGGAGCCCGGCCGAGAGCTGAAATACCGCTATCTTTGTTAATTCCTAGGCTACAAAAACGAGTTTTTGTATAGTATAAGGTTGAAAAAGAAATTATTGTGACCTTGGCAGCAAGGATTTCCCAGAACATTTTCTTGAAGAGGAGCGCGGGCCCACAGGACCAGCGGTGCTGCTGGGACCGGTACGCCTTGAGAGAGCTCGGCAGCTCACTCTTGACCTGAAACGTTTCAGTTAGATCTCTGAAGTCTGAACGACCAATAATGCTGATTTCGTGCATGATCCACGGTTGTTACCTTAATTGCGCCGACGTAAACAAATTTCCAGCCGAGGAGCGCTGCTCTGAGCGCAAGGTCCATGTCCTCCGCCGTCGTCCGGTCATCCCAGCCACCGGATTCGTCGATCGCCTGCCTTCTCCATACTCCGGCACTGCCTGATTAGATGCACACATCAGTACTATCAAAATCATTCTGAGACCAAGAACAATCTTCTGAATTTCAGATTCTAACGTACATGGGGAGATAGACAATACCGTTGTAGCCAAAGAAGCTGCAGAGTGAGGATCCAGCTTGCTGCTCCACCTTGAAATGGTAGTCCATCGACATCTCCTGCATCCTCGTCAGCAAACACTCGTCCGCGTTCACTACAATTTACAGCCCATCTCTAGTTTCTGCATTAACTGAACGCCATTAACTGCAGAGCGAGACACGTACCGAACTCCCATCGCGTCTGCACGAGCGCGAGGGCGGGGTCGCGGAGGAGGAGCGGCACGGTGTCGACGAGGAACCCCGGCGCAGGCTGGAAGTCGGCGTCGAAGATAGCGACGAACTCGCAACGGCGGGCGTAGCCGTGCCGCATCCCTTCCGTGAGGTTGCCGGCCTTGTGGCCCGCCCTGTCGTGCCGGGCCTCGTACCGCACGTCCACCCCGCTCCTGGCCCACCTCGAGCACTCCGCCTTCACCAGCTCCTGCACGTATGCATGGCCAACATTCTTGAACCTTTTTTTCTGGCAAAACATCTTTGATCTTGAAATGGCAATTTGATGAGCGGTACCTTGATGGCGGCGTCAGTAGAGTCGTCTAGGACCTGCACGATTAATCGGTCTGCCGGCCACGTGAGTCTGCAGGCTGCCCCTATTGATAGCTGGTACACCTGTTTTTTCCACCATCGTCATTCGATTTGTCAGTCGCCATGAATCCATGCATGCTAGATTATCTGTTCCTAACCACCTACCCACGTCTTCAACCTTTAGCTAGCTCCAGCACTCTGAACTCACGCTTGAGATCGATTGTATCGAACTCAGTTGAACACAGCATTGCCGATCAAAATGTAATCTCGAAAAAAGATTGAGTACCTCTCTCTCGTTGTACATGGGGATCTGGACGAGCACCATAGGGAATGCCGCGGAGCCGCCGCCAGCCTCCTCGTCCCGCAGGATGGCCGGGTCGACACTCCCGCGCATGTTCCTCCCCGTCCCCGGCCGGAGCCGGCGGAGCACGTTCGCCGCGGCGCTGATAGTGCCCAGGAAGACCTTCTCCGCGAGCACCATGACCGACATTGCCATGCACAACGTCACGGCGCCTCTGAGCAGCGGCACGGCCAGGAAGCTCCATGCCAAGAGCAGCTGCTCCAGGACGTCGACCACAACGGGCGAGAACGAGTCGGCCAGCCGGTCCACCGAGAGCGCGAACACGTCGCCGGCCGCTGCCGTACGGTGATGATGGCCGCCATCTGCATTAGCTCTCTCATGGATTGGATGATCGCGGGGGAAAGAATGGAATTAATGGACGGGCGGATGGATGATATGATACCTTGTTGCATGGCTGCGGACTTGGGACGGAGATCTTCTCGCTGTACCTAGACTGTAGCACAGCCACTTCGCGGATCGAGGTACAGTCTAGTGTTGAAGCTGCTTCATCAACTTTGACTCGGTCCAATGCGCCACTTGTTGGGCGGAGCGGCCCACAAGCCCATTAAAGACTACTAACCCAAACTTCTCGGTCACATATTCGCATCTCTCCCACGACAAGGTTGTTTATAGCGGAAAACGACACCTGAGCAGAGAGCTAGGTGCAGGTAAAATCCTCATTTTTACTGGCGAACATTATTTTTTGGCGAACAGTATCGATAACAAGATGTGTGTCCTACATTTTCTGATTAAACCTATGGATATTCTTTTAATCATGAGAACATTTCATTAAACTCTCGTGAATATATTTTTGGACTCTGAGCAACCTTTATAAAAACATGTGAACATTTTTTCACATCATGAACATTTTTTAGTACTATAAATGAGAAATTATTAAAATATATTTTGAATAAAAAAAGGAAAAAACATAGAAAACAAAATCCACTTAACGAGCATCCAATTGTATGAGCTATTCCGCACAATTATCTTTCCTACTTAAAGCACGTGAAGCTAAAATTCCATGTTTTAGCACAAAATTCTTCTTTGGCTCCTCGATTCGCTTGCGTTTCTTTCTGTCTCACTTTTATAAATTTAATAGAAGACAAATGCATTTTATTCAATCTTATGCTGGCGCATTGACTTTGTGAGTCGCAACCATCTCCTTCCTCGTCGTGAGGTGTGGGGACAGATCATCCCTCTTGCAATGGACACAATTATGTTCGCCGGGTGCTCTTCCTTTGTCACCAACGGCACCCCGACGATCTCCTCGAACACCTCCGAATCTTGAACCCAATTTTGGTGTGCCTCTATCTGGTTGAGAATCCAGTTCCATATATCTTATTTCTTAGTCATCCTAAAATCAAGAAGTTATGTTTTAAATAACAATTTCAACTAAAAGACTTAATAAGTGAGACAATATACGTGACATCGTGCTTATGCCCCTATTAGGCTATTACCCGTGCGTATATACCTTTCTTCCAGATACAGATAATCACCTGCTGGAAATTACATATCACTATTTATACAAGACCAAAATAAGTAGTAATACTCCTACTATTTTTGTGCGGCCATTGTCTTGGCAATGGACACGAATACGTCCCTACTCGGCGCCAAGGCAACAAGCAGGCGGTCCCTATCTGGCAGGCACTGCCTCACGATCTCGTTCGTCGTGTACTCTCTCGCCCACTGGCACAAGGTAGGGTGCTCCTCCTGTGTCAGGAGTGGCCCCCCGGCGATCTCCTAGAACACCTCCATCCACTGCGCGATCCCGCCAAGGGCTATGTCGAGGTAACCGATGGCGTCGCCACCAAAGAACCTTTTCCCCTCCGGGAGCTGTCCCTCGATGAGCGTCAGGTTCGCCATGATCTCCCTCGTGGACGCCTGCCTGCGCCTCGCCGTCTATCCACAACACCATCCAGGACTCCCTGACCTGCGTATATATGCAGCAAAAAGGTCAAGGAAAATTGCAGTTGGTTATTGAGCTGATCCAACAAAATTAGTGTGAGCTATGTAAACGTGTATCACTGATGTAGTTCACCTCTTCGTCCATGAAGCTGGCCCAAAACCAGGCGGTGGCACGGTCAATGGGGTTGGAAGGGAGGAGCGGCAGCCCATCGAAGGCCTCATCGACGTACTCGACAATGACCAGCGACTCGCAGATGGCCAACCGGTCGTCGTGGAGGAGCACGGGCACCTTCTGGTGGATGGGGTTGTGCTTTAGCAACAAGCCACTCTTGCTGCCGAGGTCTTCTTCAATGAGCTCGTAGGGGACTCCCTTGAGATGCCGGGCCACCTCGGCACGGTGCACGAACGGGCTACCGAAGCAGCCGATGAGCTTCACCGCCGGTTCAGACATGGTGGGCGCCGGTGCTTCGTCTTCTTCCCTGATTTATCCGGTCTGGCCAATTTGATCGTCATGTAAATCCAAAATGAATACAAATTATGTTTGCGAGAAACTTCGCCTCAAAGTTTAGTCGTGATTTTATGACAAGATTTTCCACGGATGACAGCTACGGTCTACTCACTCCGTCCGCAAATAAATGTATTTCTAACATTTATGTGAGTCAAACTTTATTAAATTTGACCAACTTTATAGATAAATATAACAACATATATTACATCAAATTAATATATTATGAAACTAAATTTGAAAATATATCTACTAGTACCAATTTAGAGTCATAAATATTGCTACGTTTTTCTATAAAGTTAGTCAAACTTTTTACTAACTTTGACTTAAGACAAAACTAAAAGTACACTTATTTGCGAAACGGAGGGAGGGAATACGTGCGGGAATCTCTTGCAGATCTAACCAATTGTAAGCTAGTGATAATGTGTCTAGCTGTACGAAAGAAGAAACTTCTCCCATCATCGGTCCTCTCACGGTTCTCGATCGTGGCATGTGAGGTGAGGCATAGGTCAAAGCAGAGGACTCTATGCCCTCGGTCATAGTCTATTTGGACGCAGAGGCATCATGTATGCACTTGAACGCCATGGCCCGGCACCGGATTCGGGAAGCAATATATACCGGCTTCTTCAAGGCAGGGTGGGCCAACGAATGAAGAAAGTCACGAAATGTTCAAACACTAAATGGGTTAACAGATTAACTTAAAAAATGGGTTAACAGATTATTACTCCCTCCGTTGTATATCAGAGTATCAGACACAGGTATGAACTCTAAAATTCTGGCAAGGACCAAGAATACTCCAACCTTCTTAGTATGTAAGCAGACGAATTAGTTTTATTCTAAATCAATCTTTCTTTTAGGCTTTGCAAATTTTATGTGAAAATTGAGAAAATTGTAGATGCCTATAATAACATTGTCAATCTTCATGCCTTAACCAACTATTCTGAAAAAAATTGATGGTAAGTGTTAGGCAATCTATTTATACACGTTAACACTCACTTCATATGCGAGGGGAAGACAAGTGAACGAGTGTAAATAGAGATATATGACTCAAGAGGTCAATAGATGGACGGAGGGGCCACCAATAGTTTGTAGGAAAATTTGCGCTACAAAAGACTTGAACTTGAAATCTTGGCTTTGATACCATGTCAATATTCATGCACGAACCAATTGTTTCAAAAGAGAGTGCTAAGCAATCTATTTATACACTTCAACAAACATATCAATACCATTTACATAACATAAACTATGGTCTATAGTTCATTTATTTGGTACTACTGATGTTGTTAATTGTTTTTTTAACTCGATGCAAAACTTACTTTTCCTGAATGACAAAATTAATCATGCTTTATACTTCGACAAAACTTTGTTTATTTATTTTGGCACGCCTCTACTTGTTTGAGGATCGCAGAAGATGAAGAATTAGGCAATACTGACAAGTTTTCCTCGCATTGTCAAAATTACAGTCCATGGAGGAGTAGTAAATTGCTTTTCATTCGAGCACATCTATTTCCACACGCATCCGCTAGCGCCACTCTGGCCTAGAGTGGTGTACTAACCCGTGACTATTTGAAGTTCCATCCTTAGATAGTGATCCGACCACAACTTTATATCCGAGGGTGAAAACTCTTATTTTGGCCTTCATTGGTTGGACTCGGCAGCAACGGACTTGTCATCGCTTTCTTTTGAAGGGATCCTCTACTTCTTGTCCTAACGAAAGCAGATTTACCCCTCCTAGATTGGGCCTCCGGCACCATCGTAACCGGAGATTTATTGAAGATTTGTGTAAAGTCTATACGGTCATTTTGTATTTTAACCCTCAAAAATTCTTGGATTTAAACCATAATCCACGCGACGAGGATAAACTCCTAGGCTTCCAGTCGTACGTAGACCACCCGTCGCTCTTATCCTCCACCTATCCTCAAACACGCTCCCCTCCATCGCATTGCCATGCCTCCTCCTCCTCCCCGATAGCCGCCCACCGCCCACCACCTCCTCCTCCTACATGCCCACTAGCGGATCTAGCTCGACACATCAGGGTGGTCCAACAGTCCAATTTTTTATTTAATTATATATATATATATTTTTTATAATATATAGGCTATGTAAAAATCTCACCCTTTGGATCCGCCTATGTACATGCCCCCGATGGGGGAGGCGCCATGGAGCAGCAACGCTGCCTACAAGCGCGAAGGCTGCCCATCGACGACCACGCGAGGCGGACGCCCCCTCCACGCGCAGCCCGCGACGAGCCTGGTGGAGGAGGGCCTAGCAATTTTTTTTGGAAAATTTGCGTCACAAAGGACTCGAACTTGAAATCTTGGCTTTTATACCATGTCAATCTTTCATGCACGAACCAATTATTTCAAAAGATTGGTCTGATAAAGAGTTCTTAGCAATCCATTTATACACTTTAACAAACATATCAATATCATTTATATGTCATAAACTATGGTCTGTAGTTCATTTATTTGGTATTACCGATGCTGTTAATTATTGTAGTATAATTTTTGGTACAAAACTTAATTTTCCTGAATGACAAAATTAACCATGACTTATACTTCGGCAAAACTTTATTTATTTTGGCACGCCTCGTTTTTTTTGAGAATTGCGGAAAATGAGGAATTAGACCATGTACTATGTGTACTATGTGGTGCCGACTCAACCCAAAATCTTGTCAGAATGAATCGCCACCAATTTGCCAGTATGGAACCGCACTGTACTGTACACATGGGCCCTAGCAGCAATAGAAGATCATATTTTACCTCCTCAATTTACAGACTGACCTCAAGCAGCAGGTAGACGACCTCACACATCACGGGGCAAAGAAAATATATTTCTATTGCTATGAATCGAACCAAGTTTCTGGTTTGCTTTTGTTGTCAGGAAACGTGATGCGATGTCCCACTATGTATGGAATCGGTTCAAAAGTCTCATTAAACCGCTTTAAGTGTACATAGTACATGGTCTTAGGTGATACTGACAGTTTTCCTCTCAATGTCAAAATTACAATCCATGGATCAGAGTACTAAATTGCTTTTTCATTCCAGCACCTCGTGATTCGAGCACAACTTCATGTTCGTGATTTGAGCACAAATTGCTTTTTCTGCCCTTTATTGTTGGACTCAGCGGCGGCGAATTTGTCGACGTTACCTTTTGAAGGTGTTGTGTTCATTGGTTGTTCTTGGCAATCAAGATGGAAAGTCTTGTCCTGGCCATTTTCGTTCAAACATGGCGACGGTGACACGAGCGTGTGTTTCCCTTCTTAAGGGCGTTGCTGTTGAAGCTGTCAGCTTAGTCGTAGGTATTAATTCTACTTGTCATGTATTCTACTTGTTGATGACTTTGGTCTCGTGGCCTTGCATGGACTTTAAAAACAGACTTTGTGCATCATTTTGATGTTTTAACCTTCCTTTTCTAAAGAAAAACTTCCACATGCATCAATTGTGCATACACATATCACCGGTTAGAGATGCAAGTCGGATTCCACGTACTGTATATCTTATTTTTATGTTACCCTACTGTAAATATCACTGTATAAGTGTGAAATATTCATGAGATTGTGGTTACGTCCCTATTAATTATCAGAGCGGTATATGTGTTTTATTTGAAGTAGTAGCACATGTTAGGAATAGACAAGTTATATTTCTCTGGGGGCCAAAGGCCACAATATATAGTATAGGTACAGGTGCAAATATGCAGGAAGCCTCCTAACATATGGAGAAAATACAATATACAAATATATACATCTAACATCCCACTCAAACTTATGGTGGATCCACAACACTAAGTTTGGAGAGTAAAAAATCATGCTGCGCTCTGGTCTGTGCCTTTGTAAAGAAATCCGTCAACTGTAAATCGGAAGGCACATACTGAAGCGCAACAACCTGAGCCTGCACATGAGCACGTGTATAGAAAGCATCAACACCAATATGCTTGGTAAGCTCATGCTTGATCGGATCATGTGCAACACTAATAACACCTGTACTGTCAGACAAAACTAGAGTGAGTGTGGTAATAGAGACCCCAAAATCCGCAAGTAACCACCGTAACCAGGTCACCTCAGCAGTCAACAAGGCCAGAGCACGCAACTCAGCCTCAACACTCGAACGGGAAACCACTGTCTGTTTCTTCGTCCTCCAAGCAATGAGCGAACCACCAAGAAACACACAGTAAGCAGAAAGTGAACGACGATCCAAAGGATCACTCGCCCACGTAGCGTCCGAATAGCACTGGAGCTGCAGGGAGGTGGAACGAGGAAAGAAAAGGCGACGAGTGATCATACCACGAAGATAACGAAGAACACGGAGAAGATGACTATAGTGAATAGTGGTAGGAGCAGAAACAAACTGACTCAGAATATGAACAGGATAAGAGATATCAGGACGAGTGACAACAAGATAAACAAGACTCCCAACAAGATGACGATAACGCGTCGGATAAGAAAGGGGATCACCATCAGTAGGTTGAAGCTTAATATTAAGCTCCATAGGGGTCTCAACAGTGCGCTTATCCCCAAGAGCAGCACGAGCAAGAAGATCCTGAATATACTTTTCCTGAGAGATGTAAAAGCCATCAGAAGTGGAGGAAACCTCAATCCCAAGAAAGTATCGAAGAGGACCAAGATCAGTCATAAGAAACTGATCACGAAGACGAGCCTTAACAAAGGCGATATACTCAGAATCATCACCAGTAATGATCATATCATCAACATAGAGAAGAAGAAGAGTGCGACCACGAGGAGAAGTGTGAACAAACAGCGCTGGATCATGAGCACTAGGGGAGAAACCAACAGCAGTCACTACAGAAGCAAAACGCTCAAACCAGGCACGAGGAGCTTGTTTGAGGCCATAAAGAGAACGTCGAAGACGACAAACCATCCCCCAGGAACAGAATACCCAGGAGGAGGCTGCATATAAACCTCCTCACTCAACTCACCATTGAGAAAGGCGTTCTAAACATCAAGCTGGGACACATACCAGTGACGAACAGAAGCAACAACAAGAAGAGTACGCACAGTGGTCATATGAGCCACAGGAGCAAAGGTCTCATCATAGTCCTGCTGAAAACCATGATCCACAAGACGCGCTTTATAGCGCTCAAGAGATCCATCAGAGCGAGTCTTAATCTTATAGACCCACTTACATGTGATAGGACGAACACCGGGAGGGGGAGAAACAAGATCCCAGGTGTTAGTGCGCTCAAGCGCAGCAATCTCCTCAGCCATGGCCAGCTGCCATTCAGGATGATGCTCATTATCCCGATAAGAAGTCGGCTCAGAGGCAACAGAAAGACCATACTGACTAGGAGAGTAACGGTTGGAAGCACGACGCTGACGAACATGCCGAGTAGAGGGAAGCTCATCAGAGGAAGACGGCTCAGGAGACGATGATGAAGAAGAAGGAATAGCAGAGGAATACTCTGGAGAACGAGGAGAACTAGGAGAACTAGACGGAGCAGAGGAGGACGGTGTCGAAGAAGAGACATCAAGGGGAGGAGATCCTGAAGAAGACACAATAGGAGTAGAAGGAGGTGTGTCAGGAAAGAGAAGAAAAGAGATATCTTCCACCGGGTAGGTACCAGCGGTGGGACGAGGATAGAAAGAACACGTCTCATCAAAAGTAACATCACGAGAGATACGCATCCGACGACCAACGGGGTCCCAACAGCGATAGCCCTTATGCTCATCACTGTATCCAAGGAAGACACACTCAACAGACTGAGCGGTCAGTTTGGTGCGTTCGCGAGAAGCAAGAAGAACATAGCAAACACAACCAAACAAGCGAAGCATGGAGTAGTCTGGAGACTATCCAGATAGGCGCTCAAGGGGGATACCACCCTGCAGAGTGGAGGAAGGCTGAATATTGATGAGGTAAGCCGACGTAGCGACAACCTCAGCCCAGAAATGCGGCGGAAGAGAAGAAGCAATCATCATGGCACGAGTGGTCTCAAGAAGATGACAATGCTTACGCTCAGCAACACCATTCTGGGCATGTGCGCCAGGACAGGAGAACTGAGCAAGGGTGCCCTACTCAGCAAGAACACCTCGCAACATCTGTGAGATATACTCACCTGCAGAATCAGCACGAAACACACGAATGTGTGTAGAATATTGAGTATGGACCATGGCCGCAAAACGCTGATATATGGAGAGCACTTCACTGCAAGAGCACATAAAATACAACAAAGTGTACCGAGAAAAATCATCGATGAATAAAATATAGTAGCGATGGCCCCCTTTCGAAGCGAAAGGAGCCGGACCCCAAACATCGGAATGAACTAAATCAATAGGTCGCTAAGATACAGACGCACTAGTAGGATAGGGAAGCTGAATCTGTTTACCCAACCTACAACCCTGGCAATGTAAATACCCATCTCCTGAGACAGACCCTAGAAGACCACGATGAACTAATGACGATAGGCGAGAGTCACAAAGGTGACCAAGACGATGATGCCACTGCTGAAAGGAGCTGGTAACAGAGGCGACGACCGGAGAAGAACTAGTAGATGAAGTGGCAGCGGAAGGAACACGAAGCCAGTCTAACTCCGAAAGTCCTGAAGAGTCACGGCTGCGAGGGTCAGCTCCAACCAGGGCTTGTGTGCGACGGTCCTGGACAACACAAGAATCATCATCAAGAATGACGTGGCAACCAGAGTCAGTAAGCTGGTTAGCAGAGAACAGATTCATCTTAAGAAGAGGAACATAAGAAATATCAGGAACAGAAAAAGAAGAAGTAGAAAGGGTGCCCCGACTAGAAACAGAAAGAGAGGTAGCATCATCCATGAAAACACGAACATGAAAAGGGAGAGAACGAAGAGCGGGCAGAAAAGAAGACTCAGAGGTCATATAAAAGGAAGCTCGAAAATCCAGATACCACGGGAACGTACCTGACTGTGTAGAAGGTGGTGGTCGCGCAGTGCCAGAAGAATCAATCACAGAACCAGCAGTGCCTGTCGAAGAAGAGCCTGTAGCAGCAAGCAGACCGCGAAGACTCCTGATAATGTCCTGATCGGAGAGAGCAACTGCTGAAGATCCGGAAGGAGCCGACTGCCCACGAGCCTGGTGCTGCTGACGTAAGCTGGGATTCCGTGTATAACAGGTGGCCCAAGTGTGGCCATCCTTGTTACAGTAAGAGCAGTGACGAAGAGAACCACGGCGACCCTGACCACGAGCCTGCTGGTGCTGACCCTGACCCTGAGACTGCTGGTGCTGACTCTGACCCTGACCTGGAGGAGTGGGTAGTATCGGCGGCGGCACAGAGGACCGCGGCTGAGTCAAGGGAGCAGACGACATAGGTGGACCACGAGTATTAAGCACAGATGGAACCGCAAGAAGACCAGCACCACGGAGACGGGTCTCCTCAGCCCTAAGCTCAGATAAAATCTCAGAGAGCGGAACACGACCACGAGCATTCAGTTGAGCACGCCGGGGCTCAAACTCCTGGCGGAGCCGAGACAGAAACTCATAGATGCGGTGTAACTCCAAATCCGAGCGCACAATCTGGCAGCACGAGCATGTGCCCCAAACAGCAGTACGGAGAGAATCAAGCTGACGTCAGATAGCACCACTCTGAGTATAGAACTCATCAATAGTGGAATCACCCTGCTGAAGAGCATGCTCCTGGAGAACCACAGACAGGTAAAGAGCATCCCCAGACGGCTGATAGCGCTGACGAAGATGTGCCCACTGAGCGGCAACAGTAGGAAGACTCATTAACTCAGCAGCATACTGGGGCAGAACACTGGAGGTGCGAACAGCAGTAGCACGGGCATCCTCATCGATCCACTGAGTGTAGGCAGTTAGAGCATGGCGATAGGTCTCGAGATCAGCAGAGTACTGTTTGAACTTCAGCTCATAAGCAGCAACAGTACTATCATCGGCACTTTGAGCAGCATCCTTGGCCTCCTGAGAAGCATCAGCGCCAAGAACAATCGGCGTCGATGGAAGAGGAGCCACAGGAGCAGGGGCACGACGGACAGGAGACCTCGCCGGAGAGCACACCCCAAAGACGGAGACCGCGCATGTGAACGCGCATAAAGGCAGCAAAATCAGGATAATTCGTGCCATCGAAGATCACCGGGCATCAAGGAATCGCAACATAGCCCGATGCAGAAGACATCTCTCTCTCTCAATTCTTTTTAACACTCAAACAGATCGAGCAACAGGCAGACAGAGAAGGCCTGGGTGTCGATCAAAGCAGAGAAGGCCGGCGGAAGGGCCAACAGCTGGAGGCCGACGGAGGGGAGCCGGGGAGCCGGAGGACCAAACGGGCAGGACTCGCCGACGAGATCGACGACGGGCGGGCGTCGGGCAGCAGGGCCAGACGGATGGGCAGACCGGAGGGATCCCGCGCGTGGAGGGAGGGCCAACAGCTGGAGGGCGTCGGGCGTCGGGGGGCGTCAGGCGTCGGGATGGGCGGGCGTCGGGCCAGCAGCTGGAGGGCGTCGGGGGGCCGTCGGGCGTCGGTTGATACCAGCGGCAGGTCCAGATCGAATCTAATACCAGTTGCAGGTCCATACGGATCCGATCTGAGAGCAGCCTCGATCTGGCGAGCCGAAAAGTTGACGAGCAGAACGAGGAACTCCACGTACGCGGCCAGAACGTGAACCAGCGGTGGCCAGGGCGAGCTGACGACGGCGGCGATCACAAGCAGAGGACCGGTGGGCACGAGAACCCTAAAACCGGCTCTAATACCATGTTAGGAATAGACAAGTTATATGCCTCTGGGGGCCAAAGACCACAATATATAGTACATGTACAGGTTAAAATATGCAGGAAGTCCCCTAACATATGAAAAAAATATAATATACAAATATATACATCTAACAACACATATAATCACAGGCAACTTACATAGCCCCTGATACAGGTCCAGCATACTACTTTACAGCCATTGCCTTGGCAATGGACACGAACCTGTCCCTCATCGGCGTCAACGCGGCAAGCAGGCGGTCCCTGTCTGGCAGGCACTCCCTTGCGGTCTCGTCCGCCGTGTACTCTCTCGCCCACCGGCACAGCAACGGATGCTCCTCCTCAGTCATCAGCCGCACCCCGGCGATCTCCTCAAACACCCTCATCCAATACGCGATCCCGCTAACGGCGATGTCGAGGTAGCCGACGGTGTCGCCTCCGAAAAACCTTTTCCCCTCTGGCAGCTGCCCTTCGATGAGCGTCAGGTTCGCCTTGGCCTCCCTCGTCGACGCCGCCTGCGCCTCGCCGTCCGTCCACAACGCCATCCACATGGACTCCCTGCACTGTGTATACATAACAAAAGCAGAGTGAAAAATCTGAAATTTGGTTGCTGAAATCCTGTAAGATATGTATGTGTCTTTTCACCTACCTCCTTGTCCACGAAGCTGGCCCAGAACCGGACATTGGCGCGGGCGAGGGGGGCGGAGGGGAGGAGCGGCGGCCCGTCGAATGCCTCGTCGACGTACTCGACGATAACGAGAGACTCGCAGACGCCCGGCCGGTCGCCATGGAGGAGCACCGGCACTTTTTGGTGCACGGGGTTACTCTTCAGCAGCAGCTCGCTCTTGTTGTTAAGATCTTCAGTGATGAGATCGTAGGGAACTCCCTTGAGACGCAGGGCCACCTCGGCGCGATGCACCACAGGGCTACCAAAGCAGCCGATGAGCTTCACCGGCTCAGACATGATCGGCAGCGCTTGCTTGCTTCGGTGTCTGACTGATTTCTCCAGTCATAATATAGAACTCCGGCGGCGCACCTTGATCACCAAGTTAACGAGAAAATTCAGAGCTAGTCAAATTTTATCGGCGATGTATTATTCATTACATTTATTTCTGGCATGTTTTTCCACGGCTGAAAGCTACGGTAACCTTCACCAGCTCTACACGATTGTTAGCTAGTGATAATGTGTCAAGATGTACGAAGAAAAAAGCTCTCGCATCGTCAGTGCACGGGCCTACGCACTCGTGTCATTTGGGACCCACACATCAAAGAATAGGAATATCTTACCCTTGTGCATTGGAACTTTGGAACCAAAGGATTCCGGAACACCATGGCAAGGACCAGTTGAAAGCAATCCTGATCGATGCAGTGAGTGTCAGTTACTATATACTCCCTCCGCGGTAAAATAAACTGACTTGGGTTTATATAAATTCGCATGTATCTAGACACATTTTAAGACTAGATACATTCAAATTTAAATCAACTTAAGTCACTTATGTTTGGACGGAGGGAGTACTAGATCTCTCCGCCCTCTCCGAACACAACTGTGAAATGCCCGTTGTATGTCATCGGAGATTATGCAGATAGTCTGATTACATTGTTAAAGTGTATCGGTGTAACACCCTAGATTTCTATCTATCTGGCAGTGCTACCATACATCTTAAATTTGTACGAAAAACTAATGACAATCCAAAATTTCGACAACACATCCTTTGTTTCAAAGGACATCCACGGTAGGCAAAACACGGTATAAGGGATATGACCAGTAATGACCATATAGACAATCATCCACGCAGTTTATATATTGCATAATCATTCCACGACCCAAATACTAAAGCTAGAGTGAACAAAGGCTCACAAAAACATGCAAACGACTCGACGAATTATGATAAAGTAATGACGGTAAACTAGAATTATGTGTGGTAGATGTTCTATGATATGTAGTATTGATGTGTGCGCCAAAGGGGTGGCGAACTACTCCCTTCCATTATATCTACCCAAAAGTGCCTCTAAAATATTACACGATATATGTTATTTTAGGGGCGCTTACATCTCAAATAAACGGGTCCTGCTTATTAAGAATGGTCAATCGATGTAAGCAGTTCGCGCTTATATATCGTTTCTTGTCGTTCTTTTTATGATTTCTAGTATTTTTCTTTGTGCTCCAACTTGAACTACTATAAATCCTCAAATGTTGCCTGACTCCATACATGCGTTGTACTATTCAATACGGACATATATTTGACTTACAAATACAGTGCTATAGGTCAAACTCCCTCTGTCCATAATTACCCAGCATTCTAGGTTTAGTCAAAGTCAAATTTTGTAAAGTTTGATAGAACATATAGAAAAAACTGTAAACATCTATAACATCAATATATATAATTTGAAATATATCTTATAACGATTCTAATAGTACTTATGTTGTATTATAGATTGTATATAAATTTTTCTATATATTTGGTCAAACTTTACAACGTTTGACCTTAACTAAACCCAAGGATATTTCCGGACAGAGGGAGTACATAGCACTACTTCTGGGCGGCCATTGCCTTGGCTATGCTTACATACAATTCCTTCCTCGGCGTTAAGGCAGCAACCACACGGTCCCTGTCCGGAAGGCACCGCTGCACAGTCTCGTCCGCCGCGTACTCTTTTGCCCAACGGCACAGCGTCGGGTGCTCCTCCTCGGAGAGCAGCCGTACACCGGCGATCTCTTCAAACACTCCCATCCAGTGTGACATCCCGCCGACGGCTATGTCGAGGAACCCGATAGCGTCGCCTCCAAAGAACCTCTTCCCCTCCTGCAGCTGCCCCTCCAGCAGCGTCAGGTTCTTCTTGGTCTCCCTCACCGCCCTGGCCTGCACCTCGCCGTCTGTCCAGAGTGCTATCCACATGGAATCCTTGCACTGCAAATATACGGTGAAAACTGGGAGTTGGTTACTGAACTAATGCAAATCCTGCAAGATTCTGGAGGGTATATGCGTATCGGTTCACCTCACCTCCTTGTACATGAAGGCGGCCCAGAAGCGAGCCAAGGACCTATCATGGGGGTCGGAGGGGAGGAGCAGCGGCCCGTCGAAGGCCTCGTCGATGTACTCGACGATGACGAGCGACTCACAGATTGCCGGACGGTCGCCGTGGAGGAGAACGGGAACCTTCTGGTGAACGGGGTTGTGCTTCAGCAAAAGGTCGCTCTTGTTGTTGACGTCTTCTTCGATGAGCTCGTAGGGGACTCCCTTGAGCTGCAGGGCCACCTCGGCGCGGTGCACGAACGGGCTGCCGAAGCAGCCGATGAGCTTCACCGGCTCAGCCATCAACTCCCCGGTGTGCTTGCTGCTTCGGTGTCATCCTGATCTGTCAGAGGTATATTATAGCTCCGACCAACTTGATCACCACGCCAAAGAGCTACAAACTTAATATATATGTCTCTCTCCCAAGTGTACGTTTGCGACAAAATTCAGAGAAGCTTCGAGTCAAACTTCGGCGGCGTTTTATATATACAATTATATCTACGACATGCTCTTCCATGGCTGAAAGCTACTGGAGGTTTTGGCAGCTATATAGAAAAGATCGTTACTTCGTTACCAAGTGATGTGGTGTGATTCGTGTCTCGCTCTATAGAAAACAACCGTTCGAACCATTACTGGGCGTTTCTTTTCTCTCTTTCTTTGCTTGGGAACTTGGGTACACGAAAATGCAAGTACTCCCTCTCTCTCTCGAATTAAATGTCGGTTTTGTATGTATTTATATACTAAAAAATGTCTAGATAAATACGAATCTATCTGCCACATCTAATTTATGACGAAGGGGTATTTTCTTTCTGTTTCTTCATTTCTTCTTTCTCATACAATACGTTTTTGGGCTTAGGTTGTTGGCTCTTTTATGGGGACCAACTTCGATATTGATTTTGTCAACTTGAGACGTCGAGGGGCCATCCACATTCTTGTGGCTATGTTCGCCAACAGCATACATGAGAGATTTCTCCTGTTCACTTCTCAGTTGGCATAGGCTAGATGGGCCCTACCTAGAAGACTAACGGGCATTTGGATACGTCGAAGCTAAGCCATTGGCCTAGTTTTTTTCAAAAATATTTTGAATTGTTTGACTCACTAATCTCACAAGGAATATTTTAAACTCTAAGTATGCTTAATCTTCGGTTATATTGTACTCGTGGTCAAACTTCATGATCGGTCATTCATCCTCACACTACTCCAGCCCAACACACTTAACTTCTTCGTTCCTTTCAGATGAGCTTTCGAGAAAGGAATTAAACTTTGTTCATAACACTACAATATCTATCCTATTAACCCTTGAACCATGATGTCACACGCCTTTATATTTTTTGAATTCCAAACAATTATTTAAGTAAACAAATATAAATAAGTAATAATAATATTAAATTCAAATAACAATAAAATGAATATTTTTGCCTTTTTATTTAATATGGAATAATTCATATCTTTAAGTCCGTAAATCGGAGTTCGACAAATAATATATTTAAATCGACCAGAAAAATGACAGGAATTCAAACATGACATCCCTATCATATTTTTAATCATGCATCATGTCTTTTTAATAGTGTACTGTAAGGTTTTCTAAATAAAATTCATTTAATAGTGTACTATAAGGTTTTCTAAATAAAATTTATTTAATAGTGTCCAAATCTTCAAAATATCATATAAAAATCCCTTTTAAATTTGAGGATTCTAAAAAATCCTTAGCTCAGGGCTTAGCTCCGCTAAACTTGTAGTGGATCTCTCATTAAATAGCATATTGTGAACTTAAAAATGATTTTTTCAAAAATTTATATGCATCAGATCATGTACATGTAGTTCAAATATGACTCATTTTCTATCGATTCGATAGGAATTTATCTTTTTTCACGAGGGATGTGATGACCCACGAGTATAGGGGATCACAACAGTCTTTGAAGGAAGTAAAGTCCAAATTTATTGATTTGACATAAGGGGAGCCAAAGTATATTTATAAGCCTTAACAGATGAGTTGTCAATTCAGCTGCACCTGGAAACAGTCTTGCTCGCAATAGTTTATCGGTAGCAACAGTTTTGTAACAGCAGTAGCAACATAATATCATTAGTAAAATAAGGACAACGGTAGCAATTGTAATAAACAACAAGATTAAAATGCGGTAGGCAAAGGGATGGATGGACGGGCGTTGCATGGACAAGATAATTCATGTAATAATCAAGACAAAGGCATTGCAGATAATAAAGATAAAGCATCCAAGTACTAGTAACCATATGCATGTGTTTCGTATATAGTCGTGCGTACTCGCAATGAGAAACTTACACAACATCTTTTGTCCTGCCAGCCCGTTTGCAGCGGGGCCTTAAGGGAATCTACTGGCAATTAAGGTGCTCCTTTTAATAGAGCACCGGAGCAAAGCATTAACACTCTGTGAACACACGTGATCCTCACATCACAGTCATCCCCTCCGGTTATCCCAATTGTTGTCACTTTGGGGCCTCGGGTTCCGGACAACAAGATGTGTACACAACTTGCAGGTAAGATCACAAACAATAATATCATCATGAATCAATAATATGTTCAGACTGAGATCATGACACTCGGGCCCTAGTGACAAGCATTAAGCACAACAAGTTGCAACAATGTCAAAAAGCACTAACAATAGAAACTAGACACCATGCCCTAACAATCTTATGAAATTACATGAGTGATCTCATTCAATCCCTACCATCCTCATAACCTACTACGGGGATTACTCACACATGGATGGGGGAATCATGGATGGTTGATGGAGAGGCGTCGGTGATGATGATGGTGATGATATCCTCCAATTCCCTGTCCCGACAGGGTGCCAGAACGGAGTTTCTCATTCCGAATCGTGGTTTCTCGTGGTGGGGCGCAGCGAAACTCTATATGGAAAAACGTCGAACCCCCCCTGTGTTTTTAGGTCAGAGGGTATATGTAGGCGAAAGGAGAGGTCGAGATGGAGTCCGGGGTGGCCACACCATGCCCAGGCGCCGCCAGGCCTAGCCCGCGCCTGGGGATGGTGTGGGTCCCTCGGGTCTTTTCTCTCCTCCATCTTCTGGCTCCGTGAGTCTTCTGGAAAAATAGGATTTTTGCCATATTTTTTGGGATTTTTCCTGAAAGTTGATTTTCTTCACAAAAATGAGACACTAAAACAATTCTGCTGAAAACAGCGTTAGTCCGTGTTAGTAATATCCAAATCACACAAATTAGAGGAGAAACAATAGTAAAAGTGTTCGAAAAAATAGATATATTTTGGACGTATCAGGATGGACGAAAAGGTTTAAGATATCCCGGTTGAGACATTATCCATAGAAAGTGGTCTCGTATTTTTGAAAAATAGGGTGATATCGTTTTGAAAATTTCATTTGGTGGTTGCTTCACAAAACACCCCATTTTTGGCACTCGTAAAATGGAAAATGATGTTTTGTTGTGATGAAAAGGAAAACTTCCTCCTGCAACATTGTTCGTCATCCTAAGATGCACATGTATTCATAATATTGGTACATTATCACAAACTATGCCATGATTGTAGCCATAACATTGGTGCAATCAACCATTAATAGTTGAGATGGAATGCTTGGAGATAATCAAGTTGGGTAATAATGTTGAGATGGATAGATTGGTCTACATGACGATGATAGAGTAGATCAAGACCTTGTTGAGGGTCATACAATCTTGTATTACTCATGTCTAAAGATGTTAGAATATTAGTGGCCACTTCATGGAAAACTATGCTAGGAAGAACACTCGCATGTCGGTGTAGTTATCATCTAGCCCTGAGGGTTTAGCTGACACATGCCAATACCTTGTAATAGTACAAGTAATTCACAAAAAGGTAAAAGCTTTGCCATATGACTCAGCATTCCTGAAAGGCCTTATGCGAGTAAAGGCAGAGTTTTTTGTCAGACAATCTTTTATTATTAAGAATGGTCAGAATATGCGCTTTTGAGAGGATGCATGGTTAGGAGAGACTCCTTTAGTTGTCCAATGCCAATCGCTCTATACTATTATGTTGGAGATATGACCTAGAGGCAATAATAAATACAGTTATTATTATATCTTTGTGTTTATGATAAATGTTTACATTCATGCTATAATAGTATTAACAAGGAAACATTAATACTTGTGTGATTTGTAAACTTAATTTGAAGTCCCTAGTAAAGCCTCTATATAATACTAGCTTGTTGGTTAATAGATGATTGTGGTTTCCCTATCATGAACATTGAGATGTTATTAACAACAAGATCATATCGTTAGGAGAATGATATGATGGACATACTCCTATAGATAAGCGTAGCATAAAGATCAAGTCATTTTAATAGTTCAATTGCTATATGCTTTCTGATACATAGTAACCTAATTCCTTCGACCATGAGATCATGCATATCACCTTCACCGGAAGGATGCTTTGATGACATCAAACACCACACCGTAACTGGGTGGCTATAAAGGTGGCATTGAGTGTTCGGAAAGTATTGGTTGAGACACATGGATTAAGAGTGGGATTTGTCCATCCATATGACGGATAGATATACCATTGCCTTCGAACCACGCGCTAACTCATTCACTAACAAATGAGAGTTCCGTACCCAATCGTCTGTTTTATTAGTCGCACTAATACGGCCACTGTACATCCACCCATTATCAGACATCCTCTTCTGCTTTGTTGGGAGACAAACAACAAATATAACATTTTATATTAAACAGGAGATTAAATGCTTCATATTTTTATGCATTCATCAACCTACATGTCTAATAGGAAAAGAGGGTCCTAACTAGCCGCCGGATCGTAGATTGGGTAAGTTCTCCCTGGTTCTACCCCGATCCGAGCAGAATTTCGGCAGCACCTCCCCGCTGCTCTCCCGATACACGTCTCGACAAAAATCCAAGAGGATGTGCATCCTGAGAACAACGAGAAGGCGCCACCGAAATCCTGTCTCGAATCGAGGTAGAGCTAGGAAGAACCATACAAGCGTTACGGTTCAAAATATGTGAGACCACTAATGCATATTAAGTCGCGTAACGCTTACGTTTGGGATGACGCCTAGGTGACGCGACAGACTTGGTGATCTAGACACGAAAATAAACCTAGGTACAAGAGAGCCGAACGGATTCTCACCCTGATCGGTAGAGGAAGTAGTCGATCAACCGAGTGTCGAGGTCGGCGGCGGAACTCGGAGACGGGATCGAGGTGTCACCTACACCATCTCCTGCAACGACAGTCAGTCCTACAAGGATGGTCACTCCCGAAACACTACAAATTCTGTACATTGACATAAAGAGAACACCTTAGCCACAACATGTATAATTAGGCTCATTCAAAAAATATTCTACTTCTCACATACCGTTTCTAGTCCTATTTCTACCAATTCTATTTCTAAACAATTTTATTTCTATTTGTACCAATACATTTTAAAAACCGAAATCCACCACTACATACTTCTCACATGCTCATTTTATTTCTCACATGCTCACATACTGTTTCTACTCATACTTCTCACATGCCCATTTTATTTCTATTTCTACCAATTCTATTTCGAAATAATTTGCTAGGTCACATGCTCATTTCACTTTATTTCTATTTCTACCAATTTTATTTCTACCAATTCTAAACAATTTTATTTCTATTTGCTAGGTCACTGTGAGAGGTTGAGAGGAAGAGGGGAGTGGAGGAGGTACCTCAGGCGTGAGCCGAGGCTTGATGGAGGAGGGCTGGGCACGGGAGGCAGGTGGCGGCAGGGGAGGGATCTAGAGGCAAGGTCGGGGTCGGCTGGGGGAGGTGCGGCGCCGCGAGGAGGCTTCTGGCGGCGCTTGGGGAGGGAAGGGGAGGCGGTGCCTGTGGAGGAGGGAGGCTCATGGGGAGGAGGAGGCGGCGGCAGGGGAGGAGGAGGAGGCAGGGTCGGGCTCGGGGAGATGGTGCTGGTGTGGAGGGGATGGGACAGGAGGAGGCAGGGTCGGGGGTCGAGGATGGGGTAGGGGGAGGAGGAGGCAGGCTCGGCAAGCGGCGGCTGGTGCGGCGGGGTCGGGGGCAGGCTCGGGGAGGAGGATGCGGGGTCGGCTGGTAGCTAGGCGAAGGGTGGGATGAGTGGCTCGGGGTGGGCCGCGAGCAGACAAAATGGATCAGGCTACGCCGACGGCCAGGCATACGCCAAGGGCAGCCATCGACGTAGCTAGGTTTTTTTTCCTGTGTTTATTTAGGTCATAGGATGATGTAAAACCATGTTGGTTCACAAGTTGGGGCACTATCCTACCCGGTTTCACCGGAACAGGGAGATTCCCCCTTATACAAGTCCAGAACCTTCGCTTCTAGCTTAGAGCGCATGCATGCGAGGGGGACACATGCAAGCACCCGGAGACTAGTAGTTTTTGTATGTTCCAACACAACACCACACTTTCATGCATGTGCTAGGGCCACATACCTGCAGGTCCTTGAGGTAGTCAAAATTGAGAACAATCTAAAGGATATCAAACAACAAATTTCAGACTTTGTCGTGAAATTCTCTCATCTTGGTCTTTTGATTGACCCAAAGAGTGACCTTTCTGTTTCAAAAGTAGTCCAACAGCCTGCTTGGTTTTGTTGGTCAGCAGCTCTACCGTGAAGGGAAATTATACTCTTGCCGATTGGTTGAGGATTGTTTCTTAAAGTTAGTGACTAGGCACCCACCTACTGGTCATGAATTTCAGCATCCTCTAGAAGCTTATGCTCTAGCGCAAAGTTCATACTTCCATGGTCTCAATCCTTATGAAGAGCTGATACATGCTATATCTACAAGAGAAACTATCGTCTGCTCCTCAGGAGGGTTGACAGAACCAGGAACTCTATCCAAGAGTCTAATGGCCATCTTCCGAGATGTAGTTATATGCTATGATGGAATTGTATAATTCAATCTTTGCAACTTAAGTATAGATAAGATGATCTCACGGATTTTCCAAGTGCTATAACTCCTGGAGAACCGGTGGTCTACCCCTATAGCTTTCTCCGTACGAGGGTAGCCCAGTGCACTTTTCTTTTTGTTTTGGTTTTGTTTAGGACATATGTACATGGAAAGCAAAGGTTGGGCCGACTTTGCCATAAAATAGGCTCTGGTTGCCCCGTGGCGGGAGTTTCCACGTATATATCCAGGATTTTACCAAGTGTTAACGCATGTCTATAAAGGGGGTCACACTTGGGACTAACACATGGGACCTACCAACATTGCACCACACTCACACACATATGCTAGGGACACATGCAAGTTTTCATCTGATTCCGACGTTCTCGTGGCCTTCCTCCGGCGAAACCCTGATCTGCGGGCCTCAGATCGTCTACCCCCTAGACATTCTTCTGACATGGGTAGCCCGGCATAGCTCTCTCTTGTTTTGTGTTTGATTAGGTCATAGGATGATGTAAAACCATGTTGGTTCACAAGTTGGGGCACTATCCTACCAGGTTTCACCGAAACAGGGATATTTCCCCTTATACAGGTCCAGAACTTTCGCTTCTAGGTTAGAGCGCATGCATGCGACGGGGGACACATGGAAGCACCTATACTAACCTTACACCACACTCACACACATATGCTAGGGACACATGCAAGTTTTCATCTGATTCCGACGTTCTCGTGGTCTTCCTCCGGCGAAACCCTGATCTGTGCACACTCGGATCGTCTACCCCCCTAAACGTTCCTCTAACAGGGGTAACCCGACGTAGCTCTCTTTTTTTTTGAGTTTGTTAAGGTCATAGTATGATGTAAAACCATGTTGGTTCACAAGTTGGGGCACTATCTGTTGGAGATATGCCATAGAGGCAATAATAAATGTAGTTATTATTATATCTTTGTGTTTATGATAAATGTTTACATTCATGCTATAATAGTATTAACAAGGAAACATTAATACTTGTGTGATTTGTAAACTAAAATAGAGTCCCTAGTAAAGCCTCTTTATAATACTAGCTTGTTGGTTAATAAATGATTGTGGTTTCCCTATCATGAACATTGAGATGTTATTAACAACAAGATCATATCGTTAGGAGAATGATATGGTGGACATACTCCTATAGATAAGCGTAGCATAAAGATCAAGTCATTTTAATAGTTCAATTGCTATATGCTTTCTGATACATAGTAACCTAATTCCTTCGACCATGAGATCATGCATATCACCTTCACCGGAAGGATGCTTTGATGACATCAAACACCACACCGTAACTGGGTGGCTATAAAGGTGGCATTGAGTGTTCGGAAATTATTGGTTGAAAAACATTGATCAAGAGTGGATTTGTCCATCCATATGACGGATAGATATACTCTGGGCCCTCTCGGTGGAATGTCATCCAATTAGCTTGCAAGCATGTGACTGGCTCACAAGGGATCACATATCACGGGAACGAGAAAAGAGTACTTATCAGTAACGAGGTTGAGCTAGGTATGCAGAGATATCGACGATCATAACCTCGGATAAGTAAACTATCGTGAGACAAAGGGAAATTGGTATCATATGTAAGTGGTTCATTCGATCGCAAAGTAATCGTAGAAATATGTGGGAGCCATATGAATTTCCAGATTCCTCTATGGGTTATTGATCGGAGAAGTGTCTCGATCATGTCCGCATAATTCACGAACCGTAGGGAGACACACTTAAGGATTCGACGTTGTTTGAGTAGTTATGGAATGATGAGTAAGAGACCGAATGTTGTTCGGAGTCTCGGATGGGATCCGTGATATCACGAGGAGATCCGGAATGGTCCGGAGAATAAGATTTATATAAGGAAAGTCCTGTTTCGGGGTTGGAGAATGGTTCCGGTGTTTTCATCGGGAATGTTCTAGAAGGTTCCGGAATGTCCGGCACTCCGGAGGGGAAGGGTACATGAATGTGTCATATCAAGTTTGAATGATTGCATCATGTATTAGGTGTCATCACTGAACAAAATAAAGGGTTTAATCAAATCCTAGTTTGAAAAGTCTAACGCCAATTTGAAAAGTCAAACGGCTATTTTGTGAAGTGGAGGGGAAGGAGGAAACCGAGTTGGGGAGGAGTTCCTCCCCTCCACCGCCGGCCCACTTGGGATCCGAGTTGGGGAGGGACTCCCCTCCCCTTGGCCGGCGCCTCCCACCTATAAAAGGAGGGGCAGGGCTGCCCCTCCTAGCACACAAGATTGCCCCCTCTAAACCCTAACCTAGCCGCCGCCGCCCACCATAGCCGCCGCCTAGGGTTTCTCCCCTAGCCGCCGACTTGGGCAGCCCCAAGCCCTAGCCGCTGGCCCTAGCACCTACTCCTTGGTGTGTCTAAACCCTAGATCGCCGAGGAGCTCTCTCATAGTCCACCATACTCGCTCCGGCTTAAGGCGAAGCCCTGCGAGATCTCCCCTCTACTTCCGGTACCACGCCGTTGTGCTGCCGGAATCACGAGGAGAGTGCTACAACCTCTGCTGGAACAAGGGAGAGGAAGGTCTTCTTATACGAGCGTTTAACGGGTGACCAAGGAGCCTTTAATCCCGGAAGGATCGCTCACGCGATCTTGAGATCGGGAAGAGTACGACTACATCACCCACGAGAATCCGCTCTCATTAAACACTTTGGAATCTTCGAGGGTGAGTTATTCCATCGACTCGTTGCTACAATCTAGTAGATAGATCTTGGCTTGTTTGTTTGTATGCGGTAGAATTTTTTTGTTTTCCATGCTACGAAACCCTACACTATCCTACCCGGTTTCACCGAAACAGGGAGATTCCCCCTTATACAGGTCCAGAACCTTTGCTTCTAGGTTAGAGAGCATGCATGCGACGGGGGACACATGAAAGCACCTATACCAACCTTGCACCACACTGACACACATATGCTAGGGACACATGCAAGTTTTCATCTGATTCCGATGTTCTCGTGGTCTTTCTCCGGTGAAACCCTGATCTGTGCACACTCGGATCGTCTACCCCCCTAGATGTTCCTCTAACAGGGGTAGCCCAGCGTAGCTCTCTCTTGTTTTGTGTTTGTTTAGGTCATGAAGTTCAGCATCCTCCAGAAGCTTATGGTCTAGTGCAAAGTTCATACTTCCATGGTCTCAATCCTTATGAAGAGCTGGTACATGCTATATCTACAAGAGAAACTATCGTCCGCTCCTCAGGAGGGTTGACAGAACCAGGAACTTTGTTCAAGAGTCTAATGGCCATCTTGCGAGATGTAGTTATATGCTATGATGGAATTGTATAATTCAATCTTTGCAACTTAAGTATAGATAAGATGATCTCACGGATTTTTCAAGTGCTATAACTCCTGGAGAACCGGTGGTCTACCCCTATAGCTTTCTCCGTACGAGGGTAGCCTATTGGACTTTTCTTTTTGTTTTGGTTTTGTTTAGGACATATGTACATGGAAAGCAAAGGTTGGGCCGACTTTGCCATAAAATAGGCTCTGGTTGCCCCGTGGCGGGAGTTTCCACGTATGTATCCAAGATTTTACTAAGTGTTAACGCATGTCTACAAAGGGGTCACACTAGGGACTAACACATGGGACCTACCAACATTGCACCACACTCACACACATATGCTAGGGACACATGCAAGTTTTCATCTGATTCCGACGTTCTCCTGGTCTTCCTCCGACGAAACCCTGATCTGTGCACACTCAGATCGTCTACCCCCGTAGACGTTTCTCTAACAGGGGTAGCCCGGCGTAGCTCTCTCTTGTTTTGTGTTTTTTTAGGTCATAGGATAATGTAAAACCATGTTGGTTCACAAGTTGGGGCACTATCCTACCCGGTTTCACCGGAACAGGGAGATTCCCCCATATACCGGTCCAGAACCTTCGCTTCTAGGTTAGAGCGCATGCATGCGAGGGGGTACACATGCAAGCACCTATACCAACCTTGCACCACACTCACACACATATGCTAGGGACACATGCAAGTTTTTATCTGATTCCGATGTTCTAGTGGTCTTCCTCCGTCGAAACCCTGATCTGTGCACACTCGGATCGTCTACCCCCTAGACGTTCCTCTAACTGGGGTAGCCCGACGTAGCTCTCTATTGTTTTGTGTTTTTTTAGGTCATAGGATGATGTAAAACCATGTTGGTTCACAAGTTGGGGCACTATCCTACCCGGTTTCACCGGAACAGGGAGATTCCCCCTTATACAGGTCCAAAACCTTCGCTCTAGGTTAGAGCGCATGCATGCGAGGAAGGACACATGCAAGCACCTATACCAACTTTTCACCACACTCACACACATATGCTAGGGACACATGCAAGTTTTCATCTGATTCCGACGTTCTCGTGGTCTTCCTCTGGTGAAACCCTGATCCGTGCACACTCGGATCGTCTACCCTCCTAGACGTTCCTCTAACAGGGGTAGCCCGACGTAGCTCTCTCTTGTTTTGTGTTTGTTTAGGTCATGAAGTTCAACATCCTCCAGAAGCTTATGGTCTAGTGCAAAGTTCATACTTCCATGGTCTCAATCCTTATGAAGAGCTGGTACATGCTATATCTACAAGAGAAACTATCATCCGCTCCTCAGGAGGGTTGACATGAAGGGAATATGCCCTGAGAGGCAATAATAAAATGTTTATTATGTGTATTCCAAGTATATGATAGATGTTTATTTTGCATGCTATAATTGTATTGATACAGAAACGTTAATACATGTGTGTTTAATAAACAAACAGAAAGTTCCTAGTTATGCCTCTCTCATAAACTAGTTCGTTGATTAACAAGATGATCAAGGTTTCCTGATCATAGACATTGGATGTTGTTAATAACGAGATCACAACATTAGTGTAATGGTGTGATGAACATTCATCCGAAGTATAGCATTACGATCAAAGTCATTGAGTTTATATTGCTATAAACAAACTACGAAGTAATCCTAATCCTTAGACCATGAGATCATGCCAATCACTAACACCGGAAGAGTTTCTTGTTGACATCAAACGTCACTCCGTAACTGGGTGATTATAAAGATGGCTCCAAAGCTACTAAAGTGTTATGTTGAGAATCATGGATCAAGAGTGAAATTTGTTCATCCTGATGACGGATAGATATGCTCTGGGCCCTCTCAGTGATATCACATTGGTTAGCTTGCAAGCAAGTGATTTGATCACTAGAATGTTATATCACGGGAACGAGAAAAGAGTGCATGTTAGTAACGAGATCAACTAGGTATGGAGATACCGATGATCGAATCTCGGACATGTAATATATCGTGAAACAAAGGGATTAAGATACAAGCGTAAAAGGTTCCGACGATCACAGGAAAAGTCATCGTTGAATGTGTGGGAGTCAGTATAGATCTCCAGGTCCCGCTACTGATTATTAATCGGAGAAGGGTCTCGATCATGTCCGCATTATTCGCGAACCGTAGGGTGACACACTTAAGGGACACTGGCATCCAGTTGGAGCAAATGTTTCATGCCGAAAGAATAAACAAGCGCAGGAATTTATTTCACTAGATACCGAAACAGGTTTTCAGATGAAATTGCATAAAGAGGTTATGCATGTGAAATGGAATTATAGCAAGGGGTTATTTGTGAATGTTTGTCATTAAGTTAATTGACAAAATTCTGAATAAAATAAAAGAGTTTTATTTAATGAGAGTTTGCATTAAATTTGGTGGAAATTTAATGGGAATTTGAGTGGATTTTTGAGTGGAGAAAATTGAAGGGCCATTTTGTGAGTGGAGTGTCCACCCACATGAATGAAGGAGGGGAGGGGGCAGCCCCCATGGCCGGCGGCCACCCCTTTGGGTGCCCCCCTCCTCCTATAAAAGGAGCCCCTCCTCTCACTTGTCTCACACACCTCCTCGTGAAGGATCTCTCTCCCCCTCTAGAATTTATTCCCATGGTCTCGGCCTAGAGAGATACATGTTCCCGGTGGCTATTCGGCAAGAAAGGGTTGTGCTTCCGCTGCATCGCTGGAGCGAGGAGGCGGAGGTTGCCCGGTGTCTTGTACGTGTGTGCGAGCACGGATGCGCTGCTGCTTTGCGGCGCTAGGACTTCCTCTCGATCTTGAGATCGGCAAGAGATCGTCTACATCAACCACGAGTTGAACTCGTTAAGCTTTGTCCGTCTTCAAGGGTATGTTCTCTACGGATATACATCCGCCCGTTGTTTGTATCTAGTAGATAGATCTTGGTACATAGTTCCCATCGTAGGAAATTTTTTGTTTTCTATGCTGCGAACCCTACAGTGGTATCAGAGCCGGATCTATGCGTAGATGCTTTACACGGGTAGTACACATATGAGTATGTGGGCGATGATGATCATGTTGTTGCTCCTTAGTTGTAATTTTGGATATTGGTGGCATAGTGGGATGAAGCGGCCCGGACAAACTTTACATGTCCTCGCACATGAGACTTGTTCCACGCTTGACATGCAACTAGTTTGCATAAGTGGCTAGCGGGTGTCTGTCTCTCCTACTATAGTCAATATCTATTTTGCAACGAGTTGTCAACAATTTGGTTATCCTCATTGTGGTTCATGTTCGTAGGTAAGAACGGTTCTATCTCGAAAGCCCTAAGCCACGTAAAACTTGCAATGGATAAATTAGAGGCGTCTAGTTTAGATTGTTGCTGGGATAGTGTTATGATATGGTGATGTTGTAAGTAGAAGTATGAGATGATACTCTTACAACATACATAACGTGTAATCTCCATAGACCTTGGATTTACACATATAGGTATGATAGTGATCATACCACGATGCACATGATAGAGATCATATGCGGGAACCATATTATTTCACTAATAAACATGTGATGTTTGATAGCATCTTATATTGCTTGTTTAGCGCTTTGCTAGCATAATAAGATGATCCCTCTTTTAAATATCAAGATTGAAATGTGTTTTTCCTTTAGTATGCACCGATTATGTTTTCGTCGCTCCAAGACATCACGTGATGATCGGGTGTTCTTGGATCCACGACCATATTTCTGGTGTAAAACAGTTACACACGCGAATACTAAGGTTCTAACTTGGCGAGCCTAGCATACATGGCCTCGGAACACGGACCGAAAGGTTAAGCATGAGTCATATAGTCGATATGATGCCCATTTGATGCTCGCCTTTGAAGCTACACCAACTCACGTGATGATCGGACTTGGTGTAGTGGATTTGGTTCATGTAATCACCAAAAAGACACGAGGGATGTCGTTTTTGAGTGGGAGTTCATTCGTAATATGGATTAGTTGAACTCAATCTATCATACACTTAGTCTAAACTTTACAAATTCTGTTGTAGATGGCACCACCTGCTTTTAATTTCAATGTGTTCATGGAGAAAGAGAAACTTGCAACGAACGGTAGCAACTTTACCGAATGGGCCATGAATTTGAGGATTCTCCTCTCTGCTGCACAAAAGCAATATGTGCTAGAAGCGCCGTTAGGCCCCCACCTTTGAGGATGCCCCGACGAGGAGAAGAATGTCTATCGACTGTCAGAGGACCACAACTTAGTTCATTGCGGCATATTGTATGGGCTAGAGCCGGAACTTCGAAAGCGTTTCAAAAATGGCAATGCATTTGATACAATGGGTGAGTTGAAAATGATTTTCGACACACATGCTGCTGTAGAGAGCTACAACGCTTCAGAAAAGTTCTTTAGCTGCATGATGGAAGAGCACAGCTCCGTTAGTGAGCATGTACTCAAGATGTCGGGTTATGCCGATAAGTTTGTGTCCTTGGGAATATCGATTCCCATTAACTTAGGCATCCATCGTGTTCTGCATTCTCTGCCACCTAGCTATAAGAGCTTCGTGATGAACTATAATATGCAAGGCATGAAGAAGTCTCTCCCCGAGCTTCTATCAATGCTTAAAACTGCAGAAGTGGATATCAAAAAGGAACATCAAGTGTTGATGATCAGTAGGAACACTGGTTTCAAGAAAGACAAGAAGGGAAAACGGAAGGGAAGTAAGGGCGGCAAGCCTGTTGCCGTGCCTGAAAAGAAACCCCAAGTTGGACCTAAGTCTGATACCGAGTGCTACTATTGTAAGGGGAATGGCCACTGGAAGCGCAACTGCCCCAAGTATCTGGTAGACAAGAAAGTCGGCAAGGCAAACAAAGGTATATATGATATACATGTTATCGATGTGTACTTTACTAGTGCTCGCAGCTGTTGGGGTTCGTAGCATGGAAAACAAAAATTTTCTACCGCATGCAAACAAACAAGCCAAGATCTATCTACTAGATTGTAGCAACGAGTCGATAGGGGAACTCACCCTCGAAGATTCCAAAGCGTTTAACGAGAGCAGATTCTCGTGGGTGATGTAGTCGCATTTGCCGATCTCAAGATCGCGCAGAGACGATCCTTCCCAAGGCCATGTTCCGCGGCGCTTCCATGATCGGTCACACGTTATTTTCGATGAAGACCTTCCTCTCCGTGTTCCAAAGAAGCGGAGGTTGTAGCACTCTCGTGATTCCAAAGACGACGGCGTGGTACCGGAAGTAGAGGGGAGATCTCGTAGGGCTTCGCCTTAAGGCGGAGCGAGTATGGTGGACTATGAGAGAGCCTTGGTGATCTAGGGTTTAGACACACCAATTAGAAGGGGCTAAACCAGCGGCTAGGGCAATTAGAAGCTCTAACTCGGCGGCTTGGGAGAAATCCCTAGGCTGTGGCTAGGGTTTAGGTTTAGAGGGAGGCAACTTGTGTGTCTAGGAGGGGAGCCCTGCCCCTCCTTATATAGGTGGAGGAGGCGCCGCCAAGGGAGGAGTCCTCCCCAAATCGGATCCCTAGTGGGCGGCGGTGGAGGAGGAACTCCTCCCAACTCGGTTTCCACTTCTTCTCCACTTTCCAAAATAGCCGTTTGACTTTTCAAATTGGCGTTTGACTTTTCAAACTAGGATTTGATTAAACCCTTTATTTTGTACAGCGATGACACCTAGTACATGATGCAATCATTCCAACTTGCAATGACACATTCATGTACCCTTCCTCCGGAGTGCGGACATTCCGAACCTTCTAGAACATTCTGCTGAAAACACCTAACCATTCTCCAACCCCAAACAGACTTTCCTTATATGTATCTTATTCTAAGTACCATTCAGGATCTCATCGTGATATCCCGAATCCCATCCGAGACTCAACAACATTCGTCTCTTACTCATCATTCCATAACTACTCAACAACATCGAATCCTTAAGTGTGTCTCCCTACGGTTCGTGAATTATGGACATGATCGAGACACTTCTCCGATCAATAACCAATAGAGGAATCTGGAAATTCATATGGCTCTACATATTTCTACGATTACTTTGCGATCGAATGAACCACTTACATACGATACCAATTTCCCTTTGTCTCACGATATTTTACTTATCCGAGGTTATGATCGCTGGTATCTCGCATACCTAGTTCAACCTCGCATCGATAAGTACTATTTTCTCGCTCCTGTGTATGTGATCCCTTGTGAGAGTCCACATGCTTGCAAGCTAATTGGATGACATTCCACCGAGAGGGCCCAGTATATCTATTCGTCATATGGATGGACAAATCCCACTCTTGATCCATGTGTCTCAACCAATACTTTCCAACACTCAATGCCACCTTTATAGCCACCTGTTACTGTGTGTTGTTTGATGTCATCAAAGCATCCTTCCGAAAAATGTGATATTCATGATCTCATGGTCGAAGGAATTATGTTACTATTTATCAGAAAGCTTATATCAAATGAACTATATTAAATGACTTGATCTTTATGCTACGCTTAACTATAGGAGTATGTCCATCACATCATTCTCCTAATGATATGACCCTGTTGTTAATAACATCTCTATGTTCATGATCAGGAAACCATGATCATATATTAACCAACAAGCTAGTTTAACAAGAGGCTTTACTAGGGAATCTTTTATGTTTACAAATCACACAAGTATTAATGTTTCCGGTTAATACAATTATAGCATGGTATGTAAACATTTATCATAAGTATGAAGATATGATAATAACCACTTTATTATTGCCTCTTGGGCATATCTCCAACAGTCTCCCACTTGCACTAGAGTCAATAATCTAGTTTCAAACCTTTGTGTATTCAACACCTATGGCTTTCTGGTGTTGTATGTACACGATTGCTAGTGGTCAACTGAGATCTGGATCTGACACTTCCAGGTCCGTGTGTAATTGCATGTCCTTGCGTCTCTACGCATCACTCATTCTCTAATGAGATGGCTTTGTATAATTTTGGTCCTTCGGTGAGACCTTTAGTTCTTTGGGGTTAAAACATGTTGATAATATTATCATACAATATATCTTCATAGTATTATCCCGCTGTGAACTACACCTAGTTTGACAACAAACTACTTGACACAAATGCCCTCTTTAGCTGCTATTATAGCAGTCATATATTTAGCCTTTTGTTGTAGTATCTATCACAATGTCTTAACTTTGGAACTCATCCAAATCCATTATGGAACTTACTTTCCATTATATTGTGCCACCCTTAGTTTAGATTGAGATAAACTTAATTTGTACTCTGTGACAAAACTAGTATCAATGTAGTACTTTTACAATGAACTAACCATCTATTTGTCACTTCTACAAATAATATACTCTTAGTTCTTCCAAAAGATCATAAGGATATCCTTACTATCGTCCAATGATCATCTTATGAATCATTCTGGTATATGCTCATAACATTTAGAGCATAGGACATATCTGGATTTGTACATATCACAGTATGATTGATATAAATACTCTTTTTGATTTCATACATCAAGTATCAGTCTATACTTGAATCTTTGTTTCACTTACCAAGTGTCAATACACTTGAATATATCATCAATATTGAACTCATTCAATACATCATCTATGTACTTTCGGCACAACCATATTAGCGTCTATTGATGCCAAATATTTGGGTTTTGCCTAAGTCTTTCATCAGGATGAAATTCTTAATATGTGTTAATAAAAGATACATCATTTCTAATTAACAATATGTCCTCCACATAATGTATTAGAAATATGTCTTAGCGCTCCCACTTAATTTCTTGCAAATGCAAGCATCTTCATTGTCTCCGATGAAATTAAACTCTTTTAACAGTTTCATCATAGTGAAGATTCCAACTCCGCTATGCTTACTTCAACCATTGAAGTTTGCATATGCATTTAGCATCCTTTGAATTAACAAAACCCTTTGGACCGTGTCATGCACACGTCCTAGGTAACCCTTCTATTAGAAGAACTTGTTTTGTTTATTCAACTACCACATAACAAAAAATATATGTAGTGGTTGCTACATTAATCCGTCTAGACTAAATATCGCTATGAAAGATCAAAATCTTGTCATAGTCAACCTTTGAACATTTTTGTGAACTCTTTCCCAACATGTCGACTATTTCATAGATGTGAAACATCCATGTCTACTTCTTTATAGATCCAAACACAACTGTAAGGTCTTACACCTTTCTCGAGGGTCCTTCAAGTTCAAAACTTGATTTCTCGTGTATGGAACTATCACGGATTTTATGGCTTCAAGCCATTTGACGGAGTCAGGGCCCATCGTCGCTTCTTTGCATGTAGTCAGATCATTATTGTCAAATAATGATTTAACTCTCAAATCTTGGTATTTGATTGTTTACCCGACCTACTTGTTTTAATAGGAACTTAGATCTTCGTGACCACAACCTTTGAGGCACGTGAGCCATGAGCATTATTGCTTCCTCCGGAACACTTTTCTGCGCATAACTCGCACATATAGCTAAGGTTCCTTTAACCTTATCAAAGTTCTATTGTCCTCCCACTTATCTTTTCACGAAAAATTCCTTCTCAAAGAAACTTGACGTTCTAAGCGACAAACACTTTTGTCTCCGGTGTTTATGGAGGAATACTTAACAGTAATACAAAGACAGGTTTATCCGACTTTGGTTGCAAACATCTTTATTATGCATAGCAAACCAATGTTTAAGAAATTACAACATTGGTTTTATCCCAAACCATAACTTTATATGGTGTCATTTCAGCGGATTATGATGGAGCTCTTTTCAGTGGAAAACGGTAGTCTCTAAAGCTTTTAATCTTTAAAATATAATGGCAGTTCTATGAATTACACCTTTGATCTTACCATGTCAAACAAGGTTTTAATTACATATCTCGAACGCTCCATACTCTTATGGTGTTTCGGGAAATGCAAATCCACGTAATCCATTCCTTAAATCTTAGGTATTATGCTAAACTTGTAACTCAAATATCTTCCTTTATGATCTTTATCATAAACTATTTATATTCTTATTACAATGATTTTGCACTTCATCTTGAAAGACTTTGAACTTTTTCAAATGTTTCATACTTCATCCTTATTAAGTAAATATTCATATATTCACTCAAATTTTCGGAGAAAGCATATGAAGTTGAAATCCATCACTCTTGACTACATATAATGGATTTCATACAACAATATGTACAAGTTCCAATAAGCTAGTCATTTGTTCCCTTTTGGCCTATGAACGAAGTTTTAATTATCTCTAGGAAAGTTCCACAAGAGTCATGTGATCAAAAATCAAAAGACTCCAAAATTCCATCCACATGGAGTTTCTTCATGTTTTCTTTCCAATATAATTTAAACGGCGATGTCACTTCCTAAGTGATCTTTCAATCAATTTGTCTTTCGACATTTTTAACACTAGTTTTATGGATGTGATTTCTCCAACGAGATTTGTGAATCATCCATCTTTTATGGATTACGGCAATTATTTGAACAACCCTTTTGTTCTCATAATACCTGATAAAACAAATCTTGAAGGCAAGCTTTGATGTTTAACGAGCAACACAATAACCCTTTATTTGTTCTCGATGAACATCATCACATATTATTTTGCTAGTTACTTAGGCCATTGTAGTTCATGAATTGTGTTGTTTCGTATGACGATTCACACCAACAAATTCAGTATCAAATACTTAAGAACCACATTGTTTAATAAGCAAAGAATATAGCCATAACATGTATATCATCTATATACTTAAACTGAACAATTCTAGTCTTTCTTTTTTCGCCATATATTTATGAGATTCTCTTCAAGATTTATTTTCTGTTTGAAAGAATCTATCAACATCAACAGTGGAGTCATACATATGACACATAGTCCAAAGCGTGTATAATTAAATACCAATGTCTTTGGACTTGCACTTTTAAGTAGATCACCATCATCAAATGTTTGGTGTTCTTTCAAATCCCTTTCTTTAGTAATCTATTGGTGTAGTAAACACTTTACCTACATCAAATATTCACCCTTATCATGGAATTATCCATGATCAAGCTACTTTTAGCTTATAACGGTGAACTGCGAGTATAATGTTGCTCTCCAAAACATTTTGGAGGATTAGGACAACTAGTGTCTTCAAACTTTTGCAAATTCTCATCAAATACGAGAACATGACTTTTTCCATATTATACTCTATCATGTTGCAACCAAAACTTTGTTTCAGATATCACAATATCTTCCACACATCATGGTTTCTGAAACAACTCTTTCAGATCCTAGATAACCTTGATATTAAGACAATCCTTTGAATATCAAGAATCATGGAGACAAACATGATACTCATACACTAACACTTGGAATTGCCACTCTTGATTTAATACTAATTATTAAACTTCATGGAGTAACCAGAACTTACTGAAAGTTTGCAATAGGACTTTTAAACTTTAGATTAACACTTCAAAACAATACGATACCAGTTCAGAAGTAACTAACCAGAATTCTATAGTTCTATCATCTCAATTAAAACTAAGCGCAAGGTGGTAAACGGATGCCAATGACTACAACAACTATGCAAATTCACTTTGATTTAATTTATGATAAATAGTGTTCAACTTTTAATCATATTGCCGTTGAACTCCCACTCAAAACAATATCCCTCACATTGTTTTAGTGATCACACGAACCAAATCCACCACATCAAAACCGATCATCACGAGAGTTGATGTAGCTTCAATGGCGAACAATCAACATGTTCATCATATCTACTATATGACTCATGCTTTACCTTTCGGTGATCCGTGTTCCGAGACCATGTATGTACATGCTAGGATCATCAAGATAAACCTTAGCTTCCGCATGAGCAAATCTGGCTTGCTCACGTTGTATACACTCGCAGAATCTAACACACCCGATCATCACGTGGTGCTTCGAAACAACGAGCTTTAGCAACGGTGCTTACTAAGGATGAACACTTTAAAACTTGAAATTGTGTGCTTGAGGGATCATCTTATAATGCTACCGTCGTTAACTAAGCAATACAAGATGCATAAAAGGATTAACATCACATGCAATTCATAATATGTGATATGATATGGCCTTTCTTCTTGTGCTTCCGATCTACATCTTCAAGCACGAACATGATCTCCATCATCACCGGCATTGCATCAAGGTCAATGCCGCTCCATGGTTGTCGCCCACCAGCTTCAACTATTACAACTACTTTGAATGCATAAACGGGTCTTAACAGAATTTAAAGACAACCATATGGCTCCTGCCGGTTGCCAACTTACAATAAGGAACATTGCATACATCATATATAATCACAATCATGGCCATATCACATCACAGCACACCCCTGCAAAACGAAGTTAGACGCCTCTAATTTTCTTTGCATGTTTTACGTGGTTTGGGGCTTTCAATAAGTGTCGTTCTAACTTACGAACAAGAACCACAACATTGATACTAGTATTGTCAATCACCCGTTGTAAATTGAATCTTAACTATGTTGGGAGAAACAGGCACCCGCAAAGCCACTTATGCAATACAAGTTGCATGTCAAGCGTGGAGCAAGTCTCATGAACGATGTCATGTAAGGTTAGCCCGGGCCGCTTCATCCCACCATCCCGCAAGATGCAAAGTACACAAGAAGCAATCGACAACAAAAGCATCAACGCCCACAATGACCATTGTGTTCTACTCGTGCAACAGATCTACATATAGACACGGCTCTGATACCACTGTTGGGGTTCGTAGCATGGAAAACAAAAATTTTCTACCGCATGCAAACAAACAAGCCAAGATCTATCTACTAGATTGTAGCAACGAGTCGATAGGGGAACTCACCCTCGAAGATTCCAAAGCGTTTAACGAGAGCAGATTCTCGTGGGTGATGTAGTCGTACTCTTGCCGATCTCAAGATCGCGTAGACGATCCTTCCGGCGCTGCGTTCCGGCAGCGCTTCCACAGTCGGTCACACGTTCGGTACTCGATGAAGACCTTCCTCTCCCTTGTTCCAGCAGGCAGCGGAGGTTGTAGCACTCTCCTCGCGATTCCGGCAGCACGACGGCGTGGTACCGGAAGTAGAGGGGAGATCTCGCAGGGCTTCGCCTTAAGCCGGAGCGAGTATGGTGGACTATGAGAGAGCCTTGGTGATCTAGGGTTTAGACACACCAATTAGAAGGGGCTAAACCAGCGGCTAGGGCAATTAGAAGTTCTAACTCGGCGGCTTGGGAGAAATCCCTAGGCTGTGGCTAGGGTTTAGGTTTAGAGGGAGGCAACTTGTGTGTCTAGGAGGGGAGCCCTGCCCCTCCTTATATAGGTGGAGGGAGGCGCCGGCCAAGGGAGGATTCCTCCCCAACTCGGATCCCTAGTGGGCGGTGGAGGAGGAACTCCTCCCCAACTCGGTTTCCCACTTCTTCTCCACTTTCCAAAATAGCCGTTTGACTTTTCAAATTGGCGTTTGACTTTTCAAACTAGGATTTGATTAAACCCTTTATTTTGTACAGCGATGACACCTAGTACATGATGCAATCATTCCAACTTGCAATGAAACATTCATGTACCCTTCCCCTCTGGAGTGCCGGACATTCCGGAACCTTCTAGAACATTCCTGCTGAAAACACCGGAACCATTCTCCAACCCCGAAACAGGACTTTCCTTATATGAATCTTATTCTCCGGACCATTCCGGATCTCCTCGTGATATCCCGGATCCCATCCGAGACTCCGAACAACATTCGGTCTCTTACTCATCATTCCATAACTACTCAACAACATCGAATCCTTAAGTGTGTCTCCCCTACGGTTCGTGAATTATGCGGACATGATCGAGACACTTCTCCGATCAATAACCAATAGAGGAATATGGAAATTCATATGGCTCCCACATATTTCTACGATTACTTTGCGATCGAATGAACCACTTACATACGATACCAATTTCCCTTTGTCTCACGATATTTTACTTATCCGAGGTTATGATCGCTTGTATCTCCGCATACCTAGTTCAACCTCACATCGATAAGTACTCTTTTCTCGTTCCCGTGGTATGTGATCCCTTGTGAGCCAGTCACATGCTTGCAAGCTAATTGGATGACATTCTACCGAGAGGGCCCAAAGTATATCTATCCGTCATATGGATGGACAAATCCCACTCTTGATCCATGTGTCTCAACCAATACTTTCCGAACACTCAATGCCACCTTTATAGCCACCCTGTTACGGTGTGGTGTTTGATGTCATCAAAGCATCCTTCCGATAAAGGTGATATGCATGATCTCATGGTCGAAGGAATTATGTTACTATGTATCAGAAAGCTTATAGCAAATGAACTATATTAAATGACTTGATCTTTATGCTACGCTTAACTATAGGAGTATGTCCATCACATCATTCTCCTAATGATATGACCCTGTTGTTAATAACATCTCTATGTTCATGATCAGGAAACCATGATCATATATTAACCAACAAGCTAGTTTAACAAGAGGCTTTACTAGGGAATCTTTTATGTTTACAAATCACACAAGTATTAATGTTTCCGGTTAATACAATTATAGCATGGTATGTAAACATTTATCATAAGTATGAAGATATGATAATAACCACTTTATTATTGCCTCTTGGGCATATCTCCAAGAGTAGCACCTGGGTATTTGATACTGGTTCAGTTGCTAATATTTGTAACTCGAATCAGGGGCTGCGGAACAAGCGACCGCTAGCAAGGGGTGAGGTCAAGATGCATGTCGGCAATGGATCAAGCGTTGATGTGATCGCCGTTGGAACGCTGCCTCTCCACTTGCCGTCAGGATTAGTTATAAACTTGAATAATTGTTATCTGGTGCCTGCACTGAGCATGACCATTGTATCTGGATCGTGTTTGATGCGAAGTGGTTATTCATTTAAATCCGAGAACAATGGTTGTTCCATTTATATGAATGAAATCTTTTATGGTCATGCACCGATGATGAATGGTTTATTTCTTTTGGATCTCGATAATAATGTTACACATATTCATAATGTTGATGCTAAAAGGATTAAACTAAATGATGATATATCCACATATATGTGGCACTGCCGTCTAGGTCATATTGGCGTTAAATGCACGAAGAAGCTCCATTCGGATGGACTTTTGGAATCACTTGATTATGAATCATTTGATACATGTGAGCCATGCCTTATGGGCAAGATGACTAGAACGCCGTTTTCCGGTTCAATGGAACGGGCGGCAGATTTATTGGAAATCATACATTCTGATGTATGCGGTCCAATGAGTGTGTCGGCGCGAGGTGGATATCGTTATTTTGTTACTTTCACGGATGATTTGAGTAGATATGGTTATATCTACTTGATGAAACACAAGTCTGAAACCTTTGAAAAGTTCAAGGAATTTCACAATGAAGTGGAAAATCATCGTAATAGGAAGATCAAATTTCTACGGTCAGATCGTGGAGGTGAGTATCTAAGTTACGAGTTTAGCACTCACATGAAAGAGTGTGGAATTGTTTCACAACTCACACCTGCCGGAACACCACAGAGAAATGGTGTGTCGGAACGTCGTAATCGTAGTTTATTAGATATGGTTCGATCTATGATGTCTCTGACGGACTTGCCGTTGTCATTTTGGGGTTATGCACTAGAAACTGCTGCATTTACTTTAAATCGGGCACCATCTAAATCCGTTGAAAAGACACCGTATGAATTGTGGTTTGGAAACAAACCTAAGCTGTCATTTCTTAAAGTTTGGGGATGCGATGTTTATGTGAAGAAACTTCAACCGGATAAACTCGAACCCAAATCGGAAAAATGCATCTTCATAGGATACCCTAAGGAAACTATTGGGTATTCCTTCTATCACAGATCCGAGGGCAAGGTTTTTGTTGCCAAGAATGGATCCTTTCTAGAGAAAGAGTTTCTCATGAAGGTGTGAGTAGTCGGAAGGTAGAACTCAAGAGGTTATTGAACCTTCTCTTCAAAGTATGGCGAGTAACAATGGAAGTTGTTCCGGAGTTGGCTTCACCTGTTGAAGAGGGAACTAATGATAATGATCATGAAACTCCGAAGAGAGTATCACCGAACCTCGCAGTCAAGCAGACGCAGCTCCCGACTCAGATGCTGTAGAAATTCCTGTCATGAATTTCATGGTTGATGAAAATGATGTCGCAGATGAAGAAGCGATGATGAGCCCGGATTCCAACAAATGGTTAGAAGCCATGAAATCCGAGATGGAATCCATGTATGAAAATCAAGTTTGGAACTTGGTGGACTTTACCTCACGACCGAAGGCCGTGGAGAACAAATGGATTTTCAAAAGGAAAACTGATGCTGATGGTAATATAACCGTCTATAAAGCTCGACTTGTCGCAAAGGGGTTTCGACAAATTCAAGGAGTTGACTACGATGAGACATTCTCTCCCGTAGTGATGCTAAAGTCAGTTAGGATTATGTTAGCAATTGCTGCATATTTCGATTATGAGATATGGCAGATGGATGTTAAAACCGCGTTTCTCAATGGTAATATTGAGGAAGAGTTGTATATGATACAACCAAAGGGTTTTGTCGATCCTAAGGATGCTAACAAGGTGTGCAAGCTTCAGCGATCCATCTATGGATTGAAGCAAGCATCACGAAGTTGGAATCTCCGCTTTGATGAGGTGATCAAAGAGTTTGGATTTGTCCAAACTTATGGAGAAGCTTGTATTTACAAGAAAGTGAGTGGGAGCAATGTGGCATTTCTGATATTATATGTGGATGACATATTATTGATCGGAAATGATATAGATCTTATAAACAGTGTTAAAAGTTATCTAAACAACAAATTTTCAATGAAGGACCTAGGTGAAGCGTCATACATATTAGGCATAAAGATCTATAGAGATAGATCTAGGCGCCTAATAGGGCTATCACAAAGTACATACCTTGATAAGATTTTAAAGAAGTTTAAAATGGAGGATAGTAAGAAGGGGTTCTTACCTATGACACAAGGCACGACATTGAGTAAGACTCAAAGTCCGCTTTATGGAAGAAAGAGAGATAATGGACAAGGTCCCCTATGCTTCAGCCATAGGCTCTATAATGTACGCCATGCTATGTACAAGACCGGATGTGGCACATGCTATTAGTTTGACTAGTAGGTACCAATCGGATCCGTGTTCGTAACATCGGAAAGCGGTCAAGAATATCCTTAAGTACTTGCGAAGAACTAAGGATATGTTTCTTGTATACGAAGGTGAAGAAGAGCTCGTCTCTAAGTGTTATGTTGACACTAGCTTTGACACTAATCCGGATGACTCTAAGTCTCAATCCGGATACGTATTTCTCATGAATGGCGGAGCGGTTAGTTGGAGGAGCTCCAAACAACCTGTGGTGGCGGGATCAACAACGGAGGCCGAATATGTTGTTGCTTCAGAAGCGGCTCAGGAAGCAGTTTGGATGAAGGAGGTCATATCCGAACTAGGTGTGGTTGCAAACGCGTTGGACCCAATGGTGATCTATTGTGACAATAATGGTGCCATTGCCAATGCCAAAGAGCCAAGGTCTCACAAGCATTCCAAGCATATTAAGCGCCGGTTTCACTCCATCCGCGAGCATGTCAAGGATGGAGATCTAAAGATTTGTAAAGTACATACGGATCTCAATGTAGCAGATCCGTTGACTAAAACTCTCCCTAGAGCAAAACATGATCTACACCAGAACTCCATGGGTGTTAGATACATCACTATGTAACTAGATTATTGTCTCTAGTGCAAGTGGGAGACTGAAGGGAATATGCCCTGTGTAGCATCCCAATTGTCTAACAATTGTAATGCTACTTGGTCTAGTAATATAATGGCTACTTCATATATATAATTGTTGCATCATAATTATATCATGCTCATGTCATCATGCCACCTTGCATTTGAGCATCATATAAAACCCTTTTTGCTTTGGTTCTTCTCTCATATGCATTAATAATTGTATTTGCCTCTTGATATTGTATTTGGTTATTGATATATTGTTTAATGCCCAAGTTGAGTTGGAGGCATATCTTTTATTTAACTCCACCACCTTTCTTGTCATCACCTCATCTTTCCACCATTCCATTATCCATGAGCTTGCAATTGTTTTTCTTTTGGGTTTTACCTCTAGCTCATATGGGTTGGGATGGATCCAATTCCATTCCACTTGCTCTCATCTTAGCATCATGTTGTTTTCACATTATTGATATATGAGAGCCACATGGCCACCTTTGCATGCCTTGTGAGTGGAACCCTTTTCCTAGCTTCCATATGGATTATTATGGATTTATGCTCCTGTGGGAATATTTTTGGGACTAGTAGACATCTAGTGGAATATACACACTAGCAAGTCCCAATTATAATCAAATGTGATCATCTCCATCTACTCCATCTAGAATTTCCTTTAAATTCTTTAGCTTGGATTAAACCCACTTTTGGGAATGCATAGGAATAATGCCATGTAAATATTATTGTTTTCACAAGATTAAGCATGGCATTAATTGTTTTGCATGGGCCATGCAAGTACCACCTTTTTCTAGCCTTTGGTTTTTATTTGAATCTTTGAGTGGATCTTCCCATATCTCTACCCTTATGCTTGATCTTGCTTGATGCATGCAAGCATCTAAAACCCCATCACCATCTCCATCCATGCCATCACCACCTTTTCTTCTCTTCTCTCTTTTGGCTTGATCTAGTTTGTCTTGCTAAAATCCACCACCACAATTCTATTCCTCTCTTCCACTCCTTTTGTGGATCTTGTTTAAGTTGCTAAACCCTACACCTTTTCCTCATGTTCTTGCTTGATCTAAGTTTGAAGCATGCAAGCTTCTTAAACCCTAAGCCATCTCCCTCTCTTTCTTATCCTCTATCTAAGATCCTCCCTAATCACCTACCCCATCATCACCATACCCCCTCCCTCTAAACCCTAAGTACCCTCCCTCATCTCTCCTCTCGCTAGCAGAGCCACCCCACCATGACCTACCCTAGCTACCCACCTGCCTCTCTCGGCCTCACTCCTCTCTCTGCCCTGTAGGCCCCACCTGGCTACCCCTCTCCCTGGTCCCACACCTCATCTACTCCCTCTCTCTCTCTACCCAACCCTAGTACCAACCTAGCCCGAGCCTCCCCTCTCCTCTTTTCTCCTCTCTCCCTGTCCTGCATGCCCCACGCCGAACCACCCGAGCCTGGCCTGCCATGCCCCACTTGGAAGCCCCTGCCCGTGCCTGCCCTGGCCTCCCAGCTCGAGCACGTGAAGGAGGGGGAAAAAGGTGGCCGAGCCACCTTTAACCTACCCACTCCCCCACGACACCCCCTCTCCTCTCCCGTCCCTATCTACTCCCTCTCGGCTCTCCTCTGGCCTCTCCAGATCTGGCCGAGGCGCCCTGGCCTTCCTCCCTCCCTCTCCACCGACCCCAGCTTCCTCTCGCCGGCCACCGTCTGCTCCACCGGCGCTGCTTCGACCCAGACGACAAGCGCGACGTGGAGGTGATCGAGGAGGACAAGGAGGTCCTCTGCATCCGCTCAGACACGCCCGTCCGAGGAGGAGGAGTCCTAAGCTGAACCACCGCCGCCCCGACGCCAAACCCTAGCTCCAGATCGTCTGCCTCGTCGCCGATCGACCGCTCCCCTGCCCGATCCGACGCCACCGACAGCCTCGCGGTGAGCCTCTCCACCCCCCTGACATGGTCCGCCTCTCTGAACCGCCCTAGCCTCACCGGACTTTCCGTCGAACGGACTCCGTGCGCCGGAGTGCACTGGCGTCTGCACGCTCTCGCTCCGCGTAGCACCTCACCTAGGCCACGCCCACCTCCCTAACAACAACGCCAGGCCACCGCAGCGGTATCCGCCTACGCGCGCGCATGCCAGGTCCAGATTTCGATCCCGCGCGCCGCGCCCCGCGACCTGTCGTGCACCGACCCGTCCGCAGCGCAGAGGAAGATCCACAGTACCGCGTCGCCGTTTTTGCAGAAAACCCCTATAGCTTTTTACTCCTAAACCCGTGGTCCGCCTGAGCCCACCTGTCAGCCGTAGTACCATTTTGTAGTTAGACCCTCCTGTTTCTCCAGCCGCAACCCGCAGTACCCCGGATCTCCCACGTGTCGGCCTGCTGGCGGCGCGCCTGCGTGGTGGCCCCGAGGTTGTCGTGGCCCCCTGTCATTCGCTTAGGCTAGGTTAGCTTCAAGGTGATAAAAGTTTTTCATGCTGTGATGCCCAGTCAGCACCTGGCCCCACTGGTCATTGACTGTGGCTGGATCTGTGCGAGTAACAAAAGTTTCTGTCTATTTTCTGTTTTAATTTAAATCTTTTCAAATTAATTCAAATTCAAAAAAATTCAAATCTGTTTTATAATAACTTTTAAAATATAATTCCAAATAATACAAATAATATATGTTTTGAAATCAGAAAAATGTGAGGATTTCAAATCTGCCATTCAAAATATATTTTGGACACCTTAATTTCCAATTTAATTAAAATTACAAGAAAATGCCCTTTTGCCTTAATTAATTAATAACTTTTGTTTTATAAGTCCAAATTTAACAAATGATATGTCTAAAATGATTAGCTCGACGAGACCTTTCTGTTTATGCATTCCTTGTTCTGTTTTGCAGCATGCATCATATAAATATAAAGTATGCAGCAACTAATATGAGGATAAAATGGGGCCAAAACTCAATAAAATGATTTATTCTTGTATTCCACACCTCACCCATGCCATGCTACTTTATTGCCATGCAAAATTGTGCATCATTCATCATGGAATGATTGGTTGCTTGTCGCATTTATTCATATGCTTGTGCACTTTATTTATGTTGGCCCTTGTTTGTTTGGTTCTTCTTCGAATAGACGCTGAGCAGGGGATATATCAAGAAACCCAGGAGCACTACCCAGATCCTTCTCTCGCTTCAACTGAGCTACCAGGCAAGCACTACCACATGCTTGCATACATACAGTACCTATTGCCTCTATCTTATTCTTGCATCATGGAGTCGCGATTGCATTAGATTGAATCCCAAGTATTGCATAGCCTTTACTTTAAACCCCACCGAAGCTTGTTCCTCCATCCCATGAGCCATTACTACAGGAGTTGTTTGAGCCATGCGAGTCGTAGAACAGCATGTGTAGGTTATGTGAGTGTCTGATGGATAACGAGGTACCTATACAACTTAATCTGAGTAGTAATGGGATAACTAATGAAAGTGGCATCGGTGAGCCATATTTGCTATTTGGTTTTTCAGGCTCACTTGTGTCCCGTAGGACCCCGAGTACTTGATTCCTGTTCCTTGAATATTCGCGCTATCCACATCCGGGAGGCTTATGAACCCCCCTGAGCCAGAGCTTGATTCATTCTTATTTTCTTGGGGCCACAAACTAGTTTGAGGATTTATTTAATATCCTGTACTTATGCCATGCTTTACTGCTTTATTTAAATTGTGCGAGGTACTGCACACTGTACTGTTTAGGGCCGTGACTCGTTTTCGCTGTATCGACAAGCCCAGTCACACTTTCGGGTTCCCAGTCGTTTACCGCCACAAAACCTTGAGTCCGTCTCAGTGGCCAGCTTCGTTGCGGGTAGCTTAATGGGGTGGCCCCCTGAAATATTTCTGAATCCTGTGATCGCTTTGTCGTGACTGCCTCGTTGGTTTTGATTTGGTTTTTCCGAGGTTGATCGAGTGTGTGTTGCTATTTGTGCACCCCTGCAGGGTAAAACTTTCTGAAAGCCGTGTCCGCGGTTATGGACAACTTGGAGCACAGTTTCTCGATCATAGATAAGTATAACTAAAGTACCGCCTTTAATTTGACTAAGTAACTGACTAGTAAATAGTGCAACACTCATGGAATGGATAATAAAACTGCCAACGGATGGGGGGTTGTTCGTCCGCTTCCTCGTCGGTAAGCGAGGAGGAGGATGGATCTGTTGATATTACCTTTATAACTGTTGTTATTAATTCACGGACATCCGTCTATCTCTGGTTAGGCGGATGGTTAGCGAGTATCTATAGAATTGTTAGGGTTTATCTTTTGCTGCAATTGCGTCACCCCAGGTTGTGTCCCCTTTAGAGGCATAAAGACTTGCTGAGTACCCCTAGGGTCTCACACGATAAATTGTTTGATTCAGATGCAGTGTAAGCTCGCAAGATGGATACTGGGTGGAGGAGACGACGATGTGGGCAACGATCATTCGTGTAGAGATTCCGGAACGGGATCCGTGAGATCTGTGGGCGGATGTGTTTATTTATGGGGCATCTTATGCCGATTTGCTTCTTATCCGCATCGGATTTTGTCTTCCGCTCACCGATACTACGATGTTTGATGTATGAGGAGATATCCTAAACTATTATATCTATCTAGGATTTTTGGATCTTGCCGTATGGCGTTGCTATATTTCCTTTCTTTTTAGATGGAATGGCTCTGATGTACTGTTGTATGGTGGCTTGCATACATACTCATTTGTGTATGTAGTTGATCCCTTCGCCTGCCGATTACGCCGCCCGTTCTTGTCCCGATGTTTGGAAATGGTTAGGACGGCCGAAAGGTTCACCCGTGAGTGGCATTTGGGCCCCAGCACTATTTTAACCATTTCCGCCATCCAGCTTGTAACTAGGAGCGTATTCACCGAGGTAGTTACAATTGGTATCGAGCCATCCCGCCTTCGTGGTCTCAGCCAAATGGTCGTTGTCTGTCTAGAAAATATTTTGGTAGTTATGTATACTAGGGAAAACAAAACGCAGAGTAGGACTGCCCACTTTTCTTCTTACCCACCCACCCACCCTTTTCTGGTAAGGAAGTGTAACGTTTTCAATCCTCTTCTTAAAATTCAAACTAGGATTCACGTGTTCTGGGTTTCCGTAGTACCATAGGTTGTGTGTTTGTGTGTGTGTGTGTGTGTGTGTAATTCCTTGTCTATCTGTTGCATCCAAGTTGTTGTCACAATCTGCCTTTTGGGTTATCAACTGTTGGTACATTCCATACCGACAGGCTTTTGCAAACCGATGCGATCTATCTGATTCGTTGTATACCGACGCGATCCGTCTTACTCTTTGTTATCCAACGTTATCTTGTTTGGGTTGTTCGTTTCCGTAGTTACTAATCTGTAGGATCATCTTGAGAAGAAGGTGTTGAGATATGTGTTTTACTTATTCATGTGCGGAGTAATGATTTGAGTGCGGGATGGAGTCGCGACCATACCACTACTCTTATCATTCGCTCTTGTATATTGAATTGGTAGAGTCACTAATCTTGATTCGTTAAGTGATTTTGCGCATCTATTGGTATTTTAATGCCGAAATTTGTGGAAATTTTTTCTTTGACAGTTGTGTACCACACTCCTTTTCAGTCGTGTGCGATATGCTTAATATCTTCTAGGTGCTTTGAACTTTGTTGATATTTCAATATCATCTTAGTAAATTGTATCCTTTAATCTTGATTGATTCCATCTCGGTACTATTTTGGATTATTATTATTTTCCATCATAGTACTGACTTGTGTTTTATATCAATCACAGGATGGCACCACCACGCCGTTCTGAGGAGGACACACAACCTGAACTGGGGGCAGCGTTGTCAAGCATCGCCAATGCCTTGGCAGCAATGCAGCAGAACCAACGGCGTTTCGAGGAAAGTGTCAGGAGGAATGAGTTTGTTCCGCTACCTCCACCTCCCAAGCGAGGAGACATCAAAAGCTTTCTGAAGTTCAACCCACGCCAATTTGATGTTTCTAATCAACCACTTGATGCTGATGATTGGTTGCGTGAGATGTCAAGGCTGCTGATGACTGCTGATGTTCCTGAGCAAGAATGGGTAAAGTGTGCTACTCACCTTCTGAAGGGAGATGCAGCTCTCTGGTGGGAGAATTACCTGAAGGCAACCGCACCGGTTTTCAGCCTACTTGGGGACAGTTCACTGGAGCTTAAAGAGCAAGATTCTCGAGAAATTGTCATGGAGAGGATGAAGGAAGTGTTTCAACCTCAAGCAGGGCAATGACAATGTCAATACCTACATCGAAACTTCATGAACCTTTCTCGTTATGGTGGCGATGAGATCTCGATGACAAGAAGAAGCAAAGAGGTTCAGCAAGGGCTCAATGCATCGATTAAATATGCAATCACACATGCAAGGCAAGGCGTCTTTCCGAACTTCAGCATACAGCTCTGCAGGAAGAGGCAAGTAGGCAAGTGTTTGAGGAGTCAAAGAAACACAGCCGTGATGCAGCAGGTTCTTCAGCTATGTCAACTCCTTCTAAGCGTCGTGTCTGGGTTCCTAACACCCCACCGTCTCTCCCGGCTCCACCAAGACCTTCAAGCTTCGCGGCAAGGCCACCAAACTTCCTCACTGCTGCTCCCAGGGGCTACAACCACCACTACCCTGGAGCGCCTGGCGGAGTCCCTGGCTACGTTGCTCCACGTCCACCTGGTGCTTGTTTCACTTGTGGAGACACTGGGCATCAGTACTGGAACTGCCCGATGAAAAACAAGGCTCTTCCTCCACCACCTCCAAGATCTGCGGCAAGCTCTCCTTTGGTTTGTGCACCACCACCTCGGGCTCTCAACATCAACACCAAGCCCGGGTCTCATCGTTGCTCGTGCTAATCAGTGTCAACGCCGCTCAAGCTGAGCATGCACCTGGAGTTGTGATGGGTATGCTTCCCGTTAAGTCAGTTCCTGCAAGAGTTTTGTTTGATTCTGGTGCTTCGCATTCTTTTGTTTCGCATAAGTTTACGCATGAGCATGATCTGGATATGGTTCCTTTATCACATCGTCTGGTGGTACAATCTCCTGGTTCAAACATGAGGGCTGCTCATATCAGCCATGGCAATCAAATTGAGATTGGTGGCTCTTCGTTCTCGGCTTCCTTAATCATTATGGGAAATTCTGACATTGATGTCATCTTGGGCATGGATTGGTTGACAGCAAATGCAGCTGTGATTGATTGTGCTGAACGCTCGGTTTATCTGAAGATTCCTGAAGGCCATATAGTCTATTCTCCAAGTCGACTCGCTATCCAGCTTTTTCTTTGGCGGCTCGAATGATGATGCTATGGAAGCTATTCAGAGTGTTCCGTGGTCTGTGAGTTCCAGATGTCTTTCCTGAAGAGTTGCCAGGTATGCCTCCAGATCGTGAGGTTGAGTTTGTAATTGAGCTTGAACCTGGAACGGCTCCTATCTCCAAGCGGCCTTATAAAATGGGTCCTGCTGAGTTGGCTGAACTCAAACGTCAGCTTGATGAACAAGAGAAGTTGGGTTTCATTCAACACAGTACTTATTCTTGGGGTAGCCCAACAATCTTTGTGAAGAAGCGAGACAAGACTGATAGACTTTGTGTTGACTATCGGGCTCTCAATGCTAAAACCATCAAGAATAAATATCCCCTTCCACGGATTAATGATCTCTTCGATCAGCTAGCTGGAGTTGTGGTATTCTCTAAGCTTGACTTGAGGAGTGGTTATCACCAAATCAAGATTCATAAGGAAGATGTTCCTAAAACAGCTTTCACCACCCGCTATGGCCTGTATGAGTACACGGTCATGTCTTTCGGTCTCACCAACGCACCTGCCACCTTCTCGAGGCTCATGAACTCGGTTTTCATGGAGTATCTTGACAAGTTCATTGTGGTCTATCTGGATGACATCCTAGTCTATTATAAGTCACAGAAAGAACATGAAGAACACCTTCGGTGTGTCCTAAACAAGCTTCGTGAGAACCGCTTGTATGCAAAGTTCTCCAAGTGTGAGTTTTGGCTGCCTCAAGTAACCTATCTTGGTCATGTCATCTCCGCTAAGGGCATTGCAAATAACTCGAAACCGTGGAAGCCAATTGTTGAATGGCTTCCTCCTGTAAATGTCAAAGAAGTGCGGAGTTTCCTTGGTTTGGCTAGTTATTGCCGTCGCTTCGTTCAGAACTTTTCAAAGATAGCAAAGCCTCTTACCGATCTCCTTAAGAAAGGCAAGAAATACCTTTGGACTCCTGCATGTCAAGCAAGCTTTGAGACACTCAAAGAGAAGCTCACTTCCACACCAGTCTTGGTTCCTCCGGATACATCCAAGCCCTTCCAGATATTCGGTGATGCCTCTTTGCAAGGATTGGGTGCGGTTCTTATGCAAGAAAAACAAGTTGTTGCTTATGCCTCTCGATAGTTGAAGACGCATGAGATCAACTATCCTACACATGACCTCGAGCTCGCAGCAGTTGTCTTTGCTTTGAAAGTATGGAGGCACTACTTGCTTGGCAACCGTTGTGAAATCTTTTCTGATCACAAGAGTTTGAAGTATATCTTCACTCAGCCTGATCTCAACCTTCGGCAGAGGGAATATGCCCTGTGTAGCATCCCAATTGTCTAACAATTGTAATGCTACTTGGTCTAGTAATATAATGGCTACTTCATATATATAATTGTTGCATCATAATTATATCATGCTCATGTCATCATGCCACCTTGCATTTGAGCATCATATAAAACCCTTTTTGCTTTGGTTCTTCTCTCATATGCATTAATAATTGTATTTGCCTCTTGATATTGTATTTGGTTATTGATATATTGTTTAATGCCCAAGTTGAGTTGGAGGCATATCTTTTATTTAACTCCACCACCTTTCTTGTCATCACCTCATCTTTCCACCATTCCATTATCCATGAGCTTGCAATTGTTTTTCTTTTGGGTTTTACCTCTAGCTCATATGGGTTGGGATGGATCCAATTCCATTCCACTTGCTCTCATCTTAGCATCATGTTGTTTTCACATTATTGATATATGAGAGCCACATGGCCACCTTTGCATGCCTTGTGAGTGGAACCCTTTTCCTAGCTTCCATATGGATTATTATGGATTTATGCTCCTGTGGGAATATTTTTGGGACTAGTAGACATCTAGTGGAATATACACACTAGCAAGTCCCAATTATAATCAAATGTGATCATCTCCATCTACTCCATCTGGAATTTCCTTTAAATTCTTTAGCTTGGATTAAACCCACTTTTGGGAATGCATAGGAATAATGCCATGTAAATATTATTGTTTTCACAAGATTAAGCATGGCATTAATTGTTTTGCATGGGCCATGCAAGTACCACCTTTTTCTAGCCTTTGGTTTTTATTTGAATCTTTGAGTGGATCTTCCCCATATCTCTCTACCCCTTATGCTTGATCTTGCTTGATGCATGCAAGCATCTAAAACCCCATCACCATCTCCATCCATGCCATCACCACCTTTTCTTCTCTTCTCTCTTTTGGCTTGATCTAGTTTGTCTTGCTAAAATCCACCACCACAATTCTATTCCTCTCTTCCACTCCTTTTGTGGATCTTGTTTAAGTTGCTAAACCCTACACCTTTTCCTCATGTTCTTGCTTGATCTAAGTTTGAAGCATGCAAGCTTCTTAAACCCTAAGCCATCTCCCTCTCTTTCTTATCCTCTATCTAAGATCCTCCCTAATCACCTACCCCATCATCACCATACCCCCTCCCTCTAAACCCTAAGTACCCTCCCTCATCTCTCCTCTCGCTAGCAGAGCCACCCCACCATGACCTACCCTAGCTACCCACCTGCCTCTCTCGGCCTCACTCCTCTCTCTGCCCTGTAGGCCCCACCTGGCTACCCCTCTCCCTGGTCCCACACCTCATCTACTCCCTCTCTCTCTACCCAACCCTAGTACCAACCTAGCCCGAGCCTCCCCTCTCCTCTTTTCTCCTCTCTCCCTGCCCTGCATGCCCCACGCCGAACCACCCGAGCCTGGCCTGCCCTGCCCCACCTGGAAGCCCCTGCCCGTGCCTGCCCTGGCCTCCCAGCTCGAGCACGTGAAGGAGGGGGAAAAAGGTGGCCGAGCCACCTTTAACCTACCCACTCCCCCACGGCACCCCCTCTCCTCTCCCGTCCCTATCTACTCCCTCTCGGCTCTCCTCTGGCCTCTCTACAGATCTGGCCGAGGCGCCCTGGCCTTCCTCCCTCCCTCTCCACCGACCCCAGCTTCTCGCGGCCACCGTCTGCTCCACCGCGGCAAGCTCACCTGCACGACAAGCGACGTGGAGGTGATCGAGGAGGACAAGGAGGTCCTCGTGATCCGCCTCCGTACACGCCGAGAGGAGGAGGAGTCCTGAGCGCTGAACCACACGCCTGACGCCTTTGGTTAGGCGGACATCCGCTCATCTCTGGTTAGGCGGATGGTTAGCAGTATCTATAGAATTGTTAGGGTTTATCTTTGCTGCAATTCGTCACCCCAGGTTGTGTCCCTTTAGAGGCATAAAGACTTGCTGAGTACCTATGGTCTCACACGATAAATTGTTTGATTCAGATGCACAGGTAAGCTCGCAAGATGGATACTGGGTGGAGGAGACGGACGATGTGGGCAACGATCATTCGGTGTAGAGATTCCGGGAACGGGGATCCGTGAGATCTGTGGGCGGGATGTGTTTATTTATGGGGCATCTTATGCCGATTTGCTTCTTATCCGTATTCGGATTTTGTCTTCCGCTCACTTTGATACTCTGATGTTTGATGTATGAGGAGATATCCTAAACTATTATATCTATCTAGGATTTTTGGATCTTGCCGTATGGTGTTGCTATATTTCCTTTCTTTTTAGATGGAATGGCTCTGATGTACTGTTGTATGGTGGCTTGCATACATACTCATTTGTGTATGTAGTTGATCCCTTCGCCTGCCGATTACGCCGCCCGTTCTTGTCCCGATGTTTGGAAATGGTTAGGACGGCCGAAAGGTCTACCTGTGAGTGGCATTTGGGCCCCACCGTACTATTTTAACCATTTCCGCTCATCCAGGCTTGTAACTAGGAGCGTAATTCACCGAGGTAGTTACACCCTGAGAGGCAATATAAAATGTTTATTATGTGTATTCCAAGTATATGATAGATGTTTATTTTGCATGCTATAATTGTATTGATACGGAAACGTTAATACATGTGTGTTTAATAAACAAACAGAAAGTTCCTAGTTATGCCTCTCTCATAAACTAGTTCGTTGATTAACAAGATGATCAAGGTTTCCTGATCATAGACATTGGATGTTGTTAATAACGAGATCATAACATTAGTGTAATGGTGTGATGAAAATTCATCCGAAGTATAGCATTACGATCAAAGTCATTGAGTTGATATTGCTATAAACAAACTACGAAGTAATCCTAATCCTTAGACCATGAGATCATGCCAATCACAAACACCGGAAGAGTTTCTTGTTGACATCAAACGTCACTCCGTAACTGGGTGATTATAAAGATGGCTCCAAAGCTACTAAAGTGTTATGTTGAGAATCATGGATCAAGAGTGGAATTTGTTCATCCCGATGACGGATAGATATGCTCTGGGCCATCTTGGTGATATCACATTGGTTAGCTTGCAAGCAAGTGATTTGATCACTAGAATGTTATATCACGGGAACGAGAAAAGAGTGCATGTTAGTAACGAGATCAAACTAGGTATGGAGATACCGATGATCGAATCTCGGACATGTAATATATCGTGAAACAAAGGGATTAAGATTCAAGCGTAAAAGGTTCCGACGATCACAGGAAAAGTCATCATTGAATGTGTGGGATTCAGTATGGATCTCCAGGTCCCGCTACTGATTATTGATCGGAGAAGGGTCTCGAAAGGGACACTGGCATCCAGTTGGAGCAAATGTTTCATGCCGAAAGAATAAACAACCGCATGAATTTATTTCACTAGATACCGAAACAGGTTTTCGGATGAAATTGCATAAAGAGGTTATGCATGTGAAATGGAATTCTAGCAAGGGGTTATTTGTGAATGTTTGTCATTAAAGTAATTGACAAAATTCTGAATAAAATAAAAGAGTTTTATTTAATGAGAGTTTGCATTAAATTTGGTGGAAATTTAATGGGAATTTGAGTGGATTTTTGAGTGGAGAAAATTGAAGGGCCATTTTGTGAGTGGAGTGTCCACCCACATGAATGAAGGAGGGGAGGGGGCAGCCCCCATGGCCGGCGGCCACCCCTTTGGGTGCCCCCCTCCTCCTATAAAAGGAGCCCCTCCTCTCACTTGTCTCACACACCTCCTCGTGAAGGATCTCTCTCCCCCTCTAGAATTTATCCCCATGGTCTCGGACTAGCGAGATACATGTTCCCGGTGGCTATTCGGCAAGAAAAGGTTGTGCTTCCGCTGCATCGCTGGAGCGAGGAGGCGGAGGTTTCCCGGTGTCTTGTACGTGTGTGCGAGCACGGATGCGCTGCTGCTTTGCGGCGCTAGGACTTCCTCTCGATCTTGAGATCGGCAAGAGATCGTCTACATCAACCACGAGTTGAACTCGTTAAGCTTTGTCGGTCTTCAAGTGTATGTTCTCTACGGATATACATCCGCCCGTTGTTTGTATCTAGTAGATAGATCTTGGTACATAGTTCCCATCGTAGGAAAATTATTGTTTTCTATGCTGCGAACCCTACATGACAGAACCAGGAACTCTGTTCAAGAGTCTAATGGCCATCTTGCGAGATGTAATAATATGCTATGATGGAATTGTATAATTCAATCTTTGCAACTTAAGTATAGATAAGATGATCTCACGGATTTTCCAAGTGCTATAACTCCTGGAGAACCGGTGGTCTATCCCTATAGCTTTCTCCGTACGAGGGTAGCCTATTGTACTTTTCTTTTTGTTTTGGTTTTGTTTAGGACATATGTACATGGAAAGCAAAGGTTGGGCCGACTTTGCCATAAAATAGGCTTTGGTTGCCCCGTGGCGGGAGTTTCCACGTATGTATCCATGATTTTACTAAGTGTTAACGTATGTCTACAAAGGGGGTCACACTTGGGACTTACACATGGGACCTACCAACCTTGCACCACACTCACATACATATGCTAGGGACACATGCAAGTTTTCATCTGATTCCGATGTTCTCGTGGTCTTCCTCCGGCGAAACCCTGATCTGCGGGCCACAGATTGTCTACCCCCGTAGACATTCTTTCCAGGAGGTAGCCAGTAGCTATCTCTTGTTTTGTGTTTGTTTAGGTCATAGGATGATATAAAACCATGTTGGTTCACAAGGTGCGGCACTATCCTACCCGATTTCACCTTAACGGGGAGTTTTCCCCTTATACAAGTCCAGAACCTTCGCTTCTAGGTTACAGCGCATTCATGCACCCAGAGACTAGTAGGTTTTGGATGTTTCAACACAGCACCACACCTCCATGCATGTGCTAGGGCCACATGCAAGTTCTTGAGGTAATCCTATGCCCTGGAGCGCGGTTTTCCGCGAAACCCTGATCCGTGCACACTTGGATCGTCTACCCCCCTAGGTGTTCCTCTGACAGGGGTAGCCCGGCGTAGCTCTCTCTTGTTTTGTGTTTGTTTTGGTCATATGATGATGTAAAACCATGTTGGTTCACAAGGTGCGGCACTATCCTACCCGGTTTCACCTGAACAGGGAGTTTCCCCTTATACAAGTCCAGTTTAATGTATCTTTTCAACTCAGCGGTTCTATGTACTTTAATGCAATGGAATAAAGCTTTTTATGATCAAACATATGATCCCTCTCCCACTTGCACTTGCTCTTGTCAATCTGGCACCTGGTTCAGTAACATGGTCTATTGCATCACATAGCACTTATTATATCGATCTGGTAGTTTTCCAATGGTTGGTGAGGAATGGTGTAAAAAATGGGTTGGCGTAGAAAAAGCATTGAATCTTTGAACAACTTATCCAAAATGTGTGATACATAAAATTCACACACATGCGATAATAACAAATACAAACATGCAAATTTCTCGGGGTGTGAGAAAATTTGCAACGTCATGACTGTTATTCGGAGGGTACGAATTCATCCAATTAATAAAAATAGAACATAAATAATTAATAATAGTAAATAAATAGAAATACAAAATAAGATCATAATTTGGTGCAAAAAAATAAAAATGCAAAGGAGGTACGCCGAGGGTGGCCGTCGGCATATCTGGGTTGACGCTACGCCGACGGCGTAACGTTGCCGCTGTTAGGGGTCCTTCCTGTCATGGCCGGCAAATGCCACGTGTCTGTGACCTACGTCGAGGGCTAGTGTGTGCCGAGGGTAGCCGTCGGCGTAGGGTCTCCTATGTCAACGGCGCCGCTACGCCGAGGGCTGTCGAATGGGGCTGGCCTGGTCCGGTCCTACGCTGATGGCCCCGACATTTGGCCGTCGGCACACCGCGCCATTCCTGTAGTGAATAGGAATATCTTATCCTTGTGCATTGGAACTTTGGAACCAAAGGATTCCGGAACACCATGGCAAGGACCAGTTGAAAGCAATTCTGATCGATGCAGTGAGTGTCAGTTACTATATACTCCCTCCAACATAAAATAAAGTGACTTGAGTTTGTATATATTTATATGTATCTAGAAATATTTTAAAACTAGATATATTTAAATTTAAACAAACTTAAGTCACTTATTTTTGGACGGAGCGAGTACTAGATCTCTCCATCCTCTCCGAACGCAACTGTGAAATGGCCGTTGTATGTCATCGGATATTATGCAGATAGTCTGATTACATTGTTAAAGTGTATCGGTGTAACACCCCAGATTTCTATCTATCTGGCAGTGCTACTACACATTTTAAATTCACTACGGGAAGGAAGATCAACGCTGAGCGGGAAAACACTCGGCATAGCCCGGATAACCCTCGGGTCTGCTCAACGCCGAGGGTGACCCTCGGCATTAAGCCCTCGGCTTAGGTGGTTCTCGGCACAGCTCGATACCGTCGGCGCTGTTTTGGCCCTCGGCGTAGAGGCTTGTGCTGATGGTTTATGCTGCCCTTCGGCGCAGCCCAGCCGTCGGCCCAGAAAGTTAACGGCACTGAGAAGACGGCGCCTAGGAGCAACGCCGAGGGGGAAACGCTCGGCGTAGGTGGCCACGTGGAGCGCGCTAGAGGGCTGGGGTGTAGGAGCAACGCCGAGGGGGAAACACTCGGCGTTGGTGGCCACGTGGAGAATTTTGTTTTTCAAAATTTCAAAATATTTGAATTGTTTGAATGTTTAATTACACAGGAATTGCACATGAATCATTTTTAACTCTAAGCACATTTAATCTCAAGTCAAATTGCACACTTCCCACTAGGTCACCCATCCTAAGACTACTCTAGTCCTAGCATGCTTAACTTTTTCGTTCCTTCCATATGAGCTTCCAAGTTATCACCCTATACCTAGTTGATAATACTATACTATCAATTCTATTAACCCTTAAGTCATGATGTTACATGTATTTATTTCTTGAATTCCAAAAAATTATTTAACAAGTAAACAAAAATGATATATTACTAGAACTAAAAGTATTATGTGATATATTACTAGAAACTAAAAGTATTATGTGATATATTAATAGAAACTAATAGTATTATGTGGTCTTTCTCCACCGAAACACCTCTATCCCGTGTAGCTTATTCTATATATGTGATATATTACTAGAAAGTAAAAGTATTATGCAACCAAAAAAATCAAATGCAAATATATTTATTTCACACATATATATACATAAAATCAAAGGTATAAAATAATGGGTAAGAACAATGCCGAGGGGAATACCCTCGGTGTAGGTGTAGCAATGCCGAGGGGACTACCCTCGGCGTAGGTGGAGCAATGCCGAGGGGATTCCCCTCAGCGTAGGTACTGCTATATTCACATGTGCATGCTTGTGGTAATGCCGACGGTCACCCCCTCGGCTTTGCTATGCGCCGTTAACTTTCTGTACATAGAGCTATGCCGACGGTAAACCCCTCGGCATTGCCATACGCCGTGAACTGTCCATCCAGTGGTCGTTCCCAGCGGACGAACGTGACGCGTGCTCAGCTTGTGCCGACGGTGCCCCTCGGCGTTGCTCTATCTATGCCGAGGGTGTTCCTACGCCGACGGTCCCCCTCGGCGTTGCTTGTCTATGCCGACGGGTTTTTTTGTGGCCGTGGGCACTATGCGAGCTATGCCGAGGGTCCCGACATTTCCCCCTCGGCGTTGAAATCCCCCTCGGCGTCTACGTTTGTTCCTGTAGTGATTTGCATGAAAAACTAATGACAATCCAAAATTTCGACAACACATTCTTTGTTTCAAAGGACATCCACGGTAGGAAAAACACGGTATAAGGGATATGACCAGTAATGACCATATAGACATTCATCCACGCAGTTTATATATTGCATAATCATTCCACGACCCAAATACTAAAGCTAGAGTGAACAAAGGCTCACAAAAACATGCAAACAACTCGACGAATTATGATAAAGTAATGATGGTAAACTAGAATTATGTGTGGTAGATGTTATGATATGTAGTATTGATGTGTGCGCCAAAGGGGTGGCGAACTACTCCCTTCCATTATATCTACCCAAAAGTGCCTCTAAAATATTACACGATATATGTTATTTTAGGGGCGCTTACATCTCAAATAAACGGGTCCTGCTTATTAAGAATGGTCAATCGATGTAAGCAGTTCGCGCTTATATATCGTTTCTTGTCGTTCTTTTTATGATTTCTAGTATTTTTCTTTGTGCTCCAACTTGAACTACTATAAATCCTCAAATATTGCCTGACTCCATACATGCGTTGTACTATTCAATACGGACATATATTTGACTTACAAATACAGTGCTATAGGTCAAACTCCCTCTGTCCATAATTACCCAGCATTCTAGGTTTAGTCAAAGTCAAATTTTGTAAAGTTTGATAGAACATATAGAAAAAACTGTAAACATCTATAACATCAATATATATAATTTGAAATATATCTTATAACGATTTTAATAGTACTTATGTTGTATTATAGATTGTATATAAATTTTTCTATATATTTGATCAAACTTTACAAAGTTTGACCTTAACTAAATCCAAGGATATTTCCGGACAGAGGGAGTACATAGCACTACTTCTGGGCGGCCATTGCCTTGGCTATGCTTACATACAATTCCTTCCTCGGCGTTAAGGCAGCAACCACACGGTCCCTGTCCGGAAGGCACCGCTGCACAGTCTCGTCCGCCGCGTACTCTTTTGCCCAACGGCACAGCGTCGGGTGCTCCTCCTCGGAGAGCAGCCGTACACCGGCGATCTCTTCAAACACTCCCATCCAGTGTGACATCCCGCCGACGGCTATGTCGAGGAACCCGATAGCGTCGCCTCCAAAGAACCTCTTCCCCTCCTGCAGCTGCCCCTCCAGCAGCGTCAGGTTCTTCTTGGTCTCCCTCACCGCCCTGGCCTGCACCTCGCCGTCTGTCCAGAGTGCTATCCACATGGAATCCTTGCACTGCAAATATACGGTGAAAACTGGGAGTTGGTTACTGAACTAATGCAAATCCTGCAAGATTCTGGAGGGTATATGCGTATCGGTTCACCTCACCTTGTACATGAAGGCGGCCCAGAAGCGAGCCAAGGACCTATCATGGGGGTCGGAGGGGAGGAGCAGCGGCCCGTCGAAGGCCTCGTCGATGTACTCGACGATGACGAGCGACTCACAGATTGCCGGACGGTCGCCGTGGAGGAGAACGGGAACCTTCTGGTGAACGGGGTTGTGCTTCAGCAAAAGGTCGCTCTTGTTGTTGACGTCTTCTTCGATGAGCTCGTAGGGGACTCCCTTGAGCTGCAGGGCCACCTCGGCGCGGTGCACGAACGGGCTGCCGAAGCAGCCGATGAGCTTCACCGGCTCAGCCATCAACTCCCCGGTGTGCTTGCTGCTTCGGTGTCATCCTGATCTGTCAGAGGTATATTATAGCTCCGACCAACTTGATCACCACGCCAAAGAGCTACAAACTTAATATATATGTCTCTCTCCCAAGTGTACGTTTGCGACAAAATTCAGAGAAGCTTCGAGTCAAACTTCGGCGGCGTTTTATATATACAATTATATCTACGACATGCTCTTCCATGGCTGAAAGCTACTGGAGGTTTTGGCAGCTATATAGAAAAGATCGTTACTTCGTTACCAAGTGATGTGGTGTGATTCGTGTCTCGCTCTATAGAAAACAACCGTTCGAACCATTACTGGGCGTTTCTTTTCTCTCTTTCTTTGCTTGGGAACTTGGGTACACGAAAATGCAAGTACTCCCTCTCTCTCTCGAATTAAATGTCGGTTTTGTATGTATTTATATACTAAAAAATGTCTAGATAAATACGAATCTATCTGCCACATCTAATTTATGACGAAGGGGTATTTTCTTTCTGTTTCTTCATTTCTTCTTTCTCATACAATACGTTTTTGGGCTTAGGTTGTTGGCTCTTTTATGGGGACCAACTTCGATATTGATTTTGTCAACTTGAGACGTCGAGGGGCCATCCACATTCTTGTGGCTATGTTCGCCAACAGCATACATGAGAGGTTTCTCCTGTTCACTTCTCAGTTGGCATAGGCTAGATGGGCCCTACCTAGAAGACTAACGGGCATTTGGATACGTCGAAGCTAAGCCATTGGCCTAGTTTTTTTCAAAAAAATTTGAATTGTTTGACTCACTAATCTCAAAAGGAATATTTTAAACTCTAAGTATGCTTAATCTTCGGCTATATTGTACTCGTGGTCAAACTTCATGATCGGTCATTCATCCTCACACTACTCCAGCCCAACACACTTAACTTCTTCGTTCCTTTCAGATGAGCTTTCGAGAAAGGAATTAAACTTTATTCATAACACTACAATATCTATCCTATTAACCCTTGAACCATGATGTCACACGCCTTTATATTTTTTGAATTCCAAACAATTATTTAAGTAAACAAATATAAATAAGTAATAATAATATTGAATTCAAATAACAATAAAATGAATATTTTTGCCTTTTTATTTAATATGGAATAATTCATATCTTTAAGTCCGTAAATCGGAGTTCGACAAATAATATGTTTAAATCGACCAGAAAAATGACAGGAATTCAAACATGACATCCCTATCATATTTTTAATCATGCATCATGTCTTTTTAATAGTGTACTGTAAGGTTTTCTAAATAAAATTCATTTAATAGTGTACTATAAGGTTTTATAAATAAAATTTATTTAATAGTGTCCAAATCTTCAAAATATCATATAAAAATCCCTTTTAAATTTGAGGATTCTAAAAAATCCTTAGCTCAGGGCTTAGCTCCGCTAAACTTGTAGTGGATCTCTCATTAAATAGCATATTGTGAACTTAAAAATGATTTTTTCAAAAATTTATATGCATCAGATCATGTACATGTAGTTCAAATATGACTCATTTTCTATCGATTCGATAGGAATTTATCTTTTTTCACGAGGGATGTGATGACCCACGAGTATAGGGGATCACAACAGTCTTTGAAGGAAGTAAAGCCCAAATTTATTGATTTGACATAAGGGGAGCCAAAGTATATTTATAAGCCTTAACAGATGAGTTGTCAATTCAGCTGCACCTGGAAACAGTCTTGCTCGTAATAGTTTATCGGTAGCAACAGTTTTGTAACAGCAGTAGCAAAATAATATCATCAGTAAAATAAGGACAACGGTAGCAATTGTAATAAACAGCAAGATTAAAATGCGGTAGGCAAAAGGATGGATGGACGGGCGTTGCATGGACAAGATAATTCATGTAATAATCAAGACAAAGGCATTGCAGATAATAAAGATAAAGCATCCAAGTACTAAGTAACCATATGCATGTGTTTCGTATATAGTCGTGCGTACTCGCAATGAGAAACTTACACAACATCTTTTGTCCTGCCAGCCCGTTTGCAGCGGGGCCTTAAGGGAATCTACTGGCAATTAAGGTGCTCCTTTTAATAGAGCACCGGAGCAAAGCATTAACACTCTGTGAACACAAGTGATCCTCACATCACAGTCATCCCCTCCGGTTATCCCAATTGTTGTCACTTTGGGGCCTCGGGTTCCGGACAACAAGATGTGTACACAACTTGCAGGTAAGATCACAAACAATAATATCATCATGAATCAATAATATGTTCAGATCTGAGATCATGACACTCGGGTCCTAGTGACAAGCATTAAGCACAACAAGTTGCAACAATGTCAAAAAGCACTAACAATAGAAACTAGACACCATGCCCTAACAATCTTATGAAATTACATGAGTGATCTCATTCAATCCCTACCATCCTCATAACCTACTACGGGGATTACTCACACATGGATGGGGGAATCATGGATGGTTGATGGAGAGGCGTCGGTGATGATGATGGTGATGATATCCTCCAATTCCCTGTCCGACAGGGTGCCAGAACGGAGTTTCTCATTCCGAATCGTGGTTTCTCGTGGTGGGGCGCAGCGAAACTCTATATGGAAAAACGTCGAACCCCCCCTGTGTTTTTAGGTCAGAGGGTATATGTAGGCGAAAGGAGACGTCGAGGTGGAGTCCGGGGTGGCCACACCATGCCCAGGCGCCGCCAGGCCTAGCCCGCGCCTGGGGATGGTGTGGGCCCCTCGGATCTTTTCTCTCCTCCATCTTCTGGCTCCGTGAATCTTCTGGAAAAATAGGATTTTTGCCATATTTTTTGGGATTTTTCCTGAAAGTTGATTTTCTTCACAAAAATGAGACACTAAAACAATTCTGCTGAAAACAGCGTTAGTCCCTGTTAGTAATATCCAAATCACACAAATTAGAGGAGAAACAATAGTAAAAGTGTTCGAAAAAATAGATATATTTTGGACGTATCAGGATGGACGAAAAGGTTTAAGATATCCCGGTTGAGACATTATCCATAGAAAGTGGTCTCGTATTTTTGAAAAATAGGGTGATATCGTTTTGAAAATTTCATTTGGTGGTTGCTTCACAAAACACCCCATTTTTGGCACTCGTAAAATGGAAAATGATGTTTTGTTGTGATGAAAAGGAAAACTCCCTCCTGCAACATTGTTCGTCATCCTAAGATGCACATGTATTCATAATATTGGTACATTATCACAAACTATGCCATGATTGTAGCCATAACATTGGTGCAATCAACCATTAATAGTTGAGATGGAATGCTTGGAGATAATCAAGTTGGGTAATAATGTTGAGATGGATAGATTGGTCTACATGACGATGATAGAGTAGATCAAGACCTTGTTGAAGGTCATACAATCTTGTATTACTCATGTCTAAAGATGTTAGAATATTAGTGGCCACTTCATGGAAAACTATGCTAGGAAGAACACTCGCATGTCGGTGTAGTTATCATCTAGCCCTGAGGGTTTAGCTGACACATGCCAATACCTTGTAATAGTACAAGTAATTCACAAAAAGGTAAAAGCTTTGCCATATGACTCAGCATTCCTGAAAGGCCTTATGCGAGTAAAGGCAGAGTTTTTTGTCAGACAATCTTTTATTATTAAGAATGGTCAGAATATGCGCTTTTGAGAGGATGCATGGTTAGGAGAGACTCCTTTAGTTGTCCAATGCCAATCGCTCTATACTATTATGTTGGAGATATGCCCTAGAGGCAATAATAAATACAGTTATTATTATATCTTTGTGTTTATGATAAATGTTTACATTCATGCTATAATAGTATTAACAAGGAAACATTAATACTTGTGTGATTTGTAAACTTAATTTGAAGTCCCTAGTAAAGCCTCTATATAATACTAGCTTGTTGGTTAATAGATGATTGTGGTTTCCCTATCATGAACATTGAGATGTTATTAACAACAAGATAATATCGTTAGGAGAATGATATGATGGACATACTCCTATAGATAAGCGTAGCATAAAGATCAAGTCATTTTAATAGTTCAATTGCTATATTCTTTCTGATACATAGTAATCTAATTCCTTCGACCATGAGATCATGCATATCACCTTTACCGGATGGATGCTTTGATGACATCAAACACCACACCGTAACTGGGTGGCTATAAAGGTGGCATTGAGTGTTCGGAAAGTATTGGTTGAAACACATGGATCAAGAGTGGGATTTGTCCATCCATATGACGGATAGATATACTCTGGGCCCTCTCGGTGAAATGTCATCGAATTAGCTTGCAAGCATGTGACTGGCTCACAAGGGATCACATATCACGGGAACGAGAAAAGAGTACTTATCGGTAAAGAGGTTGAACTAGGTATGCAGAGATACCAACGATCATAACCTCGGATAAGTAAACTATCGTGAGACAAAGGGAAATTGATATCGTATGTAAATGGTTCATTCGATCGCAAAGTAATCGTAGAAATATGTGGGAGCCATATGAATTTCCAGATTCCTCTATTGGTTATTGTTCGGAGAAGTGTCTCGATCATGTCCGCATAATTCACGAACCGTAGGGAGACACACTTAAGGATTCGACGTTGTTTGAGTAGTTATGGAATGATGAGAAAGAGACCGAATGTTGTTCGGAGTCTCGGATGGGATCCGAGATATCACGAGGATATCCGGAATGGTCCGGAGAATAAGATTCATATAAGGAAAGTCCCGTTTCGGAGTTGGAGAATGGTTCCGGTGTTTTCATCGGGAATGTTCTAGAATGTTCCGGAATGTCCAAGCACTCGGAGGAAGGGTACATGAATGTATTGTATCAAGTTGGTATGATTGCATCATGTACTAAGTGTCATCGCTGAACCAAATAAAGGATTAATTCAAATCCTAGTTTGAAAAGTCAAACAGCTAGTTTGAAAAGTCAAACGGCTAATTTTGGAAAGAGGAAAAGAGGAGGAAACCGAGTTGGGGAGGAGTCCCTCCTCCCCACCGCCGGCGCCACCCAAGCCAAGTTGGGGAGGGACTCCACTCCCTCCCCTTGGCCGGCCGGCCCCTCCACCTATATAAGGAGGGGCAGGCTCCCTCCTAGACACACACAAGATCCTCTCCTCCAAACCCTAGTACCAAGCCGCCGCCGCCTCCAAGCCGCCGCCGGGATATCGACTCGTTGCTACAATCTAGTAGATAGATCTTGGCTTGTTTGTTTGTATGCGGTAGAATTTTTTTGTTTTCCATGCTACAAAACCCTACAGTGGTATCAGAGCCGTGTCTATATGTAGATCTGTTGCACGAGTAGAACACAATGATCATTGTGGGCGTTGATGCTTTTATTGTCGATTGCTTCTTGTGTACTTTACATCTTGCGGGATGTTGGGATGAAGCGGCCCGGGCTAACCTTACATGACATCGTTCATGAGACTTGCTCCACGCTTGACATGCAACTTGTATTGCATAAGTGGCTTTATGGTGCCTGTTTCTCCTAGCATAGTTAAGATCCAATTTACAACAGGTGATTAACAATACTAGTATCAATGTTGTGGTTCATGTTCGTAAGTTAGAACGACACTTATTGAAAGCCCCAAACCACGTAAAACATGCAAAGAAAGTAGAGGCGTCTAACTTTGTTTTGCAGGGGTGTGCTGTGATGTGATATGGCCATGATTGTGATTATATTTGATGTATGCAATGTTCCTTATTGTAAGTTGGCAACCGGCAGGAGCCATATGGTTGTCTTTAATTTATGTTAAGACCCGCGTGTCTATTCAAAGTAGTTGTAATAGTTGAAGCCGGTGGACGACAACCATGGAGAAGCGTCATTGACCTTGATGCAATGCCGATGATGATGGAGATCATGTTCGTGCTAGAAGATGGAGATTGGAAGCACAAAGAAGAAAGGCCATATCATATCACATATTTTGAATTGCATGTGATGTTAATCCTTTATGCATCTTGTATTGCTTAGTAGACGACGGTAGCATTATAAGATGATCCCTCATGCACATGAATTTCAAGTCATAAAGTGTTCACCCTTAGTTAGCACCGTTGCTAAAGCTTGTTGTTTCGAAGCACCACGTGATGATCGGGTGTGTTAGATTCCGCAAGTGCATACAACGTGAGCAAGCCAGATTTGCTCATGGGGAAACTAAGGTTTGATCTTGATGAGCCTAGCATGTACAGACATGGTCTCGAAACACGGATCACCGAAAGGTAAAGCATGAATCATATAGTAGATATGATGAACATGTCGATTGTTCGCCATTGAAACTATATCAACTCTCGTGATGATCGGTGTTGATGTGGTGGATTTGGTTCGTGTGATCACTAAAACAATGTGAGGGATATTGTTTTGAGTGGGAGTTCACCTAAGATTAATTTTATTAATTTGAACTCAATTTGTCATAAACTTACTCTAAACTATTGCAAATATGTTGTAGATCAATGGCAGCCCCTACCATCAATTTTAATGCGTTCCTAGAGAAAGAAAAGTTGAAAAACAATGGAAGCAACTTCGCGGATTGGTTCCGCAACTTGAGGATTGTCCTCACAGCTGGTAATTTGACCTATGTGCTGGATGCACCGCTGGGTGACCCACCTGCAGCTGATGCTTCCGATGTAGTAAAGAATGTTTACCTCATTCGGAAGACTCAGTACTCCACAATTCAGTGTGCTATCTTGTATGGTTTAGAATCGGAGCTTCAGAAAAGGTTTGAGAATTCAGACCCATATGATATTGTCGAGGATCTCAAATTGATCTTTGAGACTCATGCGGCAATTGAAAGCTATGAGGCTTCAAAAGTTCTTTAAGCGCAAGATGGAAGAGGGCAGGGCCCGTCAAAGCATGTGCTTAAGATGTCTGGGCACGCAAACAAACTTCAAAGCTTGGGTATTGTGATTCCTAATGCTTTGGGGATTTACCGTGTCCTCCAATCACTACCACCAAGTTACAAGAACTTTGTGATGAACTACAACATGCAAAACATGAACAAGACGTTGCCAGAACTCTTTGCCATGTTAAAGTCTGCAGAAGTGGAGATCAAGAAAGAGCACCAAGTGTTGTTGGTCAATAAGACCACCAAATTCAAGAAAGGCAAGTCTAAGCAGAAGGGACACTTCAAGAAGGGTGGTAAGAAAGTTACCACGACGAAGAAGACCAAGGCTGGACCTAAGCCCGATCTTGAGTGCTTTTACCGCAAGGGAGAAGGTCATCGAAGCGGAATTGCCCAAAGTACTTGGCGGATTTGAAGAACGGCAACATCAAGAAGAAAGGTATATCTGATATACATGTTATTGATGTGTATCTCACTAGTACTGTAGTAGTGCTCGGGTATTTGATACTGGTTCGGTTGCTCATATTTGTAACTCAAACAAAGCCGCAGAATAAGCGAAGCTAGCGAAGAACGAGGTGACGGCGCGTTGGAAACGGATCAAAGGTTGATGTGATCGCGGTCGGCACGCTACCCCTTCATCTACCATCGGGATTAGTTTTATACTTAAATAATTATTATTTGGTGCCTGCGTTAAGCATGAACATTATATCGGGATCTGCGTTAAGCATGAATAATGGTTGTTCGATTTATATGAGTAATATTTTTTATGCACATGCACCTTTGATAGATGGTCTATTCTTATTGAATCTCGATAGTGGAAATACACATATTAATAACATTGAGGCTAAACGTTTGAAATCGAGCGATAACTCGACCTATATGTGGCAATTGCCTTGGTCACATTGGAGTGAAGCGATGAAGAAACTCCATTCCGATGGACTTCTTGAATCACTTGATTTGAATCACTTGATAGATGCTAAGCATGTCCGATGGGTAAAATGACTAAGACTCCATTTTCGGTATGATGGAGCGAGCTACGGACTTATTGGAAATCATACATACCGATGTGTGGTCCAATGAGTGTAGCATCGCGCGGTGGTTATCGTTATGTTCTTACCTTCACGGATGACTTGAGTAGATATGGGTATATCTATTTCATGAAACATAAGTCCGAAACTTTCGAGAAGTTTAAGGAATTTCAAAGTGAGGTAGAGAATCAACGTAACAAGAAGATTAAATTTCTACGTTCTGATCATGGAGGTGAATATCTAAGTTACGAGTTTGGCGAGCATTTGAAGAAATGCGGAATACTTTCAGCTGATTGACACCGCCGGGAACACCACAGCGTAATGGTGTGTCCGAACGTCGTAATCGAACTCTCTTAGATATGGTTCGTTCTATGATGTCACTTACAGATTTACCGCTATCATTTTGGGGTTATGCATTAGAAATAGCCGCATTCACTTTAAATAGGGCACCATCAAAATCCGTTGAAACGACACCGTATGAATTATGGTTTGGGAAGAAACCTAGATTGTCATTCCTTAAAGTTTGGGGGTGCGAAGCCTATGTAAAGAAGTTACAGCCGGACAAGCTTGAACCCAAAGCGGAAAAATGCGTCTTCATAGGATACCCGAAGGAAACTATTGGGTATACCTTCTATCATAGATCCGAAGGCAAAATCTTCGTTGCCAAGAATGGATCCTTTCTAGAGAAGGAATTTCTCTCTAAAGAAGTAACTGGAAGGAAAGTAGAACTTGACGAGGTTGTCGAACCTTCTCTCGTAATTGCGAGTAGCGCAACACCGGAAGAAGTTCCTGTGGTGCCTGCACCAATAAGAGAGGAAGCTAATGATGATGATCATGAAACTTCGGTTAAAGTTGCTACAGAGCCTCGCAGGTCAACGAGAACTCGTACCACTCCAGATTGGTATGATCCCGTTATGAGTGTCATGTTGGTGGACAACACCGATGACCCTGAGACATATGAGGAAGCAATGATGAGCCCAGATTCCAATAAATGGCAAGAAGCCATGAAATCCGAGATTGGATCCATGTACGAAAACCAATTATGGACTTTGGTGGACTTACCGGATGGCCGGAAGGCTGTCCAGAACAAATGGATCTTCAAGAAGAAAACAGATGCTGATGGTAATGTTACTGTCTATAAAGCTCGACTTGTCGCAAAAGGGTTTCGACAAATTCAAGGAGTTGACTACGATGAGACTTTCTCACCAGTAGCGAAGCTAAAGTCTGTGAGGATTATGTTAGCAATCGCTACATATTACGATTATGAGATATGGCATATGGATGTCAAAACAGCATTTCTCAATGGAGACATTGATGAAGAGTTGTATATGATGCAACCCAAAGGTTTTGTTGATCCTAAAGATGCTAACAAGGTATGCAAACTTCAACGGTCCATCTATGGATTGAAGCAAGCATCCCGAAGTTGGAATCAACATTTTGATAAGGTGATCAAAAGTTTTTGTTTTATACAAACTTATGGAGAAGCTTGCATTTACAAGAAAGTGAGTGGGAGCTCTGTAGCATTCTTAATACTATATGTAGATGACATATTGTTGATTGGGAATGATGTAGACCTTCTTAATAGTGTCAAGGAATATTTGAATAATAGTTTTTCAATGAAGGATCTTGGCGAAGCAGCTTACATATTAGGCATAAAGATTTATAGAGATAGATCGAAACGCCAAATATCATTGTCACAAAGTACATATTTGGACAAAGTTCTAAAGAGGTTTGGAATGGAAGATAGCAAGAAAGGGTTCTTGCCCATGTTGCCCAATACGACCTTGAGTAAAACTCAAAGTCCGACATCAGCAGAAGATAGAGAAAGGATGAGTAAGACTCCCTATGCCTCAGCCATAGGATCTCTAATGTATGCTATGCTATGTACTAGACCCGACATTGCATATGCTGTTAGTTTAACTAGCAGATATCAAAGTGATCCAGGAGTGGATCATTGGACAGCGGTCAAAAACATCCTTAAGTACTTGAGAAGAACTAAGGATATGGTTCTTTCTTATGGAGGTGATGAACAGCTCGTTGTTAATGGTTACACCGATGCTAGTTCGAACACCGATCCGGATGATTCTAAATCACAATCTGGATACGTATTTATTTTGAATGGTGCAGCGATTTGGAGGAGTGCAAAGCAAAGCGTTGTGGCGAGATCTTCAACTGAATCGGAATACATGGTGCTTGGGAGGCTTCACAAGAAGCGATATGGATGAAAGAGTTCATTACAGAGCTAGGTGTGGTTCCTAGTGCGCTGGACCCAATGTCTATCTACTGTGATAACATGGGCGCCATAGCCAATGCGCAAGAACCAAGGTCACACTAGAAGCTGAAGCATATCAAGATACGTTTTCACGCTATTCAAGAACATATCTAAGATGGGGATATAAAGATTTGCAAAGTACACACAGATCTGAATGTGGCGGATCCGTTGACTAAACCTCTCCCGAGGGCAAAACATGACCAGCACCAAACTGCCATGGGTGTTCGGTATATTACCATGTAATCTAGATTAGATGACTCTAGTGCAAGTGGGAGACTGTTGGAGATATGCCCTAGAGGCAATAATAAATACAGTTATTATTATATCTTTGTGTTTATGATAAATGTTTACATTCATGCTATAATAGTATTAACAAGGAAACCTTAATACTTGTGTGATTTGTAAACTTAATTTGAAGTCCCTAGTAAAGCCTCTATATAATACTAGCTTGTTGGTTAATAGATGATTGTGGTTTCCCTATCATGAACATTGAGATGTTATTAACAACAAGATCATATCGTTAGGAGAATGATATGATGGACATACTCCTATAGATAAGCGTAGCATAAAGATCAAGTCATTTTAATAGTTCAATTGCTATATGCTTTCTGATACATAGTAACCTAATTCGCCAAACCCTAGTACCAAGCCGCCGCCTCCAAGTCAGCGCCCTAGGAGCACTCGCCGCCTAGGTGAAACCCTAGTCACGGCACTAGCCCCTCCTCGCGGTTCAAACCCTAGATCGTCGAGGACTCTCTCATACTCCACCATACTCGCTCCGGCTTAAGGCGGCTCATGAGATCTCCTCTACTTCTACCATTCTGTTGTCAGCCGAATCACGAGGAGAGTGCTACAACCTCCGCCTGCTGGAACAAGGAGAGGAAGGTCTTCGTAATTTAACGCGTGTGACCGATCATGGGAGCGCTGCCGGAGCAGCGCCCGGAAGGATCATCTACGCGATCTTGAGATCGGAAAGAGTACGACTACATCACCCACGAGAATCCGCTCTCGTTAAACACTTTGGAATCTTCGAGGGTGAGTTATTCTATCGACTCGTTGCTACAATCTAGTAGATAGATCTTGGCTTGTTTGTTTGTATGCGGTAGAAATTTTTTGTTTTCCATGCTACGAAACCCTACATATTGTTCAAAGAAAAGAAGTTTCTGTTGCACATGCCATGTGTATTAACCCTTTGAGTATTGTCTTTCATAGAGCACTAACCAGACCTAGATGGACAAGATGACCAAACTTAGTTAATCAGTTGATGGATATTCATATAGAACATGGGAATGATCAATTTAGGTGGGATCTAACTTCATCTGGGGTTTTCTCTGCCAAATGCATGTCCCTAGACTTACTTAATGGGAACACGAGATTTCTAGTAAATATCTTTGAAAATGGAGGTCCCATTGAAAATTGGAAGCTTTATGTGGTTCCTAAATAGCAAAGTTTTATTAACAAAAGATAATTTAGCAAAAAGAAATTGGCAAGGCAACCAGAGGTGTTATTTTATGATAATATACAACACTAATTCATTTTCATCAATTACCCGTTTAGGATAATTGTATGGCACATAGTCCACATGGTGTATAATCTGGCTCTCACCACAATAATAAGAATTTGTTTCGGAATTGGCTACATGGTACACGAGAAAGCTTTACTCTGGCTTGTATGGCACATTCGCAATGATCTTATTTTAACAATGCATCAAAATCTTCTTTTATGCCGGTTATTCCCTTAACCACACAGAGAATCCGCATGTGGTCCTTTCTGGTGCGTCTCTATATGGAACCGACACCCATTCACATCATACTTCTCATACTTCATGACGACACAGTTACAACCTTGAGAAACACATTTCAGCTCATCTGACATCTCAACGTTGGGATCAGCTCCCTACAGGTATAGTTCAAATTTGTTGCGTTCAGTAGTTACATAGAATAAGAGGGACAAGTCACATATTGCAAGGTAAGAGGGACATGTTAGAAATTACTTTTTCCATGAACCAGGACACAAAGTTTTTTTATTTCCGGGAGCACCCTCTTTTAGTAGAGTGTCCAACTCCATGGGAGAGGGATCTGTTGGTCCCGACCACTGTTCATCCGTGAAATCACTAAGAAGGAGAAAATAAGCATTAGACGGAGACCAAGTTACTAGCTGCATAGAGCATTATGCATAGAGAAAATAAGTTGTTCACCATTTTACCTAATGAAATCGACCACTTCCTTCATGTTCATAAGCACATAGAGCATTATGCAATCCTTCTCTTCCTTTGGCAACCTATATTTCAGTCCTTTACCGGCCTTGCCACCGGGAAACTAGAATAGTTCGAGCTTGGGGTCATTCTTGGGCAGGTCAACATTGTAACGAGAGACCGGGTTATGCATAGTGGGAACATCATCGGGCCAGTAGGTTGTCGCGGCGTCTGCCATCTCCCGAAGGCATGTTGCTTCAGCTATGCATGCTTCAATCTTGGCTTTGTTTCCAGTTATCTTTCGAATATACTTAAACTCTCTCTCAATACAAAATTGCACCGGCTCCCGCCCAAGAGTGCCTCGTTCGCGAGGTGCACAATGAGATGTGCCATCAGAGTAAAGAAGCCTGGCGGAAAGATCATCTCCAAATTGCATAGCAACTCCGGCACCTGAACTTGCAGCTTCTCAATAACCAGAGGACATATCTTCTTAGCACAAAGCATGCGGAAGAAATGGCTCAACTCTGCAAGCACTCGCTAGACTTTCTCGGCGATATACCCTCGAACCATCACCGACATCAGCCGCTCAATCCATATATGATAGTCGTGACTCTTGAGCCCGGTGACTTGTCTCGTCGAAAGATTGACTCCCTTACTTATATTCGAACAATAACCATCATGGAACATCACGACGTATTTGAGCCACCTGAATGACTCCTTCTTTTGGACATTATCAAGGTAGTAGTAGGCATGCAGCTTGAACCAATTCTTTTGACGGACAGTAGGAGGCTGCATGTGTAATCTCTTCCTATCACAAAGCTTCTTAACATCGACTCTAGCTTTGACATTATCCTTTGACTTCACAGGAATGTTCAAGACTGTGTGAAAAAGGGCCTCCCCGACATTCTTTTCGGTGTGCATCACATCGATGTTATAGGGAAGTTCGAGGTCCTTGTAATACACGAGATTCGTTAAGGCTACCACGTGAGTGCAATTATGCGTTACACCATATCCCGCAAATTGATGGCCAGTTCCCGGCGCCGCGGGCATGAGAGCACGTAGCTCGGCATCAACATCTGCACCCTCGAACTTTGGTACCTCTTTTACTTCATGCACAACTTTTCCCTTCTTGAAGTTTTTTCTATCTTCTCTGAACGAATGATTTCTTTTGAGGTACTGTCGATTCGTGTCAAACGCAACATACTTGCGACCCGACTTTAGCCAAAGGAACTCAAGTCGGTGCCTTCACACTGGGCATGGCCACTTACCAGCTGTACACCATCCGCACGTTAGGGCATACCCGGGCATGTCATGAATAGTATACTGCAACCAAACTTTCATCAAGAAGTTTCTCTTTGATGCTCGGTCGTATGTCAACATCCCGTGTATCCAAGAGTGGTTCAAATCATCCACAATCGGCTGCATGTAGTAACTCAAGTTCTTCCCCGGGTACTCAGGTCCTGGAATTATCAGCGACAAAAACACGGCCTTCCGTTGCATTAATACTCCAGGAGGGAGATTGAGCGGAATAACATACATTGTCCAGTAGCTGTACGAGGCCGTTGACATACCATATGGGTTGAAGCCATCTGTTGCTATCGTAATTCTGACATTCCAAGCCTCTTCTGCCCACCGGGGGTATTTGTCATCGAAGTTCTTCCATGCCTTACCATCAGATGGATGTCCCATCTTCTTCCGTCCGTGCTCGTCCTCGTATCTTTTCCCCTTCTTGTGGCACGTCATCTATTTGGCAGTCTCCTCGCTCAAGTAAAGCCGCTGGATTCTTTTTATGAATCGGAGATACCGAAGTATCTTCTTAGTGACCTTCGACTGCCTCACCTAACCATCCTTCCCCTTTATCTCTTCATACCTAGAGGCCTTACAAATGGAGCAGTACTTGTCACGCGCAAACTGTTTCCAAAACAAAAGGCAACCTTTTGGACATCAATCTATCTTTTCATAATCCATGTTGAGCTCTTTCATGAGTTTCTTCGTTTCGTGAAAGGTTTTAGGCAGACAATGCCCTTCGGGCAACATGTTACCACATGTTCTTAGATTATCTTCAAAGTGAGAACGGGTGGCGGAGTACTGGCACTTGTCGGCTAGACACTGAGAGATGGCATCGAGCTGAGAAATCTTTGCACCCTCGTATAGAGGCCTCTTAGCCGTGGCCATCATATCAAGGAAGGCCTTCGCGGTTGGCGCCGGTTCCTCCGGTTCTACCAGTTCCTCCATTCTGGTGGTTCCTCCCGTGGAGGTGGCGAATCCGGATGGTCGGCATCGATGAGATCATCTAGCATGTTTCTACCATCGTGCCCATTGCCATTGAGCCGCTGACGCATCACCTTACCTCTATCACGTTCGTACCGAGCAAAGTCGACTTGCGTGACATAGTTAGACATGTACCCATATTACAGAAGGTGTTTATACATGTCATCCTTTCCCTGACGATGACGCTTAGTGCAATGAGTGCAAGGATAAAGTGCCCGAACCATTGCCTTCGAACCACGCGCTAACTCATTCACTAACAAATGAGTGTTCCGTACCCAATCGTCTGTTTTATTAGTCGCACTAATACGGCCACTGTACGCCCACCCATTATCAGACATCCTCTTCTGCTTTGTTGGGAGACAAACAACAAATATAACATTTTATATTAAATAGGAGATTAAATGCTTCATATTTTTATGCATTCATCAACCTACATGTCTAATAGGAAAAGAGGGTCCTAACTAGCCGCCGGATCGTAGATTGGGTAAGTTCTCCCTGGTTCTACCCCGATCCGAGCAGAATTTCGGCAGCACCTCCCCGCTGCTCTCCCAATACACGTCTCGACAAAAATCCAAGAGGATGTGCATCCTAAGAACAACGAGGAGGCGCCACCGAAATCCTGTCTCGAATCGAGGTAGAGCTAGGAAGAACCATACCCAACTACGAATCCGCCAACTGCCCGATATAAGCCGTAAGCGTTACGGTTCAAAATATGTGAGACCACTGATGCATATTAAGTCGCGTAACGCTTACGTTCGGGATGACGCCTAGGTGACGCGACAGACTTGGTGATCTAGACACGAAAATAAACCTAGGTACAAGAGAGCCGAACGGATTCTCACCCTGATCGGTAGAGGAAGTACTCGATCAACCGAGTGCCGAGGTCGGCGGCGGAACTCGGAGAAGGGATCGAGGTGTCACCTACACCATCTCCTGCAACAACAGTCAGTCCTACAAGGATGGTCACTCCCGAAACACTACAAATTCTGTACATTGACATAAAGAGAACACCTTAGTCACAACATGTATAATTAGGCTCATTCAAAAAATATTCTACTTCTCACATACCGTTTCTAGTCCTATTTCTACCAATTCTATTTCTAAACAATTTTATTTCTATTTGTACCAATACATTTTAAAAACCGAAATCCACCACTACATACTTCTCACATGCTCATTTTATTTCTCACATGCTCACATACTGTTTCTACTCATACTTCTCACATGCCCATTTTATTTCTATTTCTACCAATTCTATTTCGAAATAATTTGCTAGGTCACATGCTCATTTCACTTTATTTCTATTTCTACCAATTTTATTTCTACCAATTCTAAACAATTTTATTTCTATTTGCTAGGTCACTGTGAGAGGTTGAGAGGAAGAGGGGAGTGGAGGAGGTACCATGGGGCTGAGTGAGCCGGGAGGCAGGTGGCGGCGCTTAGCGAGGCAGGTGGCGGCGGGGGAGGGATCTAGAGGCAAGCTCGGGGTCGGCTGGGGGAGGTGCGGCGCTGCAAGGAGGCTTCTGGCGGCGCTTGGGGAGGGAAGGGGAGGCGGCGGTGCTCAGGGAGGAGGGAGGCTCGGCGGGGAGGAGGAGGGAGGCGGCGGCAGGGGAGGAGGAGGAGGCAGGGTCGGGCTCGGGGAGCTGGTGCTGGTGTGGAGGGGATGGGAGAGGAGGAGGCAGGGTCGGGGGTCGAGGATGGGGGAGGGGGAGGAGGAGGCAGGCTCGGCAAGCGGCAGCTGGTGCGGCGGGGTCGGGGGCAGGCTCGGGGAGGAGGAGGCGGGGTCGGCTGGTAGCTAGGCGAAGGGTGGGATGAGTGGCTCGGGGTGGGCCGCGAGCAGACAAAATGGATCAGGCTACGCCGACGGCCAGGCATACGCCAAGGGCAGCCATCGGCGTAGCTACGTTTTTTTCCTGTGTTTATTTAGGTCATAGGATGATGTAAAACCATGTTGGTTCACAAGTTGGGGCACTATCCTACCCTGTTTCACCGGAACGGGGAGATTCCCCCTTATACAAGTCCAGAACCTTCGCTTCTAGGTTAGAGCGCATGCATGCGAGGGGGACACATGCAAGCACCCGGAGACTAGTAGTTTTTGTATGTTCCAACACAACACCACACTTTCATGCATGTGCTAGGGCCACATACCTGCAGGTCCTTGAGGTAGTCAAAATTGAGAACAATCTAAAGGATATCAAACAACAAATTTCAGACTTTGTCGTGAAATTCTCTCATCTTGGTCTTTTGATTGACCCAAAGAGTGACCTTTCTGTTTCAAAAGTAGTCCAACAGCCTGCTTGGTTTTGTTGGTCAGCAGCTCTACCATGAAGGGAAATTATACTCTTGCCGATTGGTTGAGGATTGTTTCTTAAAGTTTGTGACTAGGCACCCACCTACTGGTCATGAATTTCAGCATCCTCTAGAAGCTTATGGTCTAGCGCAAAGTTCATACTTCCATGGTCTCAATCCTTATGAAGAGCTGATACATGCTATATCTACAAGAGAAACTATCGTCCGCTCCTCAGGAGGGTTGACAGAACCAGGAACTCTATTCAAGAGTCTAATGGCCATCTTCCGAGATGTAGTTATATGCTATGATGGAATTGTATAATTCAATCTTTGCAACTTAAGTATAGATAAGATGATCTCACGGATTTTCCAAGTGCTATAACTCCTGGAGAACCGGTGGTCTACCCCTATAGCTTTCTCCGTACGAGGGTAGCCCAGTGGACTTTTCTTTTTGTTTTGGTTTTGTTTAGGACATATGTACATGGAAAGCAAAGGTTGGGCCGACTTTGCCATAAAATAGGCTCTGGTTGCCCCGTGGCGGGAGTTTCCACGTATATATCCAGGATTTTACCAAGTGTTAACGCATGTCTATAAAGGGGGTCACACTTGGGACTAACACATGGGACCTACCAACATTGCACCACACTCACACACATATGCTAGGGACACATGCAAGTTTTCATCTGATTCCGACGTTCTCGTGGCCTTCCTCCAGCGAAACCCTGATCTGCGGGCCTCAGATCGTCTACCCCCTAGACATTCTTCTGACATGGGTAGCCCGGCATAGCTCTCTCTTGTTTTGTGTTTGATTAGGTCATAGGATGATGTAAAACCATGTTGGTTCACAAGTTGGGGCACTATCCTACTCGGTTTCACCGAAACAGGGATATTCCCCCTTATACAGGTCCAGAACTTTCGCTTCTAGGTTAGAGCACATGCATGCGACGGGGGACACATGGAAGCACCTATACCAACCTTACACCACACTCACACACATATGCTAGGGACACATGCAAGTTTTCATCTGATTCCGACGTTCTCGTGGTCTTCCTCCGGCGAAACCCTGATCTGTGCACACTCGGATCATCTACCCCCCTAAACGTTCCTCTAACAGGGGTAACCCGACGTAGCTCTCTCTTTTTTTGAGTTTGTTAAGGTCATAGTATGATGTAAAACCATGTTGGTTCACAAGTTGGGGCACTATCTGTTGGAGATATGCCATAGAGGCAATAATAAATGTTGTTATTATTATATCTTTGTGTTTATGATAAATGTTTACATTCATGCTATAATAGTATTAACAAGGAAACATTAATACTTGTGTGATTTGTAAACTAAAATAGAGTCCCTAGTAAAGCCTCTTTATAATACTAGATTGTTGGTTAATAAATGATTGTGGTTTCCCTATCATGAACATTGAGATGTTATTAACAACAAGATCATATCGTTAGGAGAATGATATGGTGGACATACTCCTATAGATAAGCGTAGCATAAAGATCAAGTCATTTTAATAGTTCAATTGCTATATGCTTTCTGATACATAGTAACCTAATTCCTTCGACCATGAGATCATGCATATCACCTTCACCGGAAGGATGCTTTGATGACATCAAACACCACACCGTAACTGGGTGGCTATAAAGGTGGCATTGAGTGTTCGGAAAGTATTGGTTGAGACACATGGATCAAGAGTGGGATTTGTCCATCCATATGACGGATAGATATACTCTGGGCCCTCTCGGTGGAATGTCATCCAATTAGCTTGCAAGCATGTGACTGGCTCACAAGGGATCACATATCACGGGAACAAGAAAAGAGTACTTTTCAGTAACAAGGTTGAACTAGGTATGCAGAGATATCGACGATCATAACCTTGGATAAGTAAACTATCGTGAGACAAAGGGAAATTGGTATCGTATGTAAGTGGTTCATTCGATCGCAAAGTAATCGTAGAAATATGTGGGAGCCATATGAATTTCCAGATTCCTCTATTGGTTATTGATCATAGAAGTGTCTCGATCATGTCCGCATAATTCACGAACCGTAGGGAGACACACTTAAGGATTCGACGTTGTTTGAGTAGTTATGGAATGATGAGTAAGAGACCGAATGTTGTTTGGAGTCTCGGATGGGATCCGGGATATCACGAGGAGATCCGGAATGGTCCAGAGAATAAGATTCATATAAGGAAAGTCCTGTTTCGGGGTTGGAGAATGGTTCCGGTGTTTTCATCGGGAATGTTCTAGAAGGTTCCGGAATGTCCGGCACTCCGGAGGGGAAGGGTACATGAATGTGTCATATCAAGTTTGAATGATTGCATCATGTATTAGGTGTCATCGCTGAACAAAATAAAGGGTTTAATCAAATCCTAGTTTGAACAGTCAAACGCCAATTTGAAAAGTCAAACGGCTATTTTGTGAAGTGGAGGGGAAGGAGGAAACCGAGTTGGGGAGGAGTTCCTCCCCTCCACCGCCGGCCCACTTGGGATCCGAGTTGGGGAGGGACTCCCCTCCCCTTGGCCGGCGCCTCCCACCTATAAAAGGAGGGGCAGGGCTGCCCCTCCTAGCACACAAGATTGCCCCCTCTAAACCCTAACCTAGCCGCCGCCGCCCACCATAGCCGCCGCCTAGGGTTTCTCCCCTAGACGCCGACTTGGGCAGCCCCAAGCCCTAGCCGCTGGCCCTAGCACCTCCTCCTTGGTGTGTCTAAACCCTAGATCGCCGAGGAGCTCTCTCATAGTCCACCATACTCGCTCCGACTTAAGGCGAAGCCCTGCGAGATCTCCTCTCTACTTCCGGTACCACGCCGTTGTGCTGCCGGAATCACGAGGAGAGTGCTACAACCTCTGCAGGAACAAGGGAGAGGAAGGTCTTCGAAAATTTAACGTGTGACCGATCAAGGGAGCGCTGCCGGAACGCAGCGCCGGAAGGATCGTCTACGCGATCTTGAGATCGGGAAGAGTACGACTACATCACCCACGAGAATCCGCTCTTGTTAAACACTTTGGAATCTTCGAGGGTGAGTTATTCCATCAACTCGTTGCTACAATCTAGCAGATAGATCTTGGCTTGTTTGTTTGTATGCGGTAGAAATTTTTTGTTTTCCATGCTACGAAACCCTACAGTGGTATCAGAGCCGTGTCTATATGTAGATCTGTTGCACGAGTAGAACACAATGGTCATTGTGGGCGTTGATACTTTTATTGTCGATTGCTTCTTGTGTACTTTGCATCTTGCAGGATGTTGGGATGAAGCGGCCCGGGCTAACCTTACATGACATCGTTCATGAGACTTGCTCCACGCTTGACATGCAACTTGTATTGCATAAGTGGCTTTGCATGTGCCTGTTTCTCCCAGCATAGTTAAGATTCAATTTACAACAGGTGATTGTCAATACTAGTATCAATGTTGTGGTTCTTGTTCGTAAGTTAGAACGACACTTATTGAAAGCCCCAAACCACATAAAACATGCGAAGAAAGTAGAGGCGTCTAACTTTGTTTTGTAGGGGTGTGCTGTGATATGATATGGCCATGATTGTGATTATATTTGATGTATGCAATGTTCCTTATTGTAAGTTGGCAACCGGCAGGAGCCATATGGTTGTCTTTAAATTCTGTTAAGACCCGCGTGTCTATTCAAAGTAGTTGTAATAGTTGAAGCTGGTGGACGACAACCATTGAGCAGCGTCATGGACCTTGATGCAATGTCGGTGATGATGGAGATCATGTTCGTGCTTGAAGATGGAGATCGGAAGCACAAAGAAGAAAGGCCATATCATATCACATATTATGAATTGCATGTGATGTTAATCCTTTATGCATCTTGTATTGCTTAGTTAACAACGGTAGCATTATAAGATGATCCCTCATGCACATAAATTTCAAGTCATAAAGTGTTCACCCTTAGTTAGCACCGTTGCTAAAGCTTGTTGTTTCGAAGCTCTACGTGATGATCGGGTGTGTTAGATTCCGCAAGTGTATACAACGTGAGCAAGCCAGATTTGCTCATGCGGAAGCTAAGGTTTGATCTTGACGAGCCTAGCATGTACAGACATGGTCTCAGAACACGGATCACCAAAAGGTAAAGCATGAATCATATAGTAGATATGATGAACATGTCGATTATGCGCCATTGAAGCTATAACAACTCTCGTGATGATCGGTTTTGATGTGGTGGATTTGGTTCGTGTGATCACTAAAACAATGTGAGGGATGTTGTTTTGAGTGGGAGTTCACCTAGATTAATTTAACTATTAATTAGAACTCAATTTGTCATAAACTTAGTCTAAACTATTGCAAATATGTTGTAGATCAATGGCAGCCCCTACCATCAATTTTAATGCGTTCCTAGAGAAAGAAAAGTTGAAAAACAATGGAAGCAACTTTGCGGATTGGTTCCGCAATTTGAGGATTGTCCTCACAGCTGGTAATTTGACCTATGTGCTGGATGCACCGCTGGGTGACTCACCTGTAGCTACTACCACCGATGAAGAAAAGAATGTTTACCTCACTCGGAAGACTTAGTACTCCACAGTTCAGTGTGCTATCTTGTATGGTTTAGAATCGGAGCTTCAGAAAAGGTTTGAGAATTCAGACCCACATGATATTGTCCGTGATCTCAAATTGACCTTTGAGACTCACGCGGCAATTGAGAGCTATGAGGCTTCTGAAAAGTTCTTTAACTACAAGATGGAAGAAGGCAGCTCCGTCAGTGAGCATGTGCTTAAGATGTCTGGGCATGCAAACAAACTTCAAAGCTTGGGCATAGTGATTCCTAATGCTTTGGGGATTTACCGTGTCCTTCAATCACTACCACCAAGTTACAAGAACTTTGTGATGAACTACAACATGCAGAACATGAACAAGACGTTGCCAGAACTCTTCGCCATGTTGAAATCTACAGAAGTGGAGATCAAGAAAGAGCACCAAGTGTTGTTGGTCAATAAGACCACCAAATTCAAGAAAGGCAAGTCTAAGCAAAAGGGACACTACAAGAAGGGTGGTAAGAAAGTTACCGCACCGACGAAGAAGACCAAGGCTGGACCTAAGCCTGATACTGAGTGCTTTTACTACAAGGGAGAAGGTCACTGGAAGCGGAATTGCCCAAAGTACTTGGCAGATTTGAAGAACGACAACATCAAGAAGGAAGGTATATCCGATATACATGTTATTGATGTGTATCTCACTAGTACTCGTAGTAGTGCCTAGGTATTTGATACTGGTTCGGTTGCTCATATTTGTAACTCGAAACAGGTGCTGCAGAATAAACGGAAGCTAGCGAAGAACGAGGTGACGATGCGCGTGGGAAACGGATCAAAGGTTGATGTGATCGCGGTCGGCATGCTACCCCTTCATCTACCATCGGGATTAGTTTTATACTTAAATAATTGTTATTTGGGGCCTGCGTTAAGCATGAACATTATATCGGGATCTTGTTTATTGCAAGACGGTTACTTGTTTAAATCCGAGAATAATGGTTGTTCGATTTATATGAGTAGTATGTTTTATGCACATGCACCTTTGATAGATGGTCTATTCTTATTGAATCTCGAAAGTGAAAATACACATATTAATAACATTGAAGCTAAACGTTTGAAATCGAGCGATAACTCGACCTATATGTGGCACTGTTGTCTTGGTCACATTGGAGTGAAGCGTATGAAGAAACTCCATTCCGATGGACTTCTTGAATCACTTGATTTTGAATCACTTGAAAGATGCGAAGCATGTCTGATGGGTAAAATGACTAAGACTCCATTTTCTGGTATGATGGAGCGAGCTACGGACTTGTTGGAAATCATACATACCGATGTGTGTGGTCCAATGAGTGTAGCATCATGTGATGGTTATCATTATGTTCTTACCTTCACGGATGACTTGAGTAGATATGGGTATATCTATTTCATGAAACATAAGTCTGAAACTTTCGAGAAGTTTAAGGAATTTCAATGTGAGGTTGAGAATCAACGTAACAAGAAGATTAAATTTCTACGTTCTGATCGTGGAGGTGAATATCTAAGTACGAATTTGGCGAGCATTTGAAGAAATGCGGTATACTTTCACAATTGACACCGTCGGGAACACCACAGCGTAATGGTGTGTCCGAACATCGTAATCGAACTCTCTTAGATATGGTTCGTTCTATGATGTCACTTACAGATTTACCGCTATCATTTTGGGGTTATGCATTAGAAACAGCCGCATTCACTTTAAATAGGGCACCATCCAAATCCGTTGAAACGACACCATATGAATTATGGCTTGGGAAGAAACCTAAATTGTCGTTCCTTAAAGTTTGGGGTTGCGAAGCCTATGTAAAGAAGTTACGGCCGGACAAGCAAGAACCCAAAGCGGAAAAATGCGTCTTCATAGGATACCCGAAGGAAACTATTGGGTATACCTTCTATCATAGATCCGAAGGCAAAATCTTCGTTGCCAAGAATGGATCCTTTCTAGAGAAGGAATTTCTCTCGAAAGAAGTGACTGGAAGGAAAGTAGAACTCGACGAGGTTGTCGAACCTTCTCTCGAACTTGCGAGTAGCGCAGCACCGGAAGAAGTTCCTGTGGTGCCTGCACCAATAAGAGAGGAAGCTAATGATGATGATCATGAAACTTCGGTTGTAGTTGCTACAGAGCCTCGCAGGTCAACGAGAACTCGTACCACTCCTGATTGGTATGATCCCGCTATGAATGTCATGTTGGTGGACAACACTGATGACCCTGCGACATGTGAGGAAGCGATGATGAGCCCAGTTTCCAATAAATGGCAAGAAGCCATGAAATCCGAGATTGGATCCATGTACGAAAACCAAGTATGGACTTTGGTGGACTTACCGGATGTCCGGAAGGCTGTCGAGAATAAATGGATTTTCAAGAAGAAAACAGATGCTGATGGTAATGTTACTGTCTATAAAGCTCGACTTGTCGCAAAAGGGTTTCGACAAATTCAAGGAGTTGACTACGATGAGACTTTCTCACCAGTAGCGAAGCTAAAGTCTGTGAGGATTATGTTAGCAATCGCTGCATATTATGATTATGAGATATGGCAGATGGATGTCAAAACAGCATTCCTCAATGGAGACATTGATGAAGAGTTGTATATGATGCAACCCAAAGGTTTTGTCGATCCTAAAGATGCTAACAAGGTATGCAAACTTCAACGGTCCATCTATGGATTGAAGCAAGCATCCCGAAGTTGGAATCAACGTTTTGATAAGGTAATCAAAAGTTTTGGTTTTATACAAACTTATGGAGAAGCTTGTATTTACAAGAAAGTGAGTGGGAGCTCTGTAGCATTCTTAATACTATATGTAGATGACATATTGTTGATTGGGAATGATGTAGACCTTCTTAATAGTGTCAAGGAATATTTGAATAATAGTTTTTCAATGAAGGATCTTGGCGAAGCTTACATATTAGGCATAAAGATTTATAGAGATAGATCGAGACGCCTAATATCATTGTCATAAAGTACATATTTGGACAAAGTTCTAAAGAGGTTTGGAATGGAAGATAGCAAGAAAGGGTTCTTGCCCATGTTGCCCAATAGGACGTTGAGTAAAACTCAAAGTCCGACAACGGCAGAAGATAGAGAAAGGATGAGTAAGACTCCCTATGCCTCAGCCATAGGATCTCTAATGTATGCCATGCTATGTACTATACCCGACATTGCATATGCTGTTAGTTTAACTAGCAGATATCAAAGTGATCCAGGAGTGGATCATTGGACAGCGGTCAAAAACATCCTTAAGTACTTGAGAAGAACTAAGGATATGGTTCTTTCTTATGGAGGTGATGAACAACTCGTTGTTAATGGTTACACCGATGCTAGTTGGAACACCGATCCGGATGATTCTAAATCACAATCTGGATACGTATTTACTTTGAATGGTGCAGCAGTTAGCTGGAGGAGTGCAAAGCAAAGCGTTGTGGCGAGATCTTCAACTGAATCGGAATACATGGCTGCTTCGGAGGCTTCACAAGAAGCAATATGGATGAAAGAGTTCATTATAGAGCTGGGTGTGGTTCCAAATGCGCTGGACCCAATGTCTATCTACTGTGATAACATGGGTGCCATAGCCAATGCGCAAAAACCAAGGTCACACAAGAAGCTGAAGCACATCAAGCTACATTTTCACGCTATTCGAGAACATGTCCAAGATGGGGACATAAAGATTTGCAAAGTACACACAGATCTGAATGTGGCGGATCCGTTGACTAAACCTCTCCCGAGGGCAAAACATGACCAACACCAAACTGCCATAGGTGTTCGGTATATTACCATGTAATCTAGATTAGATGACTCTAGTGCAAGTGGGAGACTGTTGGAGATATGCCCTAGAGGCAATAATAAATGTAGTTATTATTATATCTTTCTGTTTATGATAAATGTTTACATTCATGCTATAATAGTATTAACAAGGAAACATTAATACTTGTGTGATTTGTAAACTAAAATAGAGTCCCTAGTAAAGCCTCTTTATAATACTAGCTTGTTGGTTAATAAATGATTGTGGTTTCCCTGTCATGAACATTGAGATGTTATTAACAACAAGATCATATCGTTAGGAGAATGATATGGTGGACATACTCCTATAGATAAGCGTAGCATAAAGATCAAGTCATTTTAATAGTTCAATTGCTATATGATTTCTGATACATAGTAACCTAATTCCTTCGACCATGAGATCATGCATATCACCTTCACCGGAAGGATGCTTTGATGACATCAAACACCACACCGTAACTGGGTGGCTATAAAGGTGGCATTGAGTGTTCGGAAAGTATTGGTTGAGACACATGGACTAAGAGTGGGATTTGTCCATCCATATGACGGATAGATATACTCTGGGCCCTCTCGGTGGAATGTCATCCAATTAGCTTGCAGGCATGTGACTGGCTCACAAGGGATCACATATCACGGGAACGAGAAAAGAGTACTTATCAGTAACGAGGTTGAACTAGATATGCAGAGATACCGACGATCATAACCTCAGATAAGTAAACTATCATGAGACAAAGGGAAATTGGTATCGTATGTAAGTGGTTCATTCGATCGCAAAGTAATCGTAGAAATATGTGGGAGCCATATGAATTTCCAGATTCCTCTATGGGTTATTGATCGGAGAAGTGTCTCGATCATGTCCGCATAATTCACGAACCGTAGGGAGACACACTTAAGGATTCGACGTTGTTTGAGTAGTTATGGAATGATGAGTAAGAGACCGAATGTTGTTCGGAGTCTCGGATGGGATCCGTGATATCACGAGGAGATCCGGAATGGTCCGGAGAATAAGATTCATATAAGGAAAGTCCTGTTTCGGGGTTGGAGAATGGTTCTGGTGTTTTCATCGAGAATGTTCTAGAAGGTTCCGGAATGTCCGGCACTCCAGAGGGGAAGGGTACATGAATGTGTCATATCAAGTTTGAATGATTGCATCATGTATTAGGTGTCATCGCTGAACAAAATAAAGGGTTTAATCAAATCCTAGTTTGAAAAGTCAAACGCCAATTTGAAAAGTCAAACGGCTATTTTGTGAAGTGGAGGGGAAGGAGGAAACCGAGTTGGGGAGGAGTTCCTCCCCTCCACCGCCGGCCCACATGGGATCCTAGTTGGGGAGGGACTCCCCTCCCCTTGGCCGGCGCCTCCCACCTATAAAAGGAGGGGCAGGGCTGCCCCTCCTAGCACACAAGATTGCCCCCTCTAAACCCTAACCTAGCCGCCGCCGCCCACCATAGCCGCCGCCTAGGGTTTCTCCCCTAGCCGCCGACTTGGGCAGCCCCAAGCCCTAGCCACCGGCCCTAGCACCTCCTCCTTGGTGTTTCTAAACCCTAGATCACCGAGGAGCTCTCTCATAGTCCACCATACTCGCTCCGGCTTAAGGCGAAGCCCTGCGAGATCTCCCCTCTACTTCCGGTACCACGCCGTTGTGCTGCCGGAATCACGAGGAGTGTGCTACAACCTCTGCTGGAACAAGGGAGAGGAAGGTCTTCTTCAGTCGAACGATGTGACCGATCTGGGAGCGCTTGGAGCGCCTTGGGAAGGATCGTCTACGCGATCTTGAGATCGGGAAGAGTATGACTACATCACCCACGAGAAGCCGCTCTCATTAAACACTTTGGAATCTTCGAGGGTGAGTTATTCCATCGACTCATTGCTACAATCTAGTAGATAGATATTGGCTTGTTTGTTTGTATGCGGTAGAATTTTTTTGTTTTCCATGCTACGAAACCCTACACTATCCTACCCGGTTTCACCGGAACAGGGAGATTCCCCCTTATACAGGTCCAGAACCTTTGCTTCTAGGTTAGAGAGCATGCATGCGACGGGGGACACATGAAAGCACCTATACCAACCTTGCACCACACTGACACAAATGCTAGGGACACATGCAAGTTTTCATCTGATTCCGACGTTCTCGTGGTCTTTCTCCGGTGAAACCCTGATCTGTGCACACTCGGATCGTCTACCCCCCCTAGATGTTCCTCTAACAGGGGTAGCCCGGCGTAGCTCTCTCTTGTTTTGTGTTTGTTTAGGTCATGAAGTTCAGCATCCTCCAGAAGCTTATGGTCTAGTGCAAAGTTCATACTTCCATGGTCTCAATCCTTATGAAGAGCTAGTACATGCTATATCTACAAGAGAAACTATCGTCCGCTCCTCAGGAGGGTTGACAGAACCAGGAACTTTGTTCAAGAGTCTAATGGCCATCTTGCGAGATGTAGTTATATGCTATGATGGAATTGTATAATTCAATCTTTGCAACTTAAGTATAGATAAGATGATCTCACGGATTTTTCAAGTGCTATAACTCCTGGAGAACCGGTGGTCTACCCCTATAGCTTTCTCCGTACGAGGGCAACCTATTGGACTTTTCTTTTTGTTTTGGTTTTGTTTAGGACATATGTACATGGAAAGCAAAGGTTGGGCCGACTTTGCCATAAAATAGGCTCTGTTGCCCGTGCATGGAGTTTCCACGTATGTATCCAAGATTTTACTAAGTGTTAACGCATGTCTACAAAGGGGTCACACTAGGGACTAACACATGGGACCTACCAACATTGCACCACACTCACACACATATGCTAGGGACACATGCAAGTTTTCATCTGATTCCGACGTTCTCCTGGTCTTCCTCCGACGAAACCCTGATCTGTGCACACTCAGATCGTCTACCCCCGTAGACGTTTCTCTAACAGGGGTAGCCCAGCGTAGCTCTCTCTTGCTTTGTGTTTTTTTAGGTCATAGGATAATGTAAAACCATGTTGGTTCACAAGTTGGGGCACTATCCTACCCGGTTTCACCGGAACAGGGAGATTCCCCCATATACAGGTCCAGAACCTTCGCTTCTAGGTTAGAGCGCATGCATGCGAGGGGGTACACATGCAAGCACCTATACCAACCTTGCACCACACTCACACACATATTCTAGGGACACATGCAAGTTTTTATCTGATTCCGATGTTCTAGTGGTCTTCCTCCGTCGAAACCCTAATCTGTGCACACTCGGATCGTCTACCCCCTAGACGTTCCTCTAACAGGGGTAACCCGACGTAGCTCTCTCTTGTGTTGTGTGTTTTTAGGTCATAGGATGATGTAAAACCATGTTGGTTCACAAGTTGGGGGCACTATCCTACCCGGTTTCACCGGAATAGGGAGATTCCCCCTTATACAGGTCCAGAACCTTCGCTCTAGGTTAGAGCGCATGCATGCGAGGGGGGACACATGCAAGCACCTATACCAACCTATCACCACACTCACACACATATGCTAGGGACACATGCAAGTTTTCATCTGATTCCGACGTTCTCGTTGTCTTCCTCCGGCGAAACCCAGATCTGTGCACACTCGGATCGTCTACCCCCCTAGACGTTCCTCTGACAGGGGTAGCCCGGCGTAGCTCTCTCTTGTTTTGTGTTTGTTTAGGTCATGAAGTTCAACATCCTCCAGAAGCTTATGGTCTAGTGCAAAGTTCATACTTCCATGGTCTCAATCCTTATGAAGAGCTGGTACATGCTATATCTACAAGAGAAACTATCATCCGCTCCTCAGGAGGGTTGACATGAAGGGAATATGCCCTGAGAGGCAATAATAAAATGATTATTATGTGTATTCCAAGTATATGATAGATGTTTATTTTGCATTCTATAATTGTATTGATATGGAAACGTTAATACATGTGTGTTTAATAAACAAACAGAAAGTTCCTAGTTATGCCTCTCTCATAAACTAGTTCGTTGATTAACAAGATGATCAAGGTTTCCTGATCATAGACATTGGATGTTGTTAATAACGAGATCACAACATTAGTGTAATGGTGTGATGAACATTCATCCGAAGTATAGCATTACGATCAAAGTCATTGAGTTTATATTGCTATAAACAAACTACGAAGTAATCCTAATCCTTAGACCATGAGATCATGCCAATCACTAACACCGGGAGAGTTTCTTGTTGACATCAAACGTCACTCCGTAACTGGGTGATTATAAAGATGGCTCCAAAGCTACTAAAGTGTTATGTTGAGAATCATGGATCAAGAGTGAAATTTGTTCATCCCGATGACGGATAGATATGCTCTGGGCCCTCTCGGTGATATCACATTGGTTAGCTTGCAAGCAAGTGATTTGATCACTAGAATGTTATATCACGGGAACGAGAAAAGAGTGCATGTTAGTAACGAGATCAACTAGGTATGGAGATACCGATGATCGAATCTCGGACATGTAATATATCGTGAAACAAAGGGATTAAGATACAAGCGTAAAAGGTTCCGACGATCACAGGAAAAGTCATCGTTGAATGTGTGGGAGTCAGTATGGATCTCCAGGTCCCGCTACTGATTATTGATCGGAGAAGGGTCTCGATCATGTCCGCATTATTCGTGAACCGTAGGGTGACACACTTAAGGGACACTGGCATCCAGTTGGAGCAAATGTTTCATGCCGAAAGAATAAACAAGCGCAGGAATTTATTTCACTAGATACCGAAACAGGTTTTCGGATGAAATTGCATAAAGAGGTTATGCATGTGAAATGGAATTCTAGCAAGGGGTTATTTGTGAATGTTTGTCATTAAGTTAATTGACAAAGTTCTGAATAAAATAAAAGAGTTTTATTTAATGAGAGTTTGCATTAAATTTGGTGGAAATTTAATGGGAATTTGAGTGGATTTTTTAGTGGAGAAAATTGAAGGGCCATTTTGTGAGTGGAGTGTCCACCCACATGAATGAAGGAGGGGAGGGGGCAGCCCCCATGGCCGGCGGCCACCCCCTTGGGTGCCCCCCTCCTCCTATAAAAGGAGCCCCTCCTCTCACTTGTCTCACACACCTCCTCGTGAAGGATCTCTCTCCCCCTCTAGAATTTATCCCCATGGTCTCGGACTAGCGAGATACATGTTCCCGGTGGCTATTCGGCAAGAAAGGGTTGTGCTTCCTCTGCATCGCTGGAGCGAGGAGGCGGAGGTTGCCCGGTGTCTTGTACGTGTGTGCGAGCACGGATGCGTTGCTGCTTTGCGGCGCTAGGACTTCCTCTCGATCTTGAGATCGGCAAGAGATCGTCTACATCAACCACGAGTTGAACTCGTTAAGCTTTGTCCGTCTTCAAGGGTATGTTATCTACGGATATACATCCGCCCGTTGTTTGTATCTAGTAGATAGATCTTGGTACATAGTTCCCATCGTAGGAAAAATTTTGTTTTCTATGCTGCGAACCCTATAGTGGTATTAGAGCCGGATCTATGCGTAGATGCTTTACACGGGTAGTACACATATGAGTATGTGGGCGATGATGATCATGTTGTTGCTCCTTAGTTGTAATTTTGGATATTGGTGGCATAGTGGGATGAAGCGGCCCGGACAAACTTTACATGTCCTCGCACATGAGACCTGTTCCACGCTTGACATGCAACTAGTTTGCATAAGTGGCTAGCGGGTGTCTGTCTCTCCTACTATAGTCAATATCTATTTTGCAACGAGTTGTCAACAATTTGGTTATCCTCGTTGTGGTTCATGTTCGTAGGTAAGAACGGTTCTATCTCGAAAACCCTAAGCCACGTAAAACTTGCAATGGATAAATTAGAGGCGTCTAGTTTAGATTGTTGCTGGGCTAGTGTTATGATATGGTGATGTTGTAAGTAGAAGTATGAGATGATACTCTTAAAACATACATAACGTGTAATCTCCATAGACCTTGGATTTACACATATAGGTATGATAGTGATCATACCATGATGCACATGATAGAGATCATATGCGGGAACCATATTATTTCACTAATAAACATGTGATGGTTGATAGCATCTTATATTGCTTGTTTAGCGCTTTGTTAGCATAATAAGATGATCCCTCTTTTAAATATCAAGATTGAAATGTGTTCTTCCTTTAGTATGCACCAATTATGTTTTCGTTGCTCCAAGACATCACGTGATGATCGGGTGTTCTTGGATCCACGACCATATTTCTGGTGTAAAACAGTTACACACGCGAATACTAAGGTTCTAACTTGGCGAGCCTAGCATACATGGCCTCGGAACACGGACCGAAAGGTTAAGCATGAGTCATATAGTCGATATGATGCCCATTTGATGCTCGCCTTTGAAGCTACACCAACTCACGTGATGATCGGACTTGGTGTAGTGGATTTGGTTCATGTAATCACAAAAAGGCACGAGGGATGTCGTTTTTGAGTGGGAGTTCGTTCGTAATAGGGATTAGTTGAACTCAATCTATCATACACTTAGTCTAAACTTTACAAATTCTGTTGTAGATGGCTTCACCTGCTTTTAATTTCAATGTGTTCATGGAGAAAGAGAAACTTGCAACGAACGGTAGCAACTTTACTGAATGGGCCATGAATTTAAGGATTCTCCTCTCTGCTGCACAAAAGCAATATGTGCTAGAAGCGCCGTTAGGCCCCCCACCTTTTGAGGATGACCCTAACAAGGAGAAGAATGTCTATCAGACTCGTCAGGAGGACCACAACTTAGTTCATTGCGGCATATTGTATGGGCTAGAGCCAGAACTTCGAAAGCGTTTCGAAAATGGCAATGCATTTGATACAATGGGTGAGTTGAAAATGATTTTCGACACACATGCTGCTGTAGAGAGCTACAACGCTTCAGAAAAGTTCTTTAGCTGCATGATGGAAGAGCACAGCTCCGTTAGTGAGCATGTACTCAAGATGTCGGGTTATGCCGATAAGTTTGTGTCCTTGGGAATATCGATTCCCATTGACTTAGTCATCCATCGTGTTCTGCAGTCTCTGCCACCTAGCTATAAGAGCTTCGTGATGAACTATAATATGCAAGGCATGAAGAATACTCTCCCTGAGCTTCTATCAATGCTTAAAACTGCAGAAGTGGAGAACAAAAAGGAACATCAAGTGTTGATGATAAGTAGGAACACTGGTTTCAAGAAAGACAAGAAGGGAAAACGGAAGGGAAGTAAGGGCGGCAAGCCTGTTGCCGTGCTTGAAAAGAAACCCCAAGTTGGACCTAAGTCTGATACCGAGTGCTACTATTGTAAGGGGAATGGCCACCGGAAGCGCAACTGCCCCAAGTATCTGGCAGACAAGAAAGTCGGCAAGGCAAACAAAGGTATATATGATATACATGTTATTGATGTGTACTTGACTAGTGCTCGCAGTAGCACCTAGGTATTTGATACTGGTTCAGTTGCTAATATTTGTAACTCGAATCAGGGGCTGCGGAACAAGCGACCGCTAGCAAGGGGTGAGGTCAAGATGCGTGTCGGCAATGGATCAAGCGTTGATGTGATCGCCGTTGGAACGCTGCCTCTCCACTTGCCGTCAGGATTAGTTATAAACTTGAATAATTGTTATCTGGTGCCTACACTGAGCATGACCATTGTATCTGGATCGTGTTTGATGCGAAGTGGTTATTCATTTAAATCCGAGAACAATGGTTGTTCCATTTATATGAATGAAATCTTTTATGGTCATGCACCGATGATGAATGGTTTATTTCTTTTGGATCTCGATAATAATGTTACACATATTCATAATGTTGATGCTAAAAGGATTAAACTAAATGATGATATATCCACATATATGTGGCACTGCCGTCTAGGTCATATTGGCGTTAAACGCACGAAGAAGCTCCATTCGGATGGACTTTTGGAATCACTTGATTATGAATCATTTGATACATGTGAGCCATGCCTTATGGGCAAGATGACTAGAACGCCGTTTTCCGGTTCAATGGAACGGGCGACAGATTTATTGGAAATCATACATTCTGATGTATGCGGTCCAATGAGTGTGTCGGCGCGAGGTGGATATCGTTATTTTGTTACTTTCACGGATGATTTGAGTAGATACGGTTATATCTACTTGATGAAACACAAATCTGAAACCTTTGAAAAGTTCAAGGAATTTCACAATGAAGTGGAAAATCATCGTAATAGGAAGATCAAATTTCTACGGTCAGATCGTGGAGGTGAGTATCTAAGTTACGAGTTTAGCACTCACATGAAAGAGTGTGGAATTGTTTCACAACTCACACCTGCCGGAACACCACAGAGAAATGGTGTGTCGGAACGTCGTAATCGTAGTTTATTAGATATGGTTCGATCTATGATGTCTCTGACGGACTTGCCGTTGTCATTTTGGGGTTATGCACTAGAAACTGCTGCATTTACTTTAAATCGGGCACCATCTAAATCCGTTGAAAAGACACCGTATGAATTGTGGTTTGGAAACAAACCTAAGCTGTCATTTCTTAAAGTTTGGGAATGCGATGTTTATGTGAAGAAACTTCAACCGGATAAACTCGAACCCAAATCGGAAAAATGCATCTTCATAGGATACCCTAAGGAAACTATTGGGTATTCCTTCTATCACAGATCCGAGGGCAAGGTTTTTGTTGCCAAGAATGGATCCTTTCTAGAGAAAGAGTTTCTCGCGAAAGGTGTGAGTAGTCGGAAGGTAGAACTCGAAGAGGTTATTGAACCTTCTCTTCAAAGTATGGCGAGTAGCGCAGCGCCGGAAGTTGTTCCGGAGTTGGCTTCACCTGTTGAAGAGGGAACTAATGATAATGATCATGAAACTCCGAAAGAGAGTACTACCAAACCTCGCAGGTCAAGCAGGACGCGTGCAGCTCCCGAGCTGTACAGAAATCCTGTCATGAATTTCATGGTTGATGAAAATGATGACCCTGCGACGTATGAAGAAGCGATGATGAGCCCGGATTCCAACAAATGGTTAGAAGCCATGAAATCCGAGATGGAATCCATGTATGAAAATCAAGTTTGGAACTTGGTGGACTTACCTCACGACCGAAAGGCCGTGGAGAACAAATGGATTTTCAAAAGGAAAACTGATGCTGATGGTAATATAACCGTCTATAAAGCTCGACTTGTCGCAAAGGGGTTTCGACAAATTCAAGGAGTTGACTACGATGAGACATTCTCTCCCGTAGTGATGCTAAAGTCAGTTAGGATTATGTTAGCAATTGCTGCATATTTCGATTATGAGATATGGCAGATGGATGTTAAAACCGCGTTTCTCAATGGTAATATTGAGGAAGAGTTGTATATGATACAACCAAAGGGTTTTGTCGATCCTAAGGATGCTAACAAGGTGTGCAAGCTTCAGCGATCCATCTATGGATTGAAGCAAGCATCACGAAGTTGGAATCTCCGCTTTGATGAGGTGATCAAAGAGTTTGGATTTGTCCAAACTTATGGAGAAGCTTGTATTTACAAGAAAGTGAGTGGGAGCAATGTGGCATTTCTGATATTATATGTGGATGACATATTATTGATCGGAAATGATATAGATCTTATAAACAGTGTTAAAAGTTATCTAAACAACAAATTTTCAATGAAGGACCTAGGTGAAGCGTCATACATATTAGGCATAAAGATCTATAGAGATATATCTAGGCACCTAATAGGGCTATCGCAAAGTACATACCTTGATAAGATTTTAAAGAAGTTTAAAATGGAGGATAGTAAGAAGGGGTTCTTACCTATGACACAAGGCACGACATTGAGTAAGACTCAAAGTCCGGCTTCGGCGGAAGAAAGAGAGATAATGGACATGGTCCCCTATGCTTCAGCCATAGGCTCTATAATGTACGCCATGCTATGTACAAGACCGGATGTGGCACATGCTATTAGTTTGACTACTAGGTACCAATCGGATCCAGGTTCAGAACACTGGAAAGCGGTCAAGAATATCCTTAAGTACTTGCGAAGAACTAAGGATATGTTTCTTGTATACGAAGGTGAAGAAGAGCTCGTCTCTAAGTGTTATGTCGACGCTAGCTTTGACACCAATCCGGATGACTCTAAGTCTCAATCCGGATACGTATTTCTCATGAATGGCGGAGCGGTTAGTTGGAGGAGCTCCAAACAACCTGTGGTGGCAGGATCAACAACGGAGGCCGAATATGTTGTTGCTTCAGAAGCGGCTCAGGAAGCAGTTTGGATGAAGGAGTTCATATCCGAACTAGGTGTGGTTGCAAACGCGTTGGACCCAATGGTGATCTATTGTGGCAACAATGGTGCCATTGGCAATGCCAAAGAGCCAAGGTCTCACAAGCATTCCAAGCATATTAAGCGCCGGTTTCACTCCATCCGCAAGCATGTCAAGGATGGAGATATAAAAATTTGTAAAGTACATACGGATCTCAATGTAGCAGATCCTTTGACTAAAACTCTCCCTAGAGCAAAACATGATCTACACCAGAACTCCATGGGTGTTAGATACATCACTATGTAACTAGATTATTGTCTCTAGTGCAAGTGGGAGACTGAAGGGAATATGCCCTGAGAGGCAATAATAAAATGTTTATTATGTGTATTCCAAGTATATGATAGATGTTTATTTTGCATGCTATAATTGTATTGATACGGAAATGTTAATACATGTGTGTTTAATAAACAAACAGAAAGTTCCTAGTTATGCCTCTCTCATAAACTAGTTCGTTGATTAACAAGATGATCAAGGTTTCCTGATCATAGACATTGGATGTTGTTAATAACGAGATCATAACATTAGTGTAATGGTGTGATGAACATTCATCCGAAGTATAGCATTACGATCAAAGTCATTGAGTTTATATTGCTATAAACAAACTACGAAGTAATCCTAATCCTTAGACCATGAGATCATGCCAATCACAAACACCGGAAGAGTTTCTTGTTGACATCAAATGTCACTCCGTAACTGGGTGATTATAAAAATGGCTCCAAAGCTACTAAAGTGTTATGTTGAGAATCATGGATCAAGAGTGGAATTTGTTCATCCCGATGACGGATAGATATGCTCTGGGCCCTCTTGGTGATATCACATTGGTTAGCTTGCAAGCAAGTGATTTGATCACTAGAATGTTATATCACGGGAACGAGAAAAGAGTCCATGTTAGTAACGAGATCAAACTAGGTATGGAGATACCGATGATCGAATCTCGGACATGTAATATATCATGAAACAAAGGGATTAAGATACAAGCGTAAAAGGTTCCGACGATCACAGAAAAAGTCATCGTTGAATGTGTGGGATTCAGTATGGATCTCCAGGTCCCGCTACTGATTATTGATCGGAGAAGGGTCTCGATCATGTCCGCATTATTCGCGAACCATAGGGTGACACACTTAAGGGACACTGGCATCCAGTTGGAGCAAATGTTTCATGCCGAAAGAATAAACAAGCGCAGGAATTTATTTCACTAGATACCGAAACAGGTTTTCGGATGAAATTGCATAAATAGGTTATGCATGTGAAATGGAATTCTAGCAAGGGGTTATTTGTGAATGTTTGTCATTAAAGTAATTGAAAAAATTCTGAATAAAATAAAAGATTTTTATTTAATGAGAGTTTGCATTAAATTTGGTGAAAATTTAATGGGAATTTGAGTGGATTTTTGAGTGGAGAAAATTGAAGGGCCATTTTGTGAGTGGAGTGTCCACCCACATGAATGAAGGAGGGGAGGGGGCAGCCCCCATGGCCGGCGGCCACCCCTTTGGGTGCCCCCGTCCTCCTATAAAAGGAGCCCCTCCTCTCACTTGTCTCACACACCTCCTCGTGAAGGATCTCTCTCCCCCTCTAGAATTTATCCCCATGGTCTCGGACTAGCGAGATACATGTTCCCGGTGGCTATTCGGCAAGAAAAGGTTGTGCTTCCGCTGCATCGCTGGAGCGAGGAGGCGGAGGTTGCCTTTATGCGTGTGTACGTGTGCGAGCACGGATACACTGCTGCTTTGCGGCGCTAGGACTTCCTCTAGATCTTGAGATCGGCAAGAGATCGTCTACATCAACCACGAGTTGAACTCGTTAAGCTTTGTCGGTCTTCAAGGGTATGTTCTCTATGGATATACATCCGCCCGTTGTTTGTATCTACTAGATAGATCTTGGTACATAGTTCCCATCGTAGGAAATTTTTTGTTTTCTATGCTGCTAACCCTACATGACAGAACCAGGAACTCTGTTCAAGAGTCTAATGGCCATCTTGCGAGATGTAGTAATATGCTATGATGGAATTGTATAATTCAATCTTTGCAACTTAAGTATAGATAAGATGATCTCACGGATTTTCTAAGTGCTATAACTCCTGGAGAACCGGTGGTCTACCCCTATAGCTTTCTCCGTACGAGGGTAGCCCAGTGGACTTTTCTTTTTGTTTTGGTTTTGTTTAGGACATATGTACATGGAAAGCAAAGGTTGGGCCGACTTTGCCATAAAATAGGCTTTGGTTGCCCCGTGGCGGGAGTTTCCACGTATATATCCATGATTTTACTAAGTGTTAACGTATGTCTACAAAGGGGGTCACACTTGGGACTTACACATGGGACCTACCAACCTTGCACCACACTCACATACATATGCTAGGGACACATGCAAGTTTTCATCTGATTCCGATGTTCTCGTGGTCTTCCTCCGGCGAAACCCTGATCTGCGGGCCACAGATTGTCTACCCCCCTAGACATTCTTCTGACAGGGGTAGCCCGACGTAGCTATCTCTTGTTTTGTGTTTTGTTTAGGTCATAGGATGATATAAAACCATGTTGGTTCACAAGGTGCGGCACTATCCTACCCGATTTCACCTTAACGGGGAGTTTTCCCCTTATACAAGTCCAGAACCTTCGCTTCTAGGTTACAGCGCATTCATGCACCCAGAGACTAGTAGGTTTTGGATGTTTCAACACAGCACCACACCTCCATGCATGTGCTAGGGCCACATGCAAGTTCTTGAGGTAATCCTATGCCCTGGAGCGCGGTTTTCCGCGAAACCCTGATCCGTGCACACTTGGATCGTCTACCCCCCTAGGTGTTCCTCTGACAGGGGTAGCCCGGCGTAGCTCTCTCTTGTTTTGTGTTTGTTTTGGTCATATGATGATGTAAAACCATGTTGGTTCACAAGGTGCGGCACTATCCTACCCGGTTTCACCTGAACGGGGAGTTTCCCCTTATACAAGTCCAGTTTAATGTATCTTTTCAACTCAGCGGTTCTATGTACTTTAATGCAATGGAATAAAGCTTTTTATGATCAAACATATGATCCCTCTCCCACTTGCACTTGCTCTTGTCAATCTGGCACCTGGTTCAGTAACATGGTCTATTGCATCACATAGCACTTATTATATCGATCTGGTAGTTTTCCAATGGTTGGTGAGGAATGGTGTAAAAAATGGGTTGGCGTAGAAAAAGCATTGAATCTTTGAACAACTTATCCAAAATGTGTGATACATAAAATTCACACACATGCGATAATAACAAATACAAACATGCAAATTTCTCGGGGTGTGAGAAAATTTGCAACGTCATTTCATGTGGGCATGGACTGTTATTCGGAGGGTACGAATTCATCCAATTAATAAAAATAGAACATAAATAATTAATAATAGTAAATAAATAGAAATACAAAATAAGATCATAATTTGGTGCAAAAAAATAAAAATGCAAAGGAGGTACGCCGAGGGTGGCCGTCGGCATATCTGGGTTGCCGCTACGCCGACGGCGTAACGTTGCCGCTGTTAGGGGTCCTTCCTGTCATGGCCGGAAAATGCCACGTGTTTGTGACCTACGTCGAGGGCTAGTGTGCGCCGAGGGTAGCCGTCGGCGTAGGGTCTCCTATGTCGACGGCGCCGCTACGCCGAGGGCTGGCGAATGGGGCTGGCCTGGTCCGGTCCTACGCTGATGGCCCCGACATTTGGCCGTCGGCACACCGCGCCATTCCTGTAGTGAATAGGAATATCTTACCCTTGTGCATTGGAACTTTGGAACCAAAGGATTCCGGAACACCATGGCAAGGACCAGTTGAAAGCAATTCTGATCGATGCAGTGAGTGTCAGTTACTATATACTCCCTCCAACATAAAATAAAGTGACTTGAGTTTGTATATATTTATATGTATCTAGAAATATTTTAAAACTAGATATATTTAAATTTAAACAAACTTAAGTCACTTATTTTTGGACGGAGCGAGTACTAGATCTCTCCATCCTCTCCGAACACAACTGTGAAATGGCCGTTGTATGTCATCGGATATTATGCAGATAGTCTGATTACATTGTTAAAGTGTATCGGTGTAACACCCCAGATTTCTATCTATCTGGCAGTGCTACTACACATTTTAAATTCACTACGGGAAGGAAGATCAACGCTGAGCGGGAAAACACTCGGCATAGCCCGGATAACCCTCGGATCTGCTCAACGCCGAGGGTGACCCTCGGCATTAAGCCCTCGGCTTAGGTGGTTCTCGGCACAGCTCGATACCGTCGGCGCTGGTTTGGCCCTCGGCGTAGAGGCTTGTGCTGATGGTTTATGCTGCCCCTCGGCGCAGCCCAGCCGTCGGCCCAGAAAGTTAATGGCACTGAGAAGACGGCGCCTAGGAGCAACGCCGAGGGGAAAACGCTCGGCGTAGGTGGCCACGTGGAGCGCGCTAGAGGGCTGGGGTGTAGGAGCAACACCGAGGGGGAAACACTCGGCGTTGGTGGCCACGTGGAGAATTTTGTTTTTCAAAATTTCAAAATATTTGAATTGTTTGAATGTTTAATTACACAGGAATTGCACATGAATCATTTTTAACTCTAAGCACATTTAATCTCAAGTCAAATTGCACACTTCCCACTAGGTCACCCATCCTAAGACTACTCTAGTCCTAGCACGTTTAACTTCTTCGTTCCTTCCATATGAGCTTCCAAGTTATCACCCTATACCTAGTTGATAATACTATACTATCAATTCTATTAACCCTTAAGTCATGATGTTACATGTATTTATTTCTTGAATTCCAAAAAATTATTTAACAAGTAAACAAAAATGATATATTACTAGAACTAAAAGTATTATGTGATATATTACTAGAAACTAAAAGTATTATGTGATATATTAATAGAAACTAATAGTATTATGTGGTCTTTCTTCACCGAAACACCTCTATCCCGTGTAGCTTAGTCTATATATGTGATATATTACTAGAAAGTAAAAGTATTATGCAACCAAAAAAATCAAATGCAAATATATTTATTTCACACATATATATACATAAAATCAAAGGTATAAAATAATGGGTAAGAACAATGCCGAGGGGAATACCCTCGGTGTAGGTGTAGCAATGCCGAGGGGACTACCCTCGGCGTAGGTGGAGCAATGCCGAGGGGATTCCCCTCAGCGTAGGTACTGCTATATTCACATGTGCATGCTTGTGGCAATGCCGACGGTCACCCCCTCGGCTTTGCTATGCGCCGTTAACTTTCTGTACATAGATCTATGCCGACGGTAAACCCCTCGGCATTGCCATACGCCGTGAACTGTCCATCCAATGGTCGTTCCCAGCGGACGAACGTGACGCGTGCTCAGCTTGTGCCGACGGTGCCCCTCGGCGTTGCTCTATCTATGCCGAGGGTGTTCCTACGCCGACGGTCCCCCTCGGCGTTGCTTGTCTATGCCGACGGGTTTTTTGTGGCCGTGGGCACTACGCGAGCTATGCCGAGGGTCCCGACATTTCCCCCTCGGCGTTGAAATCCCCCTCGGCGTCTACGTTTGTTCCCGTAGTGATTTGCATGAAAAACTAATGACAATCCAAAATTTCGATAACACATCCTTTGTTTCAAAGGACATCCACGGTAGGCAAAACACGGTATAAGGGATATGACCAGTAATGACCATATAGACATTCATCCACGCAGTTTATATATTGCATAATCATTCCACGACCCAAATACTAAAGCTAGAGTGAACAAAGGCTCACAAAAACATGCAAACAACTCGACGAATTATGATAAAGTAATGATGGTAAACTAGAATTATGTGTGGTAGATGTTCTATGATATGTAGTATTGATGTGTGCGCCAAAGGGGTGGCGAACTACTCCCTTCCATTATATCTACCCAAAAGTGCCTCTAAAATATTACAGATATATGTTATTTTAGGGGCGCTTACATCTCAAATAAACGGGTCCTGCTTATTAAGAATGGTCAATCGATGTAAGCAGTTCGCGCTTATATATCGTTTCTTGTCGTTCTTTTTATGATTTCTAGTATTTTTCTTTGTGCTCCAACTTGAACTACTATAAATCCTCAAATATTGCCTGACTCCATACATGCGTTGTACTATTCAATACGGACATATATTTGACTTACAAATACAGTGCTATAGGTCAAACTTCCTCTGTCCATAATTACCCAGCATTCTAGGTTTAGTCAAAGTCAAATTTTGTAAAGTTTGATAGAACATATAGAAAAAACTGTAAACATCTATAACATCAATATATATAATTTGAAATATATCTTATAACGATTTTAATAGTACTTATGTTGTATTATAGATTGTATATAAATTTTTCTATATATTTGATCAAACTTTACAAAGTTTGACCTTAACTAAATCCAAGAATATTTCCGGACAGAGGGAGTACATAGCACTACTTCTGGGTGGCCATTGCCTTGGCTATGCTTACATACAATTCCTTCCTCGGCGTTAAGGCAGCAACCACACGGTCCCTGTCCGGAAGGCACCGCTGCACAGTCTCGTCCGCCGCGTACTCTTTTGCCCAACGGCACAGCGTCGGGTGCTCCTCCTCGGAGAGCAGCCGTACACCGGCGATCTCTTCAAACACTCCCATCCAGTGTGACATCCCGCCGACGGCTATGTCGAGGAACCCGATAGCGTCGCCTCCAAAGAACCTCTTCCCCTCCTGCAGCTGCCCCTCCAGCAGCGTCAGGTTCTTCTTGGTCTCCCTCACCGCCCTGGCCTGCACCTCGCCGTCTGTCCAGAGTGCTATCCACATGGAATCCTTGCACTGCAAATATACGGTGAAAACTGGGAGTTGGTTACTGAACTAATGCAAATCCTGCAAGATTCTGGAGGGTATATGCGTATCGGTTCACCTCACCTCCTTGTACATGAAGGCGGCCCAGAAGCGAGCCAAGGACCTATCATGGGGGTCGGAGGGGAGGAGCAGCGGCCCGTCGAAGGCCTCGTCGATGTACTCGACGATGACGAGCGACTCGCAGATAGCTGGACGGTCGCCGTGGAGGAGAACGGGAACCTTCTGGTGAACGGGGTTGTGCTTCAGCAACAGGTCGCTCTTGTTGTTGACGTCTTCTTCGATGAGCTCGTAGGGGACTCCCTTGAGCTGCAGGGCCACCTCCGCGCGGTGCACGAACGGGCTGCCGAAGCAGCCGATGAGCTTCACCGGCTCTGCCATCAACGCCCCGGTGTGCTTGTTTCGGTGTCATCCTGGTCTGTCAGAGGTATATTATAGCTCCGACCAACTTGATCACCACGCCAAAGAGCTATAAACTTAATACTATATATGTCTCCCTCCCTCCTGCAGTCAAGTGTACATTTGCGACAAAATTCAGAGAAGCTTCGAGTCAAATTTCAACGGCGTTTTTTATACTCAATCCGTCCTAAAAATGATGTTGGAGATTCGTCAAATTTGTATGAATCTAGACGCCTTCATGTTTCAGTATATGCATCCAAATTTTGAAACCTAAGACCTCCTTTGTAGGACGGAGTGGGTATAGATTTATACAATTATATTTACGACTCGCTCTTCCATGGGTGAAAGCTACCGGAGGTTTTGGCAGCTATAGAAACAATCGTTACTTCGTTAGCAAGTGTGATGTGGTGTTACACGTGTCCCGCTCTATAGAAGACAACCGTTCGAAGCATTGCTGGGCGCTTCTTTTCTCTCTGTTTCTTTGCTTTGGAACTTGGGGTACACGAAAATGTAAGTATTCCCTCCACCTAGATTTGTACTATCACTGTCCCAACGCTGACATATAACTTTTTTTTAAAGTCAAACTATCTAAAGTTTGACCAAGTTTTTAGAAAAAATATTAATATTTATAATACGTAATTCATATCTTTCATACATCATAAAACATATTTTTACATGGTATCTATATAATATAATAGATCTTGATAGTTTTTTTTAAAAGTTTGGTCAAACTTTACATGACTTGACTTTTAAAAAAAGTTATATGCCTTAAGCCTTGAGATGGAGAGAGTATATATTAACATGTATGTCAGTGGCGGATCTAGGATTGGAGCAAGCCCCGGACCAAAAACTAAACGCAAAAACTACTTAAAAAACCTCATGTAATAACATAAATAAATTTAGTACAACTGCATATATAGCTGAACATATAATCATTTGTGTTTTTAAAATAGGAGCAGAAGTAAATAAAAACAGTGCCCGGAGCTGTTCCGGGTGTTGTTCAATTTAGACAATTTCTTGGTTAAACGAGTTGTTGAATCGGCTTGTTGTTGAGATTAGTGGTTAACACAGAATACAAATTATGAAATCAATGAATCAGTTCAATTCTCTACAGTACAAATCAATTTAATCGAAGACACTGAGACTTGATCATTTGAACAGAAACGGCCTTGCTCGGAGGAATGTACTAGACAGGTAGAAGCTAGACTAAAGAAGCAAAGCTGGAGACAATAACTCAACCTAGCGATCGATTGGTTGAGACCTACAGATACTAAAAGAATAGCTGCAGAGACGCGGCGCTCGAGCAACGCTGGCCGACCATCGCGCTTGCTTGGAAAAGGGCACAATGGCTGGGACAAGTGTCTGGCCATCCGGCAAGCCTGCGGGAACGGCGTGGCGACGCGTGTGCTCTTGTCTAGAAGGAAGGGTTCGAGCATGTCGTGGTTGTGATGCATCGCTTTTTTTTTGAGGGATTGTGGTCGTGCGTCGCTGGTTTCACTGTTTTCTCATGGTTTCTGTCATATTGTCCTATTGGGCATCGTGGGGAAAATAAGATCGGAAAATCCATCCGGGCCAAATCAAAAACATCTACTCCTTCCGACCCATATTAATTGACTTGAATTTGTCAAAATTTAATAAATCTAGACAATATTTAGTATATAGATTCATCTAAAATTTAACAAATCAAAGTCAATTAATATGGACCGAAGAGAGTATAGGTATTAGGCCAGACAAATTGCTGTGATCCAGGCCTGGCCCTGGTTACCCGGGACGTGGATCCTTCCCTGATGTATGTATATACTAGCCTCTAAATACATGCAAATCTAGGAAAATCACATATAATTCGAGATAGGGGTATTCTCTTTTTGTTTTTTCATTTCTTGTTTCTTTACACAAAAATGTGGAGGGACTCCCTCAGGCAGTACATTTTTGGTGTTATGGGTTGTTGGATCTCTTATGGGGACCACCATGGATGTTGATCTTTTGAACTTGAGACGTCAGGGGGGTCATCCACATTCTTGTGGCTATGTTCGATACTAGACCGTTGAGGAAAAGAAAGATGATGTTGGTCCTTATGTTAGCACTAATGTGGTGGTCATAATGAAGGGTTATGATTTCCGCTTTAGTAGGGAACCCAAGTGTTATTTTCTAGAGTCTCACTTCATTCCTTTTATTTGGAAGCCGAATTGGTGTAGTTTCAAGTCACTCTCTTCCGATCTACATATGTCATCATTGGTGACGGTTGCTGCTCTAAAGTGCTGGCGTCTTAGCACGACGATTTCCCGTTTGTCTACTAAAACAAGCTCTACTTTGACAAGATTTGGCTAGCTCCAGTGTTAGAAGGGCGAAGATGGTGTGGCCCCTTCGTCTCCCGCTAGTGATTGTACTAGTCACTACATGGTTAATGGACCTATTCATATTTTTATTACTTTTAAGTCTCTTTGTAATGTCGTTGACTATTATTAATAGAATGGTTAAATTTTCACAAAAAATAACACTTTATTATTTAAGTGCAAACTATTTATTTGTCTAATTTCATAACTTTGTAAGAATAAGTAAATAAAGACACCAGTCAAATGAATTAAAACAATCCCACAAGCTCAAATCTAACAGGTAAATAAATGATCGATATGAGATTCGCCAATAATTAACAACTCTAGCCAATGGCACCTCACAGGACCAGTCAAACTATGGGTTTCACATTATCGTATGGATTTTTCTTCGGCGTAACATTCCAAGGTTCTAACCCCACAACCTTTGCATGTATTTGTAGTATACGCAGTTGCCATCGACGGAAGAAAGCTTCTCTGCGTCGACGGACAGGCACCTGGGTCCGAGGAAGAAGGCCCGGCTACCGATGCTCCTCACGGGCTCAAGTGCCCGCCTCTCCACGTCGACTTTGAAAACCTCCATGGATGTTCGACGTGGGGAATGGACTGCGAGCATCAGCTCTCCTTCAGACTCCACAAAGGAAAACGTTGCCATCCAAATGGCAAGGTTTCATTACCAAATCCTCGTAAGTGTACTGCACGGTGCCGTCGCTCCGGCTGCAAATCATCGATGTCTCGTCGCCATCGACCATGTAGACGCGGCCGGCGTGCGCGACCATGCTCTCGATGTAGAACCGGTCACGGCCGTAGGTCAACTGCTTCGCCTCGAACTCCTCGCTCGCCGAATGAGCACACATGACATATCGTCGCCGTTGCGGGGCGTGCGGGCGTCGAACACGACGAGCACTATCGGGTCGGAGCCCGCCACCGCGACGATCGGATGGCTTCTTACGGGTATTGGCGCGGCGAAGGTGAGCACAGAGCCCGTGAAGGGGTTGAGCACTCGGGCAGCGTGAGGGTGCTCTCTGTCCGCGAGGACGAGGAGGCCGTCCGATGCGCCGACGAGGACGTTGTGCCGGAGACACGGGAGGCGGCGGCGGAGGATGCGGCCCGTGGAGACGTTGACGAAGAGACAGACTTCGTCGTCGTCGTCGACTTTAAAGACATAACCTATGAGGGACCTTATCCAAATCGGCAGCAAAATCTGAACCGTAGAGCCAACTAGTCCCTCACCGGTATTTCCAAACTTCAAACAAGCATTGAAAATGCCATGAAGGTACCTTAAAACGCCTTCCACTGTTCTTTACCATAATTAACCATGTATCTTCTTATCAAACTCATAGCATAAGATAAATCGGGACGAGAAGAAAACCTAGGTCTTCGACTCACGGTCATGTATATACTTATCAAACCCAAGCCTACCGGTGACAAGACTCGCTCCGCTCGTCAGAAGTTAGCCTCATTAATGAGCTTTTATCATACTTCAACAAGCGATATGCAAACTTCCCACCGAACGAGAAGAAGATGCCATGTTGGGCGACGCTAGGAATCGGATGCCGATTCGGGTTTTCCATCGGACCAGAAAATACCCGTAGGATTAAGAGTAGCTGGACCGTTGATTTGTGATGGCTCCCGAAGCGTGTGTGTGACTACATGTTCCCCTGATATAATGTTTCCATCACCCATCCAAATGCATGCTTGTGATTAATTATGTCAAAACTAGTAATTAGGTGGAAAACTAATTACGTGGAATTTGCTTCAATTTGAACTTGTCTGTTGTTTTAGGAAACAATTTTCGGATATTAAGGTAACAAATTCACGCGGCATGCTTCCTTAGAAGCAAATCTTTTTGGTGTGCTTCCTTAGGTATTGAACTTGTTTCCAATTTTATTTCAACAGTGCTTTGAGTGCAACAAAATTTGTTTCACATGATATATTTTGATCTGTTTCTAGTGTAGGGTTTTGTTCTGTTTTCAGCAAATTCAGGCTTCCTTCCGCCCACGAATTTGCTTCGATGGTGAATTGAACTTCCTTCATTTTAATAGATGCTTATCAGTTATTTTTCTTTCAAAAAAAACATTGACTAGAATTGCTTCTAAGAAAGTATAGTGTTTTTTTTCACCGGAAAGAACTGCTACCATAAGTACACATAATTCAAAAGAAGTAGGAATGTGCTTTCAAGAAATATAAATGAGCTTTGTGCCTCAAAGAAATACAAATGAGTTTTGCGCTCCAAACTTTCATGTAGAATTTGTTTTGCTTCCATGTACAAAGATTTCTGATCCCACGGACACACAATTCTTGATTTCATGCCTGCGCTTCAAACAAATTGATAGTTGCTTCCTAATTCCATACAACCCATAACAACACCGTCAACGAGTCGCCAATGTCTTCGCTCGCAACCTCTGAGACACAGCGGACAACATCACTGTCGTAGCCCAGTGGTTGCGGCAGCCAGCAACACAATGAGTGTATCTCGATCATGTTGACTGCAAAATAAAATGGCAGAAATATCAAGAGTCATTAACAACATAGATGATGGATCATAAATAAGGGAAGTACACCGATATGCTTCCTTGAAACATGAGATGCTCCTGTTCAAAAATAAAGGAGATGTTGACAAGCATAACCTTGGCCTCGTCATCCACGACTTCGACCTTGATTTGACCATCATGTGCGGGTGTCGTTGATGCTGACAGAACACAACCGGGGATACAATGGTTGCAGCAGCCAGCAACACAACAAGTGTACCTCGATCATGTTGACTGCAAAATAAAATGGCAGAAATATCAATAGTCATTAACAACATAGATGATGGATCATAAATAAGGGAAGTATAGATTATATTTTCCTTTAGAAAAAGAATATGAGCATCTGATAAATCATGCAAGTGTTGATCCACAATTGCATGACCGATGAAACAAATGTATACTAGTTAGGAAGCACGAGCAAAGGAAATCGTAAGGTTCATGATAATGAAGCATAATGAGTACCGTGTAGAAGAAGAGAAATTTAAAAATTAACGTATAACAATGGTTGCCTCAGATTCTAGGACGAACCGATTAAGCAAAGACATGTGAAGCATGAATACTTCAACATGTGCATCATTGTGTAGACAACATTACAAACAGTATGTATAAGCACACAAATTGCATCTCTACGATCAACGGTTCTATGAATAGGAACCTAAAATTCAGTTGTAGTTACCTACAACCAGATCGTGTAGTCATGGAATGGATAGAGAGGACCGGTGGAAGTAGATTGTGGCCGGCTGCTGAGTATAGCCCGGTCGGCCCGGTAGAGCAGCCTCCAGTACCTAGATATACCGACCGACGGCCAGTTCTGTTCTGACGTCTTTTCCCCGCAGCGGAACGACATGCATGCCAGTGCACTAGATGGAGATGGGACGGGGAGGGCTGGATCGAATGGAAGAAGAGCGAGGCGAGGCACGGCGGAGTAAGCAGATGCGATGGGGGGATGCGAGTGTTGCGGCGCTGTGCAGGGGATGCGGGGAAGGAGATGGAGTTTCTATGTTTAGTTGGATTAGGGGGAAGCGTTATGGGTGGTGAGGACGGGGTAATGTGATGCTATGATAATAAACGTTTGATTTAGACAAGATCGATGGCATCAGGGAGGCCCGATGATTTGCTTGCCATCGGACTGTGATAGATAGTATTTGCCTCTAGTACAGTATATAAAACGCTGCCGAAGTTTGACTGCGAAGCTTCTCTGAATTTTGTCATAAATGTACACTTGACTGTAGGAGGGAGTTTTAGCTCTTTGGCGTGGTGATCTAGTTGGCGGGAGCTATATATACCTCTGACAGACCATGATGACACCGAAGCAAGCACACCGGGGGCTTGATGGCTGAGCCGGTGAAGCTCATATCGGCTGCTTCGGCAGCCCGTTCGTGCACCGCGCCGAGGTGGCCCTGCAGCTCAAGGGAGTCCCCTACGAACTCATCGAAGAAGACGTCAACAACAAGAGCGACCTGTTGCTGAAGCACAACCCCGTTCACCAGAAGGTTCCGGTCAGGGGCGGAGCCAGGATTTGACCATAGAGGGGAGGGGGGGGAGGGGGGGCGAAGAAGACAATGACCACTTAACACCATAGAAGATTTTTTCAGAGTGAATGGAATAGAATTTTTTTTCTTTACAAGACTGAATGACATAGAATATAATATAAACAATTTTGGATATTTAAAATTTAACAAATAGCATCAATATAAAATATGAAAATTGGCACAATTGCTTTTGTAGATTTCTCTTCATTTTTTGATCAACTATTTCTTTAAAAAATCAATTATACTACCGGTCTTCTGTTGATTTTGTCTTCCAACTCTATGGCAACGTACACAAATCAATATGTAACTTCTATTAATCTAACAAAAGATTAACCAATAGTAAATATGAATTGAATTGGCAAATCTAATGCACAACATACCTTAGGTATAAACATCATGTGTGACTACACTTGAGGCATCAATCACATATTTCATACAGATCATGGTCGACAAAGCCGCATAGATGTTAAATGAAGCTCCAAAGTGGCTTGCACCAAGGCGGTCAGGCCATAAATTGGTCTAATCTCATATGTCGGAGGCATATGTAGGTGGCGAGCGGCATACGACAGAGTCATATGTAGACGGTGAGCGGTAGAAGGCGGCGCCCTAGCGGCAGCAACCCTAAATTCCTACTCCTACCAATTAGGGTACATACACGATAGATTGATCCTCTAATTCCTATCTATTGTATGTTTGTGGCTAGGATCACATCGTTATTTTTATATAGGCAACAATGCCACGATCGAGAGATGGGCTAATGGATCTTAGTTCGTTAGTCCACAACTGAATCAGTTAACCATAGACTAATTAATTATGTACTAATCTTCAGCCATTAGCGCACATACACTAATATAGATGTACCAGTAGCTACTATCAAACGTTGAGGGGGGCGATCGATTAGGGGGGGTCTAGCCCCTACTCGCCCCCCTTGGCTCCGCCCCTGGTTCCGGTTCTCCTCCACGGCGACCGTCCGGCAATCTGTGAGTCACTCGTCATCGTCGAGTACATCGACGAGGCATTCGACGGGCCGATGGTCCTCCCCTCCGACCCCCACGATAGGGCTGTGGCTCGCTTCTGGGCCGCCTTCATGTACAAGGAGGTGAGGTGAACCGATACGCATGTACCCTCCCCCCAATCTTGCAGGATTTGCATTAGCTCAGTAACCAACTCCCAATCTCCACCATATATTCGCAGTGCAAGGATTCAATGTGGATAGCACTCTGGACAGACGGCGAGGTGCAGGCCAGGGCGGTGAGGGAGACCAAGAAGAACATGACGCTGCTGGAGGGGCAGCTGCAGGTGGGGAAGAGGTTCTTTGGAGGCGACGCTATCGGGTTCCTCGACATAGGCGTTGGCGGGATGTCACACTGGATGGGAGTGTTTGAAGAGATCGCCGGTGTACGGCTACTCACCGAGGGGGAGCACCCGATGCTTTACCGATGGGCGAAAGAGTACACGGCGAAAGAGACCGTGCGGCGGTGCGTTCCGAACAGGGACCGTGTGGTTGCTGGCTTAACGCTGAGAAAGAAATTGTATGTAAGCATAGCTAAGGCAATGGCCTCCCAGAACTAGTGTTATGTATGTTGTACCTATAGCACTGTATTTGTAAGTCAAACATGACCATTCGTATTGAATACAACGCATGTAGGGCGTCAAGCTGGATGCCACCTATAACCCACTTTTGGCTTATTTGAGGATTTATTGGAGTAGTTCAAGTTGGAGCACGATGAAATGTACTCCCTCCTCAGTTTATTAGGCTTACTAAAAAATTAGAAAAATATCAAGAGTTAAACTCATATCTAGCACTAAGTAATAACCACTATGGCATGCAACCAATAGTTGATCTCCTAAAACACTCCCACCAATCCTAAAGATGGCATACAACCAAAACCCTAATCACCTAAATCACAACGCCATTTCCACTAAGCCTAGTAAATAGGGAAGGAAGGAGTACTAGAAATCATAAAAATAACTAGAAACGGGATAGAAGCGAACCTGCTTACATCCTTTAGTTAGTGTATTTCCCTTATATTGAAGATTCTTATATTCAATACTCCCTCCGTCCCAAAATAGATTGTCTCAGATTTGTCAAAATTTGGATGAATCTAGACACTATTTAGTATATAGATTCATCCAAATTTTGACAAATCTGAGACATCTATTTTGGGACGGAGGGAGTACAACTTATCGTGTGATATTTTTAGGCCGCTTTTGGCTAGATACTAGATAGTGAAAACAACTTAAGAGAAGTTGTAGGTACCGATCACCGACATGGTACGGTAAACAGGAGGGGGTAACATAACAACGAAGAATAGAGGCTTTCACTCTCGGGCTTATAGCTCCTAAGCGACGTCTTTACGTGGAATTGGAAGGAAAGCGACATCGTTGACAAGAATAGCTCGCATGTGACGGTTGTGAGGCGACAAATAGCTCCCGTGCGACACTTCTACTTAACCCCACGAGACCGTCAACGAATTCGAATCAGCTGAGCACAGTAGGACCCACAGCCTCTCCACGTCACGACGGAACTCACTTGATGTCCACCTCATATCGTGGGACCCACCCTGTGGTTGAAGAGAGCCGTTGGCCCCGATCCGTCCCCGCACCCGAGCACTCCCGCCACCGTTCCAGCATCTCACCCCCTTCCGTTTTCTTCTCCGGCGAGCAATTGCGGCAACGCCGGCGAGGGATGTCGAGCTCTGCCTCCTCCCACCGCTCATGGCCTCGGTATGGTGTGGTGCCGATGAGGAGGTGCCCCGATTGCCCCCGTACCGCGCCCCTGAAGCGTCTTGTCACATCCACCGACAAGAACGGCGATATTGGCCGGGAATTTGTGAAGTGTGAGAGCAAGCCCGAGCCGGGAAAGGTGAGAGCTGAGTGTTCCGAGCGCCAATTTCTTGCTTTTCTTTCGAAATTTCATGTATTTCATCGAATTTGGGATTTAGGGTTCATCTCTGCGATTTCAGGAACTGCCAAAATGTGGGCATTTTGAGTGGCTTGATGAGTACATCGAACGAATTGGGGTGGAGGTAGCATCCCGGGAGCTCGAAAACCCGTCCGTGGTGGAGCAATTGGGATGTGGCAACCCCTTTTCCGCTGGTACTACGGTGGATGCGGAAGTGAAGGCCGAGCTGAAGAAGATGAACAAACAGCTAAGGCAAATCATCGAATTGAAGAAGCAGGACAATCTGATGGCCGGTTTTTTTATTTTTGTGTAATTTCTCTCGGATTAGTTTATCTCCTGATCATTAGTCATTAGACAGCGCAGTCAGTGTTGGAGTGATGCTTTGTAATGGATGTAATGGTCTATGCCTTTGGCTTGAATAAAATGCAACATAAATTCGGGCTAATTTTGAGCTGCTCTGTTTTCGAAATCAGTGTTCCTTCAGTTTCGTCAGTTTCGTCAGTGTTCCTTTTATCAGTGTGCAGGGGGCGCCCGTGTGCAGGGGAGGGGGAGGGGTTGAAAAGTAAAAAAACAATTGACGACGATTGAAAAAGGCCAGGTCCAAATAGAACTTAGCCAGGCCAAAATGGACGTATCCAGGCCCAATAGTAACTATATGTTGATTGGGCAAAAAAATGGTACTCACGTTACAATCTAAATAGGGACGTGTGGATCTACAGATACTCGTGCTCAGGTCGCAATCTTTTTTTTTGCGAAAGTAAATATATAAATGAAGTCCAAGGGCATCCATTTAACTAACATAACTTGGGCGCTCCTTTAACTTATGTAAATATGTAAATGTCTTGTTTGAAAATGAACCATGTGTTGTTTGAAAATAATCAACCATCATTACGTTAACTTATTCTTCCTTTTGAGCTTTTCTAATTTCACTCATTTTATAAATATTGCACGAGTATTATATGAGAACTTGTTTTTGTGTCTTTTGTTTTATACACTTGTTGTTTTGGGTGTTTTGACAAATGACAATACAATAAAACACAGATTACAATAAAACAGGGCAAGGGGATAGATAATATTGGGATGACATTACTTATATTAGATAGCCGGATCGATAACATTGGGATAACATTACAATAAAAAGAAAAAAGTACAATAATATAGAAGGGAATAGGCGCCCCGCCTAAACCCTGGGCTAGCCCCTAAACCCTAACCCCTAGCTACCCTAATCCATCGGCGGTGGAGGCGGGGCCGGTGCAGCCGCCTTCGCGGCATTCCACGCCGCCAGCCTCTCCCAGTGCTCCCGCTTCCGCTGCTCCTTCTGGAAGGCCCAGCGATTGGCCTCCAGTCGCTCCTCGTCCTCCCGTCTGCGCCTTTTCTTCAAGGCGCGCTCGGCCTGCTTCTCCTCCCACCTGGCGATAGCAGCCTCCTGCTTTGCCTCCTCGTTCTCCGCCTTAGCCCAGTACCCTTCGGAGGGAAGGTCGCCGCCGCCGGGGAGGTTGGGGACTGGGTTGTGGACGATGGGGCCCTGGTCCCCCCAGGGGCAGGGCGGGGATTTGCGTCCCTTCTTATTGCCACGCTTGGGGCGCGTGGGCGCCTCCTGCTCCCAGAACTGCTTGTGGTCCGGGTGGTTGTCCTCGTCGCTTACTTCGGTGTCGGAAGCGAAGCGGAGGGGGGAGGTCGCCATGGTCGCCGGAGTGTTTGGGGGCTGGGAGGAGGCAAAGGGACGGGCTCGAGGTTGAAGATGAGGGGCAAGATGAGATGAGGAGGCAAAGGCGTTTTGCCTATTTATTGAGGGCGGGGCGTGAAGGGCGGCGTGGGAATCCAGCGTCGCGTTGGCGCAGAAGCGTGCGCTGCGTTGCGTGTGGGCAGCGGGCGTGATCAATGCGAAAGAGAGAAAAAAATAGCTAAGATGCGACGTGACCCCTGCACCGCCGCCCCCGCCCCTGCATGCATGCATGCATTAATGAGAAAGAGAGAAAAAACGTCCAAGGTAGTTGTTCATTGGCAGTGAAAAATAAAAGGGAAAATATAATTTGGCCTTGATTTACTTCGGTAATAAATGCAGGAATCTAGTACCAAGGTACTCGTTCGTTTTTACACACCGCATGCAACAAACCCGTTCGTTTTTACACTTATTTATTGGAGCATGAACCAAGGAATCTAGTACCAAGGTAGTCAAAGTTGATATTTTAGATTTATAAATATTGACTTTTTGTATGGCGCATGAACCAGATGGGAGTAAGTTTGACTGAAGAAAGTTGTTCGACGTACACTTATTTAATGGGGCAGCGCTGTTGCACGCAAAATAGCTAGACTGCGACGCTAGGGGCAGCTGCATGCATGGTGCAGCCCGCCCCGCCCAGCGCCCTCGCATGCCACGCTCGGTCCAACGGTCAATGGAGTGTACGTTTGGCTGGTCAATATTTATTACATATTTTAGATTTTGATATTTTTTCTTAGGCGGGTCATAGTGACATGCATACTCCCTCTGTCCACAGATAAGTGTACGTTTGGCTTCAAAATTTGTCCATAAAAAGTGTACTTCTACCTTTCCAATGCACTTTAAAGTAGAAAAAATTGCTTCACGGAAATCAAGTCCAATAACATTTAGCAAACGGTCTCTTCAATTTATTTGCGGACGGAGAGAGTATGTGGAAGTAACTTAGATGTGGTATCATGCATATGTTAATAGTCTAAGTTACTACTCCATAGTGCAAAATAACATAGATGTGGTATCATGCAAAGTCTCATTTATTACAATGAACCTGAGGGGAGTAAGTTTGACTGAAGAAAGTTATTACACGTACACTTATTTAATGCGACGGAGGGAGTAAATACGCTGCAGCGCTGTTGCATGTAAAATAGCTAGACTGCGACGCTAGGGGCAGCTGCATGCATGGTGCAGCCCGTCCCACCCAGCGCCATCGCATGCCACGCTCGGTCCAACGGGCAATGGAGTGTGTCACGCTCGCATGCCACGCTGTTGCACGTAAAAACGATGAAGCCAATCAGATTCCAGAATCATCTATCCCACAGATCGCCAAGAGCTAGCCACGAAATCCTTCTAAGAGACGCCAACCAATCAGGTTGCAGAACAAGCTCTTCCACGGATCGCCCAGAGCCACCCGTGAAATCCTTCTAGAAGACGTGATCGGACGGCCATAGTGCCGCGCTAGGGTTAGATCTACGTTCCTTATTCGGCCTTAGGGTTAGCTGGGTTTAGGATGCAGTCAACGAGATTTCACAAGTTTGACCAGACATTCAAATGTGCATAACTAATTCAAAAAAAATCAAAAAAATACAAAACCTTTGCATGGTGTCATGTTATGTGACATAGTTGTGAGAAAAAATATCAAACTTGGTATATTGATCATATTTCAAAAAACCCTTCACAAAATGACCTATCTCCTCCGAGGTTTTCTGGCTTTCGGGTCAAATGACCAATGATATGGCTAGAATCAAGGCATAGTTTGTGATAATATGCTCATATTTGGCATGCATGTCTATAATGGGATGACTAACAATGTTGTAGCACAAAGTTTTCCTTTTCGACGCACAGAAAATCCATTTTCTATTTTCTGAGTGCTGAAAGAGGGGGGGATTTGTGAAGCAACCACCAAATTGAAGTTTCAAAATGGTAACATCCTATTTTTGAAAAATACTAGACCACCTAGCATGTACAATTTCCCAACTTGAGTATCTCAAACCTTTTATTCCATCCCTGGTGAAAAGACAAATCCTGCAAGATTTGGAAGTGGGTAAGATATGAACTACATGTACATGATTTCATGCTGATGATTTTTTGTACAAATCATTTTTAGGTTCACAACATGCTATTTCATCAGAGATCCAATGCTAGTTTTGTGAGCCTCAGCCCCTAGCTAAGAATATTTATGAAAACCCTTCAAGTTTGACCAGACATTCAAATGTGCATAACTAATTCAAAAAAATCAAAAAAAATACAAAACCTTCGCATGGTGTCATGTTATGTGACATAGTTCTAAGGAAAAATATCAAAATTGGTTTTAGAAATGGTCGAAAAAAACTTGCTTAGAAATGTGGTGGTTTACCCTAGCTTTGGAGCCCATTTCTACCCCATTTTGGGTGAGGGTGAGTTGTACTTCACAAATGGGATCAGGGTGAGGATGAGTTGTATTGTACATATGAGAAAAACGTTGGAAGCTCATACAAACATAGAAAAGTGACATTGCTACATCTGTTGAAATTCAAATTTACCATCATATTTGAATTTTGTCCAAATTATCAACAAGTGACAAATTATTATAATAACAAATGTTTACAACAAAAAGTGACAAATTATTACAATAACAAATGTTTACAACAACAAGTGCCAAATTATTACAATAACAAATGTTTACAACAACAAGTGCCAAATTCAAAGTCTATTTCTTTTGGCTCTTATTACCCCTCGTTTTCTTCTCCTTCACAAGTTTCACACCACACAACAGGTTTATGCTCTTCTTTTTCTTACCATTACCATCTGGCCTCCCCACAGCACGTCCAAGAGTCTCCTTCACCTCCTGCACCTCCTCAACAACCTCATGATCATGATCCAGAGCCTCATCAACATGGTCACTTTGTACCAGAGCCTCAACAACATGGTCAGTTTGCACCAGAGCCTCAACAACAGGCTCATTTTGCACCAGAGCCTCAACAACAGGCTCATTTTGCACCAGAGCCTCAACAACAGGCCCATTTTGCACTAGAGCCTCAACAACAGGCTCATTTTGCACTAGAGCCTCAACAACAGGCTCATTTTGCCCCTCATTTTGCACCAGAGCTTCCAAATTAGAAACGGTGTGCCCTAAAGCCTCAACAGTTTGTACATCATCCTCCAAAACAAGTTCAGATTGCACCTCAGCAGCACCAAACATGATCTGGTTAGTTCTCTTCTTTCTTTGGCCATTGATTATTTCCCTTTTCACTGGCCAGCATTCATCAACAACAAGAGGTGGGCCTTTTTCTCCACGCTTCATCCTGAAAACAAGCAAGTTAGCTGGGGGAGAAAAATCATCAACAAGAAATGGGATAGATTTTGGATGAACATACTTTGGCTTTTCAGCAGTGTATCTGCACTTGGTAGAGTCAGCTCGGTGTCCAAGTTCTTCACAGAATTTGATTCACTCTTATTGTCCTTCCATCAGGTTGGCGTCTAGCAGATATATACCACTTGCCAGGCTTGGCACCACCATCATAACCTATGCATTTTGCATAGAACTTCTTTTTATCAGTCCACATAGTCTTGGTAGCAAACTCACGTTTGACTGCATATGTCCTGAAACACATCCAGAATTCATCCATGCTTTGAAACAATCTCCCAACTTCAATAACTGGGTCCTCTTTGTCATAAACTGTTACTAGCTCATCATCATGTGCATCATCTACATGAACTGCAGCATTTTCCAACAACTCTAGATCTATATCTGCCTCTTCATCTCTTAAATGGTTGTCACCATCATTTGCAGCTTCATCCCTCTTCTTCTCCTTGTCTCTGTCATCTATAGGAATTCCAAAAAGCTTTGCCATTTCAATGTCATCTATTGGTGCAATGACCAAATCAGTCCGATCATGTATCTCAACTGAATTCCAATCAACAGTTACAATCCTTTGTGCATTACCATCTACAGCCTCCCCTTGTGCATTAGCATCATCCTCCACTGTTAACACTTCCAACTCAGTAAGTATAGGCATTGTTCTCATGAATCATATAGTAGATATGATGAACATGTCGATTGTTCGCCGTTGAAGCTACATCAACTCTCATGATGATCGGTTTTGATGTGGTGGATTTGGTTCGTGTGATCACTAAAATAATGTGAGGGATATTGTTTTGAGTGGGAGTTCACCTAGATTAATTTAACTATTAATTAGAACTCAATTTGTCATAAACTTAGTCTAAACTATTGCAAATATGTTGTAGATCAATGGCGGCCCCTACCATCAATTTTAATGCGTTCCTAGAGAAAGAAAAGTTGAAAAACAATGGAAGCAACTTCGCGGATTGGTTCCGCAATTTGAGGATTGTCCTCACTGCTGGTAATTTGACCTATGTGCTGGATGCACCGTTGGGTGACCCACCTGCAGCTACTGCTACCGATGAAGTAAAGAATGTTTACCTCGCTCGGAAGACGTGGTACTCCACAGTTCAGTGTGCTATCTTGTATGGTTTAGAATCAGAGCTTCAGAAAAGGTTTGAGAATTCAGACCCACATGATATTGTCCGTGATCTCAAATCGATCTTTGAGACTCATGCGGCAATTGAGAGCTATGAGGCTTCTGAAAAGTTCTTTAACTGCAAGATGGAAGAGAGCAGCTCCGTCAGTGAGCATGTGCTTAAGATGTCTGGGCACGCAAACAAACTTCAAAGCTTGGGTATAGTGATTCCTAATGCTTTGGGGATTTATCGGGTCCTCCAATCACTGCCACCAAGTTACAAGAACTTTGTGATGAAATACAATATGCAAAACATGAACAAGCAGTTGCCAGAACTCTTCGCCATGTTAAAATCTGCAGAAGTGGAGATCAAGAAAGAGCATCAAGTGTTGATGGTCAATAAGACCACCAAATTCAAGAAAGGCAAGTCTAAGCAAAAGGGACACTTCAAGAAGGGTGGTAAGAAAGTTACCGCGCCGACGAAGAAGACCAAGGCTGGACCTAAGCACGACATCGAGTGCTTTCTGCAAGGGAGAAGGTCACCGGAAGCGGAATTGCCCAAAGTACTTGGCGGATTTGAAGAACGGCAACATCAAGAAGAAAGGTATATCTGATATACATGTTATTGATGTGTATCTCACTAGTACCGTAGTAGTGCACGGGTATTTGATACTGGTTCGGTTGCTCATATTTGTAACTCAAGCGGTCGCAGAATAAACGGAAACTAGCGAAGAACGAGGTGACGATGCGCGTGGGAAATGGATCAAAGGTTGATGTGATCGCGGTCGGCACGCTACCTCTTCATCTACCATCGGGATTAGTTTTATACTTAAATAATTGTTATTTGGTGTCTGCGTTAAGCATGAACATTATATCGGGATCTTGTTTATTGAGGCGGTTACTTGTTTAAGTCCGAGAATAATGGTTGTTCGATTTATATGAGTAATATGTTTTATGCACATGCACCTTTGATAGATGGTCTATTCTTATTGAATCTCGATAGTGGAAATACACATATTAATAACATTGAGGCTAAACGTTTGAAATCGACCGATAACTCGACCTATATGTGGCACTGTCGTCTTGGTCACATTGGAGTGAAGCGTATGAAGAAACTCCATTCCGATGGACTTCTTGAATCACTTGATTTCGAATCACTTGAAAGATGCGAAGCATGTCTGATGGGTAAAATGACTAAGACTCCATTTTCTGGTATGATGGAGCGAGCTACGGATTTATTGGAAATCATACATACTGATGTGTGTGGTCCAATGAGTGTAGCATCGTGCGGTGGTTATCGTTATGTTCTTACCTTCACGGATGACTTGAGTAGATATGGGTATATCTATTTCATGAAACATAAGTCCGAAACTTTCGAGAAGTTTAAGGAATTTCAAAGTGAGGTAGAGAATCAACGTAACAAGAAGATTAAATTTCTACGTTCTGATCATGGAGGTGAATATCTAAGTTACGAGTTTGGCGAGCATTTGAAGAAATGCGGAATACTTTCACAATTGACACCGCCGGGAACACCACAGCGTAATGGTGTGTTCGAACGTCGTAATCGAACTCTCTTAGATATGGTTCGTTCTATGATGTCACTTACAGATTTACCGCTATCATTTTGGGGTTATGCATTAGAAACAGCCGCATTCACTTTAAATAGGGCACCATCTAAATCCGTTGAAATGACACCGTATGAATTATGGTTTGGGAAGAAACCTAAATTGTTGTTCCTTAAAGTTTGGGGTTGCGAAGCCTATGTAAAGAAGTTACAGCCGGACAAGCTTGAACCCAAAGCGGAAAAATGCGTCTTCATAGGATAACCGAAGGAAACTATTGGGTATACCTTCTATCATAGATCCGAAGGCAAAATCTTCGTTGCCAAGAATGGATCCTTTCTAGAGAAGGAATTTCTCTCGAAAGAAGTGATTGGAAGGAAAGTAGAACTCGACGAGGTTGTCGAACCTTCTCTCGAACTTGCAAGTAGCGCAGCACCGGAAGAAGTTCCTGTGGTGCCTGCACCAATAAGAGAGGAAGCTAATGATGATGATCATGAAACTTTGGTTGTAGTTGCTACAGAGCCTCGCAGGTCAACGAGAACTCGTGCCACTCCTGATTGGTATGATCCCGTTATGAGTGTCATGTTGGTGGACAACACCGATGACCCTGTGACGTATGAGGAAGCGATGATGAGTCCAGATTCCAATAATAGGCAAGAAGCCATGAGATCCGAGATTGGATCCATGTACGAAAACCAAGTATGGACTTTGGTGGACTTACCGGATGGCCGGAAGGCTGTCGAGAAAAATGGATTTTCAAGAAGAAAACAGATGTTGATGGTAATGTTACTGTCTATAAAGCTCGACTTGTCGCAAAAGGGTTTCGACAAATTCAAGGAGTTGACTACGATGAGACTTTCTCACCGGTAGCGAAGCTAAAGTCTGTGAGGATTATGTTAGCAATCGCTGCATATTATGATTATGAGATATGGCAGATGGATGTCAAAACAGCATTCCTCAATGGAGACATTGATGAAGAGTTGGATATGATGCAACCCAAAGGTTTTGTCGATCCTAAAGATGCTAACAAGGTGTGCAAACTTCAAAGGTCCATTTATGGATTGAAGCAAGCATCCCTAAGTTGGAATCAACGTTTTGATAAGGTAATCAAAAGTTTTGGATTTATACAAACTTATGGAGAAGCTTGTATTTACAAGAAAGTGAGTGGGAGCTCTGTAGCATTCTTAATACTATATGTAGATGACATATTGTTGATTGGGAATGATGTAGACCTTCTTAATAGTGTCAAGGAATATTTGAATAATAGTTTTTCAATGAAAGATCTTGGCGAAGCAGCTTACATATTAGGCATAAAGATTTATAGAGATAGATCGAGACGCCTAATATCATTGTCATAAAGTACATATTTGGACAAAGTTCTAAAGAGGTTTGGAATGGAAGATAGCAAGAAAGGGTTCTTGCCCATGTTGCCCAATACGACCTTGAGTAAAACTCAAAGTCCGACAACGGCAGAAGATAGAGAAAGGATGAGTAAAACTCCCTATGCCTCAGCCATAGGATCTCTAATGTATGCCATGCTATGTACTAGACCCGCCATTGCATATGCTGTTAGTTTAACTAGCAGATATCAAAGTGATCCAGGAGTGGATCATTGGACAGCGGTCAAAAACATCCTTAAGTACTTGAGAAGAACTAAGGATATGGTTCTTTCTTATGGAGGTGATGAACAGCTCGTTGTTAATGGTTACACCGATGCTAGTTGGAACACCGATCCGGATGATTCTAAATCACAATCTGGATACGTATTTACTTTGAATGGTGCAGCGATTAGCTGGAGTGCAAAGCAAAGCGTTGTGGCGAGATCTTCAACTGAATCGGAATACATGCGCTTCGGAGGCTTCACAAGCGATATGGATGAAAGAGTTCATTACAGAGCTCGGTGTGGTTCCTAGTGCGCTGGACCCAATGTCAATCTACTGTGATAACATGGGCGCCATAGCCAATGCGCAAGAACCAAGGTCACACAAGAAGCTGAAGCACATCAAGCTACATTTTCACGCTATTCGAGAATTTGTCCAAGATGGGGACATAAAGATTTGCAAAGTACACACAGATCTGAATGTGGCGGATCCGTTGACTAAACCTCTCCCGAGGGCAAAACATGACCAGCACCAAACTGCCATGGGTGTTCGGTATATTACCATGTAATCTAGATTAGATGACTCTAGTGCAAGTGGGAGACTGTTGGAGATATGCCCTAGAGGCAATAATAAATATAGTTATTATTATATCTTTGTGTTTATGATAAATGTTTACATTCATGCTATAATAGTATTAACAAGGAAACATTAATACTTGTGTGATTTGTAAACTAAAATAGAGTCCCTGGTAAAGCCTCTTTATAATACTAGCTTTGTTGGTTAATAAATGATTGTGGTTTCCCTATCATGAACATTGAGATGTTATTAACAACAAGATCATATCGTTAGGAGAATGATATGGTGGACATACTCCTATAGATAAGCGTAGCATAAAAGATCAAGTCATTTTAATAGTTCAATTGCTATATGCTTTCTGATACATAGTAACCTAATTCCTTCGACCATGAGATCATGCATATCACCTTCACCGGAAGGATGCTTTGATGACATCAAACACCACACCGTAACTGGGTGGCTATAAAGGTGGCATTGAGTGTTCGGAAAGTATTGGTTGAGACACATGGATCAAGAGTGGGATTTGTCCATCCATATTACGGATAGATATACTCTGGGACCTCTCGTTTGAATGTCATCCAATTAGCTTGCAAGCATGTGACAGGCTCACAAGGGGTCACATATCACGGGAACGAGAAAAGAGTACTTATCAGTAACGAGGTTGAACTAGGTATGCAGAGATACCGACGATCATAACCTCGGATAAGTAAACTATCGTGAGACAAAAGGAAATTGGTATCGTATGTAAGTGGTTCATTCGATCGCAAAGTTATCAAAGAAATATGTGGGAGCCATATGAATTTCTAGATTCCTCTATTGGTTATTGTTCGGAGAAGTGTCTCGATCATGTCCGCATAATTCACGAACCGTAGGGAGACACACTTAAGGATTTGACGTTGTTTGAGTAGTTATGGAATGATGAGTAAGAGACCGAATGTTGTCAGGAGTCTCGGATGGGATCCGGGATATCACGAGGAGATCCGGAATGGTCCGGAGAATAAGATTCATATAAGGAAAGTCCTATATCGGGGTTGGAGAATGGTTCCGGTGTTTTCATCGGGAATGTTCTAGAAGGTTACGGAATGTCCGGCACTCCGGAGGGGAAGGGTACATGAATGTGTCATAACAAGTTGGAATGATTGCATCATGTACTAGGTGTCATCGCTGAACAAAATAAAGGGTTAAATCAAATCCTAGTTTGAAAAAGTCAAACGCCAATTTGAAAAGTCAAACGGCTATTTTGTGAGGTGGAGGGAGAGTAGGAAACCTACTTGGGGAGGAGTTCCCTCCCTCCACCACCGGCCTTGGAAGCCGAGTTCGGGAGGGACTCCCCTCCCCTGGCGCGCCCCCTCCACCTATAAAAGGAGGGGCAGGGCTGCCCCTCCTAGCACACAACACCACGCCCTCTAAACCCTAACCCTAGCCGCCGCCCACCATAGCCGCCGCCGCCTAGGGCAACTCGTCGCCGCCGCCTAGGGAAAACCCTAGCCGCCGGCCTTGCCCCCTCCTTGGTGCATGTAAACCCTAGATCGCTGAGGTTCTCTCTCATAGTCCACCATACTCGCTCCGGCTTAAGGCGAAGCCCTGCGAGATCTCCCCTCTACTTCCGGTACCACGCCGTTGTGCTGCCGGAATCACGAGGAGAGTGCTACAACCTCCGCTGCTGGAACAAGGAGAGGAAGGTCTCGTCAGAAATCGAACGCGATGTGACCGATCATGAGCGCTGCCAAAAGCATAGCGCCGGAAGGATCGTCTACGCGATCTTGAGATCGGCAAGAGTACGACTACATCACCCACGAGAATCCGCTCTCGTTAAACACTTTGGAATCTTCGAGGGTGAGTTATTCCATCGACTCGTTGCTACAATCTAGTAGATAGATCTTGGCTTGTTTGTTTGTATGCGGTAGAATTTTTTTGTTTTCCATGCTACAAAACCCTACAGGTTTGGCGCGCAACATCGTCTCCCCTGTTTTTGGCGGGCACTGTGAGCTAGCGGAAGTGAACAAAGAGCTCAACCTTAGAGAAATTAAGTGCAGAGATACGGGATATACCGATTAGAAGTCCCCTCTCCATGCTCCATATCGTTCCCCCTCGCCCTGTTCAGCACACCCTCGCCTCCACAATCTAGCATCAATGGGCACGCTCAGATCTCGAATTGAGAAGAATGGGAGAGGAATTAGCTTTCAAATGGCACTCACCACCTTCGCCATCGAACGAAAGCGCCGCCGCCTAAATTAATTGTTGTGTCTCCGCCGCCGAGAACGATGGGTGAGGTCCGACGCCGCCGTCGGGGAAGCTACAGTCAGTGTGACGCGCGCTCTTGGTCGGAAGCGGTTGGTTTGACTGGCTTGACTAGCTGTCCCAACCGACCGGTTTGGCTTAACCCTAATCTTGGAACAAAGTTGAATGTGTCCTTACGACCGTTTTAAGGCCCGTGTGGCCCTGAGCTATTTGTCGCCTCACAACCGTCGCATGCGAGCTATTCTTTTCAACGATGTCATGTTCCTTCCAATTCCGTGTAAAGACGTCGCATAGGAGCTATAAGCCCTTCGCTCTCGTGGCTCCCTTCGCCCTGCACGGATGACGGAGCCGCCACCCCTGACCTTCCCTCCCCACCACCCCTCTCCACCTACCCTTCCTGTCATCACCGAAAGTTGCCTCTGGGGTAGGCCTGCATGGAGCCGGCGAAAGCAGGCCCATGCTTCTCCCCTCCAGTGGTAACGCTTGTGTGGAGCTCTATGTCGGTGGGAGGTGTGGCTCAGGTGGCTAAGGTCGGTCACAGCCGAAGGCGAAGTAGCAGTGGCGCTGGCGGTGCATATGGGCCCCCGATCTAGGCCCTATGGCCTAATCTAGGTTGCGGCGGGCCATCCTTCCTGTGATGATGGCAGTATGTCCTGAGATGGCGGCGACCATGAGCTCGAAGAGGGGAGGGGGCGATGGAGGCCTGTCTATTACAGCATGGCGATAAGCTTTATGGGCCTGATCTGGGACTGATCAGACCCTCTTGGGATTGGCGATAAGCCAAATATGCTTGGAGTGTGGTTGCCAGGACAGTGGGTGCTGATATGAGACATGGATCCTTTTCCAATACTTTTGGTGGACTACTCAATATCTATTGGCTAGTAGAAACACGCAAATTACTGATTTGGCCTCGATCTATTGGGATATTTGGAAGCTGAGAAACCAAGCTTGCTTTGAAAACAAGTTGATCAACTCTCCTCTAGATCTAATCATGCATGTTTGCCTTTGTCTTTATCAAATATTGGGCAGGTTTGCATGGCGCATGTGAACAAGAAGTTGCGGGCAGGGGCTAAAACTTTGCAAAGAAATGAGCTGGAAGATGCACCTGCAATGGATGGTTCTGCAACGATTCTTTCTTGTGATGGCATTCCCTTTGATGTTGGTTAGTTTATGTAATGGTTTGGTAGCTGTAATAGAGACCGTGCTCTATCACTTGATTGTTCTTCTCCCATGCTGATACATTAGTTTTGTGCGCTGCACATGGGGTTTCTTAGTAGTAGCTACACTACAGGAAACGATCATTGGGCTAACGGCTAGGGCACGTCGGCGTAGGCCCGGATCCCAATGCGTTGAACTGTAAGTTGGTTCATGGACTTGTTGTTCCGTTATCTTTTGACAGTGGATCCCAATCCCCATGTTGGGGGTTTATAAAAAGACGTCTAGCATCTATATGCACATGCTAGGTGGAACCTATACACATGGTCCTTAAATATCAGTCTCCATAGTGTATGTCCAGCACAACCTCAAATGTCTAAAAACATAAGCTTTCATAAGACGATAGCCGCCAAATCGCCGGAGATACTGGATTGAGGAACCGAACAGCCAGGCTTGCGACTGCTAGCTAGCAAGGCACTCCAAATTGATCCCACGCTATCCAGATCTGGACACTCACTGAGTTAAAAAACATCTACAACTGAATAGTCTAAGAATTCAAATCTGCATGACTTATTGTGCATCTCATGACTATGGATCCAGTGGGCAATCAAATGATAAATTTGAACGAAAATCACATATACTCCACACGATTCAAATCACATACTTGCCTCCTTTCCCCCTGCCTCAAAAAATTGCATTTGAATAGTACATGAATTCAAATCCGCAAAACTTCTTGTGCATTGTCGTGGTGGTGGCACGGCAGATGCCATGGGTAGGCTTAAGTTGGGGGCCGAATGGGTGTTTGTGGTCACCGGGGAGGGAGTGCACGGTCGAGCCATGCACAAAGAACAAGAAGAACTCTCCAGACTTAGCAATTTGATTGATCCCCTAAAGATTACAAGTGCTCCTTGAGTTGTATCAGCTTGGGTTCAGTGCTCTAGTTCCCTACTTGGTCCAACCTCCCTTCTACTACAGCTATGCCCTTCCTTATATAGGCAGTGCTAGCTAGCTTATACCCCTTTGGGTTCTAGGGTTTACTGTTTGGATCTTGGTCCCTACGATGTGGGCCGGGTCATGGGCTTGCCCTAAGCCCAATGGCCTAGTCCATAAAGCCTGACAGCTAACGATCTTCTGGTACGCTGCTTCCTGTTCTTTTTGGCGTCACGCTGTAACTTTGTACGTCAGCGTATGCTTTGGGTGTCACCCGGCTCCTTTTGTGTCACCCGGCGTCGCCATTCTCTTTTGACCATGCTTTACCATGGTCCCTCCTGAACCTTACTCGGAAAGGTGCCGCGCGTCCTACTTGACTCGGACCTTCCTCGATAGACTCGGCTCGTCGGTTCCTGCAAGAAATACAAGTTTGTCTTATGCGGGTCGACATAGTTTGTATGTCGGCCGTTCATGCTTTTCTTATCCAGCCGTTCTTACCCAGCCTGGTTCTTTCTTTACTCGGAGCTAGCCAAGCTGCGCTATGTTTTACCTCTCGTGACCCTACCAGGGGTTATCCCCCCGACATTAGTCCCCGAAGCTGGTGAGGTCTAGCAGTTCAAGCTGTTAGGCATCTCCAGTTTCCTTTTGTGTGATTGGAACTTAATTTTTGTCCTTGTCTGTTGCAATGTTGCACCTTGCCGGGTCTGTCTGAAAGTTTCCGGGTCGACTCTTTGACTTCTTGGCTCATTTTTACCTCGAGCCGAGTCATTTTGGCCAATTCTGAGTCATTTTCGGCGCGCTTCAGTCACTGACAGCTGGTAATCATGATTACTTGCCTCAATTTTTGTTCCAAGCTCTGGTGGCACAGTGACGGCTGCGCAGTTATTCCCCGTCACTGTGGCAGTCCCATCGGCCTGCGCCTCTTGTCCTTCCTTCCATGACGTGGCACGGGATTTTTCGTGTATCTCTGGCTACGTGGCGCTTGCTGATTGGCCTACCCGGCCTGATACACGGCCACACGTTGGCCGCACGGCACAGATGGATCCCACTACTAGGTTTTTTACTGTCCTTAAGTAGGGGTTGGGGGTTTCCACTTCCCCCACGCCCGTTCAGTTTTCCCTTGCCTTTTCTTCTTCCTTGCGCCTGCAAAATCGAACTTCCCCCTTTGCGGTTTCCTCTTCCTCCTGTTCTTGCCTCGCAATCGCCCCTCCTTTCTTTCCATTCCACCACGGGTCGCGCTGTTCCAAACCTCTTCCAACCGTGGAGGAGATTGAATCTGCGGAACTCATGGACGCTCGCGACGGTGCTGATGGTGCCGAGGAGTAGGAGATTCCCGCCGGTGAGCGCGGCGGCTGGGAAGGCTCGGAGGTTTCCACCGAGGAGTTAGAGTGGCTCCGCTCCACCAGGCGCATTCTGCTGCAAGTGGATTGCCGTCTCCCCACCGGTGAGATTTCCCCTAAACCCGATGCTAATGAGCGGGTGGTTTTCCTCTCATTTGAGTGCGGTTTTGCTCTTCCAGTGAGCACCTTCTTTTCCTCGTTTCTCTCCACCTTCCATCTGCAAACCCATCATCTCCCTACCAATGCCATTGTCTCTGTTTCTTGCTTCATTTCTTCCTGCGAGGCTTACCTCGGGATTTGGCCTACAGTTCTTCTGTGGGCCAAATACTTTAGCTTTAGGGTTCAGGTTGTTCCCCAGCCCGGTGTTTCTCACACCGAGAAAAGGCTGACACGGTGTGGTGCTGCTAGCATCACTCCCAGGAGGGATTCCATCTTTCCTCGGGTTACTGGCCTTGAATCTTGCAAGAAATGGCATAGAACCTTTTTCTATGTCAAAAACAGCGGGTCCACCGATAACATCCGGCTCCCCCCTTTCTCGGATGAGGTCCCCAACAAGAAGCACTGGCAGCTTGACCCGCGCGCCCAAGACGCTGCGGTAAATGAGGCTAACACGATCCTGGAGAGGTTGTTGTCGCCGGATGAAAACTTTCATCTTGCCGACACTGACCTCATGTGCACCTTCATCTCACGCCGGGTAAGCCCCATCCAAGCTAGGAGCCACAAGATGTGCTTCATGAGTGGCTCCCACGATCCCACTCGGCACTCCACTATGGAGCTCACCCATGACTCCATTGCCCGCCGAGTAAGCTCAATCTTTAAATTGAACTTGGCGGATGATTGGGCTTGGAGTTGTCGTCCGTTTAGCCGGGTCAGGCCTGTCCCCTGGGAAAGTTTTCCGAGTCGCTTTCCTTGCCGAGTTGGCTTTAGCTCTTTTGCCACTTTCAGTTTATTTTTTGGTTACTCATTCTGTTTGTCTTTCACAGAATCTCCTTCACCAGGTTGATGACAATACTGTCCCTCCCCCTGGTTATAACGGGGATCGCTCCGACTCAGATGAGGTCGAGTCTGACCTGGAGTGCTTCATGCCTATCATGCACGCTGCGGCTGCTTCAGCTTTGGGTAAGAGTCAATCTCGCAATCCCTTACAAGATTGGTCTGACAATGATGAGGATGATGATTGTAAGGTTTTGGAGGTACATGCCTTACGACCTCAGTTTCCCAACTTATCCGAGTAAGCCTGTTATTTACTTATGCAGCTGGCCAGGTACATGACACTCCTCCTCTCGCTATGGGCGGAGTCGGCAAGATCCCGTCGCCAAGCCGAAGCGACGCGGAGCCTCCTCCAGCACTTAGCCGGCCAAGAAGAGCAAGCCCACTCCAGCAGCTCCTGCTGCCTTTGCTGCTGCCAGCCTGGCTGAGACTTGCCAAGCCGCTGGGCGCCGAGTCACACGCCGAGTCATCCATGACCCGGTTTTCACCAGGTAAGCTCTTGTACTCTGCTTTCTCTGTTCTTTTCTTTTTCATCACTAATGTTCTCTTATACATGTCTCATTGTTTTTAGTGTCGCACCTTTGTCGGTGAACCAGGCTGCTTCTAGCATTGCCTCGCCGCTAAGGTTTGCGCCTCCTCCAGCAGACTTGGCGGCACCGAGTCCCGCCCGAGTCGAGGCTCCCACTGTTGAGGCTCACGCCTCTCAGTGTCAGTCAGACCCGGTGGGTCATTCAGCTGGCGCCCCTGGCGCTGGCCAGGAACAACTTTCTGATCTTGGTGCCAGTGATTCTGGCCCCAAGAAACCTTCCGCCACTAGTTCCTCTGGCATCGCCCCTCAGGCTGATGTGAATGAACAACTTCCTGATCTTGGAGCCAGCAAAACTGTTGAGCCCAGTTATCCGGCTCCACTTTTTTATCCAAATCCTCCTGCTTGCTCTCCAGTTATGTCAAAGAGCCAGACCCAGCCCAAGGCTTCTGGCTCTGCTCGCCCTACATCCGGAAAATCCACCTCCTCCAAGCAGACGACATTGGTCTGTGCTCCGGTTCTGCTCCTCAGATCCGGCCTCCGTCGTTGGCGACAATGCTCGCTTCAACAGGCAAGGCAGGCGAGTCCGCGACTGCCGGGTCAGGTGATGGCTCTAAGGCTGTTACCCTCCATGCTAGTGTCGCACTGACCCGTGCCAATGTGGGAACCACCCTGAAAACGGGTCAAGTTCTCACTCGGGCGCTCAGCGGGAAAAGCCTTGGTTCGGCTGAGCCTTATGCTGTGGCATGGAATGCAGCTGGCGAGCAGGAGGTCAGCACCCGTGCCGGCAAGAAGCTGAAGCTGGGCCCTAAGGCCGTCTCTGACATGACCCAGCAGGCCATTACTTTGATGGCCCGCGCCGACGAAGTGAACGAGGTAAAGTAACTTCTTACTCTTTTGTATTGTTGAGTATTTCCTTTATACATATCACCTAGTCAACTCGGTTGTAAGCTCTCAAACTCTATCATTTCCTTATGCCAAACTCATGTTAGAGCTTCGATCCCTAGCCCTCGAGGTTACTGTCGAGTAAGGAACTTACTCGGTTGTAAGATCTTAAATTCTTTTATCCGGCAGGCTGCCTGACTTGTCCTCTCCTTGCTATATGTCTTCTTTGTTCAGCTCACGCATAACGAGCGCACCAAGGTGCACCAAGCTCTCGTCCTGGCGCATCGCAAGCTCGAACTTGCATATGAAAAGCTGCAGACTGACACCCAAGGCCAAGGTAATATCCTTACCCGTCCTTGCTCTTTTTGGTGTAATTTTCTTTGGTTCATTGTCTCAATTTTTTCTCGCTCTTTTTTTGCAGCCTCTGCTCAGTCCACCATAAATGCTCTTCACTCACAGATCAGTGAGGCTGAGAGTTAGTTTCTTGCCTCACTAACTCGATGGCTGAAGGTTTCGGTTGGTGCTGACAAGTAATTTGTTCCGAATAAGCAGAGAAGCACCAAATCAAGCTCCAAAAGGAGCGAGATGAGGTGACTCGGCTGAAGAAGTTGATGGCCGAGTCGGAGCAGAAGCACTTGGCCGAGGTGAAAGGGTTGAGGGAGGAGCTTGCTGAGAAGAATGAGCAGCAGGCCGCCAGCACCGAGAAGACCAAGAGGCTGCTCGACGAGGCTGAATCATCGGTCGAGTCGGCAAATCTGAACTTCGATGCCCTCCAAGCCAAGGCCAAAACTGAGCATAGCAAAATCGCCACCATCAACTTCTTTCTCGGTAGTGAGTTCTTACTCTTTGCGCACTGTATAAGTCACTCTGGACTTCTTCCATCCACCGTTGTTATTCCCTAACTTTCTCTTTTTGCTTGCAGAGAATTTTCCTGAGGCCAATATGTTTGCCACCCGAGCTATGAAGAAAGTGAGGGCCGAAGCTGGTGCTCCTGCCAACGGCGAGGTGTCCATGGAGGAGCTTCTCGAAGCGGTGTCAGAACGGGTCAGGACCCTCAAGTATTGCGGTGTGGATCTGCTCAACTCGGCTATTTATGTGTTTCGCATGCTCTGGCCGGATGAAGATGCACCCGTTCTCATCGAGCCCCTTGCTGAGAGATTGCTCCTTACTAAAGACTAGCTGGATCAATGGCGTGAGTCGGCCGGCCGAGCTGCAGCGGACAAGGCTCTCTCCTTCGTGCTTTCATGGTACAAGGACATCAACCTTGATGTTCTTGCTCGCATAAGGGGGGATGGAAAATGGCTGAATGATCCGGAGCTGATCAAGAAGCACCAGCAGCGAGCTTATGCCATGATCGAGTACACCATGGTGCATGCTTGGTGCGACGGGCCCAGCTTCCTCGACCTTGGCGACCCGCTCGTCGAAGTTGCTGATGAAGAGGGTGGCGACAGCGAAGCAACCGAGTCAGATGGTCCGGATGACCCGGCCACAGATGCCCCTCACTCGGCCGATGCTCCCAGCAATGCTCCTGGCTCCGAGAGTGCTCCTCCGAGTTCTTCTGCTTCTTAGGCTAACAAACACTCGAACTTTGATCAGATCCCCGGTATGCTGGGTACATATGTAACATACATTGCACTTTTAAGTTTGATTATGCGCCTTTTAATAGGCTTTATATATTTGCGTTATGTTCTAAGTGTGAATCATTCAAGGGCAAGTCCCCGAGTTTCATTTTACCGTGTCACCTTTCCTTGAATTTGGCCCCTGTCTACCTTTTTCGGTGTTCGACATTAGAGTCTCAAAGTACTAAGGATATAGTTAGCGGGTATGAAACTTGGATCACTTGGCCGAGATTACTCGACACGTAGTATAACGCGACCTGCAGAGAGTTAGGCAAAAAACTAAAGCCGACTCGCGTTTCTCCTTTGCACTTATCCGGCGTTCGTGTTTACCCGTCATACATCCTTTTCTCTTGCTTGCCATGAAGTCGTGTTTTCGGACAACAGCATAGTCGAAGAGTTGATTTCTTCCGAGTAAACACTACTTGTTCCGAGATAAATTTCGGGTATCACGCCAGCCGACATAAAATAATTGAGATGGAAAACTTAAGGGGTATTCCCCGAGTCAGTTTTTCGAATCATACCATTTTATTATCAGCACATAGCCGGCACACACGTCCGACATATGAGAGTTCGAGTGATACATGCATTGCTTCTCCTAAGTATAGAAGGGACGAAGCAGCGCCACATTCCATGGCCTTTTGGTCTCATCTCCTGACCTGTCCGCCTTGTTCTTTTGCGCTTCATGAGCGTCTATGAGATAATAGGAATCATTGTGCAATGCTTTGCTTACAATGAATGGTCCTTCCCATGGGGGTGATAATTTATGGATTCCTGCTATGCGCTGCACCAGCCTTAGCACCATATCCCCTTCTCGAAAAACACGAGGTTGCACTTTATGGCTATGGTAGCGTCGGAGATTTTGTTGATATATAGCGGATCTGGATAATGTCAGTTCCCGTGCTTCTTCGAGTAAGTATACTCCATCTTCTCGAGCCTCTTTTACCTCGGCTTCCGAGTATTTACTTATCCTTGGTGAGTCATATTCTATGTCGGCAGGCAAAACTGCTTCTGCCCCATACATGAGGAAAAATGGCGTATAACCAGTTGACCGATTCGGAGTTGTTCTTAGACTCCATAGTACTGAGGGTAGTTCCTCTATCCAACAACCAGGTGACCTCTAGAGTGGTTCCATTAAGCGGGGTTTTATTCCTGACAGAACTAAGCCATTAGCCCATTCAACTTGTCCATTTGATTCTGGATGCGAGACTGATGCTACATCAAGTCTTATTTGGTCTTTCCCACAGAAGCGAGCAAAAGCTCCTTCGGCAAAGTTCGTGTCATTATCAGTGATCACACTGTGTGGGTAACCATATCTGAGAATTATATCCCTTAAGAATGTGACAGCTGTTTTACCGTCCAACTTTTTGATTGGTTTCACCTCTATATATCCGCTTGGTGAACTTATCAATCATGACCAAAATATGAGTCATGCCTCCCCTTCCTGGTTTGAATGGTCCTACTATATCTAGGCACCATACTGCAAAAGGCCAAGTGATTGGTATAGTCTTTAATTCAGACGCTGGTAAATGCGACTTGGATGCATAGTGTTGACAACCACTACATCTTCCGACTAACTCTTGCGCTTGTGCCAATGCGCTTGCCCAGTAGAATCCATGTCGGAATGCCTTGGCCACCAATGCTCTTGATTACGCATGGTGCCCGCATTCTCCTTGATGAATATCTAATAAGATCTCCTAGCCTTTCTCTGGGCTGATACAACGCTGCGGTACACTTCGCTTGTATAGTTCCTTGTTGATTATGGTGTACGCTTTTGCTCTTCGTGCAGTTTGCCTTGCCAACGTTTCATCACTCGACAAGGTCCCATCTTTTAAATAGTCGAATATTGGCTGCGCCCATATTGGTATTAGTGGTTCTGGCTCTGCTTCACCATCAATGTCCATTGGCTCCGCTGACATATGCTCTGCCGACATGACCTGAGGAGTCCTCGAGTGTGATTTGGCGACCCCTGAATTGAGCGGATCAGTCCCCGAGTGACTCAAACCTACCCCTGAGTCGATATCCATTGGCACCACATCTGACTCCTGACTCGCTGGGGTGACCCTGATTAAGTCTGATTCTGGTGACGGCTTGATCGATGGTTTCCTGGGGTGCTCCAACGCTACCCCTGGTGGTATGGCTTGCCGAGATGATCCTAGTTTGGATAGTACATCTACTGCCTCATTTTCTGCTGTAGGAACATGATGGAATTCACAGCCGTCGGAATATCCTGAAATTTGTTGCACATGGAAACAATATAATGCCATGTTTGCGTCGAGCGCATCCCAATGTCCAGACACTTGCTGAATCACCAAATCCGAATTGCCAAAACACATGATCCTTTTGATACCAATTTCCTTGGCTACTTTGATGACATGGACAAGTGCTTCATACTCAGCAACGTTGTTAGAAGCAGCAAAATGGATCTGTAACACGTACCTCACTTGATCCCTCTTTGGAGATGTGAGCACTATCCCGGCGCCCAGGCCCATTTTCGTCTTGGACCCGTCAAAATACATTTTCCAGTAATTCGGATCTGGCGGTGGTGGTTCGTACTGCATTTCCATCTAGTCTACAAAGAAATCTGCAACAGCCTGAGACTTTATTGCATCTCGCCTATCATATCGTGGAGTATACGGTGCCAGTTCTATGGCCCATTTTGCGACTCGGCCGCTGGCATCCTTGCTGCCCAATATATCCGAGATAGGTGCCTCGCATATTACCCAGATTGGGTGTTCTTGAAAATAATGTTTCATCTTCTTTGCTGCCATATATACCCCATATGTCATCTTCTGATAATGCGGGTAATTCTGTTTCGAGACAGAGAGCACTTCGCTCAAGTAATATACCGGTCTCTGGACTGATTTGTCCCTTCTTTGCGTTCAACTACTATTACTGCATTTACAACTTTGTTGGTTGCGGCAACATAGAGAAACACTGGCTCTTTGGATAATCGTGATGCTAATATTGGTGCTGTTGCCAACTTTTTCTTTAATTCATGGAAAGCGCTATCATCTTGCTGTGTCCACATGAATTTGTCTGATTTCTTCATCAGTTGATATAGTGGTAGGGCTTTTTCGCCTAGCCGACTAACAAACCTGCTCAACGAGGCCAGGCATCCAGTAAACTTGTGGACATCGTTGAGGGTTTTTGGCAATTCCATTATTTCGATGGCCCTAATCTTTGTCGGGTTGGCTTCAATTCCTCGACTGGATACAAGGAATCCGAGTAATTTGCCAGCCGGGACACCAAATGTACATTTTTCCGGGTTAAGCTTCATCCGGAATCTTCTCAAGTTTGTGAATGTTTGACGCAAGTCCTCAATTATAGTATGACTTTGTTTGGTTTTTATTACCACGTCATGGACGTATACTTGAACGTTTTTGTCCAATTGATCTGCCAAGCATTTTTGCATGCATCTTTGATATGTTGCGTCTGCATTTCTCAATCCGAATGGCATGGTACGATAGCAATAAGCCCCGTACGGGGTGATAAAAGCTGTCTTTATTTGATCATCCGGATTCAGTGGTATCTGATGGAATCCTGAATACGCATCCACAAACGACAACAACTCACACCCAGCAGTAGAATCTATGACTTGATCGATCCGTGCTAGGGGAAATGGATCTTTTGGACACGCCTTATTGAGGTTCGTGTAATCAATACACATGCGCCATACTACTGCCACGTTCGGGTCATCTTTTTTCTTCTTGACCAAGACTGGATTTGACAACCAGTCCGGGTGCAGTACTTCCATGATGAATCCAGCAGCTAAAAGTCTGGCAATCTCAGCAGCTATCACTTTCCTCCTATCTTCGGCGAAGCGGCGGAGGGGTTGCTTCACCGGCTTGGCATCTAGTATTACATGAAGAGAGTGCTCAGCCAGCTCCCTCGGAACTCCTTGCAGATCTTGAGTGGACCATGCAAAGATATCCCGATTCTCACGAAGGAAGCTGGTGAGCTCGCTTTCCTATTTGTCTGTGAGGCTAGCCCCAATGGTAACTGTGCGCTCTGGGAAAGTCTCATCTACATGTACCTTCTTGGTTTCTTTGGTAGCTTGAAATGACACATTGCCATGTGGGTTGGTGAGTGTCGGCATGGACATTTGTGCTACTTTGGCCAATGCTGCCACTTCCAACATTTGACTTTTTTCTTGTGCTATGACGAGTGACTCGGCCAGTGAAGATCCGGCTGAGGCACAAGCAATAGATCTTTTGTAGTCCCCTTCAAATGTAATCACCCCACATGGGCCTGGCAGCTTCATCTTTAAGTAAGCAATGTGGATAGTCGCCATGAATCTTGCCATAGCCGGCCTGACGAGTAAGGCGTGATATGAGCTGACCAAATCTACTACCTCAAACTCTATGGCCTCAGTGTGACAGTTCTCTCTGTTGCCGAATAAGACATCGACCCAGATCTTGCCAATTGGCTCACAGGACAATCCCGGCACAATACCGTGGAAAGTGGTCTTAGTCGGCTTCAGCATGTTCATGGTAATGCCTAACTTGAGCATTGTATCCTTGTACATGATGTTGATGCTACTGCCACCATCAATCAGCACTTTTGAAAACTTGACATTGATATCTGGGCCCATGAATGTTGGATCCAAATGTTGGAGATATGCCCAAGAGGCAATAATAAAGTAGGTTATTATCATATCTTCATACTTATGATAAATGTTTACATTCATGCTATAATAGTATTAACAAGGAAACCATTAATACTTGTGTGATTTGTAAACTTAATTTGAAGTCCCTAGTATAGCCTCTATACTTCACTAGCTTGTTGGTTGATTGATGATTGTGGTTTCCATATCATGAACATTGAGATGTTATCAACAACAAGATCATATCGTTAGGAGAATGATATGGTGGACATACTCCTATAGATAAGCGTAGCATAAAGATCAAGTCATTTCAATAGTTCAATTGCTATATGCTTTCTGATACATAGTAACCTAATTCCTTCGACCATGAGATCATGCATATCACCTTTACCGGATGGATGCTTTGATGTCATCAAACACCACACCGTAACAGGGTGGCTATAAAAGTGGCATTGAGTGTTCGGAAAGTATTGGTTGAAACACATGGATCAAGAGTGGGATTTGTCCATCCATATGACGGATAGATATACTCTGGGCCCTCTCGGTGGAATGTCATCCAATTAGCTTGCAAGCATGTGACTGGCTCACAAGGGATCACATATCACGGGAACGAGACAAGAGTACTTATCAGGAACGAGGTTGAACTAGGTATGCAGAGATACCGACGATCATAACCTCGGATAAGTAACATATCGTGAGACAAAGGGAAATTGGTATCGTATGTAAGTGGTTCATTCGATCGCAAAGTAATCGTAGAAATATGTGGGAGCCATATGAATTTCCAGATTCCTCTATTGGTTATTGTTCGGAGAAGTGTCTCGATCATGTCCGCATAATTCACGAACCGTAGGGAGACACACTTAAGGATTCGACGTTGTTTGAGTAGTTATGGTATTATGAGAAAGAGACCGAATGTTGTTCGGAGTCTCGGATGGGATCCGGGATATCACGAGGAAATCCGGAATGGTCCGGAGAATAAGATTCATATAAGGAAAGTCCCATTTCGGAGTTGAGGAATGGTTCCGGTGTTTTCATCGGGAATGTTCTAGAATGTTCCGGAATGTCTGGCACTCCGGAGGGGAAGGGGTACATGAATGTGTCATTGCATGTTGGAATGATTGCATCATATACTAAGTGTATTCGCTGTCCGAAATAAAGGATTTATTCAAATCCTAGTTTGAAAAGTCAAACGGCTAGTTTGAAAGTCAAACGGCAAGTTTTTTGGAAAGTGGAAAGAGGAGGAAAAGAGGAGGCCGAGTTGGGGAGGGATTCCTCCCAAGCCGGGCGCCCACTCAAGGCCGAGTTGGGGAGGGACTCCACTCCCTCCCCTTGGCCGGCCAGCCCCTCCCACCTATATAAGGAGGGGCAGGGCTCCCTCCTAGTACACACAAGTTCCACCTCTAATCTCCGGTTTAGAGCCGTTTTGGTTTAGAGCTTCTAATTGCTTTAGCCAGCGGTTTAGAGCCTTCTAATTGATTTAGAGCCTTCTAATTGGTGTGTCTAATTACTAGACCACTAATAGCCTCTCTCATAAGCTCCACCATACCAGACCGCTTAAGGCGAAGCCTCAAGGGATTTCCTCTACTTCCTGGTACCACGCCGTTGTCAGCCGAATCGCGAGGAGAGTGCTACAACCTCCGCCTGCTGGAACAAGGAGAGGAAGGTCTTCGCCGAGTACCGAACGTGTGACCGATCGCGGAGCGCTGCCGAACGGGCGCTGGAAGGATCGCTCACGCGATCTTGAGATCGGAAGAGTACGACTACATCACCCACGAGAATCTGCTCGTTAACCGCTTTGGAATCTTCGAGGTGAGTTCCTCTATCGACTCGTTGCTACAATCTAGTAGATAGATCTTGGCTTGTTTGTTTGTATGCGATAGAAATTTTTGTTTTCCATGCTACGAACCCCTACAAAGGGTATCGAGCCGTGTCTATATGTAGATCTCTAGACGAGTAGAACACAATGGTCATTGTGGGCGTTGATGCTTTTATTGTAGATTGCTTTTTGTGTACTTTGCATCTTGCGGTATGTTGGGATGAAGCGCCCGGCTAACCTTACATGACATCGCTTATGAGACTTGCTCCACGCTTGACATGCAACTCAGATTGCATATAAGTGGCTTTGCGGGTGCCTGTTTCTCCTAGCATAGTAAAGATCCAATTTACAACGGGTAATCAACAATGCTAGTATCAATGTTGTGGTTCTTGTTCGTAGGTTAGAACGACACTTATGAAAGCCCCAAACCACGTAAAATATGCAAAGAAAGTAGAAGCGTCTAACTTTGTTTTGCAGGGGTGTGCAGTGATGTGATATGGCCATGATTGTGATTATATTTGATGTATGCAATGTTCCTTATTGTAAGTTGGCAACCGGCAGAGCCATATGGTTGTCTTTAATTTCGTTGTTAAGACCTGCGTGTCTATTCAAAATAGTTGAAGCTGGTGGACGACAACCATGAAGAAGCCGCCATTGACCTTGATGCTATGCGGTGATGATGGAGATCATGTTCGTGCTTGAAGATGGAGATCGAAGCACAAAGAAGAAAGGCCATATCATATCACATATTATGAATTGCATGTGATGTTAATCCTTTATGCATCTTGTATTGCTTAGTAGACGACGGTAGCATTATAAGATGATCCTCATGCACATAAATTTCAAGTTCTAAAGTGTTCACCCTTAGTATGCACCGCTGCCAAAGCTTGTCGCTCAAGCACCACGTGATGATCGGGTGTCTTTGATTCCGGGTGAATACAACGTAAGCAAGCCAGATTTGCTTATGCGGTAGCTAAGGTTTGATCTTGACGAGCCTAGCATGTACGCACATGGTCTCGTGGACACGGATCACCGAAAGGTAAAGCATGAGTCATATAGTAGATATGATGAACATGTTGATTGTTCGCCATTGAAGCTACATCAACTCTCGTGATGATCGGTTTTGATGTGGTGGATTTGGTTCGTGTGATCACTAAAACAATGTGAGGGATGTTGTTTTGAGTGGGAGTTCACCGGATTAATTTAATTATTAATTAGAACTCAATTTATCATAAATTAAATCAAAGGTTATTTGCATAGTTGTTGTAGTCATTGGCATCCGCTTACCACCTTGCGCTTAGTTATAATTGAGATGATAGAACTATAGAATTCTGGTTAGTTATTTTATTTAACTGGTATCGTATTGTTTTGAAGTGTTAATCTAAAGTTTAAAAGTCCTATTGCAAACTTTCAGTAATTTCCGGTTACTCCATAAAGTTGAATAATTAGTATTAAAACAAGAGTGACAATTCCAAGTGTTAGTGTTTGAGTATCATGTTTGTCTCCATGATTCTTGATATTCAAAGGATTGTCTTAATATCAAGGTTATCTAGGATCCGAAAGAGTTGTTTGAAACCATGATGTGTGGAAGATATTGTGATATCTGAAATGAAGTTTTGGTTACAACATGATAGAGTATAATATGGCAAAAGTCATGTTCTCATATTTGATGAGAATTTGCAAAAGGTTGGAGACACTAGTTGTCCTAATCTTCCAAAAGGTTTTGAGAGCAACATTATACTCACGATTCACCGTTATAAGCTAGTAGCTTGATCATGGATAAATCCATGATGAAGGTGAATATTTGATGTAGGTAAAATGTTTACTACACCAAGAGTTAACTAAAGAAAGGAATTTGAAAGAACACCAAACATTTGATAATGGTGATCTACTTCAAAGTGCAAGTCCAAAGACATTGGTATTTAACTATACACGCTTTGGACTATGTGTCATATGTATGACTCCACTATTGATGTTGATAGATTCTTTCAAACAGACAAGGCAATACAGATAGAGAATCTCATATGTATATGGCAGAAAAGAAAAGTCTAGAATTGTTCAGTTTAAGTTTATAGATGATATACGTGTTATGGATATATTCTTTGCTTATTAAACAATGTGGTTCTTAATTATTTGATACTGAATTTGTTGGTGTGAATCGTCATACGAAACAACACAATTCATGAACTACAATGGCCTAAGTAACTAGCAAAGAATATGTGATGATGTTCATCAAAAACAAATAAAGGGTTATTGTGTTGCTCGTTAAACATCAAAGCTTGCCTTGATTTGTTTTATCAGTATTATGAGAACAAAAGGGTTGTTCAAATAATTGCCGTAATCCATAAAAGATGGATGATTCACAAATCTCGTTGGATAAATCACATCCATAAAACTAGTGCTAAAATTGTCGAAGACAAATTGATTGAAAGATCACTTAGGAAGTGACATCGCCGCTTAAATTATATTGGAAAGAAAACATGAAGAAACTCCATGTGGATGGAATTTTGGAGTCTTTTGATTTTGATCAAATGACGTTTGTGAAACTTTCCTAGAGATAATTAAAACTTCGCTCATAGGCCAAAAGGGAATGAATGACTAGCTTATTGGAACTTGTGCATATTGTTGTACTAACTCCATTATGTGTAGTCAAGAGCGATGGATTTCAACTTCATATGCTTTCTCCGAAAATTTGAGTGAATATGTGAATATTTACTTAATAAGGATGAAGTGTGAAATATTTGAAAAGTTCAAAGATTTTCAAGATGAAGTGCAAAATCATTGTAACAAGAATATAAATAGTTTATGATAAGATCATAAAGGAAGATATTTAAGTTACAAGTTTAGCATAATACCTAAGATTTAAGGAATCGGTCCGTGGATTTGCATTTCCAAACACCATAAGAGTATGGAGCGCTGAGATATGTAATTGAACCTTGTTTGACATGGTAAGATCAAGGTATAATTGATAAAACTGCTATTATATTTTAAAGATTAAAAGCTTTAGAGACTACCGTTTTCCACTAAAAGAGCTCCATCATAATCCGCTGAAATGACACCATATAAGGTTATGGTTTGGGATAAAACCCAAGTAGTCCTTTCTTAAACATTGGTATGCTATAGAAAGATGTTTGCAACCAAAGTCGGATAAACCTGTCTTTGTATTATCAAGTAAGTATTCCTCCATAAACACCGAGACAAAAGTGTTTGTCGCTTAGAACGCCAAGTTTCTTTGAGAAGGAAATTTTCGTGAAAAGTTAAGTGGGAGGACAATAGAACTTTGATAAGGTTAAAAGAACCTTAGCTATATGTGCAAAGTTGCGCAGACCGAAAATGTTCCGGAGGCAAGAATAATGCTCATGGCTCACGTGCCTCAAAGGTTGTGGTCACGGAGGTCTAAGTTTCTATTGAAACAAGTAGGTCTGATGAACAATAAAATACCAAGATTTGAGGGTTGAATCATTATTTGAGAATAATGAACCTACTACATGCAAAGAAGCGATGATGGGCCTGACTCGTCAAATGGCTTGAAGCCATATAATCCGTGATAGTTCCATACACGAAATCAAGTTTTGAACTTGAAGGACCTCGAAAAGGTGTAAGACCTTGCAGTTGTGTTTGGATCTATAAAGAAGTAGACATGGATGTTTCACATCTATGAAATAGTCGACATGTTGGGAAAGAGTTCACAACAATGTTCAAAGGTTGTATATGACAAGATTTGATCTTTCATAGCGATTTTAGTCTAGACGGATTAATGTAGCAACCACTACATATAATTTGTTATGTGGTAGTAGAATAAACAAAACAAGTTCTTCTAATAGAATGGTTACCTAGGACGTGTGCATGACACGGTCCAAAGGGTTTTGTTAATTCAAAGATGCTAAAAGCATATGCAAACTTCAATGGTTGAAGTAAGCATAGCGGAGTTGGAATCTTCACTATGATGAAACTGTTAAAGAGTTTAATTTCATCGGAGACAATGAAGATGCTTGCATTTGCAAGAAATTAAGTGGGAGAGCTAAGACATGTTTCTAATACATTATGTGGAAGACATATTGTTGATTGGAAATAATGTATCTTTTATTAACACATATTAAGAATTTCATCCCGATGAAAGACTTAGGCAAAACCCAAATATTTGGCATCAATAGACGCTAATATGGTTGTGCCAGAAGTACATAGACGAGATATTGAATGAATTCAATATAGAAACTACAAGAAAGGTTCTTGTTGCACAGAAAGGATTGAAAGAGTTCAATGTTGATGATATATTCAAGTGTATTGGCACTTGGTAAGTGAAACAAAGATTCAAGTATAGATTGATACTTGATGTATGAAATCACAAAGAGTATTTATATCAATCATCTTGTGATATGTACAAATCCAGATATGTCCTATGCTATAAATATTATGAGCATATACCAGAATGATTCATAAGATGATCATTGGACGATAGTAAGGATATTCTTATGATCTTTTGGAAGAACTAAGAGTATATTATTTGCAGAAGTGACAAATAGATGGTTAGTTCATTGTAAAAGTACTACATTGATACTAGTTTTGTCACAAAGTACAAATTAAGTTTTATCTCAATCTAAACTAAGGGTGGCACAATATAATGGAAAGTAAGTTCCATAATGGATTTGGATGAGTTCCAAAGTTAAGACATTGTGACAGATACTACAACAAAAGGCTAAGTATATGACTGCTATTATAGCAGCAAAAGAGGGCATTTCTGTCAAGTAGTTTGTTATCAAACTAGGTGTAGTTCACAGCGGGATAATACTATGAAGATATATTGTGCGACAATATTATCAACATGTTTTAACCCCAAAGAACTAAAGGTCACACCGAAAGACCAAATCATACAAAGTCATCTCATTAGAGAATGAGTGATGCGTAGAGACGCAAAGACATGCAATTACACACGGACCTGGAAGTGTCAGATCCGGAGATCAGTTGACCACTAGCAATCGTGTACATACAACACCAGAAAGCCATAGGTGTTGAATACACAAAGGTTTGAAACTAGATTATTGACTCTAGTGCAAGTGGGAGACTGTTGGAGATATGCCCAAGAGGCAATAATAAAGTAGGTTATTATCATATCTTCATACTTATGGTAAATGTTTACATTCATGCTATAATAGTATTAACAAGGAAACCATTAATACTTGTGTGATTTGTAAACTTAATTTGAAGTCCCTAGTATAGCCTCTATACTTCACTAGCTTGTTGGTTGATTGATGATTGTGGTTTCCATATCATGAACATTGAGATGTTATCAACAACAAGATCATATCGTTAGGAGAATGATATGGTGGACATACTCCTATAGATAAGCGTAGCATAAAGATCAAGTCATTTCAATAGTTCAATTGCTATATGCTTTCTGATACATAGTAACCTAATTCCTTCGACCATGAGATCATGCATATCACCTTTACCGGATGGATGCTTTGATGTCATCAAACACCACACCGTAATGTGGTGGCTATAAAAGTGGCATTGAGTGTTCGGAAAGTATTGGTTGAAACACATGGATCAAGAGTGGGATTTGTCCATCCATATGACGGATAGATATACTCTGGGCCCTCTCGGTGGAATGTCATCCAATTAGCTTGCAAGCATGTGACTGGCTCACAAGGGATCACATATCACGGGAACGAGAAAAGAGTACTTATCAGTAACGAGGTTGAACTAGGTATGCAGAGATACCGACGATCATAACCTCGGATAAGTAACATATCGTGAGACAAAGGGAAATTGGTATCGTAAGTGGTTCATTCGATCGCAAAGTAATCGTAGAAATATGTGGGAGCCATATGAATTTCCAGATTCCTCTATTGGTTATTGTTCGGAGAAGTGTCTCGATCATGTCCGCATAATTCACGAACCGTAGGGAGACACACTTAAGGATTCGACGTTGTTTGAGTAGTTATGGTATTATGAGAAAGAGACCGAATGTTGTTCGAGTCTCGGATGGGATCCGGATATCACGAGGAAATCCGAATGGTCCGGAGAATAAGATTCATATAAGGAAAGTCCCATTTCGGAGTTGAGGAATGGTTAGGTGTTTTCATCGGAATGTTCTAGAATGTTCGGAATGTCAGACACTCCGGAGGAAGGGGTACATGAATGTGTCATTGCATGTTGGAATGATTGCATCATATACTAAGTGTATTCGCTGTCCGAAATAAAGGATTTATTCAAATCCTAGTTTGAAAAGTCAAACGGCTAGTTTGAAAGTCAAACGGCAAGTTTTTGGAAAGTGGAAAGAGGAGGAAAAGAGGAGGCCGAGTTGGGGAGGGATTCCTCCTCCCCAAGCCGGCGCCCCACTCCAAGGCCGAGTTGGGAGGGACTCACTCTCTCCCTTGGCCGGCCAGCCCTCCCACCTATATAAGGAGGGGCAGGGCTCCCCTCCTAGTACACACAAGTTCCACCTCTAATCTCCGGTTTAGAGCCGTTTTGGTTTAGAGCTTCTAATTGCTTTAGCCAGCGGTTTAGAGCCTTCTAATTGATTTAGAGCCTTCTAATTGGTGTGTCTAATTACTAGACCACTAATAGCCTCTCTCATAAGCTCCACCATACTCGCACCGGCTTAAGGAAGCTCAAGGGATTTCCCTCTACTTCGGGTACCACGTTGTCTTGCCGGAATCGCGAGAGAGTGCTACAACCTCCGCCGCCTTGGAACAAGGAGAGGAAGGTCTTCGTCGAGTAACGTGTGACCGATCATAGGAGCGCTGCGAACGGAACGCTGGAAGGATCGCTCACGCGATCTTGAGATCGGAAAGAGTACGACTACATCACCCACGAGAATCTGCTCTCGTTAACCGCTTTGGAATCTTCGAGGGTGAGTTCCTCTATCGACTCGTTGCTACAATCTAGTAGATAGATCTTGGCTTGTTTGTTTGTATGCGATAGAAATTTTTTGTTTTCCATGCTACGAACCCCTACACCAAAACCAGAGCATATCCTCCTGGGGTTGGCATGATCTTGGGGTGATCTTTTATACTCCAAGTTAGTTCTTGCTCAGACCAATGCATGTACTTGGGGATTGCCGGCATCGTGGCATTCACCTCCATCATTCGTCGCTGCAGGCTCTTTTTGTCATTTGGCTCTGTGACAAAGACAACATAGATCTAGTGATGTTCTCTGTACTCATTTCTAGTTCGATGACCGACATAAGCATCGTCACCTCTTGGATTGTGAACCTGGTGCACAGCTTCTCTTCTTTCTTGATTCTGATACCTTGGCTACCTGTTTTCATATCTGTTGTTCGCTCCCACTGTCTGAGCATTTCCTACTGTAAGTGGTGGAGGGGGAGGTGGTGGAAGCTGCTTATTCGGCAAATCCACTCTATCTCCTTTCTAAAACCAAGTGCATTTCCTTGTTGTGTGATTGGACGGTTTACTCGGACTAGGCGTGTGAAACTTACACGGCTGGTCCAACATCATCTCATAGGTATATTCTTGTCGGTCCTGATATTGCTTCCTCTGATCGTATGGGCTTTTGCCGTCATTTTTTGGCACCCATTGTTGTTGTCCACTTGTCCTTTGACACTAACTGCTTCCATCATCTGGATGATCCTGACTCACGGCCGCAACCTGAGTCGAACCATACCTCTAATATGGCCTTTCGTCTCTTCTCTTGCTTCTGTATTCGGACCTTTCCTGGCACCTTTGTGACCCGGCAGCGTCATAGATCTGAGTCTTAGTCATCCCGTCTGCCGACATGAGCAGCGGCTGAGTTGGATCTCCTAACGCATACGAATCAGTGATCCTTATTTTCTCTGCCAGGCTTGCCGGCATATCTCTTTGTAACCTTTGCCACAACACACTTCCATGTCTACATCCTTGTGCAAACCACGCGATTGCCTGTGACTCGATTACCCCTTCACAAGAGTTACGCATTGTACACCACCTTGTGAGGAATTCCTTGTTTGTTTCATTCGGTCTTTGCTTGCACATCGCCAGTTGTTGTGGGCGATTCGGCCTCTTGTAAGTGCTCGTGAAATTGCTCACAAAAGCGTCGTGAAAATCGATCCAGCTGTTAATGCTTCCTGGTGGCAAATTATTCAACCATACCCGAGCTGGTCCTTCCAGCATCTGCGGCACATAACGTACTGCCCATCTTAAATTTCCCTGCGCGATCTTCACAGCAGTTCCATAATCTATGAGCCAGTCCTCTGGCTTAGTTCTTCCATCATACGTTTTTGTCCCCTGGCCAGCTGGAAATTTGGCACCGGTGGCTCCTTCATGATCCTTGGGCCAAAGCACGGTGGACCCTGCGGACCTTGCGATTCAATTATGTCTGCCATTTTTATTCGGTCAAGCTTTAGCCTTGCATCATCCGGCTGAAGGTTCCTGCCTCCGAATCTTGCTCCCTTTCTTGATGACGAGGTTTCGACTCGTCAATGCCCATTGTTATGGACTTGGGTTTTGGAGAAGATGGGGATGCTGGAGATCGTGGAACGGTTAACAGACAAGCAACCAGGGGACACGAGATTTACCTGTGTTCAGGCCGGAGGGAAAACCCTACTCCTGCTTGTCTGCTCTTGATTACGGCGGAACCGAAGATTACAAGGTGCGCAGATTCGATCTGGCGTGGAGGTGCGTATGCGAAAGTATGAGTCGACGATAGGACGTGCCCTCCTGGCCTTTATATAGACTTAGGCAGGTCCCGGGCATAGTCCTAGTCGGTTACAAGTTCTAGGGTTTTACCCCTTTGAATTTCCTATCTATGCTAGTCTTGCTCTCCAAGGATCCGAAGGCGTCATGGACCTTGGTCACCCGAAAATCTTCATGGGCCAGCGTATGTCTGCTGTGGGCCTTCTTTGGGCTGGACCAGGTATGCTTAAGTCACGTACCCGTAGGGTATAACCATGTCAGTAGCCCCCGAGTGATTAGTCGAATCGTCGATTCGGCTGAGGACTCTTCAATCCTTCGGGTGTAACTATGTATTGACAATATATATGTGTAGGGATTGTTTGATACGTGTGCCTGACTCACCCGACGGATCAGGGTCAGTTAACTGTCTTAGGATGAAACAACACGATCTTCGTCAGGTTTGAGTCCCTTAACTCTAACCCGGAACATATGCTGGCGTAATTCGACTCAGGCCGCGGAGGACTTACAGGAGTGGAATTCCAGTGATTTTAATCGATGTACCCAACGCGTCCGTCGGGATTTTTCATCACGCCTGCTGGCATGGATTTATACTAGCAGGGCGCAGTCGTGTGCATTGCCAGGCCATCAGATGATATCTGCAGGTCTTATCTTTCCGTCGCAGACACGGCATCCGAACATTCGTCACCACGGAGGTGCTTCGGGTGGCCAAGGAGATTGTTGCTCACTCAGCATTTTGTTGGGGCAGAGTTGCCAAAAAGTTTTTGCGTGCTGATCCGAAAGATCGCAGTCGAAGATTTCATAGGGTGCATGACCAGCGCTCCCTATGGGAGTAGCCCCCGAGTGTCTGTTCGAGTCGTCGACTCGAGTGGAGACTTTAGTTCAAACATTGCTCAGTTGATAAGTCCGTAGGACATAAAAAAATTCGGATGCTTTAAATCCATCCTCCCTATGGGAGTAGCCCCCGAGTCTGTAGTGGAGTCGTAGACTCGACATAGGACTCGAAGAAAATAATTTTGTCTTTATTCATCTTTCGGGTGCGCGGCCAGCGCTACGGATAGGAGTAGCCCCTGAGTATTTAGTCGAATCGAAGATTCGAGTGAGTACTCTTAGGTGTGGAGCCGAAGAATTGTAGTTGGTGCTAGTATAGCTTTTGATGACATCAGTGCTGACGATCAATGACCTCAAGTGTCTGCTACACCAGAGATGACTTGACTGGACGAATGTGGGTCCCACTTGCTGACTTTGAATTGACCGGTCACGCGCGTCATGAAGATAATTACGGCGTCTCCTCGATTTCCGCGCGTAGTGGACGGCGTGGTAACGAAGATTCGTTGTGATGCTGACACGTGTATGGTCAGATCTGCCGTTGGCGTTAGGTCTTCTAGATGGACGGTTGTAGTGCATCGTCTTCGCCGTTATAATCATTGAGGAAAGCTACGGTTTGTTTTCACCGCATCTATTCTTGTTTTCACTGCCTCCTTGTGCTCTAGAGATTCTTGCTGCGTGCTGCGATATTCTTCCACATTTCCTTCTTCCGTCCACACTCTCGCCACCGGTGCCGCCGGAGCGCTATGGGGAAGACGAAGAAATCCTCATCTACGGTTGGTACCAGCGCCGTCGGAGGGAAGAAAAGCACCACCGCTACCCGTGTCACCGACGGTGGTTGGCGGCGGTCAGAGACGCGGGAGAGTGATCTCCGCAGGCTTCGCGAGCGGGGCTTGATCCCGCAAGATAGGGAGGCCGTCAGACTCCCCGGCAACGAGGTAATCCCCCGTCCCCCCGCTGGGTATCGGGTTATGTTTCTTGCCTTCGTTATCCGTGGGTTTTCCTTTCCAGTCCACGACTTTCTTCGTGGGCTGCTCTTTCTCTATGGCATCCAGCTGCATCATCTTTCGCCCAATTCCCTTCTTCACATTGCTTGTTTCATCACTTTCTGTGAGTGCTGGCTTGGTATCGAGCCGCACTTTGGCCTCTTCCGGAAGCTCTATTCCATGAAGAGGCCATCCGGTTTGGATGGTGTGTATCCCATTGGGGGTTGCATCATCTCCCTTAGGACCAATATTCTTTTCTTTTCCTTCTCTATGTCTGAATCTGTTCAGTACTAGCGGAGGCGATGGTTTTACATTCTCGACTCCCCAATGGCTGGGCAGCAATTTGGTCTTGCTCCTTTCGACTCCTCCCAGATAATCGAGCCGAAGAGGTCCTGGAAAAACCAGATCTTGGATGGCGAGTCAGCGGAGATAGAGGCTCTTTACCGTCGGGTGGAGGATCTTCAGTTGATTCCTGATAAAGAAGTGAACAGTGTGGATATTATCCGCACGTTTCTCGAGCATCGGGTGCAGCCACTGCAGGCTAGGGCGCACCCGATGTTTCTTTATACTGGTCGCCGTGACCCTACGAGAGTTTCGGCCGAGAAGCTTTCCAAGGGTGATCTTGACAAGGCCCTTCGTACACTGTTGAAGTACAAGGCTGGAGAGGATATCCCGGGAAAGTCGTTGACTCCACCATTTTCTTCGACGCTGGCTGTTCCACAGGTGTAGATTCGTGCGTGTAGCGCTTTGCTTTGGCGTGTTTGTTATATTTTGTTGTCTAACAAACTTCCGTCTTATTGGCAGAGCTTCAAGGTGCCGGGCATGGTACCTCCATTGCCCGAATTATTTCCGGCTGCACTGGATAATGAAGTGGTGGACTCCATGTCTGAACTTCCTTCGGCGCGATCGCCAGCTGAGGAGGTCAACAAGTCGAGTGAGGACCAGACGCGCAAACGATCACGGAGCTCCAGCGAGGCTTCGGATGCCTCAACTCCTCCGACTCCTAGAGACCCTCTGTGCCTTGAGCGTCATATTGACGGGAACGGAGGCTCTTCCTCTCCCATTCCTGCCATTACTGTGCGGGCTGTAGCGCCACACCCGCCCGCGAAGCGGAAGAAGGAAGAAAAGAAGGAAGAGATAAAGGAGGAGAAGAGAGCCCGAAGGACTCCTCCTGTCTTCGACCTGAGCTCACTGGGCTCGTAAGTTTCTTGTTACGCTGGTGTCCTTTTTCCTTGTTGACTTTGTACTTTTGCTAATTGCTTCGTATGCAGGCATTCTTCCCACGACTCCTCCAGCGATGGTGCTCGGGAGATGATGGGGGAGTCGAAGGTTGCATCTCCTCCTCCTCAAACGGTGGCAACGTCTGGGGGTGCTGCTCCGAATCCTCCTCTGCAGGAGGTGCAGGTGGTTGCGCCTCAGAATTTCGCCAGCGGGCCTTCGGAGTCGCCATCAGAGCATGTAAGTAACTCTATTTCGTGCCACGGGGGGAGCCCCCGGGTGTATGAAAAATTTCTTGTCTTCTTCTTTTTTTTCAAATCTTCGGGGGGGAAGCCCCCGAGTGTCTTCGTGTGCAAGTTTTGCTTTTATTCCTTTGTGTTGGGCGCAGCCCCCGAGTCCTTCTTCTTACTAGTGTTTCTTTTTCTACAGCCTTTTGTGCAGGAGGCCAAGCGGCTGGTGCAGGAGCGCTTGGTGCTGGAGGCCAACCTTCGGCAGGTTCAAGGTACATGTTTGCCTTTTGGTACTTCTTTTGTTTATTCTGGTCCTGTTGCTGACGTTTGGTTGTTTTGAATGCAGAGGAGCATAATACTTCTCTCCGTGAGGTCGACGCTCTCAAGAAGAGCCTTGGTCAATCGGAGAAGAAGACTGAGGCCGCCGTTGGTGCGAAGGAACGCCTCGAGCTGGAGCTGACCAAGGCAGCTGAAGCTAAGGAGCGTCTGCAGCAGGAGGTCGTGGATCGTGAGGAGCAGCTGGCCACTGTTGCGGCTGCACGTGAGAAAGAGGTGGCGGCCAAGCTCATGGCTACTGCCAAGGCTATCTCGGGTAAGTGATGTATTTGTACTTGTTTCTTCGTGTTTCCTGTTTTCTGCTGTGCTGTTTTCTTCATGTCTTTGTCCTTTTATTTTTGTCTGAGATGCCGCAGGCATCGAGTTTGACCGCGGTGCTCTAGAGCACGGGAGTGCTCTAGATGATGCTACTGTGGCGGTCGAAGATCGCTGCAGCACCGTCGTCAGCTCCCTTGCCAAGGCGAAGGAGGTCCTTGTCCGCTTCTACAGGGAGCTTGTCCCTAAGGGCGCGGCCCTTGATGATGTGGATGCCCTGGCGGAGGCTTTGTCAGCCGAAGCGCCTGCGGCGCATAAGCATAGCGAAGGGCATCGGCGCGTCCGTCGGGCTGGCGATGGCGTTGGCGGCTGGAGCGGAGCTGGACCTGCCCCAGATCACCTCCCGGATGCCGACGGCTGCAGATGGATCCGAGGTAGCCTTTGCTGCCTACTCTGCTCGCTGCAAGCGATATGGGCCCAAGCTCATTGATTTGCTGTCTGAGTATGCACTGCGGCAGCAGGGCGAGGCCAAAGCTAGGCAGTCTGGCTCCGAGGCGACTCAGGGTGCCGCGTCTTAGGCTTTGTAGACGTAGGATAGTTTGTAGTCTGCTTTTGCTGTAAATATTTTGAAGAACACCATCCTTGTGCCACGTAGTGGCCTTATATGTTTAATGAATTCTTCTGAGTTGTGCTCTGCCATTGTCTGAATGTTTGTGTCCCTTTCTTTTTCTGCTGCTCTAGGTTCCTTCGGGTGCTGACCCTGTTGACACCTCTCCCGCAGTGCATCAGCGGCCATCTTTGGATGACCCTTCTCAACTCGCTTTTCTTCGGGACCGTGTTCGTAGTCTTGAGAGGGAGTTACTTGTGTTACGTGGTCACGCCAATGTTTGGAAGTCCAAGGCGGATCGCGGTGCAGCCAGAGAGGAGTACTTGATGGCAGAGCTACTTCGGATATCTGAGCAGCTTCAATGTAAGTTGTTCTTTATTTCGAGCTATAGCTCAGTTCTTCGGATGAGCTTGCTGGCCTTGCCTTTTAATTTGTGTCATTGTCGCAGGTGCTAACCTTGCTCCGAAGGAAGAGAAAGAGCGTGTCGCTGTTCGGGTCAATTGCTTGACCCAACAGGACATGGAGGCCGGTGGCTTCTTCTGGATGGATCGTGACCGTGCCATGGCACTGGCGACGGTGCAGGACCGTGTGCATCAGGTGTCGCGGGTGCTTCGCCAGGTGCAGACGTCGCTTGCCTCGGTGCTGCACATCATGTTTCCTTTGGATGCTGTGCCGACAAGCCTTGCGGGTCTTCTGTCGAAGTTTCGGAGCGTGAGCAACGTCAAGGAGTTGGTGCGGCAACAGCTCGTCGCCGGAGTCAAGGCTGCTTTGTCTCTTGTGAGGCTGCACCGGCCTGATGTAGATTTATCTGTTGTGGCAGCTGGGCCACCTCCTCGGCCGGATAGTGGTGAGTGGGACATGCGTCCACATTATGCAGCTGTAAGGCAGTATGCCGAACAGGTCGTAGATTTGTTTGAGCAGCGTGCTCAGGTTATTCTTCAGAATAGGTAGTACCTAAAAAAAGAGATAGATGTAAACTTTGTATATTTCGGCTGGGCGTGTTGTTCCCTTTGTTGTAAAGGTTTGTGAGCACGCAGTGCTTTGATTGAGTACGTGTCCTTTTCGTTTGCCTGATGTTGTCAGCTACTCAGGTGTACACGCTTGATCCTCAGTCGATGAAATCATGAGGTGGGGGGAGCCCCCGAGTGCGTTTGTAGCATAAAGTAAAGTTGCAAAATAGCGAACTGAAGTTTGGGGCGAGACACTTAGCTTTATTTATATCGTAATGGAGGAAGTACATTGTTCGGCTGAGTAGCCTTGGCTGAAAAGCCTTATGGAAAGTAAGGGGTAGGTAGCTAGGGGTAGAATCGTCGCAAGTGAGCGATGTTCTATGGATTGGAGTATGTGACTCCAGATCCCACGTGCTTGAGGCGATAGGCGCCACCTGGGATGACTTCGGTGATGACGTAGGTCTTTCCCATGGTGACTCGAATTTCTTCGGTCGCGTTTGCTTGAGTCGCAAGACGAGGTCTCCTTCGACGAAGGACCTTGGGCGCCGCCGTCGGTTGTGGTAGTTGCGGAGACTCTGCTGGTACACCGCTGATCGAGCTGCTGCTATGTCTCTTGCTTCGTCGAGTGTCTCGACGGCGTCCTCGAGTGCAGCCGTGGATTCGGCTTCGTTGTATGCGACGACCCTGGGGGCCTGGTGGCGTACTTCGGCTGGTAGCACGGCCTCAGCTCCGTGCACCATGAAGAACGGCGTGTAGCCGGTGGAGCTGTTTGGCGTAGTCCGTAAGCTCCACAGGACGGATGGTAGCTCTTTCGTCCAGGCTCCAGCCTTCCTTTCGAGTGGACTCATGAGGCGCTTCTTTATACCAGCGCCGATTAGGCCGTTGGCCTTTTCCACTTGCCCGTTCGTTTGCGGGTGTGCCACTGAGGCGTACGTGATGTTGATCCCACGGCCTTCGCAGAAGTCCTGGAACTCCTCGGAGATGAAGTTCGATCCGTTGTCGGTGATGATGCTGTGTGGTACGCCGAACCTGTAGACGATGGATTCGAAGAACTTGATGGCAGTTTTGCCTTTCTGGTTGGTGACCGGCATGGCCTCGACCCACTTGGTGAACTTGTCGACTGCAACCAAGAGGTAAACGTGTCCCCCTTTCGAGGACTTTGGCAGTTTGCCGATCATGTCGAGGCCCCATTGAGCAAAAGGCCAGGATATAGGTATGGGCCTGAGCTCAGACCCAGGTGCGTGCGGTTTGTCGGCGAACCATTGGCACCCGTTACATCTTCGGACTATGTCCTTTGCATCGGTCATGGCCGTTGGCCAGTAGAATCTGGCTCGTAGAGCTTTGGCGACAAGGGAGCGGCTGCCTGCGTGATGGCCGCATATGCCCTCGTGGATGTCTTGGAGTATGGCTTTGCCGTCGTCGATGGTGACGCACCGTTTTAGTACACCCGTAATACTGCGCTTGTACAGTTCGCCATTGATGATGGTGAAGGCCTTTGACTGACGAGATATGCGCCGGGCATCTGTTGGGCTGTCAGGCAGTTCTCCGTTTATCAGGAACTGGAGGTATGGTCGCATCCATGTTTCTTCGACTGCCATGACCTGCATCAGGTTGACCATGGCGACCTCGGTGTCCAATTTTTCGGGTCCTTCATGACCTTCAGGTAGTGCAGCCCCCAAGTGTTCTGCTTCTTCGGGTGATCCTTTAGGGAATTTCCGCTTGATTGATGGCACGCAGATCTGTTCGAGGAACACGCCTGGTGGCACCTTTGCGCAGGTGGAGCCGATGTTAGCCAGTCTATCGGCTTCCTCGTTGCTTTCTCTTCCAACGTGCCAAAGTTCGTAGCCGTCGAATTCTCCTTCAAGTGCGTTGTAGAGCGCGCGGTACGCGATCATGTTTTCGGCGTGTGCGTCGCACTCGTTCATCGTCTGCTGGACGACGAGGTTGGAGTCACCGTAGATGACCAGGCGCGTTGCGCCGCAGATTTTTGCCATCCTCATGCCGTGTATGAGGGCTTCGTATTCGGCCTCATTTTTAGAAGCTCGGAACTTCATCCGAAGGACGTACTTCATCTTGTCCCCTTGCGGGGAGGTCAGTATGACCCCTGCTCCCGCTCCAGCTTCACGCTTGGAGCCGTCGAAGTGCATCGTCCATGACTGCGACATGTCTGGGGTGTCTGGCAGCTGCAGCTCCATCCAATGTACCAGGAAGTCCGGAAGGACTTGAGATTTGATTGCGAGTCGCTTCTCGTAGACGATGTCCAAAGGTGACAGTTCGATGCCCCACAGGGCCACGCGTCCTGTGGCCTCCGGGTTATTCAGGATGCTATTCAGGGGTGCCTCATTGACGACCATCACCTGATGCTCCTGGAAGTAGTGGCTCAGCCGTCGAGCCGTCATGATCACGTCGTAGGCGAGTTTCTGGTAGTGAAGGTACCTCTGTTTTGTTGGAGTGAGTACCTCGCTGAGGTAGTAGATTGGGCGTTGGACCCCGTGGGTCTTACCCTCTTCGGGTCGTTCGACCACTAGTACGGTGCTGACCACCTGATGTGTGGCTGATATGTACAGCAGCAGAGGCTCGCGCTCCTTTGGCGTGACCAAGACGGGCGAGGTGGAGAGAAGCTGCTTGAGGCTTTCGAATGCGTCGTTGGCTTCCGGTGTCCACTCAAATTTATCTGCTTTGCGCAGCAGTTGGTAGAATGGCAGGGCCTTCTCGCCCATGCGGCTGATGAATCTGCTTAGCGCCGCTATTCTCCCTGCGAGTTGTTGGACGCCTTTGAGGTTTTTCGGCTTCTCCATTTCCATGATGGCTCTGATTTTCTTCGGGTTCCCCTCGATCCCTCGCTGAGAGATGAAGTACCCAAGCAGCTGACCCGATGGGACGCCGAAGGCGCACTTTTCGGGGTTGAGCTTGATCCTGTAGCGATCAAGGTTGTCAAACGTCTAGCGGAGATTGTCGAGAAGTGTCCTTGCCTCCTTGGTTTTTATCACTATGTCGTCAACATAGACTTGGACGTTGCGACTGATCTGGTCCTTGAGGCAGGCCTGCATGCATCGCTGGTATGTGGCGCCTGCGTTCTTTAGCCCGAAGGGCATTGTGTTGTAGCAGAATACTCCGAACGGTGTGATAAACGCCGTTTTCTCTTGATCTTCGACCTTGAGTTGAATCCGGTTATAGCCTGAGTAGGCGTCGAGGAAGGAGAGTTTCTCACAACCTGCAGTTGAATCTGGTCCTTTGGGCAATGCTTGTTTAGTGACGTGAAATCCACGCACATCCGCAGGATGTCTGTGTCCTTCTTTGGGACCATAACTGTATTTGCAAGCCACTCGCTTTCCTTGATTTCCCTGATGAAGTCTGCGGCGAGTAGTCTATTGATTTCCTTGCCGATAGCTTCGGCTTGTGGCTCGGACAGTCTTCGGATGGACTGCTTAACTTGCTTGGTGTCTGGAAAGACATTGAGTGTGTGCTCGGCGAATTCCCTGGGAACTCCTGGCATGTTCGCAGGACACCAGGCGAAGATTTCCCAGTGCTCACGGAGGAATTCGACGAGCACGCCTTCCTATGCGGGGCTGAGGTCGTTCGCGATCAAGGCCCTCTTGGAGGCATCCGTTGGATGGACCTGCACTTTTTTTGTGTTGACGATGGAGTCGAAGGACATGTCAGGTGCGTTTTGCCTTGTGACTGGGGGTGCCCCATTGTCTGTCACCTCACGGAGCCTTACGATCTCGTCTTGCATGCCAAAATACTGGGAGATTTTGTTGAAATCCCTGTCGCATTGGTCCGATCGGGTGAAGCTCCCGTGGACTGTGATGACGCCCTTTGGTCCTGGCATCTTGAGTAGTAGGTATGCGTAGTGTGGGACAACCAGGAACCTTGCGAATGCTACACGCCCCAGGATAGCGTGGTATTGTGATGGCCAGTCCACCACTTCAAATTCGAGTCGCTCCGCGGAAGTTGTCCGGCTTCAAGATGACGTCGAGCCCTATTTTGCCAGGGAATATGCCCTTCCTCGAACGATGCCGTGGAACGTTGTTCGATCGTTCTGTGCTGCATTGCGGGATCCGCATTGCCGCTAGAGTGCTTGCGAACATTAGGTTGATGCCGCCGCCGCCCATGAAGACGCGACTCATCTCAAGCCTCCGATCAGTGCCTCCAACACCGTGGGCAGCATGACCGGGCGAGGGATCCGCAAGGGTGATCCGCGCGAGTGAATGTGATGCAGGACTCCGATCCGCTGAGGTACTCAGGGATTGCAGGCGGAGTTTCCACGGCCAAGTTGATTTGTCGGGTGATCTTCTTCTGCACCCTATTCGTGGGGCGTCCCTTCTGGATCATATTTAGTGCTCCTTTCGGTGGGGGGTATCCATTCCCAGCGTTGTTTTGTGCCGGTGCGACTGGATGGTTTGGGCCGCCGATAGGCGGCGGTGGAGGAGCTCTGTGTGCTATTTATCCTTGCGCGGGTGCGTTTCCAAACGCAGGGATTGGGGCTTGTTGCCTCATCTGCACCATGCTTTCGCTGAGTTTCCGGAACTCGCGGCAGTCCTTGAGCATGTGGCTGGCTTTCTTTTTGCCATCCTGTTTGTCGATGTAGAAGTGGATGGTGCATGGACCCGAAATTTTGTCATATGCTGAGGGTCCGTTGTCGCGTCGCGGGCGCTGCACGATGGCTTGCTCACCGTCGCGAAGTTTCCTCCGCGGTATCCTCCGCTGTTGCGGCTGTTGTCGTTGCGGCGGTCGGCGTAGCCGGCCGCGACCATGTCGGGTCCGTCACGATCCTCGTAGACGCGTGATCTTCTCTTGCTGCGGCGTTCCCGTCTTCGGCCATAGTCGTCTTATTAATCCGATTGTGCTCGGTGAATGCAATCTTTGCCGTCTGCCTACCTGTTAGCGATGTCCATGAGGTGGTCGAGTGTTTTGGGCTTGACACGCCCGAGTTCCTCCTTGAAATCTTGGCGTTTGATGCCGTCCCTGAAGGCGTCGATGGCCCTTTCTTCGGAGATGTGTGCTGCGGAGTTCTTGGTGGTAGACCAACGTAGTATGTACGAGCGGATAGATTCGCCTGCTTTTCGAGTGTGCTCGCAATTCTTGATTGAGGCGGGCCTCTTGCTAGTGCCCTTGAAATTTTTGATGAAGCTGTAATCGAGCTCCTCCCAGCCGATGGATCGATGATAGGTCGAGCCGCACCGCCGCTGCGCCAGTACCGCAATTGAAAGCATTGCATGGCGGTTTCTTTGTTACCGCTGAGCAACCAGATGACAGATGGTCACCGAGCCAGCTTTTGGATCCTGATGTTGTTGAACTGGAGTATCCGAAGGAAGCTTGAAGTTGCGTGGCATCTATGTTCGTCGAACAGATCTGCTGAAGCATCGGGCTCCACAGAGTTCTCCTTCGTCTTCGTCCATCTCGGATTCAGACGAGCATGCACGTTTGGCTCGCGCTTTGTCGATTTTGCGCTGTGTAAGCGTGTCTCTGGCGTCGTAGTCGCGTTTACGGTGACGCGAGCTCTTCTTCCTTCGAGGAAGGTCGTGTTCCTCCTCTTCTTCGGATGAAGGGGTGGGGCTCCGGTCACGCCTGGCCAGAGCTTTCTTCTTCGGCTCCGCAGGAGCGTCTTCGTGGAGTGCAGCTCCGACAAGTCCGAGTTTGGTGAGCGCGGACTTGTGCATGGCTCTTTTCGGGTCCCACTCCGGAGGCGGGTGAGCCGCGAGATACGCAGTCGCTGCCATGATCGTGGCTTGCAGCGTCTTCGGGATGACGTTGCTGTCAGCGTCCATCTCCATGAACGATGTGTGGAGAGTTCGGGTCACGTCGCGGCGCTCCTTGGGATCCATGTTCTCCACCCGAGAGCGATCTTGTTTCCCTGGTTTCCGTTTGTGCTAGAGCCGGGTGCCATGGCGGAGAGCGCAGCTCGTCGCGCGCTGGACTCGGAGGCTGCTTGCTTGCGTTTTTCAAGCGTCTCCTGCATCTTGACTTGCTTCTTGTGCTCCTCGATGAGGAGGAAGTGGTATGCCATCAATAGTTCACGTGAGGCGTCTGCAGGTAGGACTATGTCGCCTGTTACGGCACGGCGTGCCTGGACCCATCCTTCTTTGCTAAGTTGGATGACGTGGCGTAGCTGTTTCGCCGTCGCTTTCAAGCTCTGCGGGTTGAGTTCCGTTAGGCCGGGTTAGGTGTTTCTCGCCGCTGGATGATGGGCGCATAGATAGCGCCAGATTGGTCTGCTGCTACCGCAGCTTTTCGGATCCGGAACCGTAGGTCCCCTCATTCGAAGGTGGATCGCAGATCGGAGTTACACCTTTGCCGCCGTAAAACTCATCTGTGATGGCGATGTGCGTAGCAGGGTGGAGCCCACGAGGCGGCCTGATCGATGGTAGGGGCACCCGCCTGAAGGCGAAGGGTGCCAGTCTGACCCACCTGGAAGCAGAAGCTCCCGAATAGGATCTCGAGTCCGTCGCCTACGGGCTCGAAATCTTTCATGGTGGCCGGCGAGTGGGCGGTGAAGTCGAAAGCGCCAAAGAGGAGGTGATTCTCCGTCGCCGCAGAGTTGTAGATCGATCGGGTCGAAACCGTCACGATCGCACAATCAGCAGCCCCGATTCCCACAGACGGCGCCAATTGACGAGGTTTCGACTCGTCAATGCCCATTGTTATGGACTTGGGTTTTGGAGAAGATGGGGATGCTGGAGATCGCGGAACAGTTAACAGACAAGCAACCAGGGGACACGAGATTTACCCAGGTTCAGGCCCCCGGAGGGAAAACCCTACTCCTGCTTGGCTGCTCTTGATTACGGTGGAACCGAAGGTTACAAGGTGCGCAGATTCGATCTGGCGTGGAGGTGCGTATGCGAAAGTATGAGTCGACTCTAGGACGTGCCCTCCTGGCCTTTATATAGACTTAGGCAGGTCCCGGGCATAGTCCTAGTCGGTTACAAGTTCTAGGGTTTTACCCCTTTGAATTTCCTATCTATGCTAGTCTTGCTCTCCAAGGATCCGAAGGCGTCATGGACCTTGGTCACCCGAAAATCTTCATGGGCCAGCGTATGTCTGCTGTGGGCCTTCTTTGGGCTGGACCAGGTATGCTGAAGTCACGTACCCATAGGGTATAACCATGTCACTTGATATGCGTGATCCGGCAGTTTATAACCATCATTTACCATAGCCGAGTAACCATCATTATACTTATTTGCGTTCGGATCAGCAGGCTGCTGAGCTGCCTTTCCCGCGCTTTGCTATCTTCTTTTGGGCTGAGCTGGTGCGTTATTCGGCGCTGGATTTCCTCCTCCTGCCGAGTGAGTTCCACGCCTAGCATGAGGCGCAACATTCTGCCCTCCGTTGTCATTTCTTTGCCCTGCTTGTCTTTCTTGGCCTGCATTCTCCTAGTTTTCATTTCCTTGAGCATTGTTCCTTCTCGCCCCTGCGCATGTGCCGAGTTTCCTTGAACCACTGCCGGATCATAGGCGACCATCTGCTTGTTTCTTCCAGAATCCACACTTTTTTCTTTTCTCGGCCTTGGCGCCACTCCGGGTGAGGATGTCGTGTGCCCATCCGATCTTGCCGGGACAGGAGTCGCCGAGTGAACCAGCCGTGACCTCCCTGCTATACCCAGATTTGCTCTGTAATACGCCTCATTCAGCATGCTAGCTGCTTTTACTAGTTCATTGACTCGTTCTTGTTGCCTTTTCTTTGCTTCTCCATCCAAGTGGGGTAATTCTGCCACGGTTGCTTCTGCTGCTCACAGATTAGCTGCTACTATGTTATATGTTGGCCGCATGGCTGTTTCGTTGCTGTTCTCTGGCGTTATTTTTGACGTCGCATCTGCCAGCTCCTCGTTGAGGTTCCTTCCTCTCAATATCGTTGCATCTAGACGGGTCTTTGCGCCCTTGACTCGATTTGCCGAGTTAAGCTCTCGGATGGTGATATCCACGTCCTATTGTAACTGCGCTAATTCCTTTGCTTTATCCAAAACCTTTCCTGGCTTCCTCCAACTCGGCTTGCACATGTGTCGGGTCTGTTGCCTGTGCCACTGGCTCTGCCAATTTGTCTATCGATTCCTGCAGCTCCTTAGCCCTCTTATTCCTAGCTATGTTCTCTGGTTTTTCCAGTGGCGCCTTTGCTGTTCTTCCAGCCCTTGGCGTATCCTCATGATTTCCGACCTTTGCGTTCTCATTCACTACTAGAACTACTGGGGGAGCAGCGGGGTTTGGGGCTGTCATCATTACCTCCATGGAGACGAGTTGGTGAAGCTTCCCAGTGACAGGAACCGCTGGCGGATCCGGCGCCAGGATGACGCGCTCAGGATCTGCGCGCTCCACGCGCACCGCGACATAGACCTGGTGCTCGCCAAACTTGATGAAGCGACCGTCCCTAGCGAACGGCTTGGTCCCGAAGCAGCCCGCGTTGTCGCTGACGAAGTTGAGCGCTCCAAACCTCTGGATGAGGCCGGAGTATATGCGCTCGCCGGTCTTGGCGATGATGTTGCCCGTCCGGATGAAGACTCCATCAAGCACCTGCTTCTGTCCCATGGTGGGCGCCAACTGTCGTGGTGGTGGCACGGCAGATGCCATGGGTAGGCTTAAGTTGGGGGGCCTAATGGGTGCTTGTGGTCACCGGGGAGGGAGTGCACGGTCGAGCCATGCACGAAGAACAAGAAGAACTCTCTAGACTTATCAATTTGATTGATCCCTCAAAGATTACAAGTGCTCCTTGAGCTGTATCAGCTTGGGTTCAGTGCTCTAGTTCCCTACTTGGTCCAACCTCCCTTCTACTACAGCTATGCCCTTCCTTATATAGGCAGTGCTAGCTAGCTTATACTCCTTTGGGTTTTAGGGTTTACTATTTGGATCTTGGTCCCTACGATGTGGGCCGGGTCATGGGCTTGCCCTAAGCCCAATGGCCCAGTCCATAAAGCTTGACAGCTAATGGTCTTCTGGTACGCTGCTTCCTGTTCTTTTTGGCGTCACGCTGTAAATTTGTACGTCGGCGTATGCTTTGGGCGTCACCCGGCTCCTTTTGTGTCACCCGGCGTCGCCCTTCTCTTTTGACCATGCTTTACCATAGTCCCTCCTGAACCTTACTCAGAAAGGTGCCACGCGTCCTACTTGACTCGACCCTTCCTCGGTAGACTCGGCTCGTCGGTTCCTGCAAGAAATACAAGTTTGTCTTATGTGGGCCGACATAGTTTGTATGTCGACCGTTCATGCTTCTCTTACCTGGCCGTTCTTACTCGACCTGGTTCTTTCTTTACTCGGAGCTAGCCAAGCTGCGCTATGTTTCACCTCTCGTGACCCTACCGGGGGTTATCCCCCCGACATGCATCTCATGTCCTTAGATCTAGCGGCCAATGAAATGATAAATCCAAACTAAATCACATAGTATACACCAAACAATTCAAATCAGCAAGATGACTTTCCCCCTTCCGATCCTTCTACCTCTGCTTGGTCCATCTTCAATCTTGTCGCTACCCCAGCGTCGATGCCTTGCAAGGAATCGACGATTTTAGTTATGGCGTACAGAGGCTCGACGTTGTCGCTGAGGGGCTACGGCTGCACCCGACAGTGAGGTCCTGGACGCTCTTGGGGCAGCCTTGAGCGTGCGATCGAGGACGGAAAAGGGAAATAAGGAGGGGTAGCAGCATACCTGAGCAACCACAAGTGGCACGCCACCGGTGAGCCGGGTCGCGGGGTCAAATCAGCAAGATGACTTTCCCCCTTCCTTCTACCCGTCCGCCTACATGGGTCGAGGCCAGACGATGAACAAGAATGGAAAAAAAAGGAGATTGATAGTCACAGTGGGGAGTATTATATAGTAGTATCATGTATATGATACCATTTTTATAATGCATAGTATCATCTAGTAGTACCATAGTGTTAATGTATTTATTATTTTGTAGAATCTTAATGTAAAATTGTGTAAAAGATTTATTTGGGATTAGATTTCTACTTCTATGTGCTATGATACCATATCTACCTATAATACCAACTCAATCTCTTTCATCATTAATTACAGTGCTACATAAGCATTTTGCATGCATATAATGCATGATACTACCTATGATACCCTGAAAAGAGCCCAAACGGTATGACTTGGCGGTGCATGGTGTGTAATTTGTCTCAACTTCGCGGGCAAAAGAAAAAGGACGACAATACCAGTCCTTTTATTATTAGGCACATATATAAATTAGTCTTTTATTTAATTCTAAGCACAAATTTCAGATATAACCATGTAAATTTTTTAAAATTATGTCCATTAACGCGGTGTCTCCATTTTAGACTATTGTATTTTGCTGATAAACAAAATACTATTTTGTTGTTACAATATTCCACCTTTGCACGAGTGGATGGTTCATTCGTTGACCCATTCTACATCGGAGACCTGTCCAGGTATCCACGTTGGTGCAAAAGAACAGTATCCTCGAACATATTGTATCATGCTGTATCCACGTGTGAGTGACCCCACCCAGACGATTTGTCTCTAGGGTGCAAGTGTGTAGAATTCTCTAAAGGGCCTTTTAAACGGTATTATAAACAGGAGGGCATGAGACTGTTCACCAATTAAGTATAAAGAAACTTAAAAAGGAAAATTGACACTACTTTTTGGTGCATTCAAAATCCCCAAGAAATGAAAGAGAAAAGAAGCGCCCAGCATCTAGAAGGCCTAGTTTTCAACCAGCTGGTCACATGACATCATGAATTGCCAACGATTGATTTCTAGAGCTGCCAACAAAGAATCCGGCAGATTTCACCCGTGGAAAAACATGTCATAGATACAAGTCGCCGCTCAAGTTTGACCCGATGCTGATCTGAATTTTCTCTCAAACTAACGTATGGTCATCAAGGTGGCCGCCGGAGCCATGTATAAATATCTTGGAGAAATCAGGCCAGGCAGGCACCGATCGAAGCAAGCAATTGCAAGCAGCGGCGACGATGTCTCAAGAACAACCGGCGGCTGTGAAGATCATCGGCTGGTTCGGCAGCCCGTACGCGCACCGTGCCGAGGTGGCCCTGCGTCTCAAGGGAGTCCCCTACGACCTCATCATTGAAGACCTCAGCAACAAGAGCGACTTGCTGCTGAAGCACAACCCCGTCCACCACAAGGTACCCGTACTCCTCCACGGCGACCGGTCGGGCATCTGCGAGTCGCTCCTCATCGTTGAGTACGTCGACGAGGTCTTCGACGGTCCGTCGCTCCTCCCTTCCGACCCTCTCGCTCGCGCCGCCGCCCGGTTCTGGGCAAGCTTCATGGACAAGGAGGTTATTAGCTTTCACAATTTTTGCCACAGGAATTATTTCGTTACTTCAGAAACTAACTTCTTCCTATATATCTTGGCTCGGATTTGCTACATGCATGTGCAGTTTAGTGAGTCCATGTGGATGGCACTGTGGACGGACGGCGAGGCGCGTGCGGCAGCCGCGAGGGAGACGAAGGCGAACCTGACGCTCATCGAAGGCCAGCTGACGGAGGGGAAGAGGTTCTTCGGGGGCGACACCATTGGCTACCTTGACATCGCCCTCAGCGGGATCGCACACTGGATAGGGGTGTTCGAGGAGATCGCCGGGGTACGGCTGCTCACTGAGGAGGAGCACCCGGCGTTGTGCCGGTGGGCCAAGGAGTACGCGGGGGACGAGACTGTGCGGCAGTGTCTTCCGGACAAGGACCGCGTGGTTGCTGCCTTGGCGCCGAGGAAGGAGTTGTATGTAAGCATAGCAAAGGCAATGACTGGGCAGAACTAGTGCTGCTCTGCATGCTGGACCTGCGGCAGTGGATATGCTCGTTGCAGGTGATCGTATGTAGCTTCAGAGGAAGGAAATGTTTAATTATGTACACATGTGTTTCATGCGGAAGGGGATACGATATTGGCCATCTTATTTGCAAAATAAGCTATGTGAAGCATGCACGATTTACATTATGACAGTGCTACAAGTTCTCGGGGGATCAGATAAAAACTTCTGATCCCCCAGGTCCTCGTGCGTGTCCACCTAAATCCCGCTTTTGCTACACTCAGACCCGCTTTTGCTACATACGTCCCGTTTTTGCTATAGTGTAGCAAAAAACGGTCTTCCACGAGACAAATAAAAAAGACAGATCTCGTCGAAGACTATGTAGCATAATATTTGTGCTAATGTAGCAAAACTGACTCCGTCTTAGACTCGCCGGAGAATTTCGCCGGAGACCTCGTAGCAAGAAGTTTGCGCTATTATAGCAAACTCAGAAAACGGATGTAGCAAAATAATTATACTAATGTAGCAAAAGCCGACTTCGTCGGAGCAAAAACTTGTAAGAAAAAAATGTCATGTAGCAGCGCCGCTCGCCGCAGGTAGCAATACCAAAAGTTGTATGTAGCAGGGCCGATCGCCTTGTGTACCAGGGCCTCTCACTGAATGTAGCAGCACTGCTCGCCGCAGGTAGCAACACCAGAAGCCGTAGGTAGCATCAACACCGGACGCATGTAGCAAACATCGACACGGCTTGTAGCACCGCCTTCGAGCGCACATAGCGTCGCCATTGGCCCCAGGCGGCCCCAGGCGGCCCCATGTAGCAGTCGTCGACGTCGTACGTAGCTGCGTCGTTGGCTACATGTAGCAAATGCTGACGCGGAGTTGTAGCAGCGTCATCCTTGACATAGATGAGGGAGAGGGAGCACGCCGGAGAAGGGCGTCGTGGAGGAGGCGCGCGGCATAGAGAGAGGCGCGAGGCGGCGCTGACGTAGGACCTTCTTCCCGCCTGAGCACCACCGCTTGAGAGAGGGGAATCGGCGAGGACACATGAGGGAGTAGCACGCCAGCGCAGGACCTCCTTCCCACCCTGACTCTCTGCGGCGAGTTACAAGGATGCGGCGTGGGGCTTGGAAGCTCGCTGCAGGGTATCCAGACGGTGCGGCGCGGCCTGAGGGCGCCGCCGCGAGGTGCGGCGGCCCGAGGGCGAGGCTGGGGCGGCGCGGCTAGACGAGGCGGCGACTTGCGGGCCGGCGAGGCGCATCTACAGCTGCGTGGGGGCACAGGAACGCGAGGCTGAGTTGCAGGAAGAAGATAAGGTGGAGTCAAACGTGTGTAGGCCTCCTGTTTTCTATTCGCGATAGCGACCCGGGGGATAAAACGGTGCGATCCCCGGAGGAATAGTATCATTTTCCTTTACATTATCCAATTCGTGAACATCTTTCATCCTTTTAAAAGTTTCCCTCCCGCTCCATTCATCTGCTTGACCTTCAGCTCTACTGCCTCTGGTTCCGATTCGACGCCGCTGGTCTCCTCTACGCCCGTGCCCTAGACTGCGCTCACCCTATGTCAACGTGCACAGCCCCTCCGTGCGGGATTGGCCAGGTCGCTATGGCTTAGTGTCTCGTTGTGCTTCCCAACGTGGTTTTCTGCTCTTGTTGGACTTGCTCTCTGCTTCCAACAAGAGGTCGCCTACGACCCAACTCCTCCCTATGGATGGCTCCTCATATCGTTCAGGGTGAGCCCCGCCGCTCTTCACCTCGCTATGCAGCCTTCTATGTCGGTGTCCTTAGGTGGGACCGTGGGACTCCTCAACGTGAATGCTGCTATCTATCTAGGCAAAAGCTCTTTGTCGGTGATGCCCGCGGGCATTGTGACCACCTCCTTGGAGGCATGACGAAGGATCCCTATTTACCTCGGCCATGCTCGTTATCATTTGGATCTACACTTGCAAGAGGTGATTGATGTGGTTTTGAGTGAAAGCCTTTGCACCGAATTGTGCTAGTGACCGCGAGGCATGTGGGTGTTGTCCCCTTTCTTGTAAGCATCATCGTGGAACCAACTACACCTACTTTTGATGGTTCCATTTTTCTTATGATTTTTTGCCCATAGCTTCTTGTCTCCCATTCTTCATAGTTCATTTTTGAATAAAAATACACCCACTTTTCTATAATTTATATGATTTTCTTTGATACAGATATAGGAATCCATCCATACTCCTGAACACAGTAAGCAGTTTTTTTACCAAAAAAAGTATGCTGTTCTGCTCATTGTTACCGAGTTGCGTATTGGGCTAGTACAATCATGTGAGACAGTTTGTCAGAGGCGCTTAAACAATGAAGCATTGATGCGCATCGTAGTACAACCTCATTTTATTTTTCTGGCCAGCACACCATGACACACTAGCGATCGATCTCTGCGCTGACCCATGCAACCCACGTGGTCACGTCTACATCCACCGACACACACCACAAGAAAACAAGATTTATCACTTGGGCAGCCTGGACTTGGCCATGGCCATGAACATCTCCTTCTCTGCGGTGAAGTGATCGAGCAGCACGGCCCTGTCCGGCATGCACGCGCCGATCTTCTCGTCGGCGGCGTACTCCACGGCCCACCTTTGCAGGCGGGGGAACTCCTCCTCTGTGACCAGGCTCACCCCGGTGATCTCCTCGCAGACGCCCAGCCAGCGCGAGAACTCGCACGCGGCGAGGTCGACGAACCCGATGGCGTCGCCGCCGAAGAACCTCTTCCCTTCCAGCTGCGCCTCTAGCAGCGCGAAGCTTTCCTTGATCTCCTTGATGTACCCCTTCTGCGCCTCGCCGTCCGTCCACATCGCCAGCCAGAACGGCTCCGAGCACTGCGGAAGAGTCAAGTTTCAGTAGTCAGTACACTGCTGCTACTGAAACAGAGTGAGATGAAGATCAGGTTGCCTACTACCTTGTCGTCGATGAAGCGGGCCCAGAAGCGGGCCATGGCCCTCTCGTGGGGGTCGGCGGGGAGGATGGCCGGCCCGTCGAAGGCCTCGTCGACGTACTCCATGATGATGAGGGACTCGCAGACGGCGCGGTCGCCGTGGAGGAGCACGGGCACCTTCTTGTGGACGGGGTTGTGCGTGAGCAGGAGGTCGCTCTTGTTATGCAGGTCCTCCAGGACAAGCTCGTAGGGTACCCCCTTGAGCCGCAGGGCGGCCTCGGCGCGGTGGCTGAACGGGCTGTCGTATGCGCCGATCACCTTCACGGCTGCAGCCGCCGGGCTCATCTCGGTTCACTACCTTAGCTCTGCTGCAAATGAGGTGTAGTGGGTTTGTGTGTGAATGTGAGAGCTCTGGTAATGGCCGGCCACTTGGAGGTGCTTTATAGAACTACTATAAGAGGATATATGTGATTGATTGACTGGAGGTTGGGGATAGTGTGTTTAAAAAAAGGTTGGCGATAATGTTGTTTATAGTTGAGTTGGTTCTGAAACATCTCCCGCAAGAACCAGTTTCTTATGTATACATCACTGATTTTTCTTTTTTGCATTGTTGATTCGCTCCGGGAAGAACAATATCTATCGTCTAGCATTGATTTTCTAGGGAAGAAGAGGTCGATTTTGCTTCCCGAACTCGAGTCAAATGGTCCTGTTTTGGTGCCAGAAGTTTCATCGTTGCTTTCCTTGTGAGTACAGCAGATTGATTCAATAGTGTCATGGGCCAGGCCCATTTGTTTCCATCCACAGACCAGCCTGGTAGACCTGGTGAATGGCAAGTTGATTACTGGCCCACTGAATTATTTTTTATATTCCTCTAAACAAACTTTTTTTTGAAAGGAGCATATATTAATATCAGAGGATACCAATTACACTCATCCTCTGTAACAACGCATTGTCCTAGCGGCCACACGGATGCACACAGCCAAAAAAATTACAAAAAAGAAAAGTCCCGCTACAGTGACTCATTCATTGAAACAACAGTACTACCACCACCAAGACAACACCAGAAATCCAGTTTCTCCAAAAACGACGCCTCCAAGAAGGGAACAGTGCACAAACACCGTCATCGTCCGATCAAAGATCTAGGTTTTCACCCTGAAGAAAGTCCATGCTCCTAAAACAATACCTTTAATAAGGCCATTGCCAGGCACAACCAATTAAGGCCAGACCCTGGGTTTTCACCCTCAGAGGTAGGACCATGAACCTCTCATGTGCAGTCGCCCCCACTTGCATGCCACTGCTCCAATTCACAAGTCACCTAGCCAATTCCTCAGCACCACCCAGAATCGAATCATCATTGTTTGTCCTCAGATCTCGGTCTCCATGACTTTTTCTGTCAGCACCATGAAACGAGAACATGCCCAATGATAATAATTGCCAACAAAGCTTCGAAGCACACCCTCTGAAACCTAACAGCCAGAGTAAAACATGGGTGCGAACGACCAAATTCAATCCTTTCAGCAAACTCATGGCATGATAGCACTTATGAAGTTCACCGGCGAAGTCTTCCGGAACACGATACAGAAACCAGATCAATGGATACCAACATCCGGCAGATCATCGTCTTGGTTTGAGAGGGATCCAGGACCACCTCATTTATTGAAACCGAGCCAGCAGCCCCCACGCCACCCGCCGGAAACTAGCCGAAAGATATATATGTGATTGATTGACTGGAGGTTGGGGATAGTGTGTTAAGAAAAAGGTTGGCGATAATGTAGTTTATAGTTGAGTTGGTTCTGAAACATCTCCGACGAGTACCGGTTTCTTATGTATACATTACCGATTTTTTTTTTTTTGCATTGTTGATTCGCTCCGGGAAGAGAACAATATCTTTTGTCTAGCTTTGATTTCCTAGGGAAGAAGAGATCGTTTTTATTCCCGAGCTCAAGTCAAATGGTCCTGTTTTGGTGCCAGAAGTTTCATCGCTGCTTTCCTTGTGAGCACAGCAGAGTGATTCAATAATTTCATGGGCTAGGCCCATTTGTTTCCATCCACAACCAGCGTGGTGGACCTGGTTAATGGCAAGTTCAGCACTGGCCCACTAAATTATTTTTATCCCTAAAAAGAACTAAGTGTTTTTTTAGATAACAACGAATGGAATTCAATTATGTCGAAACCGATTATAAACGACACCACAAAAAAAAATGCAATATGGACCCAGAAGACCCCGTACCGTACTCCCAAATCGCAATCAAGACCATCGTCCTCATCGTCACCACCCAAGTATAGGGACCGGATCCGAAAGCCGCCCATCTTCAGACACCATTGAGTCACAGCCGCCACCTTCGCCACATTGGGCTTTGAACACCGCAATAGTGCCCACACCGAGGGGACGTTCAAGTTCACATTGACATGCTAAAATAAAGCGAGTGCTTTTTTTGATATATAGAAACATTACCTCTACATCAAGCACTCATATTTATATCAGCTAAAAAACCACTCATATTCACTTGGGTGGAAATAAAAATCAAGTATTGCATAAATAGTTTTATTGTACTATTTGTAGCTATATGTTGCATGTTTTCTTCATTTTCCCCACATTAATTTTAATTTAAACTTCAACTTTTGCATGTTTGTATAACATAACCTTCTCAACACATTTTCTTTTTTTCGTATTTTCGCAACTTCAAAACATAGTTTTCAATCCGATTTCCTTGGTTTTCACTATAAATTGGTTCAGATACTTTCTCGATTCAACCCACTCTATCAAGTTTTGTTTTGCCTTCGTCTTCTCGGTTTCGCGTTATTTATGATCCCGTGCAAGAAGATGGCCACCTTAGGAAAGGATCAAACTGTTATAAAACCAAGTGAAGTTTGAAACATTCACAAGATGGCATCATGAATAAAGGATTGATTTTTTGCGTGTGCTCTAAACCTTTTTTTTCTCTTAGACGTCAACACTAAGGGAAGTTTTCACAGAGCGGACGAGATTTGCGCCAGGCCAAAATATCCCGGTGGTTAATACCGACCGAGCATGACCTGCCCGACCATCAGGCCACAGATTTTTGCCCGAGCCTGGCCCAAAATACAAAAAGCCAAAAAAATGCATGGCCCATCTGGATGGCTCAGCCTAGACGAGGCTTACATCTTCCGTTTGCTTGGCCCAAGCCTGGCCCGGCCCCATCCAGGCTGAAGTCAGTGCCCAACCCTTGTGCACGCTTTGGTCTGGTGAGCCCAGGATTTTCAGGCCAGGCTGCCCATGTTCAAGTTTGTCCTTAACACAATAAGCAGATTTGTTACCGAAAAGAGGGTTCTGCTCTGCTCATTGATTGTTCTCGAAATAGTTTTTTTTGACTCCGTTTTATAAATAAAGCCAAATGATCGAACTGATACATAATGATGAAGAATTTCTCTTACAAGCAGATCAAAGATACACAACAAAAATAAAAAAGCAACGAGCTTGCCATCAAAGATGCCGTAAGACTAAGGAAACCTAAGCTCCACGACTACGCCCCAAGAAGGTCACGATGTAACAAGCGCCATCGTCGAGACCATAGAGGTCTAGTGTTTTCACCCGGAGCCCTAATATGAAGAGGGTAGACACAACGACGTCCGTCAAGAGGATCAAGACACCCGTAGGTGTCGCCATCGCTGCCGCCGAAGCGCTCGGATTGCGCCGAAAAACCCTAGCCACACTTGGGTTCTGCCCATGCCGTCGTTCTGCTCATTGTTACCGAGTAAGAGTAGTATATTGGACCAGTAAAATTGTTTGAGACAGTTTGTCAAAGGTGCTTAAACCCTGAGGCATTGACGCGCATCGTGCACCACAAGCTCATTTATTATTCCGGCTAGCACACCATGACATCGTACTAGTGATCGATCGCTGCGCTAACTGCCTAACATAAACTTACCCATGGCCTCACGTGGCCACGTCCACATCCATGGGCATACACAAGAGGAATGCAAGGTCACTTGGGCAGCATGGACTTGGCCATGTCCGCGAACATCTCCTTCTTGGCGGTAAAGTGCTCGAGCAGCACGGCCCTGTCGGGCAGGCACGCGCCGACCTTCTCGTCGGCGGCGTACTCCACGGCCCACCGTTTCAGGCGCGGGAACTCCTCCTCCGTGACCAGGCTCACCCCGGTGATCTCCTCGCAGACGCCCAGCCAGGGCGCGAACCCGCACGCGGCGAGGTCGACGAGCCCGATGGTGTCGCCGCCGAAGAACTTCTTCCCTTCTAGTTGCGCCTCCAGCAGCGCGAAGCTCTCCTTGATCTCCTTCATGTACCCCTTCTGCGCCTCGCCGTCCGTCCACATCGCCAGCCAGAACGGCTTCGAGCACTGCAGCAGAGTGACTGTAACTGAAAGTCTGAAACAGTGTAAGATCAAGATCAGAGTGACATGGTCAGGAAACGTACCTTGTCGTCGATGAAGCGGGCCCAGAAGCGGGCCATGGCCCTCTCGTGGGGGTCGGCGGGGAGGAGCGGCGGGCCGTCGAAGGCCTCTTCGACGTACTCCACGATGAGGAGGGACTCGCAGACGGCGCGGTCGCCGTGGAGGAGCACGGGCACCTTCTTGTGGACGGGGTTGTGCTGCAGCAGGAGGTCGCTCTTGTTGCGCAGGTCCTCCAGGACAAGCTCGTAGGGCACCCCCTTGAGCCGCAGGGCGGCCTCGGCGCGGTGGCTGAACGGGCTGTCGTATGCGCCGATCACTTTCACGGCCGCCGCCGCCGCCGGGCTCATCTTCACTAACTAGCTAGCTCTCCTGCAAACGAGGCGTACTGTGTTTGTATCTGAATGCGAGACTGTGAGAGCTCTGGGTAATGGCCGGCGACTTGGTGGGGATATATAGAGCTAGAAGATATGGTGGGATTGATTGACTCGAGGTTGTTTATAGTTCCGTTGGTACTGAAACTTCTCCCGCAAGAACCATTACATCACTGATCTTTCTTTTTTCTCTTGCATTGCTGATTCGCTCCGGGAAGAACAATATCTTTTGTCTAGCATTGATTTTCTCGGGGAGAAGAGATTGTTTTTTGCTTCCCGAGCTCAAGTCAAATGGTCCTGTCTCTCGGTGTCTCCGTGCCAGAAGTTTCGTAGCTGCTTCCCTGTAAGCCGTAACATGATGAAAGAGCAATGTTGAACCGAAAGCCGTTATTTCCGTCTCATCTAATGTATACTCCACTAGTAGAAAAGGAGGCTTCGGTCAGTTTCGATTTGGGCCGGGACTAGTATGAGCGTTAGTCTCGGTTCATACAGTTTTCAGCGGCGAGAAGTCCGAAAAACTTTAGTTTCGGATCATTTCGGACATTTATTTTAGATCGTGATATGGCCCAGGACTAAAAGAGTGCGGGCGCGTGCAACTTAAAATGGCTATAACTTTTGTGTACGATATCAGAAAAAATGTATAACCTATCAAAATGTGCGGAAAAAAATTTTGAGTTCGATTTCAACATCCTTAGACCGTTTGGGATTATTTTAGATTTTTAAATTCGAAAAAGAAAAAAAGTTATTTTTTTAAAAGAATAGCAAAAATGTTATGCCATATTTTGATTCCTCACGTTTTTCTGATAATAATGATATATTATTTGTCGAATTTTGATTTATAGATTTAAAGATATTATTTATGCCATATTAAATGAATAAATGGCAAAAAAAGAATAAAATATTATTTTATTTAGTTTTTAAATTTCATTAGATTAAAATATTATTATTACTTATTTATTGTTGTTTACTTAAATAGTTGTTTGTAATTTCAAAAAATAAAGATGTATGATATATTGATATAGGCTAATAGGATTGATATGGTAGTGTTGACAACAAGGTATAAATAGGCTTTAGGCAAGGATATCCTGATGGAACAGAGAAGTTAAGCGTGCTGGAAGTGGTGTAGTGTAGGATGGATGACCGATTGAAAAGTTTGACCATAAGTATAATTTAACTTAAGATTAATTACAATTAGTGTTAAAAATATTCCAAAAGGATTAACGAGTCAAACAATTCAAAAGTTCCAAAAGCAATCGAAAACAAATTTTGAAAAATAAATTAATTTTTTTCGAAAAAACATCTCTAGCCCTGAACCGTATCACGACTCGAAACTAAAGGTTCTCCGTCCCCCGCGCTGCAAAAACGGCCATGTGATGTCCTCTAGTTTCGGGTTGTAACAAACCGGGACTAAAAGTAAGGGCCTTTAGTTCCGATTTCGTAGTTCCGAATACAAACCCGGGACTAAAGGCCTTTACAACCCGGGACTATAGGTCATTTTTCCACTAGTGCTTAGTGTTGAAGTGTATAGTGGATTGCACTAGCCAATTCCATCAGTTCGGACTTTTGGTTGCGTTGGTTAGTGCATAAAGCTTGACATGGTATCAGAGCCTAAGGTCTCGAGTTCGAGTCCTGGCTTTCGCAATTTATTCTAAAATTGCTGTTAACCCTTCTGTGTCCACGTATAGGCCTCTTGAGTCATATGTTAGTTTCGCGTGCCGTCGCTCTCTTCCGGTTGCACGTGCTGACTTCTCCCCGTCACACGTGAAAGGGGGTGTTGAAGTGTATAAGTGGATTGCACTGGTCCTTATCATCAGTTCGGACTTTTGGTTGCGTTGGTTAGTGCATGAAGCTTGACACTTAGAAGGGTAATCACACGATCTTGCTGTTGGGGGTGGCAATAGAAATGTTAAACACGAGAGCGTCAGTCCTTTCATAGCTTTCTGCTCTGAATGTGACATGATGAAGATAGTTGTGGCTCCTTTGGTTGTTGCCTGGTAGTAATGATTATTTTTGTAGTTGTGTGCTTTTGCCAAATTCTATTGGCTACCAGCTGGTGGCCGGCCTTGTAGTTCTCCCGTTTGTTTGTAAATGGACATATCCGTGTCTATCAGCTTATATGAAATCAGTGTGTGTAAGTGTGTGCGATGAGCTAATATTTTTGGAAATCAATGTGTGCAAGTGTGTGTGTGTGTGTGCGATGAATACATTTTATAAGAGCATCTTCACTCGTCCCCTATACGGTGTACGGCGCGGCCTGTTGGACCATATGGAGAGCGTCAAATAGATCTACGATTTGGAGGGCGCTGGCTTCTCATGGTACGCCCAACAATTCTAAAATTTATTTATTAGGCTATTTTATTACATACTAGCATAATGCCCGCGCGTTGCTAGGGGAGCAACATTATCCTCGATTACGAACTCATGTGCAACAAGTAGGAAAACGTCGATGATGTGGTCGTCGACGATCTCATGTGCATCATCCATGGTCGAGGGGGATCTCGTGCACCTCATCCATTGACGAGGAAGATCTCTAAGTACACGACCATGGCAACCTTATGCACGCTAGATGAGTGTGTCCCAACTATAGATGATGTTCGGAAGACCCAACTATCTCTCTAGAAACTTGCCCCTATGGACATAAATCTATTACTATGCGATCTCTATAAAGAAAATGTCAAGTTTGTTTCGTTATTCCGATGCAAGTGACAAACTATTACTATCGTATCCCACTTCTTATTGTTTTCTATAACTCTCTAATGTTTCTATGTCTCACTCTCTGAAACCAAAACATTTGATACTTTGTATTGTTTACTTATGTAGTCTTTTGCATGTCCTTTGTTTAGTTGGATTGGGTGGCCGCTATCGCTGACTCGCTCTATGCTGGTGCTTAGTTCGTCGGAGGCCTCTTCCAGCCAACGTGGGCCACTTCAAGTTCAGCTGCCTACCTACGCGCCCTTGGCAACAAGCTTACTGCCGAATCCCACAATCAATCTAGCAAGCAAAAGACACTTCCGTTGAGATGCTCCACCCAAATAAAATAGATCGATCTGACCAGTCCACGATGGCACCATCGGTGCCGGCATGAACGAACTGACTGGCCCGATTCTACCAGCAGTGTCGAGCAGCTCAACCTTTACCGGAATCACCTATACGGGCAGGTCACGGATGCTCTCTGCGACCACCTCGCCGCCCCGGACATCATGTTGTCGTTGCCACGGCGTGCTCGGCACTTGGACGTGCTGAAGATGAAGCACAACGGGCCTAGCTAGGCCAAGGGTGCCTCGTTCTTGGCTCAGCCGATCGAAGACATACGTGCCAGACGGTGAGACAGGTGCGTGCCCTGCGGTGATGCAACTGAAGCTAGGACTCGAGTCCCTTCTAGTATTGCTTAATTAAAGGGCAAAGTGGAGTCCATGTAAGGCACGCAAAAGATCCCTTGCAAATCATACCTGACACGGAGATGGGAGCGACGGGAACATACCAAATTGTCCGCGTGAAGGATATGCGCGACGTACCGTACCATCAACACCAGTTGAAAGCGTATTTTGGGCCGACGGAAACGTATTGAACCAACCTACCTCAAGGAAAATTAGTAGATAGATAGAAGATAGATAGATAGATAGATCCGGAAAATAAAAAAACTAGTCATAATCATGTCTTGTCCTATAGTAGAATGCTTCGTGGTCGTGGTCGTGCTCGTCGTCGTCGTCGCTTACCGCGCGCATCTGGATCCTAAGTCCTTTCGTGGTTTGATGCGGGTAGCAAAGACCGTCGATGAGCCCAGGCTACGACGATCGATGGCCGCAGCTGCTGCAGCAAGCCACCATGTCATCCTCTGCGATGTACAAAGAGGCGTGCATGGCCACGCGCTGTCCTTGGAACTCCTCGCCGGTGCGTCCGAACTAGCGCGCGGCCATAGCGTGTTCCGGAGGCACCCGCCACTCCGGCCTTGAAGGAAGAGTGGGTGTCCCGTTTGGCGATGACATCGTTCCCGCGGCCGCTCCTGCCCTTGCTTGTGCTCCACGATGGTTGATAAAGTACGGATATTGCATGTGAGGATGATCTCTTTCGGCGATGTGGCGCATAACACTGGCGAGTGTCCAGTTCGCCTACCACAATCGTTGACCGGCTTCATTGTGGTTCACCAGAGGAGGACCGTCGCCCTCGTACCTGGCGAGCTTTCTTTTCCGTCGATTGGCAAAAAAAGCGTTTCAGGCCACGGTGTTGTCGGGGAAATTGGGATTCCTCCGCTGCTATAGGGGGCGCCGGCAGCGGCTGCGACGGCATGGGGTGGAGATGCTATGAGGTTTTTGTTTTTTTAGAAGTCCACTATTTTTTTTTAAAATATATTCGAGGATTCACGCAAGCTAGACTAACCGAGCCCAATACGAACTAGGCCCAGCTCTGCCGTGCAATCATACTAGTAGCAATTAGGACTCTGTCTAGTAGTTCTCAAAAATAACAATTAGGACTCTGTCTCAAAAAAAAAAGTAATTAGGACTCGGAAACCAGAACAACCGCCACCAAGTCGACCCCAACACCGCACTCGGTACCAGAGTCGGCGAAGCATGGGGACGAATATCTCGCCGTCGGCCACCACCCTCGCCTCCTCCCCCACCTCCACCGCCTCGTCCTCTTCGTCCACAACCGACGCAGAGACCACCTCGTCGTCGCCGTACTTCCTGCCCGAGTTGATCCCGTCGATCTCCAGCCGCCTGACGAGCCTCCGAGATTTCTTCGCTCTCCGCGCCACCTGCCGCACCTACCGGGCTCTCCTCACTCCGTCGCCGGACAACCTCGCCTCCCAAGACCCACTGCTCCTCGTCCCCCTCAACTCCTCCGCCTCTAAAGCCCTCCTCCATGCCCCCCTCCGCCAAATCCCCCACTTGAGCTTCCCACGCATCCACCTAGACCGCCTCCACCAGTACCACATCCGCTTACACACCTTCGGCTGCCGCATCGCCATCCACGACCCCGACAACACGGTCGACGGCCGCAGACAGCTGCGCATCTGCCACCTCCTCACAGGCAAGCAAGCCCGTCTGCCCGACCACCCGAAAGACATCGACGGAGTCATCTTTTCCGGTGACCTAGTCATCACCTTCAAGGAATTCCGCCCAGCTCTCTACTACTGCCGGATTGGTGATATTCACTGGCGAGAGGCTCTGTGCGATGAAGGCAACTTATTTTTCAGTTTGGTCTTGGTGAAAGGCACTCTCTATGGGTTGATTTACCCAAATTACCGCCTCGCTGTGATCGCTCTCCACAACGATTCTGCACACCTGTCGTTTCTTGGAGATGAATTGACATCACAGTTTCTTCAGGATTACTCCCTGTTCTCCCTCGCAGAGTGCCGCGGTGAGCTATTGTTCGTTGTCGCCGTGGAGCACTATCCACTGGTGTACCATGTTTTCCAGTGGCAATCTGGGGAGGCGGAGTGGGCGAGGATTACTAGCATTGGTGGTTGTAGCTTATTCTTCCATAGACATCAGTTTGCTGGTTGCCTTGGTCCAGATCATCCCACAGCTCGAAGGGACTGCATGTACTTTACTTGGTCCACTACTGGGCAGTGGGGCGAGTATTGTTTGCTTGATGGATCTTTGCAGAAACACGTGGCTGACTACCCAGGGCGAGCAGAAAGGAAGGAGGATTACCTACTGCTGGTTTGGGTCCTTCCAAGCATTGGCTGATGCAGTACAATGGTATGCAAGATACATTTGCTCCCTGGAGAATTATTATAATCGCTCGATCAGTGTTACATTTTCTGTCTGGTAATCAAAATATCCAAGTTAATCTTTAGCAGCAAATGTGTATATGGACATGTATCTGAATTGACATCTTGCTCACTTCTTCAAATATTTGACAACTATTGTACATAGTAGCTGCAAATTAGTCTCGTCAAGGTTGTTAATTTGGGCAAGTTGAGTAAAACTACCTTAAGCCTGTATTGACTATTTAGATTGCCAACTCGATTCAGGGTGAACGTACATGACTTGTCTACCGAACATCCATGCACGGAACTGTGACAAGTGAAATTACAATATTATCATTGGAAAGTAAAACCAATCTATTGTGGAGTTTCATTAGTAGTAAGGAATTCTGTAGTTTCACATTTCTTCGTTGGGTAACACCATACAAGTTAATTGCACCTGAACATGTGCATATAGTCAGGTAAGTTTGTTGTGTATGGGCAGTGTTGTGTCGTCTTTAAACTTAAGGGAAAAGTACTTTTGATGCATTTGAAGATAATGCTTTGAACTTGTACAAAAGCTCTAAGTAATAGGGGAATCAAAACTGGTATGGAACAGCCAAATGTAGGCTCGAAGCCAGCTACACAATGGCAAGGCACTTAATGACTCGGTGCATATAACTATGACGACCAACCATCAGCCAAATATATTGAAACTAACTACAGATGTTCACACTGGCAGCCAGAGTTGATATATAAGTCGTCGTATATAGTGTAAACCATCGATTCATGAGGCTTGTCTGCTCCAGTTCCTTTAGCAAACGAAGATTGACAGATAATGAAAATTCGCATAGAGACCACATGGCAATGGACCTGTGAGGCGCATCAGATTAGGAGGTATTGGGAACTAAACTTTAACAGTCTTCAAGAGCTAGCCTCTAATTTGGGTCAGATTAAGAGGTAGCAGTTTTCACACAAGGAAAAAAACTCAGATTAGGGTTCTCACCTAACCATGCCACGGGTGATGAGAATTGTCATTTTTTGCTTACAGTGTGTATTTTTGTAGTACTGTTGATGTTGGTCTGGATGTGAATGAACTACTCTCTAACAGTCTAGCATGTAGGATGCATGTGCCTGGGTGTGGGATTTTAAGGGTGCATAGAGATGCCTTAGTTATGATGGAGTTGCAGCGTTGCTATGCCCTGTGGGCTCTTTGTAAAGTTAGGATTAGCAGTAATGCATGAGGCTTGTCTGCTCCAGTTCCTTTAGCAAACGAAGATTGACAGATAATGAAAATTCGCATAGAGACCACATGGCAATGGACCTGTGAGGCGCATCAGATTAGGAGGTATTGGGAACTAAACTTTAACAGTCTTCAAGAGCTAGCCTCTAATTTGGGTCAGATTAAGAGGTAGCAGTTTTCACACAAGGAAAAAAACTCAGATTAGGGTTCTCACCTAACCATGCCACGGGTGATGAGAATTGTCATTTTTTGCTTACAGTGTGTATTTTTGTAGTACTGTTGATGTTGGTCTGGATGTGAATGAACTACTCTCTAACAGTCTAGCATGTAGGATGCATGTGCCTGGGTGTGGGATTTTAAGGGTGCATAGAGATGCCTTAGTTATGATGGAGTTGCAGCGTTGCTATGCCCTGTGGGCTCTTTGTAAAGTTAGGATTAGCAGTAATGCATGAGGCTTGTCTGCTCCAGTTCCTTTAGCAAACGAAGATTGACAGATAATGAAAATTCGCATAGAGACCACATGGCAATGGACCTGTGAGGCGCATCAGATTAGGAGGTATTGGGAACTAAACTTTAACAGTCTTCAAGAGCTAGCCTCTAATTTGGGTCAGATTAAGAGGTAGCAGTTTTCACACAAGGAAAAAAACTCAGATTAGGGTTCTCACCTAACCATGCCACGGGTGATGAGAATTGTCATTTTTGCTTACAGTGTATTTTTGTCGTATTTTTTATGTTGGTCTGGATGTGAATGAAAACTACTCTCTAACAGTCTCTTGGATGCATGTGTCTGGGTGTGGGATTGTAAGGGTGCATGGAGATGCCTTAGTTATGATGGAGTTGCAGCGTTGCTATGCCCTGTGGGCTCTTTGTAAAGTTAGGATTAGCAGTAATGCATGAGGCTTGTCTGCTCCAGTTCCTTTAGCAAACGAAGATTGACAGATAATGAAAATTCGCATAGAGACCACATGGCAATGGACCTGTGAGGCGCATCAGATTAGGAGGTATTGGGAATTAAACTTTAACAGTCTTCAAGAGCTAGCCTCTAATTTGGGTCAGATTAAGAGGTAGCAGTTTTCACACAAGGAAAAAAACTCAGATTAGGGTTCTCACCTAACCATGCCACGGGTGATGAGAATTGTCATTTTTTGCTTACAGTGTGTATTTTTGTAGTACTGTTGATGTTGGTCTGGATGTGAATGAACTACTCTCTAACAGTCTAGCATGTAGGATGCATGTGCCTGGGTGTGGGATTTTAAGGGTGCATAGAGATGCCTTAGGTATGATGGAGTTGCAGCGTTGTTGTGCCCTGTGTGGGCTCTTTGTAAAATTAGGATTAGTCTGACCCTCGTACTGTGATTTTCGTGATCGATCATCTATGTCTTATTGCTCTGTGTTGCAGGATAGAAACCTTCGCACTACGGGAATAACTAAATAGGCCGACGGCCTTTTTATACGCCGACGGCAAAATGTCGGGGCCGTCGGCGTAGCTTGACGGGCCGTCGGCCCAGTTTTACCGTCGGCGTAGAATAAATAGGCCAACGGCCGCCGTCGGCGTAAACATGACCGTCGGCATAGCACATTGGGCTAACGGCAGAACAACGGCATCAAGTCTACGCCTATGCCGACGGATTTGCCGTCGGCGTAGCTATTTTTCTTTTTTTGCCACATTAATCTTAGAAAAATCATAACTAAATCATTTCAATTCATAAAAATACATATAATATATCAAAATTTGCAGAAAAATAAGATATATCTATATAAACTCAAATATTATATATTTTTATTCAAAAAAATACATAAAAAATACAAATACTTTCGTATAACATATTTTTCATTTTCCAAGTACAAAAAACGGGGTGTTTTTGTGAAGCAACCACCAAAAGAAAGTTTTAAAATGATAATACCATATTTTTCAAAAATACTAGACCATATTGAATGGACAATTTCCCAACCTAGGAATCTCAAACCTTTCCGTTCACCTCTCGTGAAAAAGATAAATTCTGCTTGAATCCAGAGGGAAATGAGTTAGATTTGAACTACAGGTACATGATATATTGCTCATGATTTTTTGTAAAAATCATTTTTAGGTTCACAATATGCTATTTCATCAGAGATCTAATGCAAGTTTAGTGAGACTCGTCCCCGAGCTAAGAATCATCATGCCCCTCGATTTAGGAAGTTTGATGATAGTTTGAAATGTGCATAAAAAATTAAAAAACAATCGAAACAATGGAAAAACTTCGCGTGGTGTCATATTATATGACATAGTTCGATGGAAAAATACCAGACTTGGTATATTCATTGAGTCTTAAAAAAACCTTCACAAAATGGCCTATCTCAATCGAGATTTTCTGGATTTCAGGTCAAATGACCAATGTTATTGCTATAATCACGGTATAGTTTGCGATAATGTGTCCATATTATGCACACATGTGCATCATGGGATGGTGAACAATATTGCAGGAGGAAGTTTTCCTTTTCGTCGCACCGAAAAGCCATTTTTCATTTTCCAAGTGCAAAAAACGGGGTGTTTTTGTGAAGCAACCACCAAATGAAAGTTTCAAAATGATAATACCATATTTTTCAAAAATACTAGACCATATTGAATGGACAATTTCCCAACCTAGGAATCTCAAACCTTTCCGTTCACCTCTCGTGAAAAAGACAAATTCCTGCTGAATCGGTAGGAAATGAGTTAGATTTGAACTACAGGTACATGATATATTGCTCATGATTTTTTGTAAAAATCATTTTTAGGTTCACAATATGCTATTTTATCAGAGATCTAATGCAAGTTTAGTGAGACTCGTCCCCGAGCTAAGAATCATCATGTGTTATTGCTATAATCGCGGTATATTTTGCGATAATGTGTCCATATTGTGCACACATGTGCATCATGGGATGGTGAACAATGTTGCAGGAGGAAGTTTTCCTTTTCGTCGCACCGAAAAGCCATTTTTCATTTTCCAGGTGCAAAAAACGGGGTGTTTTTGTGAAGCAACCACCAAATGAAAGTTTCAAAATGATAATACCATATTTTTCAAAAATACTAGACCATATTGAATGGAAAATTTCCCAATCTAGGAATCTCAAACCTTTCCGTTCACCTCTCGTGAAAAAGACAAATTCCTGCTGAATCAGTAGGAAATGAGTTAGATTTGAACTACAGGTACATGATATATTGCTCATGATTTTTTGTAAAAATTATTTTTAGGTTCACGGTATGCTATTTTATCAGAGATCTAATGCAAGTTTAGTGAGACTCGTCCCCGAGATAAGAATCATCATGCCCCTCGATTTAGGAAGTTTGATGATAGTTTGAAATGTGCATAAAAAAATAAAAAACGATCGAAACAATGCAAAACCTTCGCGTGGTATCATATTATGTGACATAGTTGCATGGAAAAATATAAAACTTTATATATTGATCGTGTCTCAAAAAACCCTTCACAAAATGACCTATCTCAATCGAGGTTTTCTCGATTTCAAGTCAAATGACCAATGTTATTGCTAGAATCGCGATATAGTTTGCGCTAATGTACCTATATTATGCACTCGTGTATATCATGGGATGACGAACAATGTTGCAGGAGGAAGTTTTCCTTTTCATCGCACCAAAAAACCATTTTTTATTTTTCAAGTGCCAAAAACGGGGTGTTTCATGAATCTTGACATAGTTTCAGTTGGTCTAATATTTAAAATTTATGATATATAATTAAATAGATGATAGGGATGTCATATTTGGATTTCTCTCATTTTTCTGATCGATTTGGATATATTATTTGTCGAATTGTGATTTACGGATTTGTATATATGAATTATTCAAATTTAAATAAAAAAAGCAAAATAAATAAAATTTATTTTATTTTTATTTGAATTCAAGATTATTATTACTTATTTATTGTTGTTTACTCAAAAAATTGTATGGAATGTAAAAAAAAGATATGTCTAACATTGTAGTGTAATGGTTAATAGGTCACAACATGTTCTAGTTTGTTTGTCGGAAGCTCATGTGGAAGGAACGAAGAAGTTAAGCGTGCTGGGGCTGGAGTAGTATTAGGATGTGTGACCGGTTGGGAAGTTTGACTAATTGTGCAATTTAACTTGAGACTAAGTATACTTAGAATAAAAAAAGTCCATGTGAGATTAACAAGTTAAACAATACAAAAATGTTAAAAAATTTGAAAAAAGAATTGGAAAAAAAAATTGAAAAAATCTAGGCCGACGGTAAAGCCGTCGGCGTAGCCAAACGGCCGTTAGTCATCTAGGTGGGCGCCATATGGTCTACGCCGAAGGCTTTGCCGTCGGCGTAGCTATATACGCCGACGGCTTTTCTACGCCGACGGGAGAAGAGGCTACGCCTACGGGGCTGTACGCCGACGGCAGCCGTCGGGCCAGCCTACACCGACGGTATTTAGGGCCTACGCCGACGGGACCCGGCCGTCGGCGTATTCAGCTTCTCCTGTAGTGTCGGATGGGGGCCGGGCAAAGCTGTTGTTGCTGGTGGCTACAGAAATCTTGAACAAGAGTAGAAGGATGAGAGCTGTTGACAAAACGAGTGGGGCATGGCATGTGTGAGGATGCACCGGTTAGCCTGCAGATTATTGGATTTACCGATTTAGTATGCTTTGTACTAGGCTGCAATGTTTTTTTGGCAAACTGTGGGCTGTAACATGATGTAGCTTGAGCGTTATCTAAATCCGTCATTTCCATGGTGTCTCATGCGAATTTGCTGTTGGGTAGCAACAGAAATGTTAAACAAGAGAGCGTTGATGACAGCAAGGGGGATTTGACCTGCGGAGCGTCAGTTTTCTGGTTATGATGAAGATAGCTTAGTTGTATTACGTAGTCCTTTTGGTTGTTGCCTGGTACTGTAGTAGTGATTTGTTCTGCAGCTGTGGAGCTTTTGCTTAATTATGTTGGTTACCAGCCAGCTGGTGGTCTGGGCATTTCTCCCGAGTAGGTGTGTAAATGAACATATCGGTGCGGCTGATATGAAATGAAGATTGGTACGATGAGCCGTATATTTGAAAACGAATTAATATACAGGTTCATTGAGTATGTCATTTGTTGCCTGCTCTTGGATATTTGCCTTCATCGATAGGAAAATTATATGATTATACTACTACGAACGAAGTGGAGAAGAGGAGAGTCACAACTCCCACCCCCGCTCCTCGGTCGCTCCCGTGCGACCCGGGGGCGGAACCCTAATCCCCCCGCCTCCCTCCTCCCTCCCTCCCAGCCGCCGTCGGCGTGCGCCGCCGGGCGAAGCTCGCGCGGTGCCGGCGGCGGCTGGATCTCCTCTCCCCGGCGCGCGGAGGCCCGTGCGGGGCGGCGTCCTCCCTGGCGGCGGTGCTCATCGGCAGGGACGGTCGGAATCTGACGCAGCGGTGGCCGGCGGAATGCGTCGGGGTCGTCCCTTGCACATGGAGGCGGCGGCAGTCTCTGGTGCTTGCGGCGGCTGCCGTTCCCCGGCAGATCTCAGCAGCGGCGGCGGGGGCCGTGGTGGCTGGGCGGCTGGTTTCGCCGGAGCGGAGGGGACGACCCTGCTGGGGCGGCCTCTCCTCTCGCCTGCGGGGACGGCCTGGTCGGTGCGAGCTCCGGGCAGCTCGGCCAGAGCTTCGGCGGTGGCCATGTGGGTCTGCCGGGCGGCGGTGGCGAGTCCGGTTTCTCTCGGGGCGTCGTCGTGGAGCCCTGGCTCATCTCGGTCTTGGCTCATTGTCTCCGGTGGCAAGTTTAGGTTCTTCGCGGTTGTCTTGCTTATTTTGATCTGCTTTGTAATAGGGGTATCCCCTCCACCTTGTATCTGTTTGGCCGATGTGGCTTTATTCTATAAAGCGGGGCGAAAGCCTATTTCGAGAGATAGGAAAAATATATTTTCAGTCACAAGATCGGTACTAGTACAATAGACTCCGGGATGGAACCGTCTCAGTGGTTGAGCACATGGACTTTGTCGCCGTGCGCCGCAGTGGACAGGGTTGCGCTGGAGTAGCAGGTCGCTCTTGTTTGTCGAGGTCCTCGGTGATGAGCCCGTATGTGATACTCTTCAACCTGAGAGGGCCATGCATCTCTAGAGGATCCCCAAAAACTTTAGATGAATAAACTGACTTCTAAAACTTAGATTAGTAAAAGTACTCCTCTAAAAGAAATTGGTACCGAACCGATCCTCAAAACTTTACTCCCTAAAACTAAAATTTGGCTTATACATTTCGTCGAACACTTCCTATACGCCGGCAGGGAGTCGACCAAGGTGACGTACGAGTCGGCTGGCAAGGGCGGCGGCACCAAGCGCACCGTGCTCCTGTTCCGCGTAGCGTCGGCTCACACGCGTGTTGTGTTCTTTGGCTCCTTCTACAACACTAGGAGCGATGAGACAACGACATGAGCTCTCTCCGTGGGCCGGTGATCGACGATGTCGCTGTCGTCAGCGTGCGTGCGCGTGCGCCAAAGCGCGCCTAGAAGGCTAGAGATAGTTGGCCGACCGGGCGATCAATCGAGAGCGTGCGGCATTCTTGTTGTGGCATGGGTGTGCAAGACTGAAATATGTACCTTGATGTTACTTCCAAGCGATGGGGTGGGCGACCTCGAGGTCCTGCCAGTGCTCATCAGGGTTGAAGTAGGTGAGCACCAGCAGCGCGTTTGCCACGTGGAACGCTAGCGCGAGCGCCAGCACCCACCGAAGGAGGCAATAAATCCCCTTCTCCCTCTTCCGAATAAGCACAAAAATCGCCGACAAAGGAGTAGGCGGCCGGCACGGTGCTTCCCCTCCCACTCCATGGTTGTGGAGCCTCGCGGCACGCGCGTCTCCGGTGGTGGCGGACAGATACAGGGAGGTCGCGCGCGTCTCCTCCTTCAATGCCGGCGGAGGCCAAATTGGAAGAAATCGGGGAGGCGGTCGGGACAACTCTATCCCCTCATCGATTTCGGTGATGCTGATAAGGGGCGAGCGATAGAGGGGTGGCCTGGAGGGCGGTGCAGGGACCGGGGTGGCGGCGGAAGGGTACGGTGGTCACCGCCGACAACGCCAGCGAGAATGGGTGCGGCATGCACTACTGCAGAATAGGCTATCAGTGACAGGCTCAAAAGGTCCATTAGTGACTGGCAAAGCGCCTGTCACTGATAACTAGTCACTGGTACGAGGTTACTAGTGACAGGCAAGTGCCTGTCACTGGTATGTGTACTAGTGACAGACATTTACGCGTGCCAGTCATCAGTATGTGTACACTAGTGACCAGAAAAATAAATGCATGTCACTGATTGCGATCAAAGGCCCGAGCACTACGAGGTATTTTAGTGACATGGCCATTAACGTGCATGTCACTGGTTTGAATTTCAGTAATAAAAAAATAAATGCGTGAAATAGCACAATAAAATATTGAAAAAATATTAAATGCATTTTCCACAAATATTTCAGATAGCACAGTGAGATATTGTACCACTAATATGTTGACATGACTTAATATGATATAATATTTAAAGAGATAGCACACTAACATATGAAGTTGTAATCTATCATAGACTAATGATGGATAGTTTCTTGATCAGCTATCGCTCGCAAGAAGTTTGATCTCCAAAGAACACCACCACCACCATACATGTATTAGGGGCATATGCATAGCTGCAAGTTCCTTTCACTATTCTGCATTTCCATCATCCTTTTGAGGTGCAAATTCTTTCATTATGTCTTCCTTATATGGACCTGAATCGCGAAGGACATTGATGACGTGCTTAACCTGATACAAACAAGGAAATGAGCATATAATTGTGAGCAGTATCACCACATGGATAAGAACTAGTTGGGGAATAAATAGATTCTAAATAAAATTAAAAATATTTCACTGTTGAGGCACTTGTCTGCTTAAATATTTCATTGCTCATACTATATGTGATCACAGAAAAGTTAATCTTACGGTTCATACGGCATAATTCGATGGTTAGATCAAACTACCTAGGCCAAACTAGCTAGGAGATCAATTGTTCTTCAATGAAACCTAGAGATTCAGATATAGCAATGAGTTAATAGTTAGCAGTAAGTACATATAAGTCAACAGAACGTGCAAGCATATACTGAATTAACTTTAAATATAATGAGTAATAGAGTGGGAAGATGTATGCACATGTATGATCAGAATAGTTTAAATGTGTTAAATATACTGATCAATACAGTGTCAAGTAGTAAGAAGTAAAATAGATCTTTTATTTTGTCTGTATGGATTAGAAGATCATTTATGATCAGAAGGTAGTTTAAATGAGTAATCTAAATAATAACGTACCAATACTCGTACTTTTAACATTTAAGATGGAATACACTACTTAACACTTTCAACATTTAAGAGAGCCTGAGACATAATCTGGACATAAAACATAATATGGTTAACGATGCATGACTCAACTGAATTTTCCGGAATAGACACCGCCATTCACTCACCAGACTAGATATATTTGACATTTCTCGCCGATCAATTTTGGAATAATCAACCTATGTATTAAATGAATGATGTAAGAAAAGGGAACTGAAAACACAAGAACGACCATCGAAGATTAAAAGTTTCAATCATAAAAAAACTCCATCTCACACTTGCCTTAAATCGAACGTTAGTCAAAGAATATCTGCAACACCGTGAGCAGCAAAACCTTTGGAACAACTTTTGTTTAGAAAACTACTTTGAAATATCGACAAGAATATACACCAACCTTAGCTAAACCTGACGGAAAGAATCATACAAACCGAGCAACTAGGAACTTTTAATTCCAATAATGTAGTGGGCATGCACATTTAACCATTGTTTCCAACAACTCAGCACCAACGGCTAAGACGGATGCTTTCCACTATAATTTATTTTCTAAATCTGCTATACCACATTATGTATTCACTTCCTGCATGCTGTGGGAGGAAATCAACCAAATATTTTCTACACCACATATGATATCCATGTTTACTAACCTAGACTAGCTAACAATCAGTTTTCTAGTCGAGAACAAGAACTAGTACTATCAGACATACTATATCATATCCAACTAATGCAGGACCCTATTTGATGAATTCCAACGAATTGGTAATCTGGCAGGAATCGTTTCAAACTTCTAATCATACTTGAAGATTAATAGCTGGATCATGTTTCTATCAGAAAACAAACAAGCCAAACCAATATTATGCATGTGTAGTTGATTAACACGTTCGTACCTCCTAGCCAGATCTTTAAAGAAATTATACCACCTAATCTCACTGCACAAATTAGCATCCCTCAGAACTAAATATTACAGTACTCCCTCTGACTCATATTAGTTGACTCAAATTTGTCTAGATATAAATGTATCTAGCACTAAAACTTAACTAGATACGGCCGTATCTAGATAAATCTAAGTCAACTAATATGGGTGGAAGGGAGTACCATTATTTCTAAAAGAGATCATACCGCCATGTATCTGCTTCTTGGGGGCAAAGGTGGATGGAAACGTCGCATTTCAGGATTTTTTCCTGCAAGAAAAGAAAAACAAGGCAAAGTAATCAGGAGGGAAGGCGGACAGGGTTTTGATTTCGGAGTAGGAAAACGCACTTAAGAGAATAATGTCTCTCACAAGACAGATCCGGGACCTCCATGCCCCAAACGCGCCACAGTGAATCGCAGAACTACAGTCCTATATGGAGATAAAACATAACAGCGGTCAGAATTTTTGCATCAATCCATGGAGACGGGGTGTAGGCGTGGCAGTCATCGAGGTAGAAGCCAACACCGTCGCAGGCACGGCCATTGTGCTGGAACATGGCGAGACGGAGCAGAGCCACGGGATCAACGTAGGCAGGAGGACGGCGACGTCCAAGTGGGGAGTGAAGGCATGCGACGACGCTACAGTAAGGCCACCGGGGTGGATCCTGGGCTCGACGTGAGGGAGCGAGAGGTAGGCGCTTGCGGCAGGGAGGAGATGGGTATGGGTCGCCTGTGGTGGTTAGAAGCGAAGGGAGAAGAATACGGGGTAGGTGGATATGTCTTGCGTGTTGTATGCGTGCCTGAGCCCTGACGTTAGGGTTTGTTGCGGGATTGGGTTGGGCCAGGCTAGGGGTCGTAGGCAAATGTTTTTAGGCAAATATAGCGTATACAAAAAAGATTCAATTTGAAATAAAAGGGAAAATGAATTTAATAAACAAAATAGGGTTTTAATAAAATATTTTTGGAGGCAAAATATGCATGAACATGTCATGATGATGAAAAAACAAAAACAACACGCAAAAACTAAATTCAAATATTTCCCTAGTTATTATAGATCGAGAGCAACCGAGCGGGTAGGCCGGCCCAACGGAGGAGGCGCAAGGGGGAGTGCGCCACCGGGTGGACCGACCCAGCGGATAAGGCGCGATGGCACCAGTTTGGTCGGCACGGGCTCTGAAAAAAGTGCCCTATTACCAATGACAAGCATATTTTGAAGCTGTCACTAACAATAGTGTTTCTAGTGACATGCATATATAGATGACTGTCACTGAGTAATTTTTCCATTCAGCTGGTCTCTAAAAATATACTAGTGACAACCACTTTTATAACCCTGTCACTAGTGTTTTGTACTAGTGACGGGCTTATTCTTGCCTGTCGCTGGTAATGCTTACTAGTGACAGGCACATTTTTGTCTGTCACAAACCATCTGGAGGCTATAAGCCTTTCTGCAGTAGTGATGGCGGAGACTAGAGTTTTTCTCTAAATTGATTCTCGACTCCTAAATTTACTCATCGGAGGCCATTTTTACTCCTCCGATAAGTAAAATTTTACTTCTCTAACCGTTTTGGGGATCGGTTAGACGCGTCTCCTGCCGATTTTTACTCCTCTAACCGTTTTTTTGGGATCGGTTAGAGACTGAACCAGGTGGCCATACACTTCATCGGCTTCCCTCCGGAGGTAGGGTCTCTTCAGCCGGAGGGCCACCTTAGAGACTGTATTATTCCAGTCTTTTCATGCTGGAAAATATCATCAACTCCTAACACAACTTTATGGAATATGTCAACCGCTTCTAACCTGAAACCGGATGTCTAAATAATAACCAATGAATAAGTGTTTCCGCTAGCCACAGTTAATTCAACTACTCATGTCAATTCGTTTCATTATACTTCCAAATTAATCATGTTTGGTACATCTAATGCACGTTTCTTATTTATCTATTGGTAGCAAGGACACATTCATATCAAAACATCATCATGTTATGTTGACGTTTTTTTCTGTCCCTTATATTCGTTTTCGGTAGTGCCCATAAGAACACAAATTTATTCCACCTTTATTTATTTTTAAATTTCTTACAGTAAGGATAGTTTTAGTTTTTATCTACCCAATAAGAATCGTGGATGTCCCTTCAATCATTGATCAAAGCAAAAATTCTTTCTCATTAGCTCTTGTCACAAATTGCTTTAACTTCAGGTTTCTTCGATATATGTAACTTATTCTATTGAACGGTCTCTTTGAATATAGCTGTTTATCATTTGATACATCTGAGATTTGTACACTGATTCATAAATAGACTTGTAAGTCATCCATATAACTATAATACGATAAATATTGTATGTAATAAGTGTGTATTTGCTTTAGTGAAACTCACCTAACGCGCTAATTCGATATTCACCGTCATGCTTATCCGCTTCGTCAAGATGGTTAATACCAATATATGGTTCGCTAAAGCATTCTCTCTCTCGGTGATCCTTAACATGGTTTGTTGTTCTTCATTATATACATCTAGGGAATGTACTGTGATGCTATTAAAAGCATACTTTTTTCTGTATTTTTTATTTACTATTTTATTTTTGAGTGAAATTAGTCGATTATTTTGAGCGTTGAACCTCATCAGCTTATAAGCGTCCTCTTATTTCAAAACAATTCCGCCCACGTCAGCGAATCGCCACCAGACGCATCTTGCCGTCACCCACCGCCCCCGCCTCTGCCTCCACCACCGCTGCCTGACATGGTTATACCCCACGGGTACATGATCTCAGCATACCTGGTACAGCTCAAGGAAGGCCCACGGCAATTATATGCTGGCCCATGAAGATTTTCGGGTGGCCAAGGCCCATGACGCTTTCGGATCCTTGGAGAGCAAGACTAGAGTAGATAGGAAATTCAAAGGGGTAAAACCCTAGAACATGTAACCGACTAGGTCTATACCCGGGACCTGTCTGAGTCTATATAAAGGCTAGGAGGGCACGACCTAGATCTCCTCCTCATACTTTCGCATACACACCTCCACGCCAGATTGCATCTGCGCACCCCTGTAACCTTCGGTTCCGCCGTAATCAAGAGCAGACAAGCAGGAGTAGGGTTTTCCCTCTGGGGGCCTGAACCTGGATAAAACCTTGTGTCCCCGTGTTGCTTGTTTGCTAACCGTTCCGCGATCTCCAGCATCTCCATCTTCTCCAAAACCCAAGTCCATAACAATGGGCATTGACGAGATCAAACCTCGTCAATTGGCGCCGTCTGTGGGAACTGGGGACGCTGATTGTGCGATCGTGATGGTCCCAACCCGATCGATCTACAACTCTATGGCGACGGAGAGTCACCTCCTCTTCAGCGCTTTCGACTTCACCGCCCACTCACCGGCCACCATGAAGGACTTCGAGCCCGTAAGCGACAGACTCGAGATCCTGTTCGGGAGCTTCTGCTTCCAGGTGGGGCAACCGGCACCTCCGCCTCGACGGCGGGTGCCCCTACCATCAATCAGGCCCGCTTCATGGACCCCACACCCTGTGCTACGCATAACATCATCAACAGATGATTCCTACAACAGCAGCAGCTGCAACTCCGATCTGTGCGATCCGCAATCGGATGAAGGGACCTACGGTTCCGGATCTGAAAGCTGCGGCAGCAGCGGACCAATCTACGAGCGCTACCAATGCGCCGTAGTCATCCAGGGTGACGTGGATCAGCAAACACCCAACCCGCCGCCCAACCCGACACCTAACCCGCCAGATCGAAACGGCGGGAACAGAAGAAGCTAGTCTCCTCCACCCGAAGGGGACAACAACGGCCATGTCATCCGCCTTAGCAAAGAAGGATGGGCCCAGGCACGCAACGCCGTGGCGGGCAACATAGTCCTGCCTGCAGACTCCTCCCGGGATCTGCTGATGGCCTACCATCTGCTCCTGATCGAGGAGCACAAGAAGCAGGTCAAGATGCAGGAGGTGCTTGACAAACGCAAGCAAGCAGCCTCAGAGTCCAGCGCGCGACGAGCCGCGCTCTCCGCCATGGGCATCGGCTCCAGCTCGAACGGCAACCAAGGCAACAAGCACCGCTCTCGGATGGAGAACATGGATCCCAAGGAGCGCCGTGAGGTGACCCGAACCCTCCACACATCCTTCATGGAGATGGACGCCGACGGCAACGTCATCCCGAAAACGCCGCAGGCTGCGATCATGGCAGCCACTGCGTACCTCGCGGCCCACCCACCTCCGGAGGGGGACCCGAAAAGAGCCATGCACAAGTCCGCACTTACCGGACTCGGACTCGTCGGAGCCGCGCTCCACCAGGAAGCTCCCACGGAGCCGAAGAAGAAAGCTCCGGTCAGGTTCGACCGCAGCCCCACCCCTTCATCCGAAGAAGAGGAACATGACCTTCCTCGAAGGAAGAAGAGTTCGCGCCATCACAACCGCGACTACGACGCCAGAGACGCGCTCACACAGCGCAAAATCGACAAAGCGCGAGCCAAGCGCGCATGCTCGTCTGAATCCGAGATGGACGAAGACGAAGGAGAACTCTGCGGAGCCCGATGCTTCAGCAGATCTGTTCGACGAACAAAGATGTCGCAAAATTTCAAACTTCCTTCGGATACTCCGAAGTTCGACGGCACACAAGACCCAAAGGCATGGCTCAGCAACCACTTGTCATCCGTCAAACTGCACAGTGGAAACAAAGAGACCGCCATGCAATACCTTCACCGCGGTGACAGCGCAGACCGGATCGGCTTAGACCTATCTTGTGGTCCATCCGAAGCTGGGAGGAGCTAGCTTACAGCTTCATCCGAAACTTCAAGGGCACCAGCAAGAGGCCCACCTCAATCGAAGAGTTGCGGGCCTGCACTCAACGAACAGGAGAATCCATTCGCTCGTACATACTACGCTGGTCCAACACCAAGAACTCCGCAGCGCACATCTCTGAAGAGAGAGCCATCGACGCCTTCAGGGACGGCGTCAAGCGCCAAGACTTCAAGGAGGAACTCGGGCGCATCAAGCCCAAAACACTCGACCACCTCATGAACATCGCCAACAGGTGGGCTGACAGCGAAGATTCCATCCACCGAGCACAATCGGAAGAAGAGGACGACTACGGCCGACGACGAGAGCGCCGTAGCAAGAGAAGATCGCGCGTCTACGACGATCGCGATGGACCCGACATGGTCGCGGCCGGCTACGCCAATCGCCGCAACGACGCCAACCGCAACAGCGGAGGATACCGCAGAGGAAACTTTCGCGATGGAGGACGCCCAGCACAGTCGTGGCAGCGCCGCGACCGCGATAACAGACCCTCAGCATACGAAAAACTTTCGGGTCCATGCACCATCCACTTCTACATCGACAAGCAGGATGGCAAGAAGAAGACAAGCCACATGCTCAAGGATGCCGCGAGTTCCAGAAACTCAGCGAAAGCATGGTGCAGATGAGGCAGCAAGCTCCACTTCCTGGATTCGGAAACGCACCCGCGCCAGGTGAGATAGCGCATGGAGCTCCTCCACCACCACCTGTAGGAGGCCCGAACCAACCAGTCGCACCAGCACAGAACAACGCTGGGAACGGGTATCCCCCGCCGAAAGGAGCACTGATGATCCAGAAGGGTCGCCCCACGAATAGGGTGCAGAAGAAAATCACCCGTCAGATCAACCTGGCCGTGGCAACTCCACCCGCCATCCCTAAGTACCTCAGCGGATCGGAGTCCTGCATCACGTTCAGTCGTTCGGATCACCCTTGCCAGATCCCTCGCCTAGGTCATGCTGCCCTAGTGCTGGAGGCGCAGATCGGAGGTTTCGAGATGAGCCGCGTCTTCATGGACGGCGGCAGCGGCATCAACCTGATGTTCGCAAGTACTCTAGCAGCAATGCGGATCCCGCAGTGCAGCCTGGAACAATCAGACACAACGTTCCACGGCATTGTCCCAGGAAAGGGCATATTCCCCCTGGGCAAAATATGGCTCGACATCATCTTCGGAAAGCCGGAAAATTTCTGACTCGAACGGCTCGAATTCGAAGTGGTGGACTGGCCATCACAATACCACGCCATCCTCGGGCGTGTAGCATTCGCAAGGTTCTTGGCTGTCCCACACTACACATACCTGCTACTCAAGATGCCAGGACCAAAGGGCATCATCACAATCCACGGGAGCTTCACCCGATCGGACCAATGCGACAGGGATTTCAACAGAATTTCCCAATCATTCGGCATGCAGGAGGAGCTCGTAAGGCTCCGCGAGGTGACGAACAATGCGGCAACCCCAGTCGCACGACAAAACGCACCTGACATGTCCTTCGACTCCACCGTCAACACAAAGAAGGTGCAGGTCCATCCGACGGATACCTCCAAGACGTCTTGATCGCCAACGACCTCAGCCCTGCATAGGAAAGCGCGATCGTCGAATTCCTCCGTGAGCGCTAGGAAATCTTCGCCTGGTGTCCTGCGGACATGCCAGGAGTTCCCAGGGAATTCGCCGAGCATGCACTCAACGTCTTTCCAGACACCAAGCCCGTCAAGAAGTCCATCCGGAGACTGTCCGAGCCACGGGCTGAAGCCATCGGGAAGGAAATAAACAGGCTACTCGCCGCAGACTTCATCAGGGAGATCAAAGAAAGCGAGTGGCTCGCAAATACAGTGATGGTTCCCAAGAAAGACACGGATATCCTGCGGATGTGCGTGGACTTCACGTCGCTGAACAAGCACTGCCCAAAGGACCACTTCCCTCTTCCTCGGATCGACCAGATCATCGATTCGACCGCAGGATGTGAGAAACTCTCCTTCCTCGACGCCTACTCATGCTACAACCAGATTCGACTCAAGGTCGAAGATCAAGAGAAAACGGCATTTATTACACCGTTCCGAGTGTTCTGCTACAACACAATGCCCTTCGGGCTAAAGAACGCAGGTGCCACGTACCAGCGATGCATGCAGGCATGCCTCAAGGACCAGATCGGTCGCAACGTCCAAGTCTATGTTGATGACATAGTCATAAAAACTAGGAAGGCAAGAACGCTCATCGACGATCTCCGCGAGACGTTCGATAACCTCGATCGCTACAGGATCAAGCTCAACCCCGAAAAGTGCGCCTTCGGCGTCCCATCGGGCCAGCTACTTGGGTACTTCATCTCTCAGCGAGGGATCGAGGCGAACCCGAAGAAAATCAGGGCCATCATGGCAATGGAGAAGCCGAAAAACCTCAAGGGTGTCCAGCAGCTCGCAGGACGAATAGCGGCGTTGAGCAGATTCATCAGCCGCATGGGCGAGAAGGCCCTGCCGTTCTACCAGCTGCTACGCAAGGCAGATAAATTCGAGTGGACGCCCGAAGCCGACGATGCGTTTGAAAGTATCAAGCGGGTACTCTCCACCTCGCCCGTTTTGGTCACGCCAAAGGAGCGCGAGCCTCTGCTGCTGTACATAGCAGCCACACACCAGGTGGTCAGCACCGTGCTAGTGGTCGAACGACCCGAAGAAGGCAAGACCCATGGGGTCCAACGCCCAATCTACTACCTCAGCGAGGTACTGACGCCAACAAAGCAGAGGTACCCTCACTACCAGAAACTCGCCTACGGCGTGTTCATGACGGCTCGACGGCTGAGCCATTACTTCCAGGAGCACCAGGTGATGGTCGTCAATGAGGCACCCCTGAACAGCATCCTGAATAACCCAGAGGCCACAGGACGCGTGGCCCTATGGGGCATCGAGCTGTCACCCCTAGACATCGTCTACGAGAAGCGACTCGCAATCAAGTCTCAAGTCCTCCCGGACTTCCTTGTACACTGGATGGAGCTGCAGCTGCGGACACCCTGCACATGTCGCGATCATGGATGATGCGCCACGGCTCCAAGCATGAAGCTGGAGCAGAGTCGGGTCATCTTGACCTCGCAGGGCGACCAGATGAAGTACGTCCTCCGGATGAAATTCTGAGCTTCCAACAACGAGGCCGAATACGAAGCCCTCATCCACGGCATGAGGATGGCAAAGATCTGCGGCGCAACGCGCCTGGTCATCTACGGTGACTCCAACCTCGTCGTCCAGCAGACGATGAACGAGTGCGACGCACACGCCGAAAACATGATCGCGTACCGCGCACTCTACAACGCACTCGAAGGAGAATTCGACGGCTGCGAGCTTCGGCACATTGGAAGAGAAAGCAACGAGGAAGCCGACAAACTTGCCAACATCGGCTCCACCTGCGCAAAGGTGCCACCGGGTGTGTTCCTCGAACAGATCTGCGTGCCATCCATCAAGCGGAAATTCCCCAAGGGATCACCCGAAGAAGCAGAACACTCGGGGGCTACGCTGCCCGAAGGACACGAAGGGCCCGAGAAACTGGACATAGAGGTCTCTATGGTCAACCTGATGCAGGTCATGGCAGTCGAAGAAACTTGGACGCGACCGTACCTCCTGTTCTTGATAAACGGAGAACTGCCTGACAGCCCGACGGATGCCTGACGCATATCTCGTCGGTCAAAAGCTTTCACCATCATCAATGGCGAGCTGTACAAGCGCAGTATTACGGGTGTACTACAAAGGTGCGTCACCATCGGTGACGGGAAAACCATCCTCCAAGACATCCACGAGGGCATCTGCGGCCATCACGCAGGCAGCCGCTCCCTTGTCGCCAAAGCTCTACGAGCTGGATTCTACTGGCCAACGGCCATGAGCGATGCAAAGGACATCGTCCGAAGATGCAAGGGGTGCCAAAGGTTCGCCGACAAACCACACGCACCCGGGTCAGAGCTCAGACCCATACCTATAGCCTGGCCCTTTGCTCAATGGGGCCTCGACATGATCGGCAAACTGCCAAAGTCCTTGAAAGGGGGGCACGTCTACCTCCTGGTCGCAGTCGACAAATTCACCAAGTGGGTCGAAGCCATGCCGGTCACCAACCAAAAGGGCAAGACCGCCGTCAAGTTCTTTGAATCCATTGTCTACAGGTTCGGCGTACCGCACAACATCATCACCGACAATGGATCGAACTTCATCTCCAAAGAATTCCAAGACTTCTGCGAAGGCCTCGGGATCAACATCACATACGCCTTAGTGGCTCACCCGCAAACGAACGGGCAGGTCGAAAAGGCCAATGGCCTAATCGGCGCTGGCATCAAGAAGCGCCTTATGAGCCCACTCGAACGAAAGGCCGGAGCCTGGATGGAAGAGCTACCATCCGTCCTATGGAGTTTGCGCACCACGCCAAACAGCTCCACCGGCTACACGCCGTTCTTCATGGTGCATGGAGACGAAGCCGTGCTACCAGCCGAAGTACGCCACCAGGCCCCCCTGGGTCATCGCTTATAGCGAAGCCAAATCCATGGCTGCACTCGAAGACTCCGTCGACACACTCGACGAGGCAAGATACATAGCAGCAACTCGATCAGCGGTGTACCAGCAGAGTCTCCGCAACTACCACAGCCGCCGGCTGCGCCCAAGGTCCTTCGTCGAAGGAGACCTCATCTTGCGACTCAAGCAAGAGCGACCGAAGAAATTCGAGTTACCATGGGAAGGACCCTACATCATCACCGAAGTCATCCCAGGTGGCGCCTATCGCCTCAAGCACGTGGAGTCTGGAGTCGCATACTCCAACCCATGGAACATCGCACACTTGCGACGATTCTACACCTAGATACCTACCCCTTTACTTTCAATAAGGCTTTTCAGCCAAGGCTATTCAGCCGAACAATGTACTTCCTCCATTACGATATAAATAAAGCTAAGTGTCTCGCCCCAAAATTTCGTTCGCTATTTGCAACTTTACTTCATGCGACAAACGCACTCGGGGGATCCCCCACCTCACGATTTCATCGACTGAGGATAACACGTGTACACCTGAGTAGCTGACAACGTCAGGCTAACAAAAAGGACACGTACTCAAACAAAGAACTGCGTGCTCAAACAACAACCAAACCTTTATAACAAAGGGCACAACATGCCCAGTCGAAATATACAAATTTTACATCTATCTCTTTTACAGGTACTACCTATTCTGAAGAATAACTTGAGCGCGCTGCTCAAACAAATCTACGACCTGCTCTGCATACTGCCTTACGGCCGCATAATGCGGACGCATATCCCACTCGCCACCATCCGGCCGAAGAGGTGGCCCAGCCGCTATAACAGATAGATCTACATCAGGATGATGCAGCCTAACAAGGGACAAAGCAGCCTCCACCCCTGCGACGAGCTGCTGCCTCACCAATTCCTGGACACGAGTCACGCTCCGAAATCTAGACAGAAGACCGGACAGGGTTGTTGGCACAGCATCCAGGGGAAACATCACATGCAGAACCGACGAGAGTGAAGTCTGCACTTGACGAAGCACCCGCGATACTTGGTGAACGCGATCCTGCACCGTTGCCAGAGCCATGGCACGGTCGCGATCCATCCAGAAGAACCCGCCAGCTTCCATGTCCTGTTGAGTCAAACAATTGACCCGAACAGCAACACGCTCTTTCTCCTCCCTTGGAGCAAGGTTAGCACCTGCGATACTCGCACAAAAGTAAGATGCAAGGCCAGCAGACGCATCCGAAGAAATGAGCAGCAGCTCGAAAAAACTTACACTGAAGCTGCTCAGACAGTCGAAGCAATTCCGCCATCAAGTACTCCTCTCTGGCCGAACCGCGATCCGCCTTGGACTTCCAAACGTCGGCATGGCCACGCACCCCAAGCAACTCCTTCTCGAGACTACGAACACGGTCTCGAAGGAAAGCAAGCTGCGACGAATCATCCAAGGATGGCCGCAGCCGCGCGGCAGGCGAGGTGTCAACGGGATCAGCACCCGAAGGACCCTAGAGCAGCAGAAAGGCAAAAGACATGAACACTCAGACGGAGGAGAAACACAACTCAACAAATTCATTAAGTGCATAAAAGGCCACTACGTGGCACAGGGATTTTTCCATCAACATAATTACAACAAAAGAAGACTACAGCTATCCTACAACTACAAAACCAAAAATGCGGCACCCTGAGTAGCCTCGGAGCCGGATTGCCTCGTCTTGGCTTCCCCCTGCTGCCGTAGCGCGTACTCGGCCAGCAGATCAATCAGCTTCGGCCCATATCGCTTACAGTGGGCAGAATAAGTAGCGAAGGCTACCTCGGATCCATCCGCAGCCGTCGGCATCCGGGAGGTGATCTGGGGAAGGTCCAGCTCCGCTCCAGCCGCCAAAGCCATCGCCAGCCCGATGATGCGCGATGCCCTTTCGCTGGCGCTTATGCGCCGCGCAGACGCTTCCGCCAGGGCGTCAACATCATCAAGGGCCGCGCCTTTGGGGACAAGCTCCTTGTAGAAGCGGCCAAGGACCTCCTTGGCCTTGGCGAGTTTGCTGACGACGGTGCTGCAGCGATCTTCGACCGCTACAGTAGCATCATCTAGAGCACTCCCGTGCTCCAGAGCACCGCGATCAAACTCTATGCCCGCGGCATCTGAGACAAAAAAAGAGAAGGAATGAACAAAGCATCAAAGAAGAAAGAAAAGAAAACCAAAAAAGATGCAGGTGAAGATACTTACCCGAAACAGCCTTGGCAGCCGCCATGAGCTTGCCAGCAACCTCTCTTTCACGCGGAGCCGCAGCAGTGGCAAGCTGCTCCTCGCGGTCCGTGGCCTCCCGCTGCAGGCGCTCCTTAGCCTCGGCCGGAGTAGCCAGCTCCAGCTCGAGGCGCTCCTTCGCACCAACGGCGACCTCGGCCTTCTTCTCCGCTTGACCGAGGCTCTTTTTGAGAGCATCAATCTCACGAAGGGAGGTGTTATGCTCATCTGCATTCAGAAAATACAAGCATCAGACAGCAGGACACGAGTACATGAAGAAGCAAACATCAAAGGCATAACAGTACCTTGAAGCTGTCTGAGGCTGGCCTCCAGCACCAGGTGCTCCTGCACCAGTCGCTTGGCATCCTGCACAAAAGGCTGCAGGAAGAAGACCTACTAGTCAGGAAAAGGATTCGGGGGCTACACCCAACAGAAAAGAAAAGAAGCAAAACACACACGAAAAATGCTCGGGGACTCCCCCCGAGACTCGAAGGAAGAACAAAACAATAAAACTCTTTTACAGATGCTCGGGGGCTCCCCCCGTGGCAGGAGACAGAAATACTTACATGATTCGATGGCGACGTCGAAGGTCCGCTAGCAAAATTCTGAGGCGCAACCACCTAAACCTCCTGCGGAGGAGGGTTCAGAGCAGCGCCCTCAGAAGTTGCCACCGTCTGAGGAGGAGGAGACACAACTTTCGACTCCCCCATCATCTCTCGAACACCATCACTGGAGGAATCGTTGGAAGAGTGCCTGCACAAGGACAAATTAGCACAAGCACAAAGTCAACAGCACAGAAAAAGCAGTACAGAGGAAACTTACGAGTCCAGCAAGCTCAGGTTGAAGACAGGAGGGGTCCTTCGGACTCTCTTCTTCTCTTTCTTCTCTTCCTTCTTCTCTTCCTTCTTCCGCTTCGCTGGCGGGTGCGGCGCTACAGCCCGCACGGGAAGGGTAGGAATAGGAGAGGAAGAGCCTCCATGCCCGTCACTATGACGCTCAAGACATGAAGGATTCCTAGGAGTCGGAGGAGTCGAAGCATCCGAAGACTCGCTGGAGCTCCGTGATCGTTTGCGCGTGTGGTCCTCACTCGACTCGTTGGCATCTTCAGCCGGAGATCGCGCCGATGGTAGCTCGGACATGGAATCCACCACATCATTATCTGGAGCATCCGGATATACTTCGGGTAATGGAGGCGACATACCCGGCACTTTGAAGCTCTGCACAGGAGAAGAACAATTTTGTTAGCAAACAAACACAAAACAATGCAGTCGAAAAATAGCGCTACGCGCACGGATCTACACCTGTGGAACAGGAAGCGAAGAAGAAAACGGAGGAGTCAGCGACTTCCCCGGGATATCCTCTCCAGCCTTGAACTTCAGCAGCGAGCGAAGGGCCCTGTCGAGATCTCCCTGGGAGAATTTCTCAGCCGAAACTCTCGCCAGATCACGCCGGCCAGCATAAAGGAACATCGGGTGCGCCCTAGCCTGGAGTGGCTGCACCCGATGCTCAAGAAAGGTGCGGATGATATCCATACCGTTCACTTCCTTCTCCGAAATCAACTGGAGATCCTCCACCCGACGATAGAGAGCTTCTATCTCCGCCACCTCGCCATCCAAGATCTTGTTTTTCCAAGACCTTTTCGGCTCAATCTTTTGGGAGGGGTTGAAAGGAACAAGACCAAAATCTTGCCCAGGTACTACGGAGTCGCGGATATAAAACCATCGCCTCCGCCAGTACTGACAGATTCGGACATGGAAAAAGAAAAGAAAAGCAGATTGGGCTTGAGGGAGATGATGCAACCCCCAATGGGATAAACACCATCCGAACCAGATTGCCTCTTCACGGAATAAAGTTTCCGGAAGAGGCCAAAGTGCGGCTCAATACCGAGCCAGCACTCGCAGAAAGTGATAAAACAAGCAATGTGAAGAAGAGAATTGGGGGAAAGATGGTGCAATTGGACACCGTACAGAAAAATCAGTCCACGAAGGAAGTCGTGGATTGGGAAGGAAAATCTGCGAATGACAAAGGCAAGGAACATAACCCGATACCCAACGGGGGGATGGGGGATTACCTCATTGCCTGAGAGTTTAACGGCCTCCCTATCCTGCGGGATCAGGCCCCGCTCGCGAAGCTTGCGGAGATCACTCTCCCGCGTCTCCGATCGCCGCCAGCCACCGTCGGTGACACGGGTAGCGGCGGCACTTTTCTTCCCTCCAGCGGCGCTGGTACCAACCGCAGACGACGACTTCTTCGGCTTCCCCATCGCGGTACGGCGGCGCCGGCGGCGAGAGCGCAGGATGGAAGAAGGAAATGTGAAGGAATATTCCAGCGCGCAGCAAGAGCTCTCAGAATACAAGGAAGCAGTGAAAGCAAGAATAGATGCGGTGAAAACAAACTGAAGTTTTCCCCAATGATTATAAAGACAAAATCGATGCACGACAGCCGTCCATCGAGAAGACCTAACGCTAACGACAGGATCTGGCCATACACGTGTCAGCATCACAACGAACCGTCGCTAACACGCCGTCCACTACGGGCGGAAATCGAGGCGACGCCGTAATTATCTCCACGCCACGCGTGACCGGTCAATTCAAGGTCAGACAGTGGGACCCATGTTCGTCCAGTCAAGTCATCTCTGGCGCAGCAGACGCTTGAGGTCATCGATCTTCAGCACTGATGTCATCAAAAGCTACATTAGCAACAGCTACAATTTCTTCGGCTTCAAAGCTAAGAGTACTCACTCAAATCTACGATTCGACGAATTACTCGAGGGCTACTCTTATCAGGAGTGCTGGCCGCCCACCCGAAAGATGAATAGAAGCGAACTATTACTTCGAGTCCTCCGTCGAGTCTACGACTCCACTACGGACTTGGGGGCTACTCCCATAGGGAGGACGGATTTAATCACCCGAATTTTTTTTTGTGTCCTACGGACTTACAACTGAACAACGTCTGAATCAAAGTCTCCGCTCAAGTCTACGACTCGAACAAACACTCGGGGGCTACTCCCATAGGGAGTGCTGGTCGTGCACCCTATGAATTCTTCGACCGCGATCCTTCGGATCAGCATGCAAAAACTTTTCGGCAACTCTGCCCCAACTAAATGTTAAGTGAGCAACGTTCTCCTTGACCACCCGAAACACCTCCGCGGTGATAAACATTCGGATGCTGTGTCTGCGACACAAATATAAGACCTACAGATATCATCTGATGGCCTGGCAACGCACACGACTGCGCTCTGCTAGTAAAAACCCGTGCTAACAAGTGCGATGAAAAATCCCGACGGATGTGTTGGGTACATCAATTAAATTCACTGGAATTCCACTCCTGTAAGTCCTCCGCGGCCTGAGTCGAATTACGCCAGCATATGTTCCGGGTTCGAGTTGAGGGACTCCAATCTGAAGAAGATCGTGTTGTTTCGTCCTAAGACAGTTAACTGACCCTGATCCGTCGGTTGAGTCAGGCACACGCATCAATAATCCCTGCACATGAACTATTGAAATACATAGTTGCACCCGAAAGATTGCAGAGTCCTCAGCCAAATCTACGATTCGACTGAACACTCGGGGGATACTGACATGGTTATAACCCACGAGTACATGATCTCAGCATACCTGGTCCAGCCCAAGGAAGGCCCACGGCAATTATACACCAGCCCATGAAGATTTTTGGGTGGCCAAGGCCCATGATGCTTTCGGATCCTTGGAGAGCAAGACTAGAGTAGATAGGAAATTCAAAGGGGTAAAACCCTAAAACCTGTAACCGACTAGGTCTATGCCCGGGACCTGCCTGAGTCTATATAAAGGCTAGGAGGGCACGACCTAGATCTCCTACTCATACTTTCGCATACACACCTCCATGCCAGATTGCATCTGCGCACCCGTGTAACCTTCGGTTCCGCCGTAATCAAGAGCAGACAAGCAGGAGTAGGGTTTTTCCTCCGGGGGCCTGAACCTGGGTAAAACCTTGTGTCCCCATGTTGCTTGTTTGCTAGCCGTTCCGCGATCTCCAGCATCCCCATCTTCTCCAAAACCCAAGTCCATAACAATGGGCATTGACGAGATCAAACCTCGTCACTGCCGCTGCCTCCTCCTCCTGTTTGTCCACAAACATAGAAACCATCACATGGTAATAGAACCCTATACATATTGTAGACTGAGATTGCGATCTAATTGAAAGAATATGTTTTGTCTCATAATTGATAATTGATACGTTCGGTTTTACAAAGAATATATAGGGGCCAATGCGGTTAACCCTAACTTGAGACACAAGCATATCTAAACCGACTTATAATCTAACATCCCCCACAGTATCAACGTGGGGGTTCAACAACGTTGAGACTGAAACGAATATCAACAAAAGGTGTAGTCTGTAGTCCTTTGGTGAAGATGTCCGCGAACTGAGCGGAGGAGGGGACATGCAGAACTCGAACTTGTCCCAAAGCCACCTTTTCCCGTACAAAGTGAATGTCAATCTCTATATGTTTGGTGCGTCGATACTTCACGGGATTGCCTGCCATGTAAATTGCTGAAATGTTGTCACAATAAACAATGGTCCCCTGGTGAATAGGCATGTGAAGCTCCGATAACAACTGGCGCAACCATACCGTCTCAGCGACGATATGAATCGCACGATACCGTCACGATTTAACGCTAACCGGACTCCGCCGATTTGAAGACCAAGAAACCAAGTTGTTACAAAAAAAATACAGTATCCAGACGTGGACCGACGAGTGTCCGGACAACCAGCCCAATCTGCATCAGAATATGTTGTCAAAGTGGTAGGAGAGGAAGAGTTTATGTGGAGACCATGATCGAGTGTACCTTTGAGATATCACAAAATGTGTTTGACATGATCAAAATGTGGAATGCGAGGATCATGCATGAATAAGTAGGCTTGTTGGACAGCAAAAGAAATTTCAGGACAAGTGATAGTGAGATATTGAAGTGCACCAGTTAGACTACGGTAAAGTGAAGGATCAGAAAAAGAATCACCCGTGGAAGAAAGTTTAAAAGTAGTATCTAATGGAGTGCGAGAGGGCTGACAGTCGAGCATACCAGCACGTGTGAGGATATCAAGAACATACTGACGCTGAGAGAGAAAGAGTCCATGAGTATCTCTAGTGAAAACAATACCCAAAAAATAATGAAGAAGACCTAGGTCAGTCATGGAAAATTCGGTGCTAAGAAGAGAGATGATATGATTAAGGAAATTTTGCGTAGAGGCAGTGAGAACAATATCGTCTACATAGAGAAGCAAGACGGTATGAGTGTCAGTGTGAAAGACAAGGAGAGAGGAGTCGGAATGAGATGGAGAAAATCCTATAGTTTGAATAAAAGTGGAGAAACGCTGAAACCATGCACGAGGAGCTTGTTTAAGACCATACAAGGATTTCTTTAAGAGACAGACATGAGAGGGATAGGTGGAATCTTCGAAACCTGAGGGTTGTTGACAGTAGACAGTTTCATTGAGATTACCATTGAGAAATGCATTTTTGACATCTAGTTGATGAACAGGCCAGGATGAAGAGATGGCGATGCTAAGAACGGTTCGAATTATGCTTGGTTTGACAACGGGAGAGAAGGTTTCATCGTAGTCAATGCCATGTTGTTGTGAAAAACCACGACAGACCCACTTGCTAGAAACAATATTTGCACATGTGCCATGTGTCGTTTTGAATAAGTGCATTAAAATCGTCGAGCATGGCTGTTTTCCAATTGGGATCTAAGAGGGCAGATTTGTAAGTTTTAGGAATTGGTAAAATAGAGATGGTGGCGGAGAGGCTAAGACAGGTTTGAGGTAGACGGAAACCTGATTTGGCACGCGTACGCATGCCATGATCGTTTTGGGGTTGAGTTGTAGGAACGGCGTGAGGCGGAGGGGTGTGGGCGTGTTGTATATCAGAGGGTGGTGGAGCAGAGTTACCCGGCGCAACGGAGGATGCGGGCGTAGGAGGGGAGGGTGGGCATGACGTTGTAGGATGGGGGTTGAGTTGCCTGCAGGGTCAGGGGTTTTGGGAGAAGTGGCCGCCGGGACAGGGTTTGGGGCAGGGTCTGGAAGGGGTGTGAGGTGAAGCGGTCTTAAAGTGGCATGATGAGATGGTGGATGTGGTGTAGGGGAAGTAGGTTTTGTGCGAGTAGCATAGGGAAAAACGTGTTCTACGAAGTTGACATGGGAGAGATGTGGATTTGTCCCGAAAGCATATCTAGACATCGGTAACCTTCGCGTTCATCGGAGTGACCGAGGAAAACGCAAGCCACAGAACGAGGAGCTAATTTGTGTGGAGAGGTGGCGTAGGAATTGGTATAGCAAAGACAGCCAAAGACTCGAAGTTCAGAGTAGTTTGGGTGACAGATAAAAAGGGAGAAGAATGGTGTAGTATTGGGGTTGGCTTTAGAGGGTCGTATGTTTAAAGGATAGGTGGCTGTTCTAAGTGCTTTGGCCCAAAATTGTGGTGGTGGGGAGGAGTGTATTAGGAGAGTGCGAATAATATCATTAATAGTGCGAAGGGACCGTTCAGCTTTGCCATTTTGGGGAGATGTATATGGACATGAAAAACGCAAAACCGTGATTAAGAAAGAATTCTCTATTGCTAAAGTTATTAAATTCACGGCCACTGTCGCACTGGATGAAACGAATGGGGAGGAAAAGGTGTGTGGTTACATAGCGTTAAAAGTTTAGAAAAATAGTGTGAACATCAAATTTATTTGGGAGAGGAAAGGTCCATGTGTAATGAGTGAAATCATCTAAAATAACGAGATAATACTTAAAACCTGAAATACTTTTATGTGGAGATGTCCAAATATCACAATGTAGCAATTCAAAAGGGAAAGTACTAAAGGAGGTGGAGGATCTAAAGGGAAGGCGGACATGTTTGCCTTGTTGACACGATTCACAAGTTGAAGACTCATGAGTGTTTTTATTACATGGAATAGAAAAATCACTAAGGAGCGATGACATGGTGGCGTGTTGGGATGTCCTAAACGTTGGTGCCAAAGCTCTACCGAGGCGAGCATGGAAGAGGGCTGGGCGGCGGTGGAGGTTCCATGGATGGTGTAGAGGTCTTCGGAACTATTGAATCGAGCGATCTCCGCCTTGGTCAGGTAATCCTTCACAGATAAACCAAAATAGTCAAATTCAATAGAGAGAAGATTATCACGGGTGAATTGTCGAACGGAGATTAGGTTTTTGAGAAGAGATGGTGCTACTAGGACATCACGGAGGAGTAGAGGTTTGGTGGTTGATGGTATATTTGTGTGACCGGCACAATAGATTGGAATAGTGGAACCATCTCCTAATTGAATGGATGAAAAAGGTGTCGAAGTGCAATTTGATAGCATATTATGTGATGAAAACATGTGACTAGAAGCACGAGAGTCGAAAATCCAGTCCGTACCTGAGTTCCCTTGAGCAGCAAAATTGTTCATGGCCTGTAGGAAGGCGGCTTGATCCCAGGTTGGCATTGGAGTAGGAAGGAGAGGTGGTGCAGTCGACGATGATGGCACGAGGGTTACGGTTGGCAGCTGGTACAGAGCGAGTCTGCCTCCCGGGTTGGTGTAGAGGGAGGACGGTACGGCACCATACGGATTGGCGAAGGTTGGCGACGAGGGCGCGCCGTACATGGGTGGCAGAGCAGCATAGTACGCCTGCGGAGGAGGCCGTGGTGCGAGCAGCCCTGGAGAGCCAGTGTTAGGGCGCATGCCGGGCGTCCAGCCGCCCAAGTATGCCGGTCGGAGAAGGAGCTGTACATGGCATCGACCAGGCTTGGACCATGCATGTCCATGGATCCTGCGTGGGACACCACCCTGAAGGAGCCGGGGGCGGTGGGGCGCTGTAGGCAACAGGTCAGGCGCATATAGGCGCACATAGTTGTTGGAGATATGCCCAAGAGGCAATAATAAAGTGGTTATTATCATATCTTCATACTTATGATAAATATTTACATACCATGCTATAATTGTATTAACCGGAAACATTAATACTTGTGTGATTTGTAAACATAAAAGAGTCCCTAGTAAAGCCTCTTATTAAACTAGCTTGTTGGTTAATATATGATCATGGTTTTCTAATCATGAACATAGAGATGTTATTAACAACAGGGTCATATCATTAGGAGAGTGATGTGATGGACATACTCCTATAGTTAAGCGTAGCATAAAGATCAAGTCATTTAATATAGTTCATTTGCTATAAGATTTCTGATACATAGTAACCTAATTCCTTCGACCATGAGATCATGCTTATCACCATCACCGGAAGGATGCTTTGATGATATCAAACACCACACCGTAACTGGGTGGCTATAAAGGTGGCATTGAGTGTTCGGAAAGTATGGGTTGAGACACATGGATCAAGAGTGGGATTTGTCCATCCATATGACGGATAGATATACTCTGGGCCCTCTCGGTGGAATGTCATCCAATTAGCTTGCAAGCATGTGACTGGCTCACAAGGGATCACATACCACGGGAACGAGAAAAGAGTACTTATCAGTAACGAGGTTGAACTAGGTATGCAGAAATACCGACGATCAAAACCTCGGATAAGTAAACTATCGTGAGACAAAGGGAAATTGGTATCGTATGTAAGTGGTTCATTCGATCGCAAAGTAATCGTAGAAATATGTGGGAACCATATGAATTTCCAGATTCCTCTATTGGTTATTGATCGGAGAAGTGTCTCGATCATGTCCGCATAATTCACGAACCGTAGGGAGACACACTTAAGGATTCAATGTTGTTGAGTAGTTATGGAATGATGAGTAAAAGACCAGATGTTTTTCGGAGTCTTGGATGGGATCCGGGATATCACGAGAAGATCCGAGATGGTCCGGAGAATAAGATTCATATAAGGAAAGTCCTGTTTCGGAGTTGGGGAATGATTCCGGTGTTTCATCGGGAATGTTCTAGAAGGTTCCGGAAGGCCCGGCACTCCGGAGGGGGAGGGTACATGAATGTTTCATGACAATGTGGAATGGTTGCATCATGTACTAGGTATCATGGCTGGGCAAAATAAAGGGATAAATCAAATCCTAGTTTGAAAAGTCAAACGCCAATTTGAAAAGTCAAACGGCAGTTTTGCTTGGTGGAGGGAGAGTAGGAAACCTACTTGGGGAGGAGTTACTCTCCCTCCACCCGCCGGACAAGGAGGCCGACTTGGGGGAGGACTCCCTCCCCTTGGCCAGCGCCCTCCCACCTATAAAAGAAGGGGCAGGGTGCCCCCTCTTCCCTACACCCAACACCACCCAAACCCTAGACCTAAGCCGACGGCGCCACCACCCCCTGCAGCCGTCGCCGCCTAGGTCACCACCAACTCGCCGAGTTGGGGTGAACCCTAACCCTAGCCGCCGGCTAGACTCCTCCCTTGGTGCCCTCTAAACCCTAGATCGCCAAGGCCTCTCTCATAGTCCAGCATACTCGCTCCGGCTTAAGGTGAAGCCCCGCGAGATCCCCCCTCTACTTCCGGTACCACGCCGTCGTGCTGCCGGAATCGCGAGGAGAGTGCTACAACCTCTGCTGCCTGCAGGAACAAGGGAGAGGAAGGTCTTCATCGAGTACCGAACGTGTGACTGACTGTGGAAGCGCTGTCAGAATGCAGCGCCGGAAGGATCGTCTACACGATCTTGAGATCGGCAAGAGGAGGACTACATCACCCACGAGAATCTGCTCTCGTTAACCGCTTTGGAATCTTCGAGGGTGAGTTCCTCTATCGACTCGTTGCTACAATCTAGTAGATAGATCTTGTCTTGTTTGTTTGCATGCGGTAGATTTTTTTTGTTTTCCATGCTACGAACCCCTAAAGTAGTTGGGACTTGGGCGCCACCCAGAAGGGGGCTGCGGCGCAGGCGCGGGAGGTGGTGGCACTGGCGCAGGAGGTTGAGGCGGTGGGTAAGGAGCGGCGACGAAGGCCTGAGGACGGTCCGCCTTGTGAGTTTGGGTGGTGTCGGCGTGTTGTAGCAGGGAGCGGACCTCAGCGAAGGTGGGGCGTGGGCGCATCATGGGGATGAAAGACGCCTGCTTGTCGAATTCGTTGTTGAGGCCGGCGACGAGGATGTTGATGAGCTGCCGATCGGACATGGGATCGCCGAGTTCACGAAGCTCGTCGGCGATAGCTCTAAGGTGCTGGCAGTAGGTGCTGATAGAGGTGTCGCCCTGGACGGTGTTGCGGAGCTCGTTGTTCAGGCTGGTGACGTGGCCCTCGACGTTGTCCTGAAAGAGTTGCCGAAGAGCCGACCAAAGAGCGGAGGCAGTGGAGGCGTTGCGAAAGACGAGATTGAAGATCTCGGTGGAGGCGCGGGTGTAGATCCACTGGATGATGGCGAGGTCGTCCTTGACCCATTGCGGATCATCGGGACGAGGCGGAACGGAGCCATCGACATGCGCGCAAAGATTGCAGCGACCTAGATGAACTTCAAACAAATGGCACCAATGGTAATAGTTGTGAGCAGCAAGATCTAATCTAATTGGGATAAAAGGTGTAACATCAGCTATTGTATCTGTCTGGCAGAGAGAAGAAGGAGGAGGGGCTAGCACGAGAGAGGTGGAGGGTTGGGAGGCAAGAGTTTTGGCTTTGGAGGTGATAATGGCGGCGCGGCGCTCAAAGTAGCCGGGCGGCGGCGGCGGCTTCGGAGGGGGGGGCATACCCTAGATCGGATCAGTGTCTGATACCATGAAAGAATATGTTTTGTCTCATAATTGATAATTGATACGAGATTCGGTTTCACAAAGAAAATATAGGGGCCAGTGCGGCTAACCCTAACTTGAGACACAAGCAAATCTAAACCGACTTATAATCTAACACTAATTAATGCCTTTGCTGGGCAGCCCCCAAAGGGTTTGGGTGGTGTGGCGTTCTTCCTTTTCTCCCACAATGAGCGGGGATTAGGATTTGCCTTGTTTATCTGGTCTTGTGGAGGAAATACGAGTCACTCCGGACCGACGGCTGTCACTTCTTGCAGCTCAATAGGATCTCTAGACTAACCCCACAAACCAACACTAGTCTTTTCTGCGCACTTTGTCCTCACTCATGCGCACCCGGTTACCCACTTCCCGGTCGGTCACCCATCCTAGAATTGCTCTAGGCCAAGCACGCTTAACCTTAGAGTTCTTTTCGAATGAGCTTCCGGAAAAGAAGTTGCAACTTGTTGGTATGGGTTTCCTATCAATCCTATTGAGCCATGCGCGGTCTCACATACACCCTTAGAAGATCGGCGTCCTCGTCGATCAACCTAACCGAGAACGTCCCTCTTGGCACATCGTCCAGGTCCGGCCGCACATGTGCCATGCCGTGTCCACTCCGGGCCACACGCACCATGCGCCACATGTCCGCCACTGACCCGCACATGCCCGTTTAACCACGAGGGTCGGCTCTGATAACAATTGTAACACCCCCGGTTACTCCGGACCGACGACTGTCATTTCTGGCAGCTCAATAGGATCTCTAGACTAACCCCACAAACCAACACTAGTCTTTTCTGCGCACTTTGTCCTCACTCATGCGCACCCGGTTACCCACTTCTCGGTCAGTCACCCATCCTAGAATTGCTCTAGGCCAAGCACGCTTAACCTTAGAGTTCTTTTCGAATGAGCTTCCGGAAAAGAAGTTGCAACTTGTTGGTATGGGTTTCCTATCAATCCTATTGAGCCATGCGCCAGAGAGTTCTGCCTGGGTCAAATCAGAGTGAGAGGAGGCATCGGGTGCCCCAGGGCTTGGCAGGGGTTTCAGCTAGAGGGCCACTCTAGCTAGGTTAAAAGAGAGAAAGAGAGAGAAGAATAGGGTTAAATTCATACATCAAGACAAGCTCAAGGTTTATGACTCCAACACAAAAACAGGTAAGAAAAGAAGTGAGAAGGTGAAAAGTGATGAGGTATGCATGTGGCATGCACATTTGCGTCCATGCATGAGGTGATTCAAAAGGGAGCATGTATGATTATGTATGTGGAAAAGAGAGATGGATAGGGTGTTACGAGTGGAGGGTTTAGTGCACATACACACATACACTTGTGCTAGGTGAAACCAAACGGGGAAAGGGTAGCTCACAAGACTAAGAGTAAAGTTTTCATAACAAGATGCTAAAAGGCCAGCAAATAAAAGAGAGGATGATGATCTTGGGAAAAACAAGCATGGGACATGCATTGCCTTTAGGGCATGCACTAAGATGAACAAGTGGATAGTGGAGGTGGAATATATTGGCACATGGGTTTGGAGTTATAATACCAATAAGCCAAATGAAAACCCATATTCCCATATGATGGAAAATAAGAGGGAAACAATATGTTAGTGATGGGAAGGAGTAGTGAGAGAGATCCCCCCAACTCAACTTGGGCATAGAACAATTTATAAAGAAGCAAATACAATATATCAAAAGGCCAATACAAGTGATGCAATATAGAATGCATGTGGGATAAGAGCCAAATAGAGGGGTTGTTATATGATGCTAAAATGCAAGGTGACATGGTGACATGATCATGATATAATAATGATGCAATGAATGACATGTAGGAAACAGAATATAGACTAGGCAAGTACCATTACAATTGTTAGACAATTGGGATGCTACAACTCTCCCCACTAAAGAAGAATCTCGCCCCGAGATTCCTAGGAAAGAAATCTTCACGATCCCATGTAGCTCCTTCAAGGGGATGGTGCGGCGACTGCGCCTTTCCAAACTTTTCGAGAGACACTCCGGTGAACAAATGACGAAGGTAAGGTCTCAACAGATAAAGCCACCTCTAACTTCGATAGAAGGAGATGAAAGATGCCTTCTAATCCACTTCAATGTACAAGAGCAAATAGGATGAATAGTCGGCATGGGGGCCAATCCATCACGCACCCAAACTATTACTCCGCACATGCAGTAGAAAATCGTGCAACCATTCTTAGAATGAGACTGAAGATCTTCACGAACGATGTTCGGACACAAAGGAATGATGCGGATTCTTCATCAGATTTACCATAGATGATATGAAACACCGGAGGATACAAAGAAAATTTTTAGTGAATTTTCGGTCCACTGAAAGGTACAAGAGAGAAAAATTCCTCAGTTAGCATGAAAACCGAATGTAGAAGCACCGTTACAAAAGGAAGGAAGCGAAGCCCTGAAGGTACGACGGAAACCCAACCATGAGAATTCCTAGACTCGAAGAAAGATAAGAGAGCGGATTCAAAATACGCAGAGGTAAGAGGAGAATAGCAGAGGGGTAAGGAGTAAAACAGACCTAATGAGATCTATCCAAACGATTTTCCAAAATAGTTTTGACACTCTACATCGACCGTTAGCTAGGTTATCCTACAGGATGAATTATCGATAGGCAGGACCAGATGCTTGCCCAAAAGGATGAGTGCACGTACTCTCTTTGCAATGCTCCTGTCTCTATCTATATAGAATAATTATTGCGTTTTTGGTGATAAGGTGGGTGTGTTCTCAGTGACGCCGTCATCTATCCGAGGACTCTGAAAGCAATAGTGCCTGTGATGTTTAGGCAAGTCGAGCAATCGTACCTTAAGTATGTGTTGAGATTGTCAACTCGATTAAGGTGAACAAGACTTTTCCACCGAACATCTGTGCATATATAACAATGACATGTGAAATTACAATATGTCCATTGCAAATTAAAACCTACTTCCTCTGTTTCATATTACTCTGCGTGTTACTGTTCATCACGTAAAACAAGGCGGCATATTTCTCTCTCATTTTTCATTAGAAAAATTCTATAATTTTTGGAATGGGTAGAGTAAACACGGAGCTACACATCCCAAAAAATCAAGGAGCAAAAAAGTGAAAAATGAGAGAGAAATCGACCACCTCGTTTTCCGTGCACTGTTCATCCACGCAAACTATAAATTGGAACAGAGGGAGTATGTGTTGAGGAGTTTCACTTGTAGTAAGTAATTCCATGGCTGCACCTTTAACCTTAGTGACACCATAGAAGTTAATTGCAGTTGCTCATGTGCATATATGCACGGCACTGTAGGTTGTGTGGGCATGGGCAGTGTTGTTCCCTTTTTAAACTTAGGAGAAATTGTTTTCATACGGTCAAGATCATTCTCGCAACTTGCTGATGAGGTTCAACGCTCAAAATAATCGACTAATTTCACTAAAAAATAAAATAGTTAGTAAAAATACAGAAAAAGTGTGCTTTAATAGCATCACAGTGCATTCCCTGGACGTATATGACGAACAACAAAACATGTTAAGGAGCACCGAGAGAGAGAATGCTTTAGCGAACAATATGTTCATATATATTGACCATGTTGACGAAGCGGATAAGCATGATGGTGAATTCCGAATTAGCGCGTTAGGTGAGTTTCCCTAAAGCAAATACACACTTACTATATACAAAATTATCCTATTAGTTATATGGATGATGACTTACAAGTCTATTTATAAATCAAAGTACAAACCTTAGATGTATCAAATGATAAACAAGCTATATTCAGAGGGACTGGTCGGTAGAATAAGTTACATCGAAAAAACCTGAAGTTAGAGCAATTTCTGACAAGAGCTAATGAGAAAGTATGTTTGCTTTGATCAATGATTGAAGGGACATTCATGATTCTTATTGGGCGGATAAATACTAAAACTATCCTCACAGTAAGAAATAAAAAAAATAAAAAACTTGGAATAAATTAGTGTTCTTATGGACACTACCTACAGAAAATGAATATAAGGCATGGAGAAAAAACATCAACATAACATGGCGATGTATCAACATGAATGTGCCTTTGCTGCCAATAGATAAATAAGAAATGTGCATTAGATGTACTTCCTCCGTCTTAAAATAGATGTCACAAGGTTTGTTAAAATTTGGATGAATCTATATACTAAATAGTGTCTAGATTCATTTAAATTTTGACAAATCTGAGATATCTATTTTAAGACGGAGGGATTACCAAACATGAATTGTTTTTGGAAGTAAAAGGAAACAAATTGACATGAGCTGATTTAATTGTGGCTAGCGGAAACACTTATTAATTGGTTATTATTTGGCCACGGATTTAAGACTGGAAGCGATTGACATGCGCTAGAAAAATTAGGCAAGAAAATTAATAAGTATATATATTGATGCTAATGTGCTATATGTGGGATCAAGCGTTGTCGCGCAAAGGGAAGTACATGTGTTTAGAGTAAGTATATGTATATCAATAGTAAATCAAAGAACGTACATTGAGAAGAATGTGTGCACTTAAAATTGTGTACCATTTGCGATTAATATTTGTAGTCAAAGAAAAAAGTATAGTTCATTCTTCTCGATGAACACTACGAACAGAATTCAGCAAAAGCCCCACAGCTACCAGGCAAGCACCAAAAGAACTACAACTATCTTCATCGTGATACATTCAGACCAAAAGGATGAAGCTCTGCAAGTCAATTCCCACTTGCTGTTGTCAACGCTCTCTTCCGTTGCTACCGCCAACAGCAAGTTCGCATGATGCCGAGCAAGAAGACAGCATGGAAATAACGGCTTTAGGTTCATCAGGGTAGATATTACTGAAGCTAGCCACGGTTCACTTCATCATGTAAAAACGCACAGTTTGCAAAAAAAGGAAGAAAAATAAAACAAGTTACAGCCTACAACGCATAACTGAACCGGTAAATCAAACATGGTCGCATCGTTCTATAGGACACCAGTGCATCCTCACACATGTCCCACTCGTTTTGTCAACAACTCTCATCCTTCTAATCTCGTTTAAGATTTTTGTTGCCACCGCCAATAAAACTGCTACCTATTAATATGACCCAAATTATAGACAAGCTCTTGAAGACTATTAAAGTTTAATTCCCAATACCTCCTAATCGTATGCGCTTCATAGCCCTGTTGCCATGTGGCCGCTATGCGAATTTTCATTATCGATCAATCTTCGTTTGCTAAAGGAACTGGAGCAGAGAAGCCTCATAAATCAATGGTTTACACTATCTGCAATGACTTATATATCAACTCTGTCTGCCAATGTCAACATGTGTAGTTAGTTTCAATATATTTGGCTGATGGTTGGTCGTCATAGTTATATGCACAGAGTCATTAACTGCCTTGCCATTGTGTAGCTGGCTTCGAGTCTATATTTGGCTGTTTCATACCAGTTTTGATTCCCCTATTACTTAGAGCTTTTGTACAAGTTCCAAGCATTATCTTCAATGCATCAAAAGTACTTTATTTCCCTTAAGTTTAAAGAGGACACAACAATGCCCATACACAACAAACTTACCTGACTATATGCACATGTTCAGGTGCAATTAACTTGTTTGGTGTTACCAACGACGAAATGTGAAACCGCAGAATTCCTTACTACTAATGAAACTCCGCAATAGATTGGTTTTACTTTGTAATGAAAATATTGTAATCTCACTTGTCACCATTGTGTGCACGGATGTTCACTTCAGTGGACAAGTCGTGTTCACCTGAATCGAGTTGGCAATCTAAATAGTCAATGCAGGCTTCAGGTACTATTACTCAACTTGGCCAAATTAACAACCTTGACGAGACTAATTTGCAGCTACTATGTACAGTATTGTCAAATATTTGAAGAAGTGAGCAGGATGTCAATTGAGATACATGTTCATACACATTTGCTGCTAAAGATTAACTTGGATATTTTTTATTACCAGACAGAAAATGTAACACACTGAGCGATTATAATAATTCTCTAGGGAGCAAATGTACGAACGCAGTTTTTCTACCATGGCGTGGGCGTTCCTGTCTTATCCAATGGTCACTATCGTTCTAAGATTCGTGTCAGGTTACTTTGCACTATCAACCTGCACATTGTCACTTTGTAACCCCTATAGGACCCAACATGCACATGTCCACTTTGTTCACAGGCCGGCTTTCTAGTTGACACCATGGCTGCACCGCTCCGGAGGAAGAAATCGCCTCTCCCATTGCTATCCTCTACCTCATTCCCGGCCGCCGAGGTCGACGGCGTGGCGCCACCGCCTCCATAGAGACCAGCACATGCTCCGCCGCCACCTCGTCCTCCTTGTCCTAGATTCGTGCTCCTTCCCCAATGTTCGTCCTGCGCCCGTGCTCCCTAGCAGGTGGCCATGACCTCGCGGTGGAGCAGATGGAGGCTGTCTGGTTGGGAGGCGGTGTGCGCTGTCGGCTAATCCTACAAAATCTGGACATTGAATCCCCACACCGGCCAAGGGATGAAACTAATCCAACACGATCTGAATTTTGTTTTTTGAGATTTCTCCACTGTGTGTTCTTGGGATGCTTCATTGAAGATTTGGCATGGAATATTGCAGATTTTTTACTTCATGAGATCTGGATTTTGTTTTTTGAGATTTCTTCACCGTGTGTTCTTGGGATGCTTCATTGAAGATTTGGCAGGGAATATTACAGATTTGTTTACTCCACGTTGCCAAAAGCATTGCCGCAAGATTGTAGAACTAGAATTTTGGCAATATGTTATGGAGAGAGAGGCTGTGGTTGGCAACGAGATAAAGAAGCGTGGAAGGGACTGGATGATTAGAATACAAAGTAACAACGGGTGCTTTTGCCAATGTCTAAAATGGATAGCACGGATCTTACAGCTAAAGTGGATGCCCAAGATAAGCCCACGACGCCCTCCTATATGTAGACTTTGTTTTCCGCAAATGTACCTTGCATACTGTTCCAATACCCATTATTGTACTGCATCAGCCAATGCTTGGAAGGACCCAAGCCAGCGGTACGTAATCCTCCTTCCTTTCTGCTCGCCCTGGGTAGTCGGCCACGTGTTTCTGCAAAGATCCATCAAGCAAACAATACTCGCCCCACTGCCCAGTAGTGGACCAAGTAAAGTACATACAGTCCCTTCGAGCTGTCGGATGATCTGGACCAAGGCAACCAGCAAACTGATGTCTATGAAAGAATAAGCTGCAACCACCAATGCTAGTAATCCTCGACCACTCCGTCTCCCTGGATTGCCACTGGAAAACATGGTACACCAGTGGATAGTGCTCCACGGCGACAACGAGCAGTAGCTCACCGCGGCACTCTGCGAGCGAGAACAGGGAGTAATCCTGAAGAAACTGTGATGTCAATTCATCTCCAAGAAACGACAGGTGTGCAGAATCGTTGTGGAGATCGATCACAGCGAGGCGGTAATTTGGGTAAATCAACCCATAGAGAGTGCCTTTCACCAAGACCAAACTGAAAAATAAGTTGCCTTGATCGCACAGAGCCTCTCGCCAGTGAACATCACCAATCCGGCAGTAGTAGAGCGCAGGGCGGAATTCCTTGAAGGTGATGACTAGGTCACCGGAAAAGATGACTCCGTCGATGTTTTTCGGGTGGTCGGGCAGACGGGCTCGCTCGCCTGTGAGGAGGTGGCAGATGCGCAGCTGTCTGCGGCTGTCGGCCGTGTTGTAGGGGTCGTGGATGGCGATGCGGCAGCCGAAGGTGTGTAAGCGGATAAGGTACTGGTGGAGGCGGTCTAGGTGGATGCGTGGGAAGCTCAAGTGGGGGATTTGGCGGAGGGGGGCATGGAGGAGGGCTTTAGAGGCGGAGGTGTTGAGGAGGACGAGGAGCAGTGGATCTTGGCGGCGAGGTTGTTCGGCGACGGAGTGAGGAGAGCCCGGTAGGTGCGGCAGGCGGCGCGAAGGGCGAAGAAATCTCGGAGGCTCGTCAGGCGGCTGGAGATCGACGGGATCAACTCGGGCAGGAAGTACGGCGACGACGAGGTGGTCTCTGCGTCGTTTGTGGACGAAGAGGACGAGGCGGTGGAGGGGGTGGAGGCGAGGATGGTGGCCGACGGCGAGATATTCGTCCCCATGCTTCGCCAATTTTGGTACTCCGCCGAGTACGGAGTTGGGGTCGACTTGGTGGTGGGTTTTTTTCGTTGAGAAAACAGGTGGCGGTGGTTCTGGTTTGTGACTGCTAAGGTTGATTTCACGGCCGGGCTGGGCCTAGTTCGTATTGGGCTCCGTTAGTCTAGTTTGTGTGAATCCTCCCCGAAACCTAAATAGTTGCTTCTCAAAACAAAACCTAAATAGTTGACTTCTAAAAACAAAAACCTTAAAAGTTAACGAGGTTTGAATTCTGGAACAGATGAACGATGTTTCGCTCAATTTTTTCGATAAAGTATCTATTATTCTATACTTCTATCTTCCATATGGGCTAAATGATCTCCTCCTCCCTTGATCACACAATTGAGATTTAGTATTGGATGGAAAAATACATATGGTTTAGATGTTTGTATAAATAATATGGCTATGAAGGAAGACAAAGGATTTCAAGTGCAATATTAGTAAGTATCCGTAATGGATGGATGCTTGCACTTGTCAGCAAACACATGGTACAAATACTGAAATACACCTACCTTTTCAACGACAAAAATACAAGTGTTGAGAAAATTAAAATCACAGCGGCGGAGTAGTGTGGAGGCTCTTCAGAGTCGAGGATCGACGACTTCCCGTCCGCAGGGAGGCTTCTTCCGTTCCAAGGTACCATTGGAGAAGTTGCGGCGGTGCGCCATCGACACGGCCCACTCGTCGTCAGCGTCAACGAGCTACAGAAGAACTAGATTGTATTTTTCACTTTGTTGTGGACCTTTCTATAAAAATCTTGCTTTAATACCATCAGTTGTTCCCCCCCAAAAAAAACTATGTCAAGATGCACCGAGAGAGAATGTTTTAGCAAATTATATGTTTTTCTTACCCTCTAGACGATGTCACTATGTTCCCTCCATGGAGACCGCAAAATTCTAGAGTTCCTTTTCCCAATCTTGTGACCGATAATAATTTCCTTGTCGATAAACCCTTTAATTATGAGTGTTAATAGTGCCTCCTAATATCAAAGGGATATAGAGCCACTACAGGACGCACGCCGATGAGCCAAGGACAAAAAGCCATCGACGTAGGCCAAAAAGCCCTCGTCGTATGCTCCTCAGCAAAGATCTTCCTCAGCGGAGCACACGGAGGCCCTCGGCGTATCAAAATATCGTCGATGTACGTTACATCGATAGCTTCCCTCGACGTAGCGGCCCTCAGCGTAGCTTGTCGGCAGGTTGCAAAAAATATTTTTTTCAAAAAACAATTCTCAATTTTTTTAATCTTTGAATTGTTTGACTCGTTAATCTCTCAATTTGAACATTTTTAACACTAATTGCACTTAATATTTAATTAACTTAACTTTCATGTTCCTTCAGAATTTGTTTCCCCAAAGGAATTCATATATTGTTGTCAATACTATGATATCAATCATATTAATTCTTATATCATCATGTCACATGTTTTATTTTTTGAAATTACAAACAATTATTTAAGTAAACAATAATGAATAAGTAAAAATATTATTGAATTCAAATAAAAATATAATGATTTTGTTTTGTATTTTTTATTTAATATGAAATAATTAATATCTTTAAATCCGTAAATCAGAATTCGACAAATAATATATCTAAATTGATCAGAAAAATGAGAGGAATCCAAATATGATATCAATATCAACTTATAACAAAATATGCAGTGATTCTAGTCATAATTTTATTTGCCCATTTAAAATGAAAAATGGCTTTTTTGGTAACCTCGAATGAGATAGGTCATCTTGTGAAGGTTTTTTCAGACATAATCAATATACCAAGTTTGATATTTTTCCTTATAAATATGTCACATAATATGACACCACACGAAGGTTTTGCATTGTTTTGATCGTTTTTGAATTTCTTATGCCCGCTTTAAACTATCATTTTTGATAGGTCATGTTGTTCGGCGACGGAGTGAGGAGAGCCCGGTAGGTGCGGCAAGCGGCGCGGAGGGCGAAGAAATCTTGGAGGCTCGTCAGGCGGCTCGCGATCGATGGGGTCAACTCGGGCAGGAAGTACAGCGATGACGAGGTGGTCTCTGCGGGGTTTGTAGACGAAGGGGACGAGGCGGTGGAGGGGGTGGAGGCGAGGGTGGTGGCCGACGGCGAGATATTCGTCCCCATGCTTCGCCAATTCTGGTACGCCGACGGAGTTTGGGTCGACTTGGTGGTGTGTGTTTTTGGTTGAGAAACAGGTGGCGGTGGTTCTAGTTTGTGACTGCTAGGTTGATTTCACGGCCGGGCTGGGCCTAGTTTGTATTGGTCTCGGTTAGTCTAGTTTGTGTGAATCCTCCACGAAAGCTAAATAATACTCTCTCCGTTTTAAAAAAGATGCCTTAGATTTATTAAATTTTAGATGAATCTAAACACTATTTTATATATAGATTTATTTAAATTTGAACAATCTAAGACATCTATTTTAAGACGAAGGAAGTAGATGACTTCTCTAAAAACAAAAACCTCCAAAGTTAACGAGGTTTGAATTCTAAAACAAATGAACGATATTTTGCTCAATTTTTTCGATGAAGTATCTATTATTCTATACTTCTATCTTCCACATGGGCTAAGGCCTTGTTTGGATATTCAGTTTTGGCAGAACTACTTTTTTGTAATCTGGAATAACCATCTAATAAACTAAAATCCTATTTGGATCCAGCAACTAAAACGCGAATAGATAAAACTGACTTTCCACAAACCAAGGAAAGTGAGTGTTGGGAAAAACTACTATTCCATGTTTTTGTGAAAATGCAATTAGGCAAAACTCGAGGCCTTGGGCAGTGACTGTGTGGCGGCCTAGTCGTTTAGCTCTGCGACATTTAGTGGACGCTTGAAGGGCATCCAGCCGGCTGAGACCATCTCCATGAGGCCTGGATGCACGACGACTAGTTATCCATCTCCATTGCCAATGGCATCGCCGCCTGCAAGTAGGTCGCCAGCCTCTGGCTCAACAAGACAACATGGCGTTGTTACAGTTCTCGCCGAGGTCGGCTGGAGATGCTGGTTAGTTCGTCGCCGAGGAACAATCCCTTCAAGGACTGGCTGGGCATGAGATACTACCAAGAGAAGACGAAGCTGCTCAATCAGCCGGGTTAAGGCCGGACTCAATGGCACATAGCAAAAGTCTAGGAAATTTTTGTACGCTCCCTGATATCACGATGATGAGAACACTACTAGGAAATGGGTTATAGGTAATCGGCACATCCGTGGCTCACGTGGTGGAGTGCCCCACGGGTAAAACAGGCGTGACGCACTCCCAGGATGTGACCTACTGCTAACTAGAGCAACCGTGACGCACATGGGGGCAGTGCGCCATGGATACGTGTGGGCCAGGGGCCTGCATATGTTTTCTTCTTAAAAATTTATTTGTTCTCGACAGTCTTTCGGCCATCCGATAAGTCTACCAAAGTCCATACTTAATTTTCGTACATGGATCCAATCTCGGATTTCATGCCTTCTTGCCGTTTGTTGGATCTGGACTCATCATCACTTCCTCATATGTCGCAGGGTCGTCGGAGTTGTCCACGAACATGACATTCATAACAGGATCATACCAATCGAGAGTGGTATGAGTCCTCGTCGACCTGCGAGGTTCAGTAGTAACTTTGTTCGAAGTTTCATGATCATCATCATTAGCATCCTCTCTTACTGGTGCAGGCGCCACAGGAACATCTTCCGATACTGCGCTACTCTCAAAGCCGAGAGAAGGTTCGACAACCTCGTTGAGTTCTACTTTCCTTCCAGTCACTTCTTTCGAGAGAAACTCCTTCTCGAGAAAATATCCATTCTTGGCAACGATGATTTTTCCTTTGGATCTATGATAGAAGGTATACCCAATAATTTCCTTAGGGTAAACTATGAAGACGCATTTTTCCGCTTTGGGTTCTAACTTGTCGGGCTGTAACTTGTTTACATAAGCTTCACAACCCTAAATTTTAAAGAACGACAATTTAGGTTTCTTACCAAACCATAATTTATACGGTGTCGTTTCAACAGATTTATATGGTGCCCTGTTTAAAGTGAATGCGGCTGTTTCTAATGCATAACCCCAAAATGATAATGGTAAATCTATAAGATATATAATAGAACGAACCATATATAAGAGAGTTCGATTACGATGTTTGGACACATCATTACGTTGTGGTGTTCCCGGCGTTGTCAATTGTGAAAGTATTCCGTATTTCTTCAAATGCTCGCCAAACTCGTAACTCCGATATTCACCTCCACGATCAGATCGTAGAAATTTAATTTTCTTGTTACGTTGATTCTCTACTTTAATTTGAAATTTCTTAAACTTTTCAAAAGTTTCAGACTTATGTTTCATGAAATAGATATACGCATATCTACTCAAGTCATCTGTGAAAGTAAGAACATAACGATAACCACTGCACGATGCCACACTCATTGGGCCAGACACATCGGTATGTATGATTTCCAGTAAGTCCATCTGTAACATAGTCAACAACAACAACAAGAATATGAGTATACCCTTTTGAAGGAGGAAAAAGGCCCATAAAGTCAAATCCCCGACAATCAAAAGGTTCAATAACAAGAGAATAATTCATAGGCATCTCGTTGCGTCTAGAAATGTTACCAACTCTTTGGCATTTATCACATGATAAGACAAACTTCCTTGCATCCTTGAAAAGGGTAGGCCAGTAAAATACAAATTGTAAAACCTTTTGTGCAGTCCTATCCCCAGCATGATGTCCCCCATAAGCACTGCCGTGACATTTTCTCAATATCTCTTGTTGTTTAAATTCTGGAACACATCTTCGCGTAATACCATCTATTCCTTCTTTATATAAATGTGGGTCATCCCAAAAGTAATGCCTTAGATCATAAAAGAATTTTCTTCTTTACTAGGCTGTAAAGGTTAGAGGCAAATACTTGGAAACAGTAAAGTTGGCATAATTAGCATACCAAGGATTCTCATGCGGACTTACCCTTATTGCAGCCAACTGCTCATTTGGAAAACTATCATTAACAAGCAAAGGGTCAAAAGAAATGTTTTCCAAACAAGATAAATTGTCAGCAACAGGATTTTCAGCACCTTTCCTATCTACAATATGCAGATCAAACTCTTGTAAAAGCAAAGCCCATCTAATAAGCCTAGGCTTAGCGTCCTTCTTTGTCATGAGGTACTTGATAGCAGCATGATCAGTATGAATAGTAACCTTTGAATCAACAATATAAGGTATAAACTTATCACAGGCAAATATTACAGCTAAGAACTCTTTTTAGTAGTACCATAATTCTTTTGAGCAACATCTAGAGTCTTGCTAGCATAATGAATAACATTCAACTTCTTATCAACATGTTTCCCAAGGACAGCACCCACAACAAAATCACTAGCATCACACATAATTTCAAAATGTAAACTCCAATTAGGTGGTTGAACAATAGGAGCAGTAGTCAAAGCTTTCTTCAAAGTTTCAAAAGCTTCCTTACAATCATCATCAAAAATAAAAGGTACATCTTTTTGAAGAATATTGGTAAGGGACTTTGAAATTTTAGAGAAATCTTTAATAAACCTCCTATAGAAACCAGCATGACCAAGGATACTACGAATACCTTTTATATCTCCAGGACAAGGCATCTTCTCAATTGCTTCAATTTTGGCTCTGTCAACTTCAATGCCTCTTTCAGAAATTTTGTGTCTGAGAACAATCCCTTTATTAACCATAAAATGGCATTTCTCCTAATTAAGAACAATATTGGTTTCTTCACATCTCTGCAAAAATTTATCAAGGCTGTGCAAACAGTTATCAAAGGAAGTTCCATAGACGGAGAAATCGTCCATGAAAACCTCCACAATTTCTTCACAAAAACCATGAAAAATAGCAGACATACATCTCTGAAAGGTAGCAGGATCATTACATAAACCAAAAGGCATACGACTATAAGCATAAGTGCCATAAGGGCAAGCAAAAGTGGGTTTCTCTTGGTCTTGAGCTTTTACAGCTATTTGAGAAAACCCAGAATAACCATCAAGAAAACAAAAGTGAGTCTTTTTAGACAACCTTTCTAGCATTTTATCAATAAAGGGCAAAGGATAATGATCTTTCTTAGTAACTTTATTAACCTTTCTAAAATCAATGCACATCCTATACCCAACAACTACTCTTTGGGGTATAAGCTCATTATTTTCATTAGGCACAATAGTAATTCCCCCTTTCTTTGGAACACAATGAACGGGGCTAACCCATTGACTATCAGCAATAGGGTAAATAATACCAACATCAAGGAGTTTTAATACCTCATTTCTTACCACATCCTTCATCTTAGGATTTAAACGGCATTGGTTCTCAACAACTGGTTTTGCATCAGGTTCTATATTAATAGCATGCTGACATATGGTAGGAGAAGTTCCTTTTAAATCATCAAGAGTATAGCCCATAGATCCCTGGTGTTTCTTCAGTATCTCCAATTACCTCTCTTCTTCTTTTCCTGAAAGTTTAGAGCTAATAATAGGATGAACTTTCTTATCATCAAGATAAGCATATTTAAGATCATCAGGTAAAGGTTTTAATTCGAAAACAGGGTCCCCTTTAGGTGGTAGTGTGGTACCCAAATCGTCCATAGGTAGGTTATGATTAAGTAACTCAGACTGACGAAGAAAAACCTAGTCAATCTCATTTCTTTCCTTCACAAAGACATCGCTTTCATGTTCTTCCATAAACTGCTGCAAGGCATTGTTAGGAGCAAGAGAAATGGTAGAAAGTTGTTCAACCCTGAAATCCTCATTAGGCAGTTCATTTTCATAAGGAGTTTTAGCAAATTCTCGGGGAAAAAATTAAACTCATAAGACTCTCCATCAAACTTAGTTAAAACTTTTTCCTTCCTACAATATATGATAGCCCCACAAGTATTCAAGAAAGGTATACCAAAGATAATATGATAGGTTTTACTAGCTTCTTTACCAAGTACTAGAAAATCAGCAGGATATTTAATCTTACCACAAAGAACCTCCACATCTCTTACGATGCCAATGGGACAGACTGTCTCTCTATTAGCAAGGTGAATAACCACATCAATGTCCTCAAGCTCACAAGGACCAATTTCATGCATAATTTCCTCGTAAATCTCATAAGGAATAACACTAGAACTAGCACCAATATCACACAAATCATAATAGCTATGATCACCAATTCTAACAGAAAGCGCAGGGACACTAGCTTTTCTAGATTTTTTTAGGATGAGAGACAATATTAAAAGCGTCTTCATAGAAGAAAATGTGCTCATCCTCTATATTTTTAGTGACAAGATCTTTCACAATAGCTACCACAGGTTCAATATTAATTTGCTCATCGGGTTCCCCAGTTTTCTTTGTACTTTTGCTAACCACATTAGCTATGATAGAATGTTCCTTTACCTTAGCAGGAAAAGGGACATTCTCAACATAAGGTTCAAGCAAAATAGGATCAATAGTACAAACTTCTATGCTAGCAGGAACATGAGGAACAATGTCTTTAAAAGGAGCATGGTACTTGTCCCACTACTTTTTAGGAATTTATATATAGGAGGCAAAGGCCTCAAAACATTTTGCAAGAACTTGAGAGTTAAGACCATACTCATTACTAATATCACGAAAACCATTAGTTCCCATAAAAATTTAATGCATTCATAATCATAGTTTATACCTGACTTCCTTCCTTTGTCATTCTCCCAAGCTTCAGTGTTCTCTTGAATACGGTCTAGGAGATCCCATTTAGCTTCTTCCTTCATACATGTGAATGTGATACGCCCAATTTGCATCACCATTATATATCATAATTTACCTCTATTCATTGATATTTGTCTTATTATGAGGTATCACTTATGGTCTTTCATCTGTTTATGCATGTTCGATGTTTCCTGGAGGATGGACTGCCGGAGTCTGGATTCTGATGGAGAAGACGGCGTTTCGGTGCAATTTCGTGAAGATCAGAAAAATACCAGAAAAATATGGAAAACGTATTATTTTACCAGAAGACGAAAGAAGCCAGAAGGAGGAGCGAAGGGGGGCCTCAGGGGGCCCACACCCTCCTAGGCGCGGGCCTCAGGGGGCCCACCCCCCCTAGGAAATCTCTGTAAATACTTAGCAAACGGATTTTTAGGGGTTTTCTGATAAAGCAACAAAACAAAGTGCAAGTAATAAAGACAACGAACAACTGCAGCAAGTGGCCCAATCCTTTCTTAGCAAAGGACAAGCCGGTGGAAATACTTATAAGGACCAAATGTTCTCGGGGACACATGGGAATTCTGTCAAGTGCTTTCGCTTCAAATAGCTGAGTACCTTTCTTTGGTGTTGTAAGTGTTGTGTGGGTGAACCTGTGCTAATGTACCGACCTTACTTTGACTAATACATACTTGTGATTAAACCCCCTATAAGCATTCACAACTACAGGAAAGTAATAAAGATATAAACCTGACCACAGCCTTAAACTCTGAGATCCTACACTCCCTTGTGCAAAGGTGTCCTAACGGGGGTTCAGGTTTCTGTCACTCCGGCAACCCCATAATTAGTAGCCAAATACACAATGCATTCCCCTAGGCCCATAAATGGTGAAGTATCATGTAGTCGACGTTCACATGACACCACTAGAAGAATAGCACCACAACTTAAATACTAAACCATTGAATAATGACTCAACACAAATACACTACTAACAACATGACTTCTCCCATGTCCTCAAGAACACAACAAAATACTCACAAGACATCATATGGATCAAGATCAAAGATGATATGATAATGGATAACAATCTGATCATAAACAATAATCCAATGGTTCCACTCACAAGCATCAACTACAATAGTAATCAACACCGGGAAAGTTTCCCCTAAGAACTAATGCAAGATTCAACACAATTGTTACAGCGGGATGGAGTGGTGATGATGGTGCTGGTGGAGATGGTGGTGTGGATGATGATGATGATCCCGATGAAGTCTAGCTTGACGATGGTGTTGATGGCGACGATCTCTCCTCTCCGGGAAGGAATTTCCCCGGCAGAAATCTGTCTGCCGGAGAGCTCTTTCTGTCTCGGTGTTTTCTGCCTCTTAGTGGTGGCGGAAATCTTTCTATGGTTGCCCTCCCAGTATTAGGGTTCCGAGAGAAATTTATAGGCGAGAGGGAAAAGTCGGAGGCCGCCCAGGTGGGCTACACCTGCCCTAGGCGCGACCCAGGGAGGACCCGCGCCTAGGGGGTGTGGGCCTCCTGTGGCCCAGCTAC